>CM055060.1:42785953-43102507 GCA_029204045.2 Tillandsia leiboldiana | reverse complement strand
AAAAAATTCCTATTCAATCCCCTCAGTGCCATGCAACTACAATGTTTACCTCTATACATAGAGTATGAAATTTTTACACATGAAGGGGTTCAAGGCATGATCATAAATCATGATCAATCAAACGATGCATGTTTTAAGATAGCCATGATGCCTAAAAGTTCTAAGAAGACATAGGGGGAGTCACCATTTCGGTTGAGGTCAGACCCCACCGAGATAGGTGCCAAATCCTTGTGAAGGATCCCAACCAAGAAGCCCAACACTTCCTTTATGCCCATAAGAGAAGTTTCCAAAGGTCAATAACCGTCACAAAACCTAATCACAAATCCCTTAAAAATCATAAGGAAAATAGGTGGAAAAACATTAGGTTGAGAATCTTGCTAAATCTTGAAATCCAAACAAGAAAAGCTTCAAAACCAACCTACAAGAGTGTTCTACACCCATCAAGTCACCCCACCAAAAGCTATAAATCAAAAAGCCCCCAAAATAAAACTAGTTTTCCAAAACCTAGGTTTTCCTTCAAAAATCCCAAAAGAAAGGAAAAAGAAGTGTTCCAAACCTCTTTTAGCTCAATCCCACCTTGGAAAAGCAAAGGATAGGCACAAAAGCTCCAAACTTCCTTCTTCAAGTTCTAGCCTCCTCCAAGCTCTTGTGGCAAGCTTCAATGGTGGAGAAGAGGAGGTTGAAGAAGAATCCAAATAGTGAGATGTGTTGGAGAAGGAAATCCAAGATTTCTCTCTCCCTCTCACTCTCTCTAACACTTTCTCTTGCTCTCTCCAAATGAGAGGAAAGAAGAGTGAAGGGGTTAAAAACCCTAATGTAACAAAATCCTAAAAGACCCTTGCAAGAAATGTTATAAATTCTTACTGTGCTGTCCAGACTCGCACGATCCGGACTGCACCCAACCGATCCGGATCCGAACGTGGAATTTCCAGTTTCGCGCGGCACATCCGGATTGCCCCTATCCGATCCGGATCCGAACGTGGAATTTCCAGTTTCGGGGGGGACGATCCGGATCGCCCCTATCCGATCCGGATCCCGAAGCCAAAAACCCCAAAATTTCAAAATTTTCGAAGATTTCCGATTTGCGCCCAAACTCTCCGGGAACCTTCTAGGACCCTCCGGAAGCTTACAAAAACATTCTAAGGGTATCATTCAACCCTCCACACACTCGAACTTCGCAATTTGATAAAGTTCAGTGTACTACAATCACCCCTCCTAAAAAGGAGTTTCGTCCGCGAAACTAGAAGTGAAGTACCTCAAGTCTCCAGCTGAAAAAGATGAGGGAACCGCTCCTGCAGCGCGCTCTCAAGCTCCCACGTGGCCTCTCGATCCTCGTGATTGCTCAAAAGTACCTTCACATAAGGTATCTCGCGATTCCGAAGTTTCTTCACCTCACGAGCCAAAATCTTCACCGGTGCTCCTCAAAGCTCAAGTCCTCGTGTAGTTCCAGCGGGGCGAAGTCCACCACATGAGATGGATCAAAAACATATCCGGAGCGTCGAAACATGGAACACATTGTGCACTCCCGATAGTTAGGCGGTAGAGCCAGCCGATAAGCCACCGGGCCGATACGCTCCAAAATCTCAAAAGGTCCAATAAATCGGGGACTTAGCTTCCCTCGGAGCCAAATCTCTTGACTCCTCTAGTCGGCGATATTTTAGGAAGACATGGTCTCCAACTTGAAATTCCAAATCGCGCCGACGCTTATCCGCGTAACCTCTTTGTCGACTTTGAGCTGAATCAAACGTTCCCGAGCTAGTCGTACCTTGTCTTCGGCCTCTTGAAGTACATCGGGGCCTAAAATCAATCGTTCTCCACCTCGCTCCAATGAAGAGGTGATCGACACTTTCTTCCATAAAGAGCCTCGAATGGCGCCATCTTGATACTTGCTTGATAACTATTGTTATAGGCAAACTCGGCCATCGATAGATATTGATGCCAACCACTTTGATAATCCAAAACACATGCTCTGAGCATGTCCTCAAGATTTGTATGGTTCGCTCAGACTGCCCATCACTCTGGGGGTGGAAAGCTGTACTGAAATCCAGCTGCGTGCCTAGGCCTCGTGAAGGCTCCTCCAAAAATGAGATGCAAATCTTGGATCTCGATCGAAACTATAGAAACAGGCACTCCATGCAATCGCACATCTAATCAAGGTACTTTTGTGCAAGCTTCTCTCTAGCAGGTAGTATGGATAGGTCTGAAAGGGTATAAGGGATAAAATGAGCAGATTTAGTTAACCTATCCACTATCACCCAATAGCATCATGCCCAGCCTGAGAGCGAGGCAATCCAACAACAAAATCCATGGTGATCCTCTCCCACTTCCACACGGGAATGGGTAAGCTCTGCAACTTGCCTGCGGGAAGTCGGTGCTCGGCTTTCACTTGTTGACATGTCAAGCATTGAGCCACAAATTTCCAACATCTTTCTTCATGCCGGGCCACCAATAAAGTAACCTTAAGTCCTTGTACATTTTGGTGCCACCTGGGTGAAGAGAATAAGGTGCTCGGTGTGCTTCCTTCAGGATCTCTTCTTTGATCTCCAAATCCCCGGTACATAAAGTCGACTTCGAAAACGAAGTACGCCATGATCATCCACATGAAACTCACCTGCTCGGCCATTGACAAGTGTAGCCCGAATCTTTTCCAAACTAGGATCTTGGACTTGTTTCATCTGATCCTTTCCATAAGAGTCGGTTGCAACACCAATGCCATCAATCTCATGGGTGTCTCGGGTGCCACAACCTCCAACTCCAATCGTCTCATATCTTGAAGTAATGGTTGTTGGTAAGTGATCATCATCGCTAAATTTTCCATCGATTTGCGGCTTAGAGGCATCCGCCACAACATTTTGCTTTCCCAGGATGGTAGAGAATAGTCAAATCATAATCCTTAAGCAGCTCCAACCATCTGCGCTGCCTAAGATCAACTCCTTCTGAGTAAAGAGGTACTTTAGACTCTTATGATCAGTATATACCTCACAATGCTCACCGTATAAGTAGTGTCGCCACAGCTTCAATGCAAATACCACGGCGGCTAATTCCAAATCATGAGTGGGATAGTTTTTCTCGTAGTCCTTTAATTGACGAGAGGCATAAGCAATAACCTTCTCGTTTTGCATCAAACCACACCCTAACCCACTCAAGGAAGCATCACTGTAGATCACGTATCCTGCTCCCGCAGTAGGCAAAGCCAAGATCGGGGCGGTTGTCAACGTTCCTTCAATTCCCTGAAGCTTCTCTCACAGCATCATTCCAGATAAACTTGGTGCCTTTATGCGTTAGTCGCGTTAGGGGAGTAGATAACCTTGCAAATCCCTCAACAAAACGCCGATAGTAACCGCCCGACCGCGATAAAACTCCGGATCTCGGTGATGTTCGTCGGTCTAGGCCATCCTTAATTGCCTCAATTTTCTTGGGGTCCACAGCTATTCTTTATCTGATATTACATGACCCAAGAACGCTACCTCTCGTAGCCAAAACTCACATTTCTTCAGCTTGGGGTAGAGCTCTTTCTCTCGAAGTAAATGCAACACTTGCCGCAAGTGATCCTCATGTTCTTCATCACTTCGAGAGTACACCAAAATATCGTCGATGAACACCACGACGAATCTATCCAAAAAGGGCTTGAAGACACGGTTCATCAAATCCATAAAAGCTGCCGGGGCATTAGTGAGCCCAAACGGCATAACAGTAAACTCATAGTGTCCATACCGTGTCCTGAAAGCCGTTCTAGGAACATCCTCTGGCTTGATCTTGAGTTGGTGATATCCAGACTGAAGGTCAATCTTCGAATACACTCTTGATCCTTGAAGTTGATCAAACAAATCATCAATCCTCGGCAATGGATACTTATTCTTAATTGTGACCTTGTTAAGCTCGCGATAGTCCACGCAAAGGCGAAGCGATCCATCCTTTTTCTTGACGAACAAAACTGGTGCTCCCCAAGGTGAAACGCTCGGTCGGATGAAGCCTTTTTCCAACAAGTCTTGAAGCTGTGCCTTGAGCTCTTTTAACTCTGCCGGTGCCATCCTATATGGTGCTTTCGAGATTGGGGTAGTTCCAGGGATCAGATCCACCACAAACTCGATCTCTCTATCCGGAGGCATCCCCGGTAGCTCTGCCGGGAACACATCAGCAAACTCTCGCACAACTGGGATATCCTCCACTCTCGGAGTCTCACAGCTCCTATCCACAACAGTAGCCAAGTAGGCGACACATCCACTCCTAATCAATTGTTTTGCTCTGGTGGAAGAGATAGTCATCGCAAACAGTGAACTTTTGCAGCCTCTGAACACAATTTCCTCCTGTCCCGGTTCTCGAAACTTCACGAGTCGATTCTCACAATCAATGGTAGCGTGATATCTTGTGAGCCAATCCATGCCCAATACCACATCGAATTCTCCAAGTCGATGGAGGGCCAACAAATCTGCAGGCAAAATCCAATCCCCAATCCTAATAGGACAACTAGGGGAAAACTCCCGAATCTCCAAAGTATGATCGGGAACTAAGACTCGTCCCGGATGCAAGGTAGGAACTAACTCAATGCCATGCAACTCGGCAAACAGCCGGTCAATGTATGAATGAGATGCACCAGTGTCAAATAAAGCTCGAACTCGAATGCTATGAATCAAGATAATACCTGCAACGACGTCCTCTGCCGCTGAAGCCTCCTCAGTTTGGGCCGCATACATGCGCCCACTCGGAGCTTGCCGTGGCCCCTCGTACTGTCGCGACGCCGGTGGTCGCCCTGACTGAGAGTAGGTGGGTGGGGTCACCTGTCCTGGAATAACTGGTGCCGATGCTGATGAAGGTGTCGGTGTCGAGCCTCGCGGGCACTCTGATCGAAAGTGGCCCTCCTGACCACAAAGGTAGCACTTGCCTCCACGCTGCGGGCATTGCGGCGGCACATGGGGTCCACCACAAATCACGCAACGCGGGGGCCGCCGACGGTCAGGTCCTCCCCGGTGTGAAGATGAGCCGCGTCCTCCAGACTGGCTCCTCGGGTGCTTCGGCGGTTTCTTCGAATAGGGCTTATGACTTGCGCCCTCGGTTGCCGTCCTCTTGCCTCGCGTTCTATCAAGAGCTTCTCTCTCTTCCTTAGCAATCTCCGCGCCTTTCTCCACTATCAAGGCACGGTCCACAACCTCCCGGTAGGTTTGGAGGTTTAGGGTCTGAACCAATCTGAAAATGGACGGTCTAAGGCCGTTCTCGAACATACGGGCCTTGTCCTCGTCGTCCCTCACAACGTGCGGAATACAGTTAAGTAGTCGAGTAAATTCCCTCTCGTGCTCCGCCACGGTTTTGTCTCCTTGCCTCAAGGTGCGGAGGTCTCTTTCCATTTGCCTTTTTGCGCTCGCCGGAAAATACTTCATTGCGAGCATCTTCTTGAACCGCGGCCATGTGATTGCTGCCAAATCGGTCGTGGGGTCATCCCGAATGTCCGTCCACCACTGGTAAGCATCGCCCTCGAGGTGATGTGTTGCCAACCACACCCGGTCTCCCTCCGCTACGAAGGTATCGTGGAAAAGTTTCTCCATGTGTAGAATCCACTTCTCAAAACCCAATAGTCGGGTTTCTCTCCATCATATGTCCGGGGCTTGGATTCCCGGAATTCCTTCAAACGAGCCATGAGTCGGTCCCGCTCTTCTCCTGCTACCATCATCGGTAAAACCGTCCTCGCCGGTGGAGTCTGAACTGGCGGTGACATCACAACCTCTTCCCGGCGCCCAGCACTCGGAGTGTGATGTGAAGGCTCGGGCACCTCAGGTCGAAGTGCATCGGTCACTCCACCCATGTGCTCCCGTTGTTGCACGGGTGGTTGCGAAGGGTCTTGAGTTCCCATTGACGCCAACTGCTGGGTCAAAAGAGCTTCCAACCTCTGCATCCTTGCATCCTGCCGACGCGAAGCCTCAGCCTGCTCTCGCGCCGCAGCCGACTGCCGCTCCACTACATCAGCTAGCATAGCCAGCTGCTCTCTCAAATCTCGGACCTCACTGGATCCGGAAGTAGCGGATGTCTCCGCATCGGCCTCCTCGGCCGTCATGGAGCGAGTCGTAGGCATAACAAACTGTAACAGGCATAAAATGCGTAGGTTAGGATAACCAACGCGAAATGCATCCCCACTCAAAACAAATCCCAATCATGCGAAAGCAAATGAAGCATGCCACAAATATTTCCCGATGTCAGGTTGTCGGCCGCCAACCAGACCTTCCAAGGAAATAGAAGGTGCAATCACTTCGATCAACTCCAACTCTTATGAAGTTATAGTATTGACCCAATCATGTTACTTTCGCCAAGTAATCATATAAGACCCCGTCTCTCGCGTTCTAAATCCTTATAGTCCAACCAGCCTAAGGTTTGCTAGGTCCACTAAGACTTAACCCTAGGCTCTGATACCAAAATAATCTGTCACGCCCCAGGCCCCAGCGGAAGCCTACCCAGCACGTGCACAGACCCGCCGTGTGCACAAGGTACCCCCGGTACACACAAGGCGTCTACAACAACAAGCGGAAGGAAGGCAATAAACACATCCTACTAGTAATCAGAGCACAACACAACTAAACTATACATAAAGAGGAAAGTAGATAACAACTATCATACAAGAAGTTAAAATCCAAAATACACATGTAGTTCCCTTAAATACAACTTATCAAAATACATGGGTGGTTTCTATGCCAAAATACACCAACACTTCTCTAACAAAACAAAGGAAAAGGTGTCCTGTAACCACCTCGAGTGGTCCGACGGGGAATAGCTAGCTATGCGATAACCCCTTGCCACGGTCCCGAGCCCCTCCCGCTGCGGATGGCTCTGAAAAACAACATCCCAAATGGGGTGAGAACTATTAAACAATAGTTCCCAGTGGGTAAGCCGCCGAGAGAAGCGAAATACACCACTAGGTCAACTGAGGCATAAGATAGTAAACTGCTGGAATGAAATGCAGAAAATAAACAACTGAAGTAAAGTAAAGTACTCTACTACTATCATGCCTCTATGCTCATGTACAAGGTGATGATGATATGAATCTATCATGTATGTCCAACTACCATTAATGTATCATCTTTGTGATATTCAATGTTAAGTTTGGTTAACTTAATCCTTTTCTCTTGAAGACTTTCTTTGAGTCTAAGCTTGAGCCACGCCTCATGGTCCCGTGGTGGCACCCCCCAAGGAGCTATGCCAAACCAACGGCGTCCCAATCGGCACCCAATCCCGCACGGCGATCATAATGTCGCAAATGGCCAACTCCGGAGTGCCGGCTTGGAGGGAGCGACCCTACCAAGCATGTGCGAATGAGCACAAACGGCAAGCAAGCAAGTCTCGATCATCGTGTCTGAAACACGGAATAGCAAGTCATCGTGTCTAAAACACGGAAAAGCATCATCGACCTTTAGGTCGGGGTATAGTATCCCAAGTGTCAATGTTTCATGTACAGTATTAACATTAATTTTGCATAATGAAAGAGTAAAACATTTACAAGTTGTCCTCATGTCTCAAACATGGAATCTCACTATTTCATCTTGATTGTACAAGTTTAGAAGTTTTCTACTTACTTGTATCTCACTACACTAGATGGCACTAATGTCATAATGTCCATTTTCTTCATGACCATATGCATAACATATCTCAATAATTCTATAACATGTATAGTTATTCGCTATTCATATCCAAAAGCTTAAGTTCACGAAAATTCCTATTCAATCCCCCCTCAAAGTGCCCATGCACCTACAATGTTTACCTCTACTACATAGAGTATGAAATTTTCTACACATGAAGGGGTTCAAATGCATGATCATAAATCATGATAAATCAAACGATGCATGTTTAATATAGCAATGATGCCCTAAAAGTCTATAGAAGACATAGGGGGAGTTCACCCATTTCGGTGAGGTCAGACCCACCGGATAGTTGCCAAATCCTTGTGAAGGATCCCAACCAAGAAGCCCACACTTCCTCTTATGCCCTAAGAGAAGTTTCCAAAGGTCAAAACATCACAAAACCCTAATCACAAAATCCCTTAAAATCATAAGGAAAATAGGTGGAAAATACCTTAGGTTGAGAAATCTTGCTAAATCTTGAAATCCAAACAAGAAAAGCTTCAAAACCAACCTACAAGAGTGTTCTACACCCATCAATTCCACCCCAAAAGCTATAAATCAAAAAGCCCCAAAATAAACCCTAGTTTTCCAAAACCTAGGTTTTCCTTCAAAAATCCCAAAAGAAAGGAAAAAGAAGTGTTCCAAACCTCTTTTAGCTCAAATCCCACCTTGGAAAAGCAAAGGATAGGCACAAAAGCTCCAAACTTCCTTCTTCAAGTTCTAGCCTTCCTCCAAGCTCTTGTGGCAAGCTTCAATGGTGGAGAAGAGGAGGTTGAAGAAGAATCCAAATAGTGAGATGTGTTGGAGAAGGAAATCCAAGATTTCTCTCTCCCTCTCACTCTCTCTAACACTTTCTCTTGCTCTCTCCAAATGAGAGGAAAAGAAGAGTGAAGGGGGTTAAAAACCCTAATGTAACAAAATCCTAAAAGACCCTTGCAAGAAATGTTATTACATTTCTTACTGTGCTGTCCAGACTCGCACGATCCGGACTGCACCCAACCGATCCGGATCCCGAACGTGGAATTTCCAGTTTCGCGCGGACGATCCGGATTGCCCCTCTCCGATCCGGATCCCGAACGTGGAATTTCCAGTTTCGGGGGGGACGATCCGGATCGCCCCTATCCGATCCGGATCCCGAAGCCAAAAACGCCAAAATTTCAAAATTTTCGAAGATTTCCGATTTGCGCCCAAACTCTCCGGGAACCTTCTAGGACCCTCCGGAAGCTTACAAAAACATTCTAAGGGTATCATTCAACCCTCCACACACTCGAACTTCGCAATTTGATAAAGTTCAGTGTACTACATGACCCCACGCCCTCATGCGTGTTAGGGACCGTGTTTTACTGTGCCGTTTTACTGCGCGGAATGTTGCTAGCGTTTTGGATGCGCCTCGTTTTGCGTGCAACCTTAAGGGATGCATGCTCCGTTTTGCGTGAAGATTCGAGGTACGTGCACCGTTTCGCGTGCAGGTCATGTTGGCGCGCACCGTTTTGCGTGCGGGTTTTAATGGCGTACTTCGTTTTGCGTGCAGGTTTGGTGGCCGCGCAATGTTTTGCGCGCGGACTCGTAAAGTGTGCACCGTTTTCCGTGCAACTTGTTGTACGAGCTCGGATTGAGGCGTGCCTTTACACTCTTTGGATCTACGCGTTACTAGGATTACCGTCGTGTTTTCGGGGAATTTTCTGAGATTCGCCCGAAGGTATACTTCTTTCCCCTTTACTGTGCAGAGTATTACCGTTGTGTTTGTTGTGGACTTCCGCGCTCACTGTGTTGTGGAATTTGTAACTCGGCCTCCGGGACTCGGATTTTGACGTGCAGGTACTCGTTTCGAAGGTCTCGACGCGGCAATCGCGACAGTATTTTTGATGGATTTTTCAGAGTCCGTTCTGCAGGTGAAAATTGCACATCTTCGGGGGCTGGTTTCAACAGATGGTGTATACTTGGATATTTTAGCATAAAGTATAACTTTGGACCTTTTGTTGTACCCAGAGGGTTCGCGAGTGTTTTTGGAACACTGCAAGGAGCCGAGGTGGCGCGACATGTACCGTGGATACGGGTTCAGCGGATTGTGCGAGCAAGTGGCCACGCTCTTCACCGACCCCAGGTTTGCCTTGGATTGAACACTTCAGGTGGGTAAGCTTAATATCAATAACTGTATAAGGCAATGATTATGTTATGGCAAATATAAGTGCACTTGTGGGGATGTCACACCTCGATGACTGACAGCAGGCATATTTGATGTACAACTGATATGAGCGAAAGGTCAGCAAGGAATGGCCTACTTGGGTGAGATTGGTATACCATAGTAGGAATACTTTAGCATGCTTTGGTAATATATGTTTCACCCACTTTTATCGTTTCTTAGGACAAAAGCATGCTTGTATGGACATGTAGTTAGGCCATCTTTTATTGCTACACTACTTATTGGAACTTGACTTAGGAGAAACCATGCTTTTCCTTTCTCCTTCTTTGTTAGTCAGGTGGTCAGTGTTGCTCGGGTTCGAGCAGGGATCTGGGTAGTGTAGTCGGGACTTGGTGTCTGGGACAGGTTGGATTAGTTGTGGGGCTTTGCGGCAACCGCGGATATTGGGCGATTGACCGGATATTTATTTATGCACCAGATTGGGTATCTGAATTCTCTAGTGGACATCTACGCGTCACAAGGATTACCGTCGTGTTTTCGGGGAATTTTCTGAGATTCGCCCGAAGGTATACTTCTTTCCCCTTTACTTCGCAGAGTATTACAGTTGTGTTTGTTGTGGACTTCCGCGCTCACCGTGTTATGGAATTTATAACTCGGCCTCCGGGACTCAGATTTTGACGTGCAGGTACTCGTTTCGAAGGTCTCGACGCGGCGATCGCAACAGTATTTTTGATGGATTTTTCAGAGTCCGTTCTGCAGGTGAAAATTGCACATCTTCGGGGGCTGGTTTCAACAGATGGTGTATACTTGGATATTTTAGCATAAAGTATAACTTTGGACCTTTTGTTGTACCCAGAGGGTTCGCGAGTGTTTTTGGAACACTGCAAGGAGTCGAGATGGCGCGACATGTACCGTGGATACGGGTTCAGCGGATTGTGCGAGCAAGTGGCCACGCTCTTCACCGACCCCAGGTTTGCCTTGGATTGAACACTTCAGGTGGGTAAGCTTAATATCAATAACTGTATAAGGCAATGATTATGTTATGGCAAATATAAGTGCACTTGTGGGGATGTCACCCCTCGATGACTGACAGCAGGCATATTTGATGTACAACCGATATGAGCGAAAGGTAAGCAAGGAATGGCCTACTTGGGTGAGATTGGTATACCATAGTAGGAATACTTTAGCATGTTTTGCTAATATATGTTTCACCCACTTTTATCGTTTCTGAGGACAAAAGCATGCTTGTATGGACATGTAGTTAGGCCATCTTTTATTGCTACACTACTTATTGGAACTTGACTTAGGAGAAACCATGCTTTTCCTTTCTCCTTCTTTGTTAGTCAGGTGGTCAGTGTTGCTCGGGTTCGAGCAGGGATCTGGGTAGTGTAGTCGGGACTTGGTGTCTGGGACAGGTTGGATTAGTTGTGGGGCTTTGCGGCAACCGCGGATATTGGGCGGTTGACCGGATATTTATTTATGCACCAGATTGGGTATCTGAATTCTCTAGTGGACAGAGTTTCCCCCTATTGAGTACTTTTGCATCCGATTGAGGTCGGGTCTTTCTTTAGTGGACAGAGTTTTCCACTTTGATCATAGTCTTGATCAAAGTCCTGCTATACAGAGATACTTTACTCGTGTGGGTCGCTCCCCTCGAGTGCCACTCTTGAGTTTCCGATCGGACGGTTTAGATGCCGATATGTTACTTACTTTTGTTTCCGATCGGACGGTTTAGATGCCGATCTGTTACTTACTTGAGTTTCCGATCGGACGGTTTAGATGCCGATCTGTTACTTACTTTAGTTTCCGATCGGACGGTTTAGATGCCGATCTGTTACTTGCTGTGGGATGCGGGCCATGTGGAACGATCCCGCGGTTTCGAGCCATGTGTGCAGATTCCGCTGAGCAGGCAATGCCAGTTTTACTGGTGGCACCAGATTGGGTTTATTACAGATATTCGCTTTATTGTTGCACACGTGTCAGGGGGACCGAGTGAAGTCTCTTAGCTGTGTCTAGACCAGTGCTAGTGTTGTCTATAGACTTTTAGGACATTATTGCTATATTAAACATGCATCGTTTGATTTATCATGATTTATGATCATGCATTTGAACCCCTTTATGTGTAGATAATTTCATACTCTATGTAGTAGAGGTAAACATTGTAGGTGCATGGGCACTTTAAGGGGGGATTGAATAGGAATTTTCGTGAACTTAAGCTTTTGGATATGAATATAGAACAACTATACCTGTTATAGAATTTTTGGGACATGTTAAACACTTGATCATGTGTAAATGGACATTATGACATTAGGGCCATCTAGTGTTGTGAGATACAAGTAGAAAACTTCTAAACTTGTACAATCAAGATGAAATAGTTAGATTCCATGTTTGAGACATGAGGACAACTTGTAAATATTTTACTCTTTCATTATGCAAGATAATGTTAATATTGTATATGAAACATTGACACTTGAGATACTATACTCCGACCTAAAGGTCGATGATGCTATTCCGTGTTTTAGACACGATGATTGCTATTCCATGTTTTAGACACGATGATCGAGAGTTGCTTGCTTGCCGTTTGTGCTCATTCGCACATGCTTGGTAGGGTCGCTCCCTCCAAGCCGGCACTCCGGAGTTGGCCATTTGCGACATCATGATCGCCGTGCGGGATTGGGTGCCGATTGGGACGCCGTTGGATTGGCATAGCTCCTTGGGGGGTGCCACCACGGGACCATGAGGCGTGGCTCAAGCTTAGACTCAAAGAAAGTCTTCAAGAGAAAAGGATTAAGTTAACCAAACATGACATTGAATATCACCTAGATGATACTTCTTATGGTAGTTGAACATACATGATAACAAACTTGACATTGGACATCACATAAATGATACTACTCATTGTAGTTGGACATTATGATAGCATGATAGATTCATATCATCATCACCTTGTACATGAGCATAGAGGCATGATAGTAGTAGAGTACTTTACTTTACTTCAGTTGTTTATTTTCTGCATTTCATTTCAGCAGTTTTACTATCTTATGCCACAGTTGACCTAGTGGTGTATTTCGCTCCTCTCGGTGGCTTACCCACTGGGAACTATTGACTAATAGTTCTCACCCCATTTGGGTTGTTGTTTTTCAGAGCCATCCGCAGCGGGAGGGGCTCGGGACCGTGGCAAGGGGTTATCGCATAGCTAGCTTGTCCCCGTCGCTCCACTCGAGGTGGTTATAAGGCACCTTTTCTTTTGTTTTTCTTGGAGAGGTGTTAGTGTATTTTGGCATAGAAACCACCCATGTATTTTGATAGGTTGTATTTGAGAGGACCACATTTGTATAATGGATTTTAACTTTTTGTATGATAGTTGTTATCTACTTTCCTCTTTTATGTATAGTTTATTGTGTTGTGGTCTGATTTCTAGTAGGATGTTTATATTGCTTCCTTTCCGCTTTGTTGTTGTAGATGCCTTGTGTGTACTGGGGAGTACCTTGTGCACACGGCGGGTCTGTGCACGTGCCGGGTAGGCTTCCGCTGGGGCCTGGGGCGTGACACTTCTTCCCTGCAAGCAGAGTAAAGAAAAGAAAACAGATAAGAGAGAAAGAAGGAAGAAGTAGAAGAAGAAAAGAGAGGGTATGAAGATTTGGTGAAGAGAAGGTGTGCTTGTGGTGTGGTCCACTGCTAGAAGTCAAGAGAAGCCGAGCGAAGCAACGCGACGGGCTTCATCGAGGTATGTGGCTTTGCAGTTTTTTTTATATAGAGCTTGGGTTTTGGAATTTTTCTGTTGATTTATTTTCTTGGATTTTATTTTTGGGAAGAACCCTGTGTGTTGGAAGTGTGTGTGTACGTGTGTGTGGACTGCTGTCCATTTTTAGAGGTGGTCGCAGCAGAGGAGCCGCGCTGGCGCACATGGGCGCGCGCAGGGCGCCGCGCAGCGCAGCTGGGTGTCGCGCGGCTGGCCCAGGTGCCGTGCGACTGGTGTGCTGGAGCCACGCGGCTGGCACCTGGTGCCGCGCGGCATGCGCCTGGGCAGCGCACGGCAGGCGCGGGAGCCGTGCGGGCAGCGGCTGGGCAGCGCGCTGCGGCGCGTGCGCAGGAAGTTTTTCGCGCGGCGCGCGGCGTTTTCGACGGCCAGGGACAGATTTTTCTTCGACGGTCGCCTGGGTTTGGCCGTGCTTTGTCTGATTTTGGATTTTTTTCCTCTTTTCTTGCAGTTCGTAGTGCAGTTTTCAGTGTACTACTTGGCCAGTCTTGGGTGCTTTCGCTGCGCGGAGCCGAGGGAGCTTGGTTGCTCGGTTTGTGCTGTGGGTTATCTTTGGTTGCGCCGGTGTGCGCGTGAATTTTGCTATTGACCTCTGGTGGGTTGGAATTCTTCCAAATTGTATGGAATGCCTCCTAATGCTTCTGTATGCATTTTGATCATGTCTAGTGTATTATTTTTACTGTTGGTAAATCTGATAGTTGCCTAGAAAATTCCAGAAAATTCAGTAGAACCCTTGATTATTTTTAGTGTACTCCTGGTACTGTATGACACTAGATTGTATGGTTAGAGAGCATTACTTTTGCACCGGGATCGTTTTAAAAATCATGAAAACTGTTTTTAGGAAAAATCGGCATTTTAAAAGTGGTTTTTAAATTGTGAGATCGCCAGTGAGAGGACATGGTTCCAGGGTGCATGTGACCTCGTGCCTGGGGGCCTAGGGGATTATATTTGACTTGTGGATGTATTTACTAGTGTCTTGGGGGTTGGTGAGGGTATATCAGATTCAATTGCGGAGGGTTCTCCGATCTAGACATGAGTTGGGATATTGGTATTCGAGTTTTCCGATCTGATTGATCGTGGATTGTAGCCTGCATGTGCCGCTTGTTGAGACAGTTGAGACACGCTTAAGCTCGGTGGGGTCGCTCCCCTCGAGTTACGCTCCGGATGCGATGATAATGCGCCTAGTTGATACACTAGAGGTCGCTTTGCGTGATATTGAGATAGTCCATGTGGGACGCCCTACGTAAGTCCAAGTCCTTTGTGGGCGTAGTGGCAGTAGGTTTGGCGCAGGCTTGACTGGACCCGATGTGGCAGTCATTGAGATTGGGTGATATGAGCGGGTGGTTGCATTATATGTTCTTAGATGGGTTTTTCCTTTGAGCATTGTACTTGAGGCATTTAGCGGTAGTTATATTTTCCAGCTTGCATTTATCTATCTACCTATCTATCTGTTTGCCTCCAGTAGACTTAGTGGGCATACCGTGGACTTTGGTGGCGGTACCCACCTTCTGCAGTAGTTCTCACACCCGCTGTGGTGACAGGTTTTCCTGAGGCGGCCGTTCCGGGATCAGCTCGTGCGGAGTCATCAGACCGAGGTAAGGGCGTGGCCGACTAGTTGCTTACCTTAGTCTGTATAGTCAGAGGTAGAGTTACCCTGTATTTTTGGTTTTCACTTTTGTACTGGACAGTGATATTTGTACTTATGTCTTAGAGAGAGGACTGTGTATTTGGATCTTGTTATATAGTGATTTCAGTTGTTCAGTTTTACTTCTATAGCTTTATTTCTTTTCAGCTCTGATATTTGTGTAGTTATAGATCTTCTTGCAGGTTAGACGCTTCGTCTGTGCGGGAAGTCCCGTGTAGACGGCGGATCTGTTGGCGAGCCCGGGTCGCAGTTTCGACCGCGGGGCGTGACAATCCATCCACTAAAGGAACCCCATCCCAATCTGATGCAAAACTACACAATAAGTGTGAAACTCCATCCACTAGAGAGATCTGAAACCCAATCTGATGCACAAGTAAACATCCGGTCAACCGCCCAAAGTCCGCGGTTGCCGCAACACCCCACAATCCACAATCTAGAACAACAACCAACATCCGGTAAACCGCCTAATATCCGCGGTTGCCGCAACACCCCACAACCCACAATCAAATCCAACCTGTCCCAGACACAAAGTCTCGACTACACTATCCCAAACGCCTGCTCGAACCCGAGCAACATGAATCACATGTCTGACTAAAAAGGAGAAAAGAAGCAAAGATGGTTTCTCCTAAGTCAAGTCCCAACGTGATAGTGTAGCAGTAAAAGGTGGCCTATCTAGATGTCCATACAAACATGCAATGTCACGCCCCGGGGTCGAAACTGCAACCCGGGCTCGCCAACAGATCCGCCACCTATGCCAAACCCCGCATAGGGGAAGCGTCCTACCTGCAAGAAAAGTACTACAGCAAACATATATCAGAGCTATAAGATAAAACTGCTGTAAAAATAAAATTAACCACTGTACAACTGGAAAATAATGCAACAATGTCCACCTCCCAAAAATGATAATCGTACAATATCCTCAGATACAAAACTCATAGCTCAATAGGGAGGTATCTCCAATAAATACATCAGTGTACAGGCTCTAAATACATATCATATCCTCACTACAACAGTCTCTCAAAAGGGAAAATAAAATGACTAATCTAATGAAGATCTCCTCTGTCAGGGTACCGCTACACTCCAACGACGGGTAGGGATCTAGCTCGCGACTCCCTCGCCTCGATCAACAACCGCAGAATCAGCAACACCCGCTAAGACTCTGCAAAAAAAAGGAGAGGAAGGAAAAAGGAGGGGGAAAACCCCCAAAGGGTGTGAGAACTATGCCAAAAAGGGAGTTCTCAGTGGGTACCACCGCCAAACCCGACGGTCTGCCCACAAAGTCCTCAAGAGACAAAAACTAACCAAAGCCGTAAAGACTGAAATAAGGAAGCTGGAGACTCTCAACAGCTATCATGCCTCTATCTAAAAGCCCCAAAGGGGAGAACTAAAGAATGGTATGCAACCACTAGCACATGGAGTGCACAATCGACCCAATCGATAGACCAGTAATCACTGGCACAGCCTGCCATGCCTGCCATGCCTGCCATGCCTACTATGCCTGCTATGCCTGCCATGCCTGCCATGCCTGCTATGCCTGCCATACCTGCCATGCCTGCCATGCCTGCCATGCCTGCCATGCCGACTATGCCTGCTATGCCTGCCATGCCTGCTATGCCTGCCATGCCTGCTATGCCTGCCATACCTGCCATGCCTGCTATGCCTGCTATGCCTGCCATGCCTGCCATGCCTGCCATGCCTGCCATGCCTGCCATGCCTGCTATGCCTACTATGCCTGCCATGCCTGCCATGCCTGCCATGCCTGCTATGCCTGCCATGCCTGCTATTCCTGCTATGCCTGCCATGCCTGCTATGCCTGCCATGCCTGCCATGCCTGCTATGCCTGCCATGCCTGCCATGCCTGCTATGCCTGCCATGCCTGCTATGCCTGCCATGCCTGCTATGCCTCCTATGCCTGCCATGCCTGCCATGCCTGCTAATATGCATGCCATGCCTGCTATGCCTGCCATGCCTGCCATGCCTGCTATGCCTGCCATGCCTGCTATGCCTGCCATGCCTGCTATGCCTACTATGCCTGCCATGCCTGCCATGCCTGCTACTATGCATGCCATGCCTGCTATGCCTGCTATGCCTACTATGCCTGCCAAATCGGGTATGCCAGCCTGCGCATAACACCGATAGGGGATAGGAGTCTCAAGGACTCAAAGTCTGTATATCAAGTATCATAGTAGAATAAGTCAGCAGGACTGGATCATGACTCTGATCAAAGTAGGAAACTCTGTCCACTAGAGAAATCGGATACCCAATCTGGTGCATAAATAAATATCCGGTCAACCGCTCAATATCCGCGGTTGCCGCAATACCCTGCCGTCTATAATCAAGTCCTATAACCCGTCCCTGACACCAATGTCCCGGCTACACTACCCCAGACCCCTGCTCGCACCCGAGCAACATAGACCACCTGACTAACAAAGAAGGAGAAAAGGATAACATGGTTTCTCCTAAGTCAAGTTCCAAAAGTAGTGCAGCAGTAAAAGATGGCCTAACTACATGTCCATGCAAGCATGTTTTGTCCTCAGAAACAATAAAAGTGGGTGAAACATATATTAGTAAAGCATGCTAAAATATTCCTATTATGGTGTACCAATCTCACCCAAGTAGGCCATTCCTTGCTTACCTCTCGCTCATATCAGTTGTACATCAAATATGCCTGTTCTCAGTCATAGAGGGGTGACATCCCCACAAGTGCACTTACATTCACCATAATATAAAAACCTTATACAGTTACCAAATTAAGCCTACCCACCTGAAGTGCTCAATCCAAGGCAAACCTGGGGTCGGCGAAGAGCGTGGCCACTTTCTAACCATATTTGCTGAACCCGTATCCACGGTACATGTCGCGCCAACCTCGGATCCTAGCAGTGTTCCAAAAACATTCGTGAACCTTCCTGGGTACCACAAAAGGTCCAAAGTTACACTTCAATTCCCAAAATTAACCACGCACAAACACACTGAAAATCAGTCCCAAAGATACGCTTATTTCACCAGCTGAAAGTGCCCAGAAAAATCCAATAAAAATATCACAGAGATCCTCGCATCGAGAACTTCGAAACGGGTACCTGCACGTCAAATTCCGAGTCCTGTGGGCCGAGTTACAAATTCCACAATACAGGGCGCTCACAAACACACAACCACACATCTGTATTTCCATGCACAGATAAAGGGAGAAAAATATACCTTCGGGCAAGCCTTAGAAAATTCCACTAAAAATACTGTGACAATCCTCGCGTCGAGTAGATGAAAAAAGTTCAAAGGCTCGTCTCCATCCGATGCCCGGTTGCGGAGATAAAAATCCGGCAAGGTGTCACTGTCCAGAAATTCCATCAGAAAATGGTGTCCCAGTAAGCATGGAAAAACTCCTCGAAAAGCGCGAAACTAGGGGAAATAGAAAATACCAAGATCGTAGCTCTGTCTGTCGCGGATCCAACGCCGCAAGAATCGCCTGAAACGGAGGTCGGAGTAGGCCGGGGGAGCTCGTGCACTGAAACGCGACGAAGGGGAACACAAATGGACGAGCGTCGCGCCGTTCCGTAAAAAAGGAAACCTCGATACACGTGCCACCAAAAACCTTAGAAATCCTCCAGAGGGTGCGCAACATGTAGGGGAGCAACTTTGCTGAAGGCCTCCAGTCGGTTTGATGCTCAGAAACGCGAAAAAAGGAGAAGAAGAAGAAGCTCGGATCCTTAAATAGGCCCAGAAAACAAATGAAGAAATAACGGGTGTGTCCCCACTTTCGGGCGCCCTGAAAATCCGGGCTGCTACAGTGTTGGAACCGGCCCAACACTGTGCAGGCCCGAATCCCCCACGGGCCTCCACGTCGCCCGCAAAACAGCCAACAGCCGTGCGGGGCCATCCCACACACGACACGTGGCCCAACGGCAAGCCGAAACGTGGCGCCACCCTGGTCAGCGCACCTGCCGCGCCGACGTGCGCGCGCAGGCGCACCGCCTGGCGCCCCTGCCAGGCGCGGTTCCCGAGGCACACCGCCTGCACCGTGGTCCCGGTGCACAGAACCAACCTATCACAGCCCGCCACGTGTCCAGCCCTCGGTGCACGCCGGCCCCGTGGACCGTGCACCTGCCCGCGCGCCCGCGCGCCTGCCCGCGCGCTGTGCGCTGCCCGCGCCTGCCCGCCGCCGCGCCTGTGCCTGCCCGTGCCCGCGCCGCCGCCCTCCTTCGTCGCCGGCGCTGCCCCAGCCGCCGGAACAGTACAAGATGCATCGAAATCCATGCCGGGTCATCCGTGTCACGCCCCGGGGTCGAAACTGCGACCCGGGCTCGCCGACAGATCCGCCATCTGTACGGAAACTGCCGCACAGACGAAGCGTCTACCCTGCAAAAGATCTATAGCTAAACATGTATCAGAGCTGAAATAGAACTAATAGCTACAGAATCAAACACTGAACATCTGAATATAAATATATCCTCAATGCATAGTATCTCAGCTATGAAAAATAAAACAATCCTCACAGATCACTCAGACTGTCCAGTACAAAAGTGGAATCATAAAAGATACAAGGTACATCTACCTCTGACTCACAAATAAAATGGGTAAGGAGCTACACGGCCACGTCCTCACCTCGATCAGCTGTCTCCGCGCGAACCAAGCCGGAACAGCAACCTCAGGAAACCTGTCACCACAGCGGGTGTGAGAACTACTGCAGAAGGTAGTTCCCAGTGGGTACCGTCACCAATATCCACGGTATGCCCACTAAGTCTACCGCTGCGCAAAACAATAGGTATGCAGATAGATAATACGAAAGCTGAAAAGAAACTACAGTTAATATGCCACAAATATCATACTCAAAGAGAATACTAATCGAACCAATAGAACCATCAAACCTTCGCCACTCACTGGGCGGCATAACACGGAACTAATAGAACCCTCATGTGAAAACCGCCTCAACAGGCCAAACCATCGCCACTCACTGGGCGGCATCGCCACTCACTGGGCGGCATCGCCACTCACTGGGCGGCATCGCCTCTCACTGGGCGGCATCTCACGAAACCGCCTCAACAGGCCAAACCATCGCCACTCACTGGGCGGCATCGCCACTCACTGGGCGGCATCCCACGGAACCGCCTCAACAGGCCAAACCATCGCCACTCACTGGGCGGCATCGCCTCTCACTGGGCGGAATCGCCCCTCATTGGGCGGCATCTTACGGAACCGCCTCAATAGGCCAAACCATCACCACTCACTGGGCGGCATCGCCACTCACTAGGCGGCATCGCCCCTCACTGGGCGGCATCTCACGGAACCGCCTCAACAGGCCAAACCATCGCCACTCACTGGGCGGCATCGCCCCTCACTGGGCGGCATCTCACAGAACCGCCTCAACAGGCCAAACCATCGCCACTCACCGGGCGGCATCTCACGGAACCGCCTCAATAGGCCAAACCATCACCACTCACTGGGCGGCATCGCCACTCACTAGGCGGCATCGCCCCTCACTGGGCGGCATCTCACGGAACCAATAGAACGCTCCACGACTCAATCTGATAAAACCCATGAAACCCCCAAGACACTAGAAACTCTCCACGGAGTCAAGAAAAATTCCACTCGGCCACCAGGCACGAGGGCACATGCACTCTGAACCCGTCCGACCCTTCTGGGCAATCTAATAATTTAAAAGAATATTTTTAAAGTCAAATTTCCATTAAAACAACTTCGGTGATTTTTAAGACGGTTCAGATGCAGTCTGAATGCCAACTAAATATACGGGCTAGTGTCCAAAGATAATAGGAACCTACTAAAAATAATTAGGGGTACAGGTTAGCATTATACAATATTCCAGGCATCTATCAGATTTTTCATTATAATAAAAATACATGCTAGACATACAGGATATTCAAAATACATGCTAGACATACAGGATATTCATGCAGAAGCATTAGGGGACATTCAATAAAGTTTGGAAGACTTCCAACCCACCTGGAACGCTTTCAGCAGGCAAACGCTGAAGTCGATGAAGCGCCGCACCGCTCACTGTCAGAAACTGCCGGAACGCCCAAAAAAATCGCGCCGCACGCGCTCACGCTGCCGCGGTCCTCGGGAAAATCCCCCTGAAGCTCAATCATTCCTCTCGAGTCCGCAAAAAGAAAATCCGGCGCGCTCCGGCTCCTCGCTGTCAACTCACAGCACTCACGCAAGCAACCTCGGCTCCGCGTAGTAAAAACCCAAGCCTCAGCCAACAGCACTCAAGTGGCTCCCAAGGTGCAGGCATGGAACGAGATGGAAGGAAATAAAAATCCATTCAGCTCAAACTTAAGTAAATACATCAATAAAATCCCAAAAAATCCATGCTTGAAACAAATCCAACAACGTACCTCACAGCCGACACGCGCGCGGCTTCGTCCAGTTCCAAGCATCAAGACCACACAAGGACACCCTTGCTTGCTTTTCTTTTATTCCCTCTTCTTCTCTTTTCTTTTCCTTGATTTTTTTCTCATTTCTTTTCTCTCTTTCTTTTCCTCTCTCTCTTTTCCTCTCTCTGTACCCCCAGGAAGAAGGGAGGAGGAGGAGTCCACATATAAATAGACAAAGGGAGTCCACAGGGTGAATTGGAGGGTTGGCACAGTGAAAAGACCAAAATGCCCAAGCTTAACAACACCAAAGGACCAAAGGCTCGCTCAGAGGCCCACGAGCGCGGCGCCCACTTGCTGCGCGCGCTCACTGCGCGCGCCCTCATGCGCACGCCCGCATGCGCGCCGCTTGCCGGCCTCATGCGCGCGGCCGCATGCGCGCGCCGCTCGCAGCGGCAGCGAGCGGCGCCCAAGCGCGCCGGCACAGCAACCTCACCGGCCGCGCGCGGCGCCTTTGCGCGGCCGCGCGGCACCCTCTGCTGGGCATTCCTCCACTCCGGGACAGCAAAAACAACCAAATCAACAACTAGAAAGATCCAAATTAACTCCATAAATCGAAACCAAGCTTTCTCTTTCTCTCACTAGAAAATTGCAATGTGCCTCCATGAGGATCGACGCGCGTGCGCTCCGCTCGGCTCCACTCGGCTACTAGCGATAGAATCGCGCAGTCAAGACGATTAAAACCCTCTTTTACTTTCTTTCAATTCATCTTATTTTTCTCCTCCTTCCCATTTCTCTCATTCCTCTGTTTGAGGAAGAAATCCTCTGTTTGAGTCTTTGGCGAAGACGATGACATGGCAACATAATTAATTAGTGCTAGTGCATGGTCCATGGTGTAAAGGACCTCATACCTTTTCCAACGCCCACCTTAATTCCATCCATACAACAACACACTCTCTTTCAAATACCTTCCTTTCTTTAATTAATTTTTTTTTTCTTTTCTTTCAATCAAATACAGCACAGTCCAAATCCACCAAAGCCACTAATTAAATAAATAATTTAATTAATCCAAATAAGCCAACTCCAAATCACTTTTTACCTTCGGGGTCTCCGTATCGGCCTGAGACCTCCCGAACTCCGCTGTAATCTGAAAATACACACGTCCACAGTTTTTCCTCCTCAAAAAGCTCAACGGTGGAGACGGTGTGCTCAATCCAAAAACCGGCTCCAAAATCGTCAGTTCCAACTCACTTTTCGCCCTCGGGTCCTCCGCGTCAGTCCGAAACCTCCCGAACTCCGCTGTTATCTGGAAATACACACGTCCACAGTTTTTCCTCCTCAAAAAGCTCAACAGTGGAGACGGTGTGCTCAATCCAAAAACCGGCTCCAAAACCGCCAGTTCCAACTCACTTTTCGCCCTCGGGTCCTCCGCGTCAGTCCGGAACTTCCCGAACTCCGCTGTAAAGATAAAGTATACCTGTTCCAAGCATTTTCCAATTTTCTGCACTCCACTGTGAAGTCGAGGCTTCCCCGAAGCCAGTCCTCTATCGGCGCACAATGCTCGGAAGACTCCGATCCAAGCCAGGGCTTCCGCGTTGATCCGAATCAACCCGAACTCAACTATAAACAAATATGAAACACGCCCAAGGCGATTTCTCCACACCACGCCATCTTGCGAGGTCGGTGCGCCATCCGAAATCCCGGTACTCCACACTCTCCCTTCCTTAAAAAGGTTTCGTCCTCGAAACCCAAAATAAAACCAAATCTCAGGAGAATGTCTGGATCAAATAGGAATAGAAAACACTCAACTCATCCTCAGGCTCTCAAGTGGTCGCTCTCACTCATCACGATGACTCCACTTAACCTTCACCCCAAGGTATATCTCGATTAAACAAATTCTTTTGCCTCACAAGTAGGAATTGCATTGGCCACTCCAGATGTCACAAATCCTCATCCATCTCTAACGGAGTGAAGTCCAAAACATGCCAAGGATCAAACACACATCCTTCAGCCAGATAATTACCCGCGGGCCAACTTCCGCGTAAACTCAAAACTATACAAATCCCCGCGGTTAATGGCTTCCAAAAATCAGGGTCTCCAATACCAACTTCCGTCCTCTATTGGCATAACTCCTACGTTGCTCCTTAGCAACCACATGCTCAAAATTCTACAATTACACTCTCACAATCCCCCCCACAGGGAAGAAATTCAAAATCGGGAATATTCCCCCAAATTTCCAACTCTCAATTCCAAGTTTGCACTGCTCGCCTAGATAAGGCGTAACTGACCATAAAGCCCTTGCCGGAATAATCCAATCATACACCCTTGAAAATTCTATCCCCCGGCGTTATCTCAAAACAAACATTCTGAGTTTCCAAGTACTTCAGGTTCGAGGATCCACGAATAACTCAATTCTCTCTTTATCGCCGGCAACATCTACATCAAAGCTGGCATCCTCCTTAGCTTTATCTCTTCCAAGCTACACTGACCTTGCATATTCCAAGAGCTTCTAACCTCTTTCATTAACATAGGTCTAGGCCCAACCCAAACGGTATCACTCTTCGTTGGGTCCTCTGACTCTCTTGTAGCTGTCATCACATGGCCTAACCACAAAATTTCCTGAAGTCCAAATGCAACTCTCACCACATGGCATACAACTTCTCTCTCTTAGTAGTTGCAGCACTATCCTCAAGCTCTACGTCACCTTGGAACCCGATCCAAATATAATCAAATCCAACGGCCCAGTACAAAGATCAAACTCAACAACTGGTACCACAACTCGGTGTAGAGCTCGAACTCACGCTGACACAACAACCCGGTCCAAGTACCGCTGGAATACCCAATTCCTCAAATCCAATAAGGCCGGAGGGCCTTAGTCAATCCGCTTGACCTTGTTGCAAGCTCAAAATGCCCTTATCAGTTCCTGCACACCATCAGGGCACTGCCCTCGGCTGTAAGGTTTCATAGTGCTACCAATCTCAGAAAAGGCATCCGCCGAAATTCAATCCAAACCTATATGTGCTCAAACCGTTATAGAACCCTCACCGTTGTGCACTCACAACGTGGCAACACTGCTGTGTACCAATGGTAAGGCAACAACTCAAGTATCAATCCCTCAGATCCTCACTGTCGTATCCCCACGACGTGGTACTGGGTCACACAGACCACCCAATCCATCAAATCCCGCAATTGTGCTATCGGCTCTCTCTCTATGTCTCACGGGTAACACTCCAAGAGATGCTGCCGAAGTCGGCGCGGTTTCCAAACCACGTCGATCACTATTTCGATCTCAATCTCACCAAATGGCGGCTTCGAAATCAAATCTGGTAAACTCTCACTCGAGATCACTCGGCAATAAAAGATAATTCTTAGTCTCGGTGCCGCCGTAGGCACCTTCTCAATAGTCGCTAACAAGCGATACAATCACGACTCAACCTCTGCCGTGCTCTAGCATCCTCTCTAAACACACTCCTCCTGGCCAGGTCCACGGAGAGTCATTCTCTTTTTTTTTTTTTTCGACAATCCTTGATAGCATAACGTTGGGATGTCCAATCCCTATCCAACCCCATAACATCATCTTGGAGCTGATGTAGGACTAACACTCTAGGATGAAATCCAAGGTCCTACTGCACTGGGCGGGACTGGCAACACCTATCCATGTGCTATACGTGATCTGGAGCCTGATCCTCACGTGCATAAACCAACAATCCCATCTCCGGTCTACACGATGCTATCCATGCTCTACTAAAACACACCCAAGCGGCGTCGGCATCAACATGCTCTATCTGTCTCGGCATCACGGCTTTATCAGCCTACCGGTAAGTCGGACGAACCTCTATATCCTGAAGGGATAGAGGGGTGCCGTCGCAAGCGGCGAATCCTCGAGCACCACTCAGGGACACTCTGCTTGAAAATATCCTGGCTATCCACATAGCAAGCATCGCTCCTTCCGAGATCACTCTATGGCGATGAATGAGGCCACCGCAAAAGGCACAATCATACCAATACTGCCACTGGTGTCTCGACTGTCGAGAACCTCCTGGTCTCCGTCTCCTCTGAGACATAAGACCCTAAACTGGAATCATGGCAACTTCAATCCACTCGGCTGTCCCAAAATCAAACGATGCCGGACGTCTCTCCCCGGAGCTAATCCCTCGCTCTTCGTCCCTCTTGGACGATGATCACAGATCCTCAGTCAATCCATCGAGTATGCACAATCGCTGCATCTGAAGTCGGCACTCGCCGAGAATACACCAAGTGATAGACATCCCGATGCAGTCCCTTCTCAAACAGTTCAACCTTCTGGGCCCCATCCTGGGCAACAAAGAGTACACTGCTCAACAATCGCAGAAACTCGCTCCAGGTCATCAACTGCGCTGCCGGTGGTCCAACTGGACGAACTCGACGCCACCAACCCTCGGCGTCCCTATCCAAAGTGCGCAACCAGGTGCACCTGATACTTTTCCACAGCAGCAATCCAGTTCTCGGCCTCCCAAGGCTCCAAACTCTGCCCTGAAAACTGCGGGGGCTGGAACCGGATGAAGTACAACAACCGATCTGCAAGCTCTCGCTACTCCTGCACTACTCACGGTGCGATCTTGGTCGAAGTCGACGATGTCGCGGCCGGGGGTACTACTGGCGATGCCCCGGGAGATGCTATCTGCTCAAGCATGCGCATCACGCGCTCCATGTTCTCTTCCTGGCGCCGCATCGCCTCAAACGTCTGGGCTACTTGGGCTCGTAACTCACAGACCTCGCTCTGCTCTGTCCATTCAGCCTCCCACTGATCGGGCTTCTCATCCAAGGTCGAACACGCCCTCGCCCCCGCACAACGTCTCGGAAGCATCAAAACCACTGCAGCAGAACAAACATTAAGACCAAAACTCTCACGACCCAATCAAGCGAAAGTCTAAAACATGTTACCCGTTCTAAAGCATTATGTTGTCTACAGCCAACATAACCGCTTTAGAGAATTAACATGTAAGGTCACTCGCCCCAATCCTCTGGGGGAGGTACAAACTCAATCAGGACTCTCGCTAAAGTCACGTCCCTCACGACAGTCATCCTACTGTCCAACCAATAGCCTAGGGTCACTAAGTTCTCAACGACCTATATTCCTAGGTTCTGATACCACCTAAATCTGTCACGCCCCGGGGTCGAAACTGCGACCCGGGCTCGCCGACAGATCCGCCATCTGTACGGAAACTGCCGCACAGACGAAGTGTCTACCCTGCAAAAGATCTATAGCTAAACATGTATCAGAGCTGAAATAGAACTAATAGCTACAGAATCAAACACTGAACATCTGAATATAAATATATCCTCAATGCATAGTATCTCAGCTATGAAAAATAAAACAATCCTCACAGATCACTCAGACTGTCCAGTACAAAAGTGGAATCATAAAAGATACAAGGTACATCTACCTCTGACTCTCAAATAAAATGGGTAAGGAGCTACACGGCCACGTCCTCACCTCGATCAGCTGTCTCCGCGCGAACCAAGCCGGAACAGCAACCTCAGGAAACCTGTCACCACAGCGGGTGTGAGAACTACTGCAGAAGGTAGTTCCCAGTGGGTACCGTCACCAATATCCACGGTATGCCCACTAAGTCTACCGCTGCGCAAAACAATAGGTATGCAGATAGATAATACGAAAGCTGAAAAGAAACTACAGTTAATATGCCACAAATATCATACTCAAAGAGAATACTAATCGAACAAATAGAACCATCAAACCTTCGCCACTCACTGGGCGGCATCGCCACTCACTGGGCGGCATAACACGGAACTAAACCCTCATGTGAAAACCGCCTCAACAGGCCAAACCATTGCCACTCACTGGGCGGCATCGCCACTCACTAGGCGGCATCGCCTCTCACTGGGCGGCATCTCACGAAACCGCCTCAACAGGCCAAACCATCGCCACTCACTGGGCGGCATCCCACGGAACCGCCTCAACAGGCTAAACCATCGCCACTCACTGGGCGGCATCGCCTCTCACTGGGCGGAATCGCCCCTTATTGGGCGGCATCTTACGGAACCGCCCCAATAGGCCAAACCATCACCACTCACTGCGGCATCGCCACTCACTAGGCGGCATCGCCCCTCACTGGGCGGCATCTCACGGAACCGCCTCAACAGGCCAAACCATCGCCACTCACTGGGCGGCATCGCCCCTCACTGGGCGGCATCTCACGGAACCACCTCAACAGGCCAAACCATCGCCACTCACTGGGCGGCATCGCCTCTCACTGGGCGGCATCGCCCCTCACTGGGCGGCATCTCACGGAACCGCCTCAATAGGCCAAACCATCACCACTCACTGGGCGGCATCGCCACTCACTAGGCGGCATCGCCCCTCACTGGGCGGCATCTCACGGAACCAATAGAACGCTCCACGACTCAATCTGATAAAACCCATGAAACCCCCAAGACACTAGAAACTCTCCACGGAGTCAAGAAAAATTCCACTCGGCCACCAGGCACGAGGGCACATGCACTCTGAACCCGTCCGACCCTTCTGGGCAATCTAATAATTTAAAAGAATATTTTTAAAGTCAAATTTCCATTAAAACAACTTCGGTGATTTTTAAGAGGGTTCAGATGCAGTCTGAATGCCAACTAAATATACGGGCTAGTGTCCAAAGATAATAGGAACCTACTAAAAATAATTAGGGGTACAGGTTAGCATTATACAATATTCCAGGCATCTATCAGATTTTTCATTATAATAAAAATACATGCTAGACATACAGGATATTCAAAATACATGCTAGACATACAGGATATTCATGCAGAAGCATTAGGGGACATTCAATAAAGTTTGGAAGACTTCCAACCCACCTGGAACGCTTTCAGCAGGCAAACGCTGAAGTCGATGAAGCGCCGCACCGCTCACTGTCAGAAACTGCCGGAACGCCCAAAAAAATCGCGCCGCACGCGCTCACGCTGCCGCGGTCCTCGGGAAAATACCCCGGAAGCTCAATCATTCCTCTCGAGTCCGCAAAAAGAAAATCCGGCGCGCTCCGGCTCCTCGCTGTCAACTCACAGCACTCACGCAAGCAACCTCGGCTCCGTGTAGTAAAAACCCAAGCCTCAGCCAACAGCACTCAAGTGGCTCCCAAGGTGCAGGCATGGAACGAGATGGAAGGAAATAAAAATCCATTCAGCTCAAACTTAAGTAAATCCATCAATAAAATCCCAAAAAATCCATGCTTGAAACAAATCCAACAACGTACCTCACAGCCGACACGCGCGCGGCTTCGTCCAGTTCCAAGCATCAAGACCACACAAGGACACCCTTGCTTGCTTTTCTTTTATTCCCTCTTCTTCTCTTTTCTTTTCCTTAATTTTTTTCTCATTTCTTTTCTCTCTTTCTTTTCCTCTCTCTCTTTTCCTCTCTCTGTACCCCCAGGAAGAAGGGAGGAGGAGGAGTCCACATATAAATAGACAAAGGGAGTCCACAGGGTGAATTGGAGGGTTGGCACAGTGAAAAGACCAAAATGCCCAAGCTTAACAACACCAAAGGACCAAAGGCCCGCTCAGAGGCCCACGAGCGCGGCGCCCACTTGCTGCGCGCGCTCACTGCGCGCGCCCGCATGCAGCGCGCGCCCTCATGCGCGCGCCCGCATGCGCGCCGCTTGCCGGCCTCATGCGCGCGCCCAAGCGCGCCGGCACAGCAACCTCACCGGCCGCGCGCGGCGCCTTTGCGCGGCCGCGCAGCACCCTCTGCTGGGCATTCCTCCACTCCGGGACAGCAAAAACAACCAAATCAGCAACTAGAAAGATCCAAATTAACTCCATAAATCGAAACCAAGCTTTCTCTTTCTCTCACTAGAAAATTGCAATGTGCCTCCATGAGGATCGACGCGCGTGCGCTCCGCTCGGCTCCACTCGGCTACTAGCGATTGAATCGCGCAGTCAAGACGATTAAAACCCTCTTTTACTTTCTTTCAATTCATCTTATTTTTCTCCTCCTTCCCATTTCTCTCATTCCTCTGTTTGAGGAAGAAATCCTCTGTTTGAGTCTTTGGAGAAGACGATGACATGGCAACATAATTAATTAGTGCTAGTGCATGGTCCATGGTGTAAAGGACCTCATACCTTTTCCAACACCCACCTTAATTCCATCCATACACCAACACACTCTCTTTCAAATACCTTCCTTTCTTTAATTAATTGTTTTTTTTCTTTTCTTTCAATCAAATACAACACAGACCAAATCCACCAAAGCCACTAATTAAATAAATAATTTAATTAATCCAAATAAGCCAACTCCAAATCACTTTTTACCTTCGGGGTCTCCGCACCGGCCTGAGACCTCCCGAACTCCGCTGTAATCTGAAAATACACACGTCCACAGTTTTTCCTCCTCAAAAAGCTCAACGGTGGAGACGGTGTGCTCAATCCAAAAACCGGCTCCAAAATCGTCTGTTCCAACTCACTTTTCGCCCTCGGGTCCTCCGCGTCAGTCCGAAACCTCCCGAACTCCGCTGTAATCTGGAAATACACACGTCCACAGTTTTTCCTCCTCAAAAAGCTCAACGGTGGAGACGGTGTGCTCAATCCAAAAACCGGCTCCAAAATCGCCAGTTCCAACTCACTTTTCGCCCTCGGGTCCTCCGCGTCAGTCCGGAACCTCCCGAACTCCGCTGTAAAGATAAAGTATACCTGTTCCAAGCATTTTCCAATTTTCTGCACTCCACTGTGAAGTCGAGGCTTCCCCGAAGCCAGTCCTCTATCGGCGCACAATGCTCGGAAGACTCCGATTCAAGCCAGGGCTTCCGCGTTGATCCGAATCAACCCGAACTCAACTATAAACAAATATGAAACACGCCCAAGGTGATTTCTCCACACCACGCCATCTTGCGAGGTCGGTGCGCCATCCGAAATCCCGGTACTCCACAATCCGAGCTCGGAAAAATACAAGTAGGTAGTCCATTTTCATCGTTTTCGCGCGCTGAATCTAAATCCGGTGTCCGATTTGCCAAAATCCAACTCTAGAAATTGCCGAAGGCATCCGGAAAGGTGTTCTTTTGTCCAAACTTCGCGCTGAGCCCAATTTTAATATCCATTGCGCGCAAAACCACTTCTAAGCATTCGACGGGGTCATCAGACTACTCTCGTGATCCATTTAACACACCGAGTCCATCACTAGTGTCCAATTGGTGTACGAACGCCACCGACACGCCACATAGGCCTCCAGGAGCTGCTGATCAACCAGTAATCTCGTCGTGGGGATCCAGGTCCTCACATCCTCCCCCACTAAAGAAAGTTTCGTCCTCGAAACTAGCTCAATTCCACGAGGAGTCACAAACACCAAGGGTAAGTACTCATCATCATCATCTCCAGCTCTCAAAATGGAGCGAGTCTATCACGGGTGAGGGATCCAAAAGCAAAACACTCCTGAGCTGAGACGCGAAACACCGCAGGGGCTCCATCAAAATAACCGCCAGTGCAACACGCACCAACCCACAACCTGTGTCAACTCAACTAAGGCAACCCGAAGCACACCCACACGATTATCCCATAAGGAAAAAAAACCCTATCAAGGAGGGGTCCTCACTCGGTCACTCCCGAATCTTGACCATCCGAGTGAACTACTCAGCCGCGGTCTATCATCCAAAGTAACCCTCAGGGACACAACCACAAGCCATGTTTGCCTCATCAGTCCACACAGCGCTAGTTGTGGAATTATACAACTCAACCCCAGACAGCTTTCCTGCTCCAGGTATCCGCCAACGCCGTGGCCCTGTCTGGGTGATCCAGAATGCTCAACAATAACCCAATGATAACTCCACGGTCATAATAGAAGGCATCACTAAAACTCACAGATCTCTCTCCCAACACTGCCAAAACTAGAAGAGTTGGTGCTGGTATCAGTCTCATCATTCGATTGCCATGCTCTCCTGGCACCGCCAAGTCCAAGAAGCTCCTTACCTTGACCATAATTGTCGACCTCGGCCAATTCCCAAATGGTATCCATATTGGTCGGATTTCCACCGCCGCTCCTACGGCTCGAACAAAGTGACCCAAGGAGGTAGGCTTCTGAAGCTACAACTTGTACCTCAATAACTTGGAATTCAGCTTCATCCACACGGGCATGGTAGCACATCCATAAGTGCTCCTCGTGTTCCAAGTCGCTCCGGGAGTATATCAAAATATCCTCGGGAAACACCACTCCCAGTTCGTCCAAGTACAACTGGGACATACAATTCCTCAGATCTTGAAGTCACAGGGCATTAGTCATTCCATTTGGACTCACTATGCTCTCATAATGCCCTTACCGGATTCTGAATGCCCTGTCAGATTCCAAGTAGGTACTCGCATCATACAATAACTGCCGGAGTATAGCTCCATCAAAAGGTCCTAGATACCACCCGGACCTGTCTACACTCAAACCATAAAAGGACCCTTACAGTCGTGTATCAACGACGTGGCATCACCACCGTGTACCAACGGCGTGGCATCACCACCGTATATCAACGGCGTGGCACTAGGTCAAACAGACCCCTCGATCCATCAGATCCTGCAACTACGCCATCAGCTCTCTCAGCTCTACAGGCGATATCCAATGAGGTGCTATCAAGGGTGGCGCGGTTCCCCGAACCACGTCAAACGCAATCTCTATCTCCCTAACCGGCGGCATCGTCAACAGCTCAGGTGAAATCACACCCGGGATCTTGTGGGCAACAGAGATATCCTTGAATCCCGGTGCCGCCAAAAAGCACCTTTTACACTGTCGCTAAAGCCTGTGTGCTCTAACAAACTCAACCACCAAGCCTTCTCTCGACTGCCTCGCAGAAAGTCAAGGTCCTCACTTTCCGCAGTCCAACCTCGTGTGGCATTGAGCCAATCAAAACCCAAGCACTGGGTCGAAACACCGAACTGCCACAATAACCAATAAGCTTGCCGGTACAACTCGCGGCCTCAACTGCATTGGACATGATCCACAAGCCTCCTCCACATGCACAACACTAGCAGGAACCTATACCTCTAGTGCATGTGGTAACAAATCTGCCTCTAGTCCATGCAGGAATGCAACATGCTCTAACTCCGACTGCTGTGATGAAATCACACCTGCGACAACTCGATCCACTACCGTGGCGCCCTCCAACCGGGCGGCACAGATTCATCCATTCGATGCCGGCGGTTGTCGCTCAATCTGCAAGGAAAAATCTAGACCAAACACAAAGGGAGCACAACCTCTGTCTCTGCTCACACTGAGGCGACGAATAAGGTCCTCCGCAGATAGCAAATCAACGCTACCGCTGCGCCACTCTGATATAGATGCTGATGCTGCCGTCGGGGTCCACCCGATCTCTAGCATCTCAGGAACCCGTTATCCTGGAAAAGAAATCAGAAGTGCCTCTGCTAGCCGATCTGTCCTCCATCACCCGGCGCCAAGCGCCAATATCCTGAACTCGCCTCTAGCGGCAGATCCCTATCCAAAGGAACTGCAGCGCCACGCTCTAAACACAACGCCTACTCCAATGAGGCGTCAAACCTGTAACGGAGGGACTGAATAAACTGAAAGGTATTCTGGCGCAATCCACTCCCAGTCTCACATATCCTATGCGCCTCGTCCCTCGAACCTGGAGCGCGCAGTTCAACAACTGCGTAAACCCTCGACACAACGAGGCTCTCAAATAGTCTCAACGAGGCTCCAGCTCAATCTTACGATTCGGGGTGGTTCATCTGCCAAATCTGGCTCAAAAGATTGATCATGTCCCCCCAGCTCACTAGCTGTCAACTATCCACCCTGCCTTGGTGCCTCGGCACTAAACATTGGCACAGAGGGGCTACTCACTACTCCATCGGTGCCACAGAAATCCCCGCCACTGAGGATACTACAACCGGGTGGTCTCAGAAGGAAGCACTGTCGAGCTGCCCGCTGCTCCGACAACTGTGTCACTAGAACCAGCAGCTCGCTCACTCTGCCGCTGAAAGGCCTCAGACAATCCTGTCTTCTGGATCCGGAGTTCTCTGACCTCAATCCGGGTATCCGGCCCAAAACCAACCGCTCAAGCTCAACCGTTATGACAGGATGCACACGGGTCAACACCCAGCGTCGGGGAGACACCGCTCGCCGCGACGAAACCACAAAACAGCACACAACAGCACTCGACCCAATCCAGCGAAAGTCTAAAGCATGTCACCCGTTCCACAGCATTATGTTGTCTGCAGCCAACATAATAACTTAGGAGAATAAACATGCTAATCACTCTTCCTGTCCCTTGGGAGAGGTATAAAACTCAATCTGGACTCTCACTATAAATCACGACTCTCACGAAGTCAACCAAGGGTCAAACCATAAGCCTAGGGTTTCTAAGTCCACCATGACCTACAACCTAGGCTCTGATACCAACCTAATCTGTCACACCCCGGGGTCGAAACTGCGACCCGGGCTCGCCAACAGATCCGCCACCTATGCCAAACCCCGCATAGGCGAAGAATCCTACCTGCAAGAAAAGTAGTACAGCTAACAGATATCAGAGCTATAAGATAAAACTGCTGTAAAAATAAAATCAACCACTGTACAACTGGAAAATAATGCAACAATGTCCACCTCCCAAAAATGATAATCGTACAATATCCTCAGATACAAAACTCATAGCTCAACAGGGAGGTATCTCCAATAAATACATCAGTGTATAGGCTCTCAATACATATCAAATCCTCACTACAACAGTCTCTCAAAAGGGGAAATAAAATGACTAATCTAATGAAGATCTCCTCTGTCAGGGCACCGTCACTCTCCAACGACGGGTAGGGATCTAGCTCGCGACTCCCTCGCCTCGATCAACAACCGCAGAATCAGCAACACCCACTAAGACTCTGCAAAACAAAGGAGATAAAGGAAAAAGGAGGAGCAAAACCCCCAAAGGGTGTGAGAACTACACCAAAAAGGGAGTTCTCAGTGGGTTCCACCGCCAGATCCGACGGTCTGCCCACTAAGTCTACAAGAGACAAAAACTAACCAAAGCCGTAAAGACTGAAATAAGGAAGCTGGAGACTCTCAACAGCTATCATGCCTCTATCTAAAAGCCCAAAAGGGGAGAACCAAAGAATGGTATGCAACCACTAGCACATGGAGTGCACAATCGACCCAATCGATAGACCAGTAATCACTGGCACTGCCTGCTATGCCTGCTATGCCTGCCATGCCTGCCATGCCTGCTATGCCTGCCTACTATGCCTGCTATACCTACTATGCCTGCCATGCCTGCCCTGCCTGCTATGCCTGCCATGCCTGCTATGCCTACTATGCCTGCCATGCCTGCCATGCCTGCCATGCTTGCTATGCCTGCTATGCCTGCCATGCCTGCCATGCCTGCTATGCCTGCTATGCCTGCTATGCCTGCCATGCCTGCCATGCCTGCTATGCCTGCCATGCCTGCTATGCCTTCTATGCCTGACATGCCTGCTATGCCTACGATGCCTGCCATGCCTGCTATGCCTGCCATGCCTGCTATGCCTGCCATGCCTGCTATGCCTGCCATGCCTGCTATGCCTACTATGCCTGCCATGCCTGCCATGCCTGCTATGCCTGCTATGCCTACTATGCCTGCCAAATCGGGTATGCCAGTCTACGCATAACACCGATAGGGGATAGGAGTCTCAAGGACTCAAAGTCTGTATATCAAGTATCATAGTAGAATAAGTCAGCAGGACTGGATCATGACTCTGATCAAAGTAGGAAACTCTGTCCACTAGAGCAATCGGATACCCAATCTGGTGCACAAATAAATATCCGGTCAACCGCCCAATATCCGCGGTTGCCGCAATACCCTGCCGTCTATAATCAAGTCCTATAACCGACCTCCGGTCAACCGCCCAAAGTCCGCGGTCACCGCAAACCCTGCCAACCGCAATCCAACACAACCCGTCCCTGACACCAATGTCCCGGCTACACTACCCCAGACCCCTGCTCGCACCCGAGCAACACAGACCACCTGACTAACAAAGAAGGAGAAAATGATAACATGGTTTCTCCTAAGTCAAGTTCCAAAAGTATTGCAGCAGTAAAAGATGGCCTAACTACATGTCCATGCAAGCATGCTTTGTCCTCAGAAACAATAAAAGTGGGTGAAACATATATTAGTAAAGCATGCTAAAATATTCCTATTATGGTATACCAATCTCACCCAAGTAGGCCATTCCTTGCTTACCTCTCGCTCATATCGGTTGTACATCAAATATGCCTGTTCTCAGTCATAGAGGGGTGACATCCCCACAAGTGCACTTACATTCACCATAATATAAAAACCTTATACAGTTACCAAATTCAGCCTACCCACCTTAAGTGCTCAATCCAAGGCAAACCTGGGGTCGGCGAAGAGCGTGGCCACTTGCTAACCATATCTGCTGAACCCGTATCCACGGTACATGTCGCGCCAACCTCGGCTCCTAGCAGTGTTCCAAAAACATTCGCGAACCTTCCTGGGTACCACAAAAGGTCCAAAGTTACACTTCAATTCCCAAAATTAACCACGCACAAACACACTGAAAATAAGTCCCAAAGATACGCTTATCCTCGCATCGAGACCTTCGAAATGGGTACCTGCACGTCAAATTCCGAGCGCTGTAGGCCGAGTTACAAATTCCACAATACAGGGCGCTCACAAACACACAACCACACATCTGTATTTCCATGCACAGATAAAGGGAGAAAAATATACCTTCGGTCAAGCCTTAGAAAAATCCAATAAAAATACTTTGACAATCCTCGCGTCGAGTAGATGAAAAAAGTCTAGAGGCTCGTCTCCATCCGATGCCCGGTTGCGGAGATAAAAATCCGGCAAGGTGTCACTCTCCAGAAATTCCATCAGAAAATGGGGTCCCAGTAAGCATGGAAAAACTCCTCGAAAAGCGCGAAACTAGGGGAAACAGAAAATACCAAGATCGTAGCTCTGTCTGTCGCGGATCCAACGGCGCAAGAAACGCCTGAAACGGAGGTCGAAGTAGGCTGGGGGAGCTCGCGCACCGAAACGCGATGAAGGAGAACACAAATGGTCGAGCGTCGCGCCGCGCCGTAAAAAAGGAAACCTCGATACGCGTTCCACCAAAAACCTTAGAAATCTTCTAGAGGGTGCGCAACATGTAGGGGAGCAACTTTGCTGAAGGCCTCCAGTCGGTTTGAAGCTCAGAAACGCAGAAAAAGAGGAAGAAGAAGAAGCTCGGATCCTTAAATAGGCCCAGAAAAATAATGAAGAAATGACGGCTGTGTCCCCACTTTCGGGCGCCCGGAAAATCCAGGCTGCTACAGTGTTGGTCCCGGCCCAACACTGTGCAGGCCCGAATCCCCCACGGGCCTCCACGTCGCCCGCAAAACAGCCAACAGCCGTGCGGGGCCATCCCCCGCACGACACATGGCCCAACGGGAAGCCGAAACGTGGCGCCGCCCCGGTCAGCGCACCTGTCGCGCCCACGTGCGCGCGCAGGCGCGCCGCCTGGCGCCCCTGCCAGGCGCGCCGCCTGGCGCCCCTGCCAGGCGCGGTTCCCGAGGCACCCCGCCTGCACCCTGGTCCCGGTGCACAGAACCAACCTATCACAGCCCGCCACGTGTCCAGCCCTCGGTGCACGCCGGCCCCGTGGACCGTGCACCTGCCCGCGCACTGTGCGCTGCCCGCGCCTGCCCGCCGCCGGGCTTGTGCCTGCCCGTGCCCGCGCCGCCGCCCTCCGCTGTCACCGGTGCTGCCCCAGCCGCCGGAACAGTACATGATGCCTCGAAATCCGTGCCGGGTCATCCGAGCTCCGAAAAATACAAGTAGGTAGTCCATTTTCATCGTTTTCGCGCGCTGAATCCAAATCCGGTGTCCGATTTGCCAAAATCCAACTCTAAAAATTGCCGAAGGCATCCGGAAAGGTGTTCTTTTGTCCAAACTTCGCGCTGAGCCCAATTTTAATATCCATTGAGCGCAAAACCACTTCTAAGCATTCGACGGGGTCATCAGACTACTCTCGTGATCCATTTAACACACCGAGTCCATCACTAGTGTCCAATTGGTGTACAAACGCCACCGACACGCCACATAGGCCTCCAGGAGCTGCTGATCAACCAGTAATCTCGTCGTGGGGTTCCAGGTCCTCACATGCAATTATCTTCAAGAAAGATAAAAGGGAGTATAACAAATAGTAGCTCCACAAAGGTATAATCACATGCCAAAATCACTAATCAACTACACTTGTCCATAATCCATGGTCCATCGTAAATCATCAGAGTGATACCCGCACATAGATATATCATCCTACCCCATCGAGTAATCAAATCTCATAAAAGATTATGTGCTAACATGGCATGCTAATATATCACTACTGTAGTATGTCAATTCACATGATCTAGACCATTCTCATGCTTACATCTCAATCCTATTGGTTGTACATTAATTATGCAAGCTCTTAATCAAAAGAGCAATATTCCCTTAGGTAAGCTTTCCTTAACCATCATCATGGATATTTAAATCTTTCAAGTTCCCATAAGTCATAACATGAATATTTATCTTGCAATTCCTTATACAATTATCATTCCTAAGCTTACCCCTCAACCATATATGGGTACATAAACATGCGTGCATTCTATCAAATAGAATTAGAGAACCGTCCACCGGTTCTGGAGACGAAGCAACCCACCTGAAGCGCTTTCCGCAGGCAAAGCCGAAGTTGGTGAACTGCGTAGCCACGCTATCAAAATCTGCCGAAACCGCACCCTCGGTACTCGGTCGCACCAGCCTCTGCTCCAACCAACATCACAGCCAACAATCAAACGACACCACAAACACATCCCAAAACAGCACTTGCTGTTTTTACAAACCAGCACAGAAAAGGGGATTTTTCATCTGCGTGCAGTACTCCAAAAAATCCATAAAAAATACGGCTGCGATCCTCGCGACGAGTAGATGCAAATCGAGTACTTATACTCCTCGTTCCGACAACTGTAGGCCAAGATACAAATAGAACATCGCGGTAAGCCAATCAATCCACAACTCGCAAATCTGCGGAAATCAGTCACGAAGAAGCTTAAATATCACCTTTGAAGAATCCTCCGAAAAATCCAATAAAAAAACGGCCGTGTTCCTCTCGAAGCGTAGATGTCGATCGAGTCCTCAAACGTCCCGTTTCGACGCCCGTAGGCTGAGAAATCCCAACCGCTGTCCCAAACATCATAGCAGTACAAGGGGTCAAAAGGTAACTCGGGAACACCACCAAAAATTCGAAATAGAGCAAAGTGATCAACAAGGAAATCGAAGGCGTACCTCTCGTGAACGCGCTGCCACAAAAATCGGCTCAAAATTCCATCGGAGTGATCCAGGGGGCCTCGCGGACTAAAAAGCAACAGTAGAAGACACAATAGAAGGAGCGTCGAAGTGCGCCGCGTCGCAGTAAACGTCGATGCTGCGGCCTCCAAAAATTCCCAGGATCCCAAAAATTGAAGACAACTCGAAGGTGAAGCTCCCAGTCGAAGATGGGCTCAAGAGGGCTCGGGAAAAGCCCTAACAAAGAAGCCCAAAGGGGCTATTTATAGCCCAGCCTACATGAAAGGAACAGTCCGGATTCGGGCGCAGGATTCGGGCGCCCGAATCCGGCCCGGCCCAGCACTGTGCGCGCTCAAATCCTCCTCAGCCCGCCACGTCGCCGCTCCTCGCCCCGTGAGCCCAGCGCACCCGCGCCCGCCAATCGCGGCGCGCCGCGTAGCAACGCGGTCCACCGCCGGGCAGCCGGGTCGCTGCGCCCGCAAATGAGCGGGAGACACATGGCCTGGCGGGGTCCACGGTGCGCCACGTGTCCAAGCCGAAGTCCGCTGGTCCCGGTGCACGCCCAAGTCCGTGGACCAGCCTGCCCGCCGCCGTGCACGCGCCTGCCCGCGCCCGCGCCGCCGAGCTCCGCCGCCTGCCCGTCGCCGCCGGTGCTGCCCTAGCCTGCCGGAACAGTTTCAAAGCGCCTCGAAATCCGTGTTTTGGCATCCGGGCTTCGAAAAATACAAGTAAATAGTCAATTTTCATTGTTTTCGCGCGCTGAGTCCAAATCCGATGTCCGTTTTGCCAAATTTCACTTCTAAAATTTGTCAAAGGCATCCGGACAGGTAATCTTAATCCAAATTTCGCACTGGGTCCAAACCTGAGGTCCGATTTGTGCACATGCGCCTCTATCACACCGAATAAGTCTCCAGAAGTCGCTGATCACAATGCAAAAGCTCTGCGGAGATCCGGGTCATCACATTAAGTGTAGTTGGTGCATCGAGATTCGTGCTAGCGGCTACGGGATGTTTCGTAGGATCGGCATGCTTATCGAGGAAGTCGGTGGAAAAATCCCTTTTGTTTTTAAATACCGAATATTGGGATTTTCCTACGTATAAAGAAAAATAAAATATTAATAAAAGATATTAATATCCCAATTACCGTATAACCCTAATTTGTTTTGGGAAAAGTTTGCTTCTTCTTCTTTTTCCTTCTTCCTCGCCGTGCGTGCTGAAGACTGAGACCGGAAACGTCGCTAATACCGGGGAGCAGATACAGAAGCACCACCGTCTACGGAAATCGAGATCGCGTCGTCTTCTCCGTCAGAGCGAGGTTAGTGGACGACTTTATTCTTTTGGTTTCGTTCTTGGAAGATTGTCCGTTGAGGTTTTTCGTTGGTTTTGTTCGTCGAGGTTTTCGTGGTTTGGTTTGTAAACGATTCTTCCTTAAGGTTTTCGTTGGTTTTATTCGAGGAGGTTTTTGCTTGATTGTATGCGCTGTGACGAGTTTTTTTGGGGTTTTTTGGCTGGGTTGTCGACGGTGGCTCCACCACCGCTCGATGCCCTAGCCGAGCCGCCGCCGCCGCTGTTCGAAGTCCTAGTCGAGCCGTTGCCACCGCCGCGCGCTGCCACCGGCAGGTCGCCGCTTGTGCGCTGCCCGCGCGTCGTAGTGGCAGCGCCGCTCGCAGTCAGGCGCCAGCGGCCACACTCAGCAAGCGCGCTGCCAGGCGCCGCCGCCGCCCGCGCATAACAGGCGCACAACCAGGCGCCGTCGCCCGCACGCCGCACAGGGCCACGTCCTGCCAGGCCGCCGCTGCACGGCGCTGCTACACGCGCGCGCCGCGCCCTTCCAGGCCGCCGCCGCTGGATGTCCTAGCCGCGCGCGCCGCTGCTTGCGCCCGCGTGCCGTGCTGCTACCAGCCTCGCGCCGCGCCGCTGCCAGGCTTGCACCGAGATGCTGCCGGGGCTGCGCTGCGCGCTGCTGCCAGGCCGCCGCCCGCGCGCAGCTGCCAGGCCACCGCCCGCGCACTGCTGCCAGGCCGCCGCCGCTAGTGGCTGTTGCGCCCGCGCGTTCGCTGGTGCTTGTGCCCGCGTGTGCCGCTGCTTGCGGCCGCGCGCGCGCGCTGGCTTGCTTGGCCCCCGCTCAGCTTGGCGCTGCTTGCGCCCAGGCACGCCGCCCAGTCTGGTCGCGCCACCCTGCCGGGCCGCCCGTGCTTGCGGCATGTCTCGCTGCCGCCGACGAAGGTTTTTGGTTTGTTTTTGGGGTTGTCAGAGTTGGCCTTGTTTTCGTCAGATGATACGCCGCTTGGTCGTTTTTCGTTGCGGACTTTATCAATGCAACGGTAGGGGCCTGGTTTTCCGTTCGTTGCCTCGTCGACAGTTGCGCCGCGTCGGATACAGTTTTTCGACCGGTGAAGTTTTTGACACAAGGTTTTTATCGGTTAATGGTTTTGGGATTTGTTGGGCACCGTTTTTAGGTCCGGTCGTTTCTTTCACCACAGGGACCTGGTCTGTGACGTACGGTACACCGGTACAAATCCCTTTGTCTGTAATTTTGTGGTTTTTGCGGTTTTTCCTATCGGTTAATTGTTTTGGGATAACGGGGTCCGTTTTAAGTCCGGTCTATTGTTTCACCACCGGGTTTTCATCTGTTATTTTCGGTACACCTGTAGAATTCCCTTTTTCGATAATTTCGGATTTTTGCAAGGTTTTTCCTATCTTTTGACGTTAGGGGTATTGTCACGCCCCGGGGTCGAAACTGCGACCCGGGCTCGCCAACAGATCCGCCATCTGTACGAAAACTGCCGCACAGACGAAGCGTCTACCCTGCATAAGATCTATAGCTAACCATGTATCAGAGCTGAAATAGAACTCTAATAGCTCTATGGATTTAGAATAAGATTTCGAGTTGGAATTTGGTTGTGATTCTCCTCCTTTTGTGCTGTTGGCTGAGGGAGTGGTTTTTTCACTGCACGGAGCCGAGGCATGCTTGCGCGTGTGCTGTGAGTGGACAGCGAGGGCCGGAGTACGCGCAGATTTTATTAGAGTACTCGAGAGGGTTGTTCGAGCTTCCGGGAATTTTTCCGAGGTCCGCGACAGTGTGCGCGCGCGCGCGGCGCGGGTTTGATGTTTCGGCAGATTTGGCCGTGAGCGGTTCGGCGCTACAACGACTTCAGCGTTGCCTGCGGAAAGCGTTCCAGGTGGGTTGGAATTTCTTCAAGATGTATGGAATGCCCTCTAAAGCTATTGTATGCATGTTGATCATGTTTAGCTTATTATTTGCTTAGCTGGTAAATCTGATAGTTGCCTAGAAAATTGTAGGAAGACAATTCTGAGCCCCAGATATTTTTAGCATGATCTAGAAGTGATTTGACACTAGACTGCATGTTTAGTTGGCATTAGATTGGCATCTGAACCGTTTTAAAAATCATCGGACCGGTTTTAAGGAAAACTGAGATTTTAAAAAAGTTTTAAAATATTGAGATCTTCCCGAGTGGTTGAGTAGGTTCAGGATGCATGTGTGCTCGTGCTAGAGGGCCGAGTGAATTTTTAGAGCTCCGTGGGATGAGATTCTAGTGTCATATGAGTTTGAGTTCCCTTGTTGAGATCGATGGGATTATTCTAGATCGGGAGTTGTGCATTTCTGATTTGGTAGTGGAGATGGTTCTCAGACTTGGCTTTGAGAGTTTGGGCTCTGGCAGATCGAGTCGTGGAGGTTTCCCGACTTAGCCATGGGTTGTGCATTATCAGATTGAGTCGTGGAGGGTTCTCCGACATAGATGTGGGAGTGTTTGGGCATTTCCTGATCGAGTCGTGGAGGGTTCCCGACCGAGTTGTGTTATTTGAGCATTGAGTTTCCGATCTGATTGATCGTGGATCATAGCTTGCATGTGCCGCTTATGACACAGTTGAGACTGATGAGATACTTGAGCTCGGTGGGGTCGCTCCCCTCGAGTTACGCTCCGGACGCGTGTGAAGACCGAAATCTTTGTGAGTTGGGTTACTAGTAGATTGGTAGCTCATCGGCACATTTTGGGTGTGTTAGAGTTGTCTGTGCGCGAAAAGGACGCGAAACTCTGATCCGGTGCGAAAAACCGCATAAAGGGATGTACGGAAGTGCGGTGATTGTACAGTTATGATTGGAGAGCTTTGAGTATACTTTTTTGGTATGTCGAAATCCTCGGTTCGCCAAATGGACGAGAAAAATGGACTCAGCGCGAAAAACTGTGCGAAATACACTATTTCTGGATATTTTTGGGCTTAAATTAGTGTTTCGGGTGTTGCTGGGGGTGTGGACCGGGCTCACGGCGGCCGGCTCACGAGCCATGCACCGGCGGGTGCAGCGCGGTGCTTGGGGAGGCGTGCAGGTGGCTACCGAGGGGGCGGGTGCACCGGGCAGGCACGCGTCGCGCATGCACGCGCGCGCGTGGCGCGCGCCCGCGCCCGCGCGTGGGCTGGGCCTTGCTGGCGCCGTGCATGCACCCCTGTCGGTCGGACGGATCAGGTCCGACCCGCCTTGCACCGAATCGGGTGCAAGTGTGGATTTGGTGTGAGGGGAGAGTTGGTGAAGATGTTTTGGTGCACCTTAAGACCAATTTTGGAGCTTGTTTAGCCTATTTAAAGGAGCTTAATGGCTGGGGTTAGCTCTTTTGGACTTCATCTCCCTTTTAGCTGCTAAGGAGTCCAAGAAGCAACCTTCATCTTCTTCTTCTTCATTAAGGAAACCACCATTGTTGGAGCTTGGTCATTGCTGGTTTTGGGTTCCACTTCGTCGCATTTTCTTCCAGGAGGTCTCCAGAATGGTAGAAGTGGAATTTTGGGATGATTCTTGCGGGGTTCTCTTCACAACTTCAAGATCTACAACTTTTGTATTGAAGATGGGACCTAATTGGAGCTCTAAACAAGGTAAATATAGCAATCTTTGAGACACATGTTTTCAGTTTGGGATTCCGAGCACAGGTTAGTGTTTTTACTCCCCTGGGATGTACAAGTGGAATTTTAAGTTGGTTTTTGTTGGTAAATTTTCAGGACTTAAAGAGAATCAATTTTTGTATGTTGTGGAACTTCAATTGTGGAATCTAAAATAGGTAAATTGAGCCATTTCTGAGACTTTGGTGCACAGCTGAGATTCTGGATGTGGTTTTGAGCAATGTTCTGTGTTTTTGCTCCCTAGGACTGAAGGAGTGGATTTTTGGGCTCATTTCTATATGGATTTCATCAAGACTCAGAGACCTACATCTTTCGTGTTGAAAAGGAAGGGGGATTCTTGCTTCTATCAAGGTAAATTTTACCATCTTTGAGCTTCTATGTGCAGAGTGTAGTTTTGGACAGCATGTAGTAATATTGAGATATCTTCTTCTCCTCTTTATGAAATGATGAATTTCAAGTTGAGTTATCTTCTAGACTTCAAGAGGAACAATTTGATACCTTACTCTCGAAATTTGGATAAGAATTGATATGTCATCTTTAGTCCTATTTGCAGTACATTGTTGCTGAAAATCTGCATGCAAGTTGGTAATGGCTTAGGTGGTAAATTGAGGGTTTTATATGATTTCGTGGTTAAGTGTACTTGAGGTGGTTAATTTTAAGGGATGAGTATAATCTTAGGTGCAAGATGAACAAGTTTACTTTTGGGTTCAGCATGTAAAGGTGTTTCCATTGGAAGTTATTGCAAGTTGAACCTCAGCTTATATTTCCACATCGAAAATTGGGGGTAGTAAGGTGTTCTTTTCTTGGACTTATGAAAAGAGTGAGTTTAGTTGTTGTAAACTCTTTCGTAATTTGACATTAATTGGAAACCTAAGGAAACAAATGTGGGGCTGAGGTAATAGAGTTACTAGATATATATATTAGATCATGAGTTTTCTCTATTGATGCAAGTCTTTGGAACCCGGGCAAGTAGTAATGTCTTTATAGTAATTCTTTCCAACAGGAAGCTCAAGGCATACTACAAGTTGTTGGAGAAGCACCGAACAACATACCTTGGTCGCTGAAAGTCTTTGCAACTAGATTCCAGTTTACTGAGCTAGCAGGTGGGTTGTTGAGTACATCGAAATTGCGGGCTACAAGTCGACTCAACCAAAAGTGCCACCTTGTGTGATGCTTACTATCTATATGGGTTTAATCATGCTTATATTTAAGTTTCTTGTTGAAAACTATATTGATCATGTATGAGAACTATTCCTTGATATCTAGACATATAGATAGGCCATATCTCTTTTATTTTTGCTATACTATTCATGTTGGAATCAAACTTAGGAGAAAACCCTTTTCTTTCCTCTTATGCTATTATTGCTCGGGTTAGAGAGCGGGGATGGGAATAGTATAGCTATATTGTTGAGTCGGGTGGGATAGCACCAGATTATCGACTCGGGTTATTGTTTCGGCAACCGCGAATTGTGGGCGGTTGGACCGATTAGTGTTATGCTTCGGTTGGGGCTGGGTTTTGCATCGTGGATTGAGTGAGTCTCCACTTTGAGCATAGTGTCGACTTTTGCCTGATTGACTGAGAAACTTGACAGAGCTGTTGGACATGGGTTACTTATTGACTCGAGCGGGTCGCTCCCCTCGAGTGCTACACCGGAGTAGGCTTTAGACCGTGTTGGGTGCCGGTCAGACCGTGTTAGGTTCCAGTCATTTGGACAGTGGAGATACTGAGTTCGTGAGATTGAGCTCTATATCGGGTTGGTGTACCGGTTGTTGAGATTGATTTATACAGGCAAGTATGGCCCTATCCAGGACCATCTGATTGGGTTATACATTGACAGTTACCTTTCGTGATGCATACATATGTAGTTATACATTTGATATCACATATCTGTTGATATTATATATCTCAGTAGTTGTTTCTATGAGGTATGCATGTGTCTATTTGAGATCATACAGTTGGAGACATTATTGGTACACGAGGGTCGTGATACATTCATTCATGCATACTCTTGACATTATTCAGTTGGTTTTGGGCATAGTAGAGTAGTTTCCTTTTCAGCTATTACTGTTATTCTTCTTACTATCACCTACTTTGCCCTTATGGTAGACTCGGTGGGTAGGTCGGAGGTTCGATGATTTACCCACTGAGGACTACTGTTAGTAGTTCTCACACCCGTTGTTGCTCCCCAGTGATCTCTTCTGGAGCAGCGATACAGGCAGAGCGCGGCAAGGGAGTCGCGGAATAGATAGAGCTCCACCCCGATGGTTCTGATAGAGGTTGCCGTATAGTTTATTTATTTCTTTCAGTTTTTATGTACCCCGACTACTGTATATTTGGTCTGGCTGGAGCCAGCTTTATGTATTATGTCAGTCCTCGAGTTGTATTCATATGGGAGTTACTTTTGTATATTTTGTGGGGTATACAGATTGTGTATGGGATATTGTAGTAGACTTGTATTATGATGATTTTGGAGTTGTATATTTTGGAGTTGATTCATGTAGTAGTGTTGGTGGAGTGATATTACTGATGCTTTTGAGTATTGTGGAATTTATGTATTTAGTTTCATTTCAAGTTGGGCTGTACCTCTATTATGGATTTGGATTGGTTGATCTTGGTTGGAAACTTGTTCATTGTTGGAGGATGTTTTGCATATGGCGGTGTTGTTGTGTGGTTAAGGCTTTGGAGTTTTGGTGTTGGTTGTGTGTTGTTTATAGTAGTCTATGTTCATTTCTCGCTCTGTGCCACTTTCTGTGGCTATACATGCTCTTTTGGTTGCTTGAGTTGTTGTGTCGCTTCGTATATGCGGGAAATACTGCATATACGGCGGATATGTATGTCGCACTCGAGTTCTGGTTTACACTCGGGGCGTGACAGATTAAGTTGGTATCAGAGCTTAGGGAATAGGTCATTTGGGACTCAGGAAACCCTAGGCTATTGGCTGACCCTAGGATAATAGCACGTGAGAGACGTGATTATGCGAAAGTCAGTGATTTGGTTTATTAACTCTCTGATGGAGTAGAGAGAGGAATTTGACATACCCTTCTTCTGCTGGGCAATTATGTTGGCTGCAGACAACATAAGGCTACAGAAGTGGGGCGATGTCTTGGGCTTTCGCTAGATTGGGTCGAGCGGTGGTTTGATTTTGAGTGTAGTGTTAGCTGTATTTTTGTGTGTTGTTTTGCGCGATCTGTTCTTACGCATATCACCCCGTTATCCTGTGAGGGTTGGGCATGAGAGATCTGCCATGATGGATGAGTTGAGAGTTCAGATGATCCATTGGGAAAAGAAGAACTGTAGACAGGAAGAGCAGGTGGCGCAGCTTTCAACTCAGTAGGTGAGCCAGCACAGCAAGTCCTGGAGCCCTCGGCAACATTGTTGAATAATGTCAGAGCAGGGGGTTCGGTTTGATTTTGACCTCTGTGGAGTAGGGGCAGATGTTGGGCGGTTGGCCCAGTGTTGCAGGCTGGGTGTTTTTCGACTAGCAGGTCGGGATAAGACAGTCAAGGAAAGCATTTTCGGAGTTATTTTGTAGGATGGCTGAATGATTTTGATGTTGAGTTTGTGATAACAGGATCTTTAACCCAGGATGTTTCTTTTAGACATACATGATTTTGGGTATGCCAACGTTTTCTTCCAAATTTTGAAGGATTGCCAGGACCTGCTCTTGCTTGATAAAGTGAAGTTGTTAACCCTTCGAGGTTTGGAAAAGTAAAACTGGTTTTAACAGATTATCCTAAGAAATAAAGTTTACTAAAATGTGTTTCCCCCAATCAATTTTTTTTTTTTTTGGAATAAGTATCATCTTTATTTGATCCTCGACCGGAATGGGTTCGAGTGATCTGGGGTCCAAGGGCTGTTTTCACATTCGAGTTTGAAAGATTTGGCAAGCCGATAGAGTTTGAGAAAAAGCGCCCGGCATAATCTGATGGAGGACAGACCAGTCGATCAAAATCTCCGAGGCTACAGTGATATTAGTTTCTGGGTCACGGATCTCAAAGAGGACGGAGATTAGGAGAATTTCGAATGTCAAGACGGCCACAGCAGCAGAGATAGCCACGCAGCAGGGACAATAGCAATAGGAGAGATGTTCTGACAGGTGTGTTATTTGAGGCAGATTTCATGCACCCCATCAGTGCGAGTAGTGACAGAACTGGTGCTACGGATGCAGCCATTTGGGACCTTTGCATCGTCGTTGGCATCGACTCCTCCGATGCCATTGCAGATGGCGGGGCCGTCTCGGAGTAAGTAAGTGCTGTAGATCCCTAGGTGCAGTTAGGATCTTGGATTTTACCCATTGAGTTATTGGTCCTACATTAGCTCCAGGTTTTCGATGTGGTATTTGGTATGGATTGGTTATCTCGATACTATGCCACGATCCATTACAGAGAGAGGACAGTGACTCTGTGAGAGCCGGGTCAGGAGGAATATGTTTACAGAGGATGCCACAGCATGCTGTTCGCAGCGACTATATCTTCGGCCAGGGCATGACATATGATGAGTAGAGGATGAGTTGCATTGTTAGCGTCGGTGGTAGAGGTGCCTACGATGGCACTGGGGATCGAGGACATTTCTGTTGTTCGCGAGTACCCAGCGGTTTTCTCTAGTGAGCTTTCATTGATGCCGCCGGATAGGGAGGTTGAGTTTGTAATTGATGTAGTTCTGGGGAACTGCACCAATTCTAAGGCACCCTCTAGGATGACTTCTGCCGTGTTAAGAGAACTAATGGCGCATCTGCAAGACTTGTTGAATAAAGATGTTATCGGCCCAGTGCGTCACCTTGAGGAGTGCAATTACTGTTTGTGATGTAGAAGGATGGCTCACTTAGACCTTGTGTGAATTAAAGAGAATGGAATAAAGTGGTCACCATGAATAGATATTCATTGCCTTGGATTGATGATTTGTTTGATCAGTTGCAGTGGGCTTCAGCATTTTCGAAGATAGATCCCCAGTCGTGTTACCACTAGTTCAGAGTGAGGACCGAAGGCTTATTGAGGATCGCACGCCAGACTCGGTATGGGCATTATGAGTTCTCGGTGATGCATTTTGGATTAACTAATGCCCTGCCACCTATATGGATCTGAAGAATAGAAATTTTCCAACCTTATTGGATCGGTTCGTATTGATTTTCATTGTTGATATTTCTGATATACTTCCGAAGCGATATAAGCACGAGGAGCACTTGATGATAGTGCTGCAACTTTTCCAAGAAAAGAAGTTGTATGCCAAGTTAAGAAGTGTGAATTTTGGCTTTAGGAGGTTGCATTTCTAGCCATGTGATTTCAGCCACAGGTGTGGCAGTAGACCTGACGAAGATTGATGCAGTTCGGATTTGGCCTAGACCAACGACGGTCACTGAGGTTCGTAGTTTTTGGGTTTGGCTGGCTACTACTGTCATTTTGTGAAGGGCTTTGCGAAGCTCTCCACTCCTCTCACCGGATGGACTAGAAAGGAGATCTTATTTGCTTAGGATGAACAGTGTTAATAGAGCCTTGAAGAGCTGAAATTAAGATTCGTCAACTGAAGGATTATGAGAAGAATTACCCTACCTATGAGTGGGAGCTGGGCACTGTGATTTCGCACTAAAGCTGTAGTGCCACTATCTGTTTAGGGAGGATTGTAAAATTTTCATTGATTACAAGAGCTGAAATACTTGTCACTCAGAAGAGGCTCAACTTGAGACAACACCGATGGCTGGAATTGGTAAAAGATTATGACTTGGGTTTATAGTACCACCCTGGGATAGTGATTATGGATGCAGATATCTTGAGTAGACAAGCAGTGTATTCATTGAGTTTGTTGATTACCCAGCAGATGCCACTATTAGAGCAGCTGAGGCGTTTGCACATTGAGGTTGTATTCCCTGGGGTTTCTGTAAGACTTATGTCTCTAGTCTTGCAGCCAACTCTGTTAGATAGGATCAAGGAAAAACAGAGTGGGGACCCCTATTTGGCGAGGATTAGAGATAAGACATAGCAGGGTCAAGTTGGGGATTTTGCCATTGGTATAGCGGGAGTACTTAGGTACAGGGACCGCATTTGTGTGCCTATGGATTTAAGGATTGGAGAACAGATGCTGAGGGAGGCTCACTATACACCTTATAACTTTCCCTCAGGTGGTACTAAGATGTATAGAGGCCTCCGGGCACAATTCTGGTGGTCTGGAATGAATAGAGATTTTAGGATGTTCCTTTCTTATGGTCAAAACTTGACAGCAAGTTAATGCTGAACATCAGGTTCTCGCTGGCAAGTGACCGAGCCTTCCAATGCCTGAATGGAAATAGAATCATGTGATCATGGGTTTTGTTACTGGATTACCGAGGTCGCGGAGTGGAGTGAAGGCTATAAGAGTTATTGTGGTGGATTGACCAAATCAGTCCCCCTGTCTCTCTATTCAAATGAGTGGTCTTGGGAGCGGATAGCGCAGCAGCAGCTGTACATGGATGAGATTAGTGGGAAATAGAGTATGGACCCGACCTTGAGAGGGTTGAGATCAGATTCAGTAAGATCAGAGTGAGGATTTTATCAGTGTTGCATCGAGGGTAACGAGGGACAGATATGTTCTTTGACTCAGAGAGTAGAGGATAGATACTCGATACTACTGGCCACTGTATTGATTGATAGTGAGGACACACCTTTCAGACTTGTGATGAATGCCATGAGGATGGCACACCCCCACTTATTGAGGCTTCATCGAGAAGACGTTTACTTTCGAGGATGAAACTTTTTGTAGTGGGGGAAGATGTGAAGACCGAAATCTTTGTGAGTTGGGTTACTAGTGGATTGGTAGCTCATCGGCACATTTTGGGTGTGTTAGAGTTGTCGGTGGGCGAAAAGGATGCGAAACTCTGATCCGGTGCGAAAAACCGCATAAAGGGATGTACGGAAGTGCGGTGATTGTACAGTTATGATTGGAGAGCTTTGAGTATACTTTTTCGGAATGTCGAAATCCTCGGTTCGCCAAATGGACGAGAAAAATGGACTCAGCGCGAAAAACTGTGCGAAAGACACTATTTCTGGATATTTTTGGGCTTAAATTAGTGTTTCGGGTGTTGCTGGGGGTGTGGACCGGGCTCACGGCGGCCGGCTCACGAGCCATGCACCGGCGGGTGCAGCGCGGTGCTTGGGGAGGCGTGCACCCGGTGCAGGTGGCAACCGCGGGGGCGGGTGCACGGGCGGTGCACCGGGCAGGCACGCGTCACGCATGCACGCGCGCGCGTGGCGCGCGCCCGCGCCCGCGCGTGGGCTGGGCCTTGCTGGCGCCGTGCATGCACCCCTGTCGGTCGGACGGATCGGGTCTGACCCGCCTTGCACTGGATCGGGTGCATGTGTGGATTTGGTGTGAGGGGAGAGTTGGTGAAGATGTTTTGGTGCACCTTAAGACCAATTTTGGAGCTTGTTTAGCCTATTTAAAGGAGCTTAATGGCTGGGGTTAGCTCTTTTAGACTTCATCTCCCTTTTAGCTGCTAAGGAGTCAAGAAGCAACCTTCATCTTCTTCTTCTTCATTAAGGAAACCACCATTGTTGGAGCTTGGTCATTGCTGGTTTTGGGTTCCACTTCGTCGCATTTTCTTCCAGGAGGTCTCCAGAATGGTAGAAGTGGAATTTTGGGATGATTCTTGCGGGGTTCTCTTCACAACTTCAAGATCTACAACTTTTGTATTGAAGATGGGACCAAATTGGAGCTCTAAACAATGTAAATATAGCAATCTTTGAGACACATGTTTTCAGTTTGGGATTCCGAGCACAGGTTAGTGTTTTTACTCCCCTGGGATGTACAAGTGGAATTTTAAGTTGGTTTTTGTTGGTAAATTTCCAGGACTTAAAGAGAATCAATTTTTGTATTTTCTGGAACTTCAAATTTGGAGTCTAAAATAGGTAAATTGAGCTATTTCTGAGACTTTGGTGCACAGCTGAGATTCTGGATGTGGTTTTGAGCAATGTTCTGTGTTTTTGCTCCCTAGGACTGAAGGAGTGGATTTTTGGGCTCATTTTTGTATGGATTTCACCAAGACTCAGAGACCTACATCTTTCGTGTTGAAAAGGAAGGGGGGTTCTTGCTTCTATCAAGGTAAATTTTACCATCTTTGAGCTTCTATGTGCAGAGTGTAGTTTTGGACAGCATGTAGTAATATTGAGATATCTTCTTCTCCTCTTTATGAAATGATGAATTTCAAGTTGAGTTATCTTCTAGACTTCAAGAGGAACAATTTGATACCTTACTCTCGAAATTTGGATAAGAATTGATATGTCATCTTTAGTCCTATTTGCAGTACATTGTTGCTGAAAATCTGCATGCAAGTTGGTAATGGCTTAGGTGGTAAATTGAGGGTTTTATATGATTTCGCGGTTAAGTGTACTTGAGGTGGTTAATTTTAAGGGATGAGTATAATCTTAGGTGCAAGATGAACAAGTTTACTTTTGGGTTCAAAATGTAAAGGTGTTTCCATTGGAAGTTATTGCAAGTTGAACCTCAGCTTATATTTCCACATCGAAAATTGGGGGTAGTAAGGTGTTCTTTTCTTGGACTTATGAAAAGAGTGAGTTTAGTTGTTGTAAACTCTTTCGTAATTTGACATTAATTGGAAACCTAAGGAAACAAATGTGGGGCTGAGGTAATAGAGTTACTAGATATATATATTAGATCATGAGTTTTCTCTATTGATGCAAGTCTTTGGAACCCGGGCAAGTTGTAATGTCTTTATAGTAATTCTTTCCAACAGGATGCTCAAGGCATACTACAAGTTGTTGGAGAAGCATCGAACAACATACCTTGGTCGCTGAAAGTCTTTTCAACTAAATTCCAGTTTACTGATCTAGCAGGTGGGTTGTTGAGCACATCGAAATTGCGGCCTACAAGTCGACTCAACCAAAAGTGCAACCTTGAGTGATGCTTACTATCTATATGGGTTTAATCATGCTTATATTTAAGTTTCTTGTTGAAAACTATATTGATCATGTGTGAGAACTATTCCTTGATATCTAGACATATAGATAGGCCATATCTCTTTTATTCATGCTATACTATTCATGTTGGAATCGAACTTAGGAGAAAACCCTTTTCTTTCCTCTTATACTATTATTGCTCGGGTTAGAGAGCGGGGATGGGAATAGTATAGCTATATTGTTGAGTCGGGTGGGATAGCACCAGATTATCGACTCGGGTTATTGTTTCGGCTACCGCGAACTGTGGGCGGTTGGACCGATTAGTGTTATGCATCAGTTGGGGCTGGGTTTTGCATCGTGGATTGAGTGAGTCTCCACTTTGAGCATAGTGTCGACTTTTGCCTGATTGACTGAGAAACTTGACAGAGCTGTTGGACATGGGTTACTTATTGACTCGAGCGGGTCGCTCCCCTCGAGTGCCACTCCGGAGTAGGCTTTAGACCGTGTTGGGTGCCGGTCAGACCGTGTTGGGTTCCGGTCATTTGGACAGTGGAGATACTGAGTTCGTGAGATTGAGCTCTATACCGGGTTGGTATACCGATTGTTGAGATTGACTTTTACAGGCAAGTATGGCCCTATCCAGGACCATCTGATTGGGTTATACATTGACAGTTACCTTTCGTGATGCATACATATGTAGTTATACATTTGAGATCACATATCTGTTGATATTATATAGCTCAGTAGTTGTTTCTATGAGGTATGCATGTGTCTATTTGAGATCATACAGTTGGAGACATTATTGGTACACGAGGGTCGTGATAAATTCATTCATGCATACTCTTGACATTATTCAGTTGGTTTTGGGCATAGTAGAGTAGTTTCCTTTTCAGCTATTACTGTTATTCTTCTTACTATTACCTACTTTGCCCTTATGGTAGACTCGGTGGGTAGGTCGGAGGTTCGATGATTTACCCACTGAGGATTGCTGTTAGTAGTTCTCACACCCGTTGTTGCTCCCCAGTGATCTCTTCTGGAGCAGCGATACAGGCAGAGCGCGGCAAGGGAGTCGCGGAATAGATAGAGCTCCACCCCGATGGTTCTGATAGAGGTCGCCCTATAGTTTATTTATTTCTTTCAGTTTTTATGTACCCCGACTACTGTATATTTGGTTTGGCTGGAGCCAGCTTTATGTATTATGTCAGTCCTCGAGTTGTATTCATATGGGAGTTACTTTTGTATATTTTGTGGGGTATACAGATTGTGTATGGGATATTGTAGTAGACTTGTATTATGATGATTTTGGAGTTGATTCATGTAGTAGTGTTGGTGGAGTGATATTACTGATGCTTTTGAGTATTGTGGAATTTATGTATTTAGTTTCATTTCAAGTTGGGCTGTACCTCTATTATGGATTTGGATTGGTCGATCTTGGTTGGAAACTTGTTCATTGTTGGAGGATGTTTTGCATATGGCGGTGTTGTTGTGGTTAAGGCTTTTGGAGTTTTGGTGTTGGTTGTGTGTTGTTTATAGTAGTCTATGTTCATTTCTCGCTCTGTGCCACTTTCTGTGGCTATACATGCTCTTGTACACTACACTTGGTTGTTGTGTCGCTTCGTATATGCGGTAAATACTGCATATACGATGGATCTGTATGTCGCACTCGAGTTCTGGTTTACACTCGGGGCGTGACAACGCGTGTTGATGATGATTGAGATAGTTAGACTAGGACGCCCCACGTGGAGTGGGCAGGTGCGTTCCAAGTAGTCAGTTTAGGACGCCCCACGTGGAGTGGGCAGGTGCGTTCCTAGCAGTCAGTTTAGGACGCCCCACGTAAATCCCGTCCTCTTGTGGATGCGTGGTAGTGGGCAAGTGCGTACCTAGACGACAGGCGCAGGCTTGACTGAGCCAGTTTTGGCGGTCATTGAGATTTGAGTTTTGTGAGCACCTCGTGTGCAAGTGGGGTATGTATAGCAAGTTCTTAGATGAGTTTTCCTTTGGGCATGATACTTGAGGCATTTTAGTAGTGGCAAGTGTATGCATAGCTGGTTCATAGTAGAGATTTCCTTGAGCATGATGTTGAGACATATTAGCTGTAGCTCATTTCCTGCTTTCCTATATATCTATCTGCATACCTATTTGTTTGCCTCCAGTAGACTTAGTGGGCATACCGTGGATATTGGTGACAGTACCCACTGGGAACTACCTTCTGCAGTAGTTCTCACACCCGCTGCCGTGACAGGTTTCCTGTGGTTGCTGTTCCGGCTTATAGCTCGCGCAGAGACAGCTGATCGAGGTGAGGACGTGGCCGATTAGTTCCTTACCAGCATTGAGAGTCAGAGGTAGATGTACCCTGTATGTTTTATGATTACATTTTTGTACTGGACAGTCTGAGAGATTTGTGAGAGCTGTATTTATTTTCATAGCTGAGAGACCATGTATTGAGGTTTTTATTTATATCAGATGTTCAGTGGATTTCTGTAGCTATTAGTTCTATTTCAGCTCTGATACATGTTTTAGCTATAGATCTCTTGCAGGGTAGACGCTTCGTCTGTGCGGCAGTTTCTGTACAAATGGCGGATCTGTTGGCGAGCCCGGGTCGCAGTTTCGACCCCGGGGCGTGACATCAACCCCTCTGGAAGATCTTAATATTTTAAAACCATTTTCAAATCTCAGTTTTCATTAAAACCGGTCTGACGATTTTTAAAACGGTTCAGATGCCAATCTAATACCAACTAAACATGCAGTCTAGTGTCAAATCACTTCTAGATCATACTAAAAATATCTGGGGCTCAGGAAAGTCTTCCTACATTTTTCTAGGCAACTATCAGATTTACAAACTATAAAAACAGGTAAACTAAACATGCTCAACATGCATACAGAAGCTTTAGAGGGCATTCCATACATCTTGAAGAAATTCCAACCCACCTGGAACGCTTTCCGCAGGCAATCGCTGAAGTCGGTGAAGCGCCGCATCGCTCACTGTCAAAACCCGCCGAAACTCCAAAACACGCCTCGCGCACGCGCACACTGCCGCGATCCTCGGAAAATTCCCGGAAGCTCAAATAAATCCCTCGAGTCCTCTAATAAAATCTGCGCGCACTCCGGCCCTCTCCACAGCCGGCTCACAGCACGTGCGCATGCACCTCGGCTCCGCGCAGTAAAATCTACAAGCTCAGCTCAATAGCACAAAAGAGAAGAAACACAACCAAAATCCAACTCAAAATCTCATTCTAAATCCATAAATAAATCCAAGGATCCATCTTGAAGAATCTGCCAACTTACCTCACATGCAGCTCGACGCGCGCGCGACTCCGCTCAAGGCCAAGCAGCAGGAAAACACCAACAGCACACTCTTCAATTCTCTTCTTCTCCTTCTTCTTCTCTTTCTTTTCCTTGCTTTCTCTCTTTCTTTCTTTCTTTCTTTCCTCTGGTTGTCGTGGAGAAGAAGGCAGGCGGCTGGGGCTTCTTTATAGAAGGTGGCGAGGGGCAAAACACAGGGTAAGTGAAATGGCCGAAGTGCCCCTCACTGAAAAATCCGAAACCAGCTTAATTAGGCTCCCTGAGACACTGGGTGCCGGCGGTACCCATAGTGGGGTACCGGTACCAACTGCATTGGTTCCGGAACCGAAGCTTGAGTTCCGAAACACAATGCTCAGTTCCGGAACTCAAGCTCCAGTTCCGGAACTGAAACTCCCAATAGCCAAAATCTGAAGTCTGAAGCTTCTGGTTCCATGCCGCCAACTCACTTTCCGCCCTGGAAGCTTCCGCATCACTCTGAAATCTCCCGAACCCCGCTGTAAACATAAAGTACACATGTTCCAAGCTTTTTCCACTCAAAAAGCTCAACTGTGGAGTCGGTGTGCTCAATCCAAAATCCGGTACTCTTACAAGAAAAATCTTCACTTGCATTCTCTTCTCATTTCATTTCTTAACTCCAAAGCAGGTTACAATCAATTAAATAATTAATCCTTTAATTGCCAACTCCAACTCACTTTTGCCCTTCGGGGCCTCCGCATCAAGCCGAATCAACCCGAACTCCGCTGTAATCTGAAAATGCAGATGACCCAAGACGGTTTCGGTATTTTGGATACGATTTGGTTTCTTTTACTACTACAGTACCTCATTTGTATTATGGTCGTTAGAAATGTCTATTACATTATCATAGTTCTGTTACCGACTCCCACTGTGTGACAGGTTTGGTCGGGTCTGGGGATCAAATGATGGTGAGGACGCCACCTGGTGGGGTGTGGGATTTCCTCGGTCAGGTTCTTTTCTTCTTTATATTTATCGATTTGATTTGAGATTTTTTCAACCTCTTTTCTTTCGAAGAATCAAATTGATGAATACTTAGATGGCGTTTTCTTGTCTATCTATATTGATCTGACTATTCAAATATCATCACCACCAATAAACAAAACAATGATTTCCGAAAGGAACATCGGCACGTGGATTCGCGTGGCCTTGTGGATTTAAGGTGCTATCACTTTCGTGGATTCGGAGTGAGGCGTTCGTGTGATCGATTCGTACCAAAATTGATGAAGACCGTGGATTCGATTGGATATCGTGGATTCGAAGTTGAAGATGCAAATCGTGTGATCGAGGTGCGTTGTGGAGCGAGCAGAGAAGATCTACTCGGAGCGTATGGAAAAGGTTGAGTCGTAGTGTTACGTTATATCACCTTGTACGTGTTTAATCTTAGTGGATTTCACCGTGTGATCGGTCCCGTAGTTTTTTACTCCTGTGATGGAGTTTTCCACGTAAAATCTTGCGTACATTTTTATTTTCCGCATTGGGTTATTTTTACGCAAAGATTTCTGAGTTTTATTGTTTACACCTATTCACACCCCCTTTAGGTGGTTTTTCCCCTATTTAGATTCTTGGATCCCATAACCCACAAGTGGTATCAGAGCGGGAATAGGGTTGTAAATAATGGTTGAAGGTGGAAACATCAATAGACCGCCGTTCTTCGATGGAACAAATTATGCCTACTGGAAAGTACACATGAGAGCGTTCTTGATTTCCATCGATGAACGAGTATGGCAATCAATTGAGTTTGGATGGAGAAATCCTACTGAGATTATTGTCGATGATGTTCTCACCATCAAACCTAGGTCGAAATGGACCAAGAAAGAGATTGATGCTTCGTCTTACAACGGCAAGGGAATTAATGTTTTTTTAATGCCTTGTCACAAACTGAGTTCTCTCACGTCTCAGCTTGTGAGACTGCAAAAGAAATCTGGGATACTCTGCAAGTTACACATGAGGGTACTAGTTTGGTGAAGATTCAAAAACTGCATATGCTTACGAGCAAATTTGACTCTATTTATATGGCAGAAAATGAATCTTTCACATATTATTATACACGATTGCAAAACATCGTGAATACATGTGCTAACTTGGGAGAGAAGATCTCAGAATCTAAGGTTGTAAGAAAATTTTTGAGAACTTTTCCTGAAAGATTTCGCCCTAAGGTTGCAACCATTGAAACAGTAAAACATCCGGACGAAATCAAAGTAGAAGAATTAGTTGGTACACTTCAAACTTATGAAATGACTTTTCCTACTAACTATTCTTCTGGAAAGCCTTTCTCTTCTTCGAAGTCTTCAGGTATGGCATTGAAATCAACAAAAGAAGAAGACGCGGATTCATTCTCCTTAGACTCTAACGATGATCTATCTATGGAGGAATTTGAGAAACAATTTGCACACTGGACAAGAAAATTTCGCCGAAGCTTTAGAAGGGAAAATTAAAGCAAATCATCATCCTTCTTTAAGTCCAAGAAAGGCAAAGGATTTTCGAGATCTAAATCAAGAAAGTAAAAGGGTTCTTCCAAAGAAAAGAAGAACACTATCACGCCCCGGGGGTAGATCAGAAAGCGGAAAATGATCCTATTTTTTTTTTCTTTAAAAGCCTTTACCCTCCAGCACGTGCCCAGACCCGCCACATATACAAGGTCACTCAAACAAACGAACAGAGTCTCCCCTGTATATGCACGACGTCGCGCATGATACAATCACCAGCCACCACTAGTTTAACATACACATTCTCACACAAGGGATCATATAAACTTACATCATTCAAAGGATAATCGCCCACTCGGCATACACCAATTTGAAAGGATAAAGCCACCAAGTTTTAAAATAGTGTCCACCCGACACTCTGTTTTAGAAATCCGTTTTCGCAAATCGTTTTATCTTTTCAAAACCTCCACATGCACATCCAACCATCACAAGATAAGAATGAAAGGTCAATGTTTATTTTCCCACATCATTAAGGCATCCATGTTCCAAATGTTATATCACATCATCCGCAAACAAGTCGTTCAAGTATCATGCTCATCATATCCACATAGTGTACTAACGAAAGAGGAGTAAAAAGGAGTCACCAAGATGACGAAAAGCGATGTCACTTGTGAGCCGATGCCTCTCCTTCGTCCCTGCCGGATCCTATCACACAGTGGGAGTTAGTGACCAAAATATAGGAAAAAAAATAATCAATCAACATAATCATGATACGCGGTAACGAGGTACAAAGAGTAGACAGGGCAACAAACCGGAACATCCGTTCCATTCATACCATCCCTCAGTCCGTAGACCTAAGGAATAACCAACCTTGCTCATTCCTTTGGTGCTCTTCTCACCCTCCCCTTACTACCTTGGAGGGCCTCTACGCAATCCCTGTGTAAAGTTCACGGGTCCTTAGACCAATTTCTCCGAAAAAGTACACCCTTGTGGTGGCCAAACCGCTGGTGTACGTGATAGCGCCATGAGCCTCAAAACCTGTACTGTCGACTATATCGTGGTAGCTGTACCCGATAAAGTCATGCGTCTTGTCTTGTCCTCTTTTCGTATGTACCAATTTTGCCAAATAACCAATAGCTTGTCCTACCTTTTTCTCAAAACAGTTATGCCAAAACACAATTTAAAATAAAAGGGAGAGGAGGGCCGGACACCATGGTCCAACAAAATCCCCTACCTTAGTTAGATTACCCACCTCAAACGGCGAAGAAAACAATGCGTGACGCGACATGCCGCGCCGAACAGGGGACAGCGGAACCCTCCAACCGCGACATGCCGCGTGGCCCACCGCGGGCGCTGACGCGTGGCGCGCCCAGGCGCGGGAACCACGCGTCAACACGCCCACGTGCCGCCTGCGTCCCCTGCCAGGCACGCATCCCGAGGCCACCCCTGCCTGCTCCGTGGACCCAGTCCACGCACCGACCAATCCTAACCCGCCACGTGGCATGCCTGCCCCCGCAGCACCGCGGTTGCCCGCAGGCTGCCCGCGCACTGCCCGCTCCCGCGCCCGCGCGCTGCCCGCACCTGCTCCGCCGCCTGCCCCAGCCCGCGCCACCGCACTCGGCCGTCGCCGGCGCTGCCCCAGCCGCCGGAACAGTGCCCCGTGCCTCGAAATCCATGCTCGGGCATCCGGCCTCCGAAAAATACAAGTGAATAGTCCATTTTCATCGTTTTCGCGCGCTGAATCCAAATCCGCTGTCCGTTTTGCGAAATTCCATTTCTAAAATTTGTCGATGGCATCCAGATAAGTGTTCCTAACCCAAATTTCGCACTGAGTCCAAATTTGATATCCGTTTCACGCGAAACCACTTCTAAACATTCGACTGGGTCACCCGAATACACTCGTGACCCATTTAATACACTGAGTCCATCACTTGTCCCCTATTTGAGTACAAACACCGCCGACACGCCACATTGGCCTCCAGAAGCTGCAGATGTAACAGTAATCCATAAGTGGAAATTTTGGGTCCTCACAGTTGCTCCTAGTGGGAGTGTTGGTGCGGTAATCCTAATTGAGGATCTACCCGTATGATGATTGGGTCTGCGTGCTAGTGAGAGCCGTTGCATATTGTCAGGCCAGTAGTTGGGCTACAGGCCCATATTGGACCGTGGTCTGTGTACCTATTAGTAGTCTGAAATAAACGGGTTAGTTGAGAACTCGTGGATTGGCCTTTGCCCACCACATCAGGCAGCGGAGCGATAGGGAAACATGGTAAATGTAATTTGTTGCGAATGCAACCTTATTATGGAAAAATGATTGCGAAATTGTCGAGAAATTTCGCATGTAAAGACTGGGTCATTCGTGGCAATTGGGGGAGCAAGTGCTCGACTGTGTCTTTCACCTGCTTAGTGAGAATGGCCAGACACAAGGTCTGAGATTTCCCTGAGTGGAGTTAGGGATCCACGAACGGGATGTTCGTGTACTTTTGTCGAGCAGGCAATATGATGCCTAGTAACGACGTATAGTAGGCCCAACATTAGGGGCAAGATTCCTCCCACTCGATCGAACTTGAGTCGAGGTGCGATTTAAGTTTCGAGGACGAAACTTTCTTTAAGGGGGTAGAGCGTGGTTTCCTTTATTGAGCTCCTTCCCCTGTGGATGGATGTGAGTGATGTATTTGGGGTACTTGAGCATTTTAGTTGCTAAGGAGCAACGGAGGTTTTATGCCAATTGGAGGCTTAGAATTTGCATTTGGAGACCTTGATTTGTGAATTCGAGTTTACGCGGGGAGCTTGGTCCGCGAGTTTTGATCTGGCTGGAAGAAGTATATTTGATCACCCGCGTGTTTTGGATTTTATTTCATTGGCATTTGACGAGGATCTGAGATACCAGGAACAGCCGATGCAAGTTCTTGCTTGTGAGACAGAGGAATTATGCAGTCAGGTTACACCTTGAGCGAAGGTACAGTGGAGCCATCTTGATGAATGAGCAAGGCCAATAGAGAGCCTGAGGTTGAGTTGGGTACTTTCTGTTTCCATCGGATTGAGACATTCTCCTGAGATATGGATTTATTTCGGTTTCGAGGACGAAACCTTTTTAAGGAGGGGAGAGTGTAGAGTACCGGCACCTTGTAGAGTGCACCGACCTCGCAGGATGGCGTGATGCGGGGGAAATCACTTGAGCGTGTTCTATTTGGATTTACAGATGAGTTCTGATTATTTCGGATCGACGCAGAATCCTTTGGTAAGGAAAGTGAGTTAGCGGCGTCGAACTTGGAAGCCCAGTTTGAATCTGTGACTTCGGGGCATTGTGAACTCGTGGAGTACTTGCTGAGTATTGGTTTGGATAGAGAATCGATTTCCGCGGTTGTGCGCGGAAATTGGGATGTGTTGGAACACGTGTATTTTCAAGTTATAGCGGGGTTCGGGTGGTCTCGGACTGATGCGGGGGCCCCGAAGGTGAAAAGTGAGTTGGAGCTGGCAATTAAAGGATTTAAGTAATTATTTGTAACTTGCTTTGGAGTTGAGAAAAGGAATGAGAAAAGAATCCAAGTGTGGTTTTCTTGTGAGAGCCCCGGATTGTTGGTTTGAGTGCGCCGACTCCACCGAAGAGCTTTTGAGTGGGGAAAAGCTCGGATCATGTGTATTTTGTGTTTACAGTGTGGTTCGGGAGACTTCGGAGTGGTGCGGAAGCTCCCGGGGCAATAAATGAGTTGTCGACGGAAATTGGAAGCTTCAGATTTGAAGTTGGGGCATTGAGTTTCGGAACCAACTTGCTGGTTCCGGAACTGCCTGTTGAGTTCCGGAACCAGGTGGTTGGTTCCGGAACAAAAGCAGTTAGTACCGGTACCACACTATGGGTACCGGTACTCAATGTCCTGGATGCCCAAACCGAGCTGGGGAAGATTTTTTTGGTGGAGGGCTTTTTTGTAATTTCGCTTTCCTTTTGTTTTGCATCCATCCACCCTCTATTTAGCCGCAGGAGTGGCAGTAGACCCGACGAAGATTGATGCTGTTCGGGATTGGCCGAGACCGACGACGGTTACCGAGGTTCGGAGCTTTTTGGGCTTGGCAGGCTATTATCGTCGGTTTGTGGAGGGCTTTGCGAAGCTCTCTACCCCCCTGACCAGTTTGACTAGGAAGGGGATAAAGTTTGTTTGGATTGAGCAGTGCCAGCAGAGCTTTGAGGAGTTGAAGAGGAGATTGATTTCAGCTCCGGTTTTAGCATTGCCAGTGATGGGAGATGGATTCGTGATCTATAGTGACGCCTCTCACAGCGGTTTGGGTTGTGTTTTGATGCAGCATGGTAGGGTAATTGCTCATGCTTCACGGCAATTAAAGGATTATGAGAAGAATTACCCTACTCATGATTTGGAGCTTGCAGCTGTGGTGTTCGCGTTGAAGTTGTGGCAGCATTACCTCTATGGAGAGCACTGCGAAATCTACACTGATCATAACAGTTTGAAGTATTTGTTTACTCAAAAGGAGCTGAATTTGAGGCAACGCCGGTGGTTGGAGTTACTAAAGGACTATGATGTGAGCATCCTTTATCATCCGGCAAGGCCAATGTTGTAACAGATCTTGTTGAGTGTTTTGTTGATTACAGCCGATCTTGTTGATCGAGGATTTGGATTATAGGCCGCATGAGCCACATTTGAGCTCGACAGAGATGCGCGGATACTTTCCTCGGTGGGGTCGCGCCCCTCGAGTGCCACTCCGGAGTTGGGCCTGATACTTTCTATCGGCGCTTGTCGACGCAGTCCCTCTGGCTGGGCCAGTTTTGGCAGTCACGGTCCTCCGTGGATTTAACGGCAGTAGGTAGGCGCAGGTTTGACTGGACCCGAGGAGGCAGTCAGTGTAGATTGGGTGATGTGAGTTGAGGGATAGTAGATGCACCATGTTTCTTTTTGTTCCACTCCTTGAGCATCTAGATAGAGGCATAGTAGTTGTAGAGTTTAGTTTCCAGCTTTTCCTTCCAGCAATGCATTTGTTACTTTATGCCTCTAGTAGGGCAGACCGTCGGGCTTGTTGGCGGCACCCATTGAGAACTACTGTGGGATGTAGTTCTCACACCCGCCGTGGTGTATTTTTCCCCAGGGACTTCTACTCCTGTTCCTGCTGCTCCAATTGCTGCTTCTTCAGATCGAGGTAAGGGAGTCGCGAGATAGATCCCTACCAGTCGTCTTCCTGAGCGAGAGTAGTTGTACCCTCTTTTTAGATTTTGAGAGTTACATTTTGAGAGACCTTTGTAGTGAGGATCAGAGTTGTACTTATCTTTTATAGCTGAGAGACTTATGTATTTTGGTGAGGACTTGGGTAGTATAATTGTGGAGATGTATTTATTTTATTTCAGCTTTTACTTTTCAGCCCTAATATCTGTATAGCGTAGATGATCTTTTGCATGTTAGTCGCTACGTCTATACGGGGCTTCCCGTATGGGCGGCGGATCTGTTGGCGAGCCCGGGTCGCAGTTTTGACCCCGGGGCGTGACAGATTAGAGTGGTATCAGAGCCTAGGATGTAGGTCATTGAGGACTTAGAAACCCTAGGCTTGTGGTTGGACCCTAGGATGACTTACGTGGGAGCCGTAATTTTTAGCGAGAGTCCTGATTGGGTTCCAAACTCTCCCAAGGGATGGGATGAGTGATCGACATGTCTTCTCTCGGTGGCAACTATGTTGGCTGCAGACAACATAGTACTACAGGAAAGGGGACATGCCTTTGACTTTCGCTAGATTGGGTCGAGTGTTGTTTTGGGTTCTGATTGCTCTCTTCTTTTTCCTCAGGTGAGTGATGCCTCCGCAACGCAGGATGTCGACGCGTTCGCAGCCTTCTTCCTCTGAGCCCGAGCAGGAGGACTCGGGACAGGGACAGCAGAGTGAGGTGCAGGAGCTTCGTGCCCAGATGGCACTGATGTCTGAGGTTGTTCGGCGCCAAAAGGAGACATCACGGCACCAGGAGGAGGCTGTTCAGCGCCAAGAGGAGACATCACGGCGCCACGAGGAGGCTTCACGGCGCCACGAGGAGGCCTTGGGTCGGATGATGCTCATGTTGGAGCAGAGGGCGCAGCCAGTTGTAGCACCCCCAAAGAGTTCGCCTGTACCTTCTTCGCCAGTTGTGGCACCCCCTGTTGTACAGACAGCATCACAGTTCCTGTTGAGCCGGTTTCCAGCAGACCACCGTCTGGGTCGACGGGACCTTTGACCCCTGCAGAGCAGCGAGAGGTGCTTGATTTGTTGATGAGATTCCGTCAGTTCGACCCACCTCAATTTTCGGGGCTGAGTGCGGAGCCGTGGGAGGCAGAGTCGTGGATCACGGCTATGGAGCGACATTTTGAGAGCTTGTTCATCGAGGAGCGGTTTCGGGTCCTTTTAGCGACGAACTTCTTGGAGCGCAACGCCGAGGCTTGGTGGCGGCGTGTGCGACCTGCTGGTCCGCCTGGGACTCAGCTTCTTACTTGGACGGACTTCCACAGTCTTCTTCTTGGGCCTTTCTTTCCGGAGAGCGTTCGGCAGAGGTTGGAGGAGCTGCTGAAGAATCTCCGACAGGGAGATCGGCCGGTGCATGAGTACATTGCAGATTTCAACCAGCTGTTGGCTTGTGTACCGCACGTGGCCAGGGATGAGGCTCATATGATATAGATGTTTGAGCGAGTGTTGCGCCGGGACATTTACCAATTTGTTCGTTCACTCAGATTGCAGACTCTGGAGGCTTCTATGGAGCAGGCACTTTATGTTGAGCGCGGGGAGGCGGTGATGGAGGAGGTGGCTCCAGCTCCCGCAGTGATTCCGGGGGCGAAGCGCTCCGCACCGGTGGACGAGGGGCAGTCGCAAGGTCACCGCCGGAGCCGAGGAGGGCAAGGAGGCAAAGGAAAAGAAAAGGAAAAGAAAAAAAAAAAAAAAACAAACTATAGCTAGAAGCCCGTACTGTTGGGGCGGCCCAGCACATTTGCGCGGTCCACGCGAGTGGCGTGGACCCGGCGCACGACATAGCGGCTCCTGCTGTGAACCCAGCCTGCAACTCCGTTACACCGGCTGTCACGCCCCGGGGTCGAACTGCGACCCGGGCTCGCCAACAGATCCGCCGTCTGTACGGAAACTGCCGCATAGACGAAGCGTCTACCCTGCAAAAGATCTATAGCTAAACATGTTTCAGAGCTGAAAAAGAACTAATAGCTACAGAAAACAACTGAACATCTGGATAAATAAAAAATCCTCAATACAAGTTTCTCAACTAAGAAAGAATCAATACAATCCTCACCGATCTCTCAGAATGTCCAGTACAAAAGTGGAAACATAAAATATACCGGGTACATCTACCTCAGACTCTCAATACTGGTAAGGAACTAATCGGCCACGTCCTCACCTGGAACTGCTGTCTCCGCGCGAACCAGCCAGAACAGCTACCTCAAACCTGTCACCGCAGCGGGTGTGAGATCTACTGCAGAAGGCAGATCTCAGTGGGTACCGTCCCAATATCCACGGTATGCCCACTAAGTCTACTGGAGGCAAAACAGATAGGTATGCGGATAGATAGATAAAGGGTAAGCTGAAAGAAAACTACAGCTAACATGTCTCAATCATAAAGCTCAAGAAACTCTACCAATAACATTATATGCATACACTCTCTACTGCTAAGATGCCTCAGTATCAATGCTCAAAGGAAGGAAACCCATCTAAGATCATAATATGTAATCACCCGCTCATATCACCCAATCTCAATGACTGCCTCATAGGGTCCAGTCAAGCCTGCGGCAACCTACTGCCACTACTCCCAAAAAGGACTTGGTCTTACGTAGGGCGTCCCACACGGACTATCACAATCTCATGCAAAGTGACCCCATGGTAACTCGGCCAGGGGTATCAAGCGACCACTAGTATATCAACTAGGCGCATCATCAACTCATCATCAACACACACCCGGGGCGTAACTCGAGGGGAGCGACCCCAACGAGCTCAAGTATCTCATCAGTCTCAACTGTCCCAATAAGCGGCACATGCAGGCTATGATCACGATCAAAAGATCGGAAGCTCAATGCTCACAAAGAACAACTCAGTCGGAAAAGACTCCACGACTCAAACAGGAAAAGCCCAAATCCTCACATGATCTGTCGGAGAACCCTCAACGACTCAATCTGGTAATGCACGACCCATTGCTAAGCCGGGAAACCTCCACGACTCGATCTGCCAGAACCCCAAAACTCTCATAACTAAGTGGGAGAACCACCTCCACTATCAAATCAGAGATACATAACCCATGATCTAGAATAATCTTATCAGAAGCTCAAAACTCAAATGACATTATAACTCAACTCAAAAACTCGAAAAGAGACTCCTCGGCCCCCAGGCACGAGGTCAGAAGCACCCTGAACCTATGCCATACCTCTGGCGAACTCCTGATTTAAAAACCACGTTTAAAAAGCTGATTTTCCTTAAAATGGGTTTTCTCGATTTTTAAAACGATCAGGGTGCAAAATAAATGCCAAAAGAACATGAAGTCTAGTGTCATATAACATCAGGAGTCTACTAAAAATGATCCGGGGTTCCAATAAATTTTACAGAAAATTCCAGGCAACTATCAGATTTAAAACAGTGAAAATAGCATGATAAATATGATCAAATTGCATTCAGGAGCATTAAAGGGCATTCCATATATTTTGGAGAAATTCCAACCCACCTGGAACGCTTTCCGCAGGCAATTGCTGAAGTCGGTGAAACGCCGAAACCTCGAACTGACGAAACCTCGAAAAACGCGCCGTGCGCGCGCTCACTGTCGCGTACTCGAAAAAAAATCCCCGGAGGTTCGAATAAAATTCACGAGTCCTCTACAAAAAAAATTCTGCAGCCAACAACTCACTCCCCAGCCAACAAATAACACTCGGTCGCGCTCCAACAGTCACGAACACACAGCCCACGAAAGCTTCAGCCCAAATTAATTACCACAACACAAACTCTTATGCTCCTAGCACAACTAAAATACATGTTCACATAAACCCAAATTACATAAATCCAAGTCCATCCTCTTATAGGAACTCACAGCACACAATGAAACACACAAATACTTAAAAGCTCCATTTACATCTGCACACTAAAGTATAAGCTCACACAAACACAATTACCCAAATCCACCCATACTCTTAAGTTACATCTCCCCAGCACACACCACACTCTGAAGTCCTCAACAGGGCCACCACCAAGTATCAGCCACCACAATCTGCAAGAAAAGATGAAAAGCCCAAAAATCAGCGAAAATCCGGCCAACACGCGCGATCGCCGGCGAAAATTAGTCCCAGGCCGTCGAAAACGCCGCGCGAAAAAAATCCAGCGCACGCGCCGCAGCAAGCTGCCCAGCCGCTGCCCGCGCGGCATTCGAGCGCTCGCAGCCCGCCGCTGCCGCGCTGCACCAGGGCCTGCCGCGCGGCAGCCCGGCCCGCTGCGCGCGCCTGCAGCGCGCAGCGAAGCCGCTGCGCCCTACGCGCGCCCGCAGCGCGCAGCCGCTGCCGCGCCGCGCGCAGCGCGCTGCCCGCCGCGCTCCCCCGCTGCGCGCAGCCGGTGCGCGCGCCACTGCACTGCGGCGCCCGCTGCGCGCTGCCACCGCTGCTCGGCGCCCTCCCGCGCGCCCGCGGAGCGCCCTGCGCTTGCTGCGCGCGACCCCTAGGCGCGCCTGCGCAGCCGACCAGCGCCAACCGCGCGCGCAACCTTGCACGCCCGCGCGGTCACCTCCTCTCCGCAACGACTACACCACAGGACAGCAGTCCAAAACCCACACCAAAACTTCCTCAGGTTCCCACTCCAACCAACCAAAACCAAAAAACCAATTTTCTTCAAAAAAACTGCAAAAGCCACATACCTCGCTCAAGGCTCGACGGGCGCTCTGCTCGGCTCCACAAGGCCTCTAATAGCAAGTCCTCACGACACTCCTCTCATTTCCATCTTTTATTTCCTCTCTTTTCAAGTACTTCTTCTCCTTTTTCCACCTTCTTTCTTTCCTCTGTTCTTTCTTTTTTCCTCTGTTTCTGCAGGTGAAGGAGATGATGACGTGGCCCAAATTAATTAGTGGCAGGCTAATTACGGGTGGTGGATGGAAGCCATTAATAAGGGAAAAAAGACCATAATACCCCCATCAAAATATCTAAACCCCCTTATTAAAAAAATCCACCTTCCATCCACACCTCTCTTTCTTGCATTCATTCCTCACAGGCTAAAAATACCAAATAAATTAAATAATTTAATAATCCATAATTAGCCAACTCCAACTCACTTTTTGCCTTCGGGGCCTCCGCACTATTCCGAAACCTCCCGAACTCCGCTGTAATCTGAAAATACACATGTCCAAAGTTTTTTCCCCTCAAAAAGCTCAACCGTGGAGTCGGTGTGCTCAATCCAAAAACCGGCTCCAAAATTGCCGACTCTAACTCACTTTTTGCCCTCGGGTCCTCCGCGTCAGTCCGGAACCTCCCGAACTCCGCTGTAATCATAAAGTACACCTGTTCCAAGTATTTCCAAATTTTCTGCACACCACTGTGGAGTCGAGGCTTTCCCAAAACCAGTCCTCAATCGGCGCACAATGCCCGGAAAACTCCGAATCAAGCTGGGGCTTCCGCGTTGATCCGAATCAACCCGAACTCATCTGAAGACACATGTGGAACACGCCCGAGGCAATTTTCTCCGCACCACGCCATCTTGCGAGGTCGGTGCGCCATCCGAAATCCCGGTATTCTACACCGGCCCGGCCCGCAGCCCACTACACTGGCCCGGCCCGCAGCGCTCTACCCAGCCCGTCCCGCAGCCGCTGCACCCGTCCTGGCCCCGCAGTGCGGTCCACGCGCGTGGCGTGGACCCGGTGTACGCGCCACCGGGGTTTCCTGTGAACCCGGTGCCCGCCCCTCCCATGCGTGGCCCGGCCCAATTGCACGGTGCACGGCAGGATGTGCGCTCGGTCTATGCTGCGGCGCGTCTTGGCATGGCCTGATTTTACATAGGTACAGTTTTAACGGGTTGTCCCAGGGCGTACGCTCTGCTACAGTATCGCGCTCGAAAATGCGTAACACTTTGCTCCACCAACCCAGGCGCCCGGAAACTGCATCCGCTGCTACATTATTGCTGCGCCTAAAACTCCACCCACTCCAACCACTCTCAACCACTGTACGGTTGGCTCGAATCCCAAGGAAATCTCATCCATTCTCTACCCGGACTACAATAGTAACTTTCGGGCGTCCAACCAGGAGGGTCCGCATGGGTGTGATAGATTCGGCCATCCGAAACATGTTTAGGGCGCCCGAATCGCCTGGAAATTAGTTCCAACCCTTTTTGCGTTCTGAGTTCTTTTTTGCACCTATTTTCACTAAACGGCACTCGCTCGACTCGACCATCTCCATATGGCTCAGTCGGCATAGTAATGACGTGCCCAAATAGTTACTTAAGCTTCCGATACACTACATCCCCCCCTCCTTAAAAAGTTTCGTCCTCGAAACTAGAATTCCATAACTCAGGAGGGTGTCTCAAACAAGTGGGAGGGGGTAGGAGATCATCAACTCGGCCTCAGGCTACCAAGTCGGCTCACGCTCCTTAAAGCTCAAATCAACCACAACCAAGGAAACTCACAACACCAAAACCAAATCTCAAGACAGCTCACAGCACCACCCTTCCCCTGCCTCATCCTCTACCACTGTGAACACAGCTCACAAATCACAACACCACAACCATACCTTTGCACTACTTCTCCAAAACGACCAAGAACACGCCCACACATCCAAACATGAAAGGAAAAGCCCAACATCAGGGTCACCATCGACCTCAATCTCTCAGTTTAAAGAAATCAAGCCGAGAACAGCAAAAAGTCCGAAAATTCTGAGAAACTGGTGCCCACCTCAAATCCAATAGGAAAGGGTTTAAAGCACAAGTCCTCCACGTCTGGAGCAAGCTTCTCGAAATTCTCGGCCTATCCGCCATGCCTCGGCATCAAGGAGTGAAAAATGGAGAGAGATGTTGAAGCTGCTCCTGCTACGTCTGTTCCTTTGCTCCGACTCCAAGAGACAAAGGAAGAAGATGAAGAAGGAAAATGGAATGGGAGGAGAGCTATGGGGGTGTCCTTTGGTACAGAATGGGTGTGTCCACAGGCAGGGAGGCCTAAAAGTCCATACGGGGTGGAATGTTGTACAGAAATAGGGTTGTATCCCCAAGGCCGTCTGCAAACTCCTCCAAAAATGCAAGATGAACCTTGGCTCATGATCAGATACAATCGAGGCGAGCACTCCAAGTAACCTCACCACCTCATCTAGGTACAACAAAGCAAGCTGCTCCAAAGGCCAAGTCATCTGCACAGGTAGGAAGTGGGCAAACTTGGCGAGTCAATCCATGACTACCCAACTCCATCCGCTCCACTCAGCACTCTCGGCAGTCCAACGATGAAATCCATCGCGATATGATCCCACTTCCACTCAGGGATTGTGAGACTCTGTAACTTGCCAGCGGGTATCCGGTGCTCAACTTTCACTTGCTGACAAGTTAAACACAGAGCCAGAACTCTCCCAACATCCCTCTTCAAGTGGGGGTCCTCACTCTGTCTCTCTCTAATCCTGTCCATCGGACTGGGCTTCAAAACCAAGAACATCAAACTGACAGAGACCCCTGGAAATACAACCTTGAGCTCAAGTCGCCTCACCTGCTCCAAAAGTGGGGCCTGCTGTGTGATCATCAAACTCAAGCTCTGCACTGCTCGCCGACTCAAAGCATCTGCTACTACGTTGGCCTTGCTGATGTGGTACTGGATACTCAAGTCATAATCCTTCAGCAACTCTAGCCACCGGCATTGCCTCAAGTTCAATTCCTTTTGAGTAAACATACATATACTTTAAGCTCTTGTGGTCGGTGAAGATCTCGCAATGCTCGCCATACAAATAGGGTCGCCACAACTTCAAGAGCAAACACCACCTCATCTAACTCAAAATCATGGTTAGGGTAATTTTTCTCATAATCCTTTGATTGCCAGGAGACTTAGGAAATTACCCTACCATGCCACACCAGCACACATCCAAGGCCGCTGCAGGAGGAGTCGCTGTAGATCACAAATCCTTCCCCCATGACAGGAAGGGCAAGGATAGGAGCTGTCATCAACCTCTGCTTCAGGTCCTCGAAGTTCTGCTGACAGGCCTCACTCCAAATAAACTTAATTTCTTTTTTGATCAGGCAAGTGAGGGGAAAGGAAAACTTCGCACAGCCTTCCACGAACCAACGGTAGTAGCCTGCAAATCCCAAGAAGCTCCGTACCTCAGTAACAGTCGTCAGTCTGGGCCAATCTCGGATCGCATCCACCTTCGTCGGGTCTACTGCCCCACCAGCGACTAATGCAACATGGCCCAAAAGGTAACCTCCCGAAGCCAACACTTGCACTTCTTAAGCTTCACAAACAACTTCTTTTCTCGTAGAAGTTGTAGCACTATCCTCAAGTGCTCCTTATGCTCCATATCACTCGGGAGTAAACCAAGATATCATCGATGAAGACTACCATCAATCTATCCAAAGTAAACCAAGATATCATCGATAAAGATCAATCTATCCAAGCACGACTGGAACTCTCGGTTCATCAAATCCATAAATGCGACAGGGGCATTAGTCAATCCAAAAGGCATCACTGTAAACTCATAACGCCCGCCGTCGTCCTAAACGCCGTCTTGGAGATGTCCTCGACCCTCACCCACAGTTGGTGGTAACCATACTGCAGGTCCATTTACGAGAAAACACAAGCTCCTTGCAGCTGGTCAAAGATATCGTCAATGCGAGGCAAAGGATACTTGTTCTTGATGATCACTTTGTTCACTGTGGTCCACACAAAGCTTCAGCGACCCATCCTTCATCTTTACGAACAGCACAGGTGCTCCCCAAGGTGAGACTCTATGTGACACCCGCGGAATTTGGATTAGTCCTATATATAAATGATATAATAGGACTTTTAGATCTCTTAACCCGGCTATAGCATTTTGGGTCGTAGGAAAACCCAATAGGTTAAGAGAGTCAAGCGTGCTAGAGCTAGAGTAGTTCTAGGATGGGTGACCCCCTGGGAAGTTGGGGCGTCACAATTAGTATCAGAGCCATTCACCAGCCAGAAATGTGAGATGTGTCTCGACTTAGCCAGGGTTATTTAGTGGGTAGAGCGAGGCTCCCCGGCTAATGACCGTTGTGGGTGGAGTGCAGCTCCCCACAAGGTCGGCTAAGGCTAGTAAGACAAATCTCACATCGCCTGGTGCTTGAGTGTCTCTTTCCCTTCGGGTGATCATCCGACCCAGGCCGAATCAGCCGTTCTAGAGCCGTCGAAATATAGAGTCCATTTCGGTTGGCCGACAAAATCGACTGTCGGTTCCTCGATTTCGACGAAAGGGTGATCGTCCAAAAAGTTCACTATCGTCTGTTCCTTGATGACCTTCGCTGGGACATAAGTAAGCGAGAATTCGGACAAGGCAAGCATCCACCACCTGATTCTGCTCCTTAGCACCAGTTTCAACAGTGAATACTTGATTAAATCGATCTTGCAAATGACCGACACCCTACCGGTAGCATGTAGTACCTAAAGCTTTGTGCACGCAAAATACAGTGACAGGCACAACTTTTCTATCACCGAATATCTTCGTTCGGCGTCAATCAGTCGTCTGCTCAAATAGTATATGGCATGTTTGTCTCTTACTTCATTGTCTTGGGCCAATAAGCATCCTGAGTTCTCCTCGGCAGCCGATACATACAACTTCATCGACCGATCGTACCGAGGGGGAACTAACACCGTAGGCTTTGTCAAATATGTCATAATATCATCAAAAGTCATCCGATGCTCGATTGTCCACACGAATTCATCCCGATGCCTCAGCCGTAGTAAGGGACTGAACACCCCTATTTTTCCGGCTAAGTTGGAGATGACGCGTTTAGATAGTTGACCTTCCCTAAGAGGGACTGTAATTCCTTATTTGCCTTTGGTGTGGGCATTTCTATGATTGCCTTCATTTTGTTTTGGTCTACCTCAATACTCCTCTGATGCACCAAAAAGCCTAGGAAGTTTCCGGCTGAAACTCTGAACGCGCATTTTAACGGGTTCATTTTCAAACTATACTTTCTCATTCATTCGAAATCTAGTCTCAAATCAGCCCAATGATCGATTTTGGATTTTGATTTTACCACAATGTCGTTGATGTATACTTCTATCGACTTACCGATCAAATCATGAATGATTAAATTCATTGCCCTCTGGTATGTCGCTTCGGCATTTTTCAAGCCGAAGGGCATTACCAACCATTCAAAGGTTTCGATCGAATTCGGGCATTTAAAAGCCATTTTCGACACATCGTCTTCGGCTATCATTATCTGGTTATAGCCTGCATGGCCATCCATGAAAGACAAAATCTCATGACCGACTGCGGCATCTACCAGCATATCGGCCATAGGATATTCGTCCTTTGGAGTAGCCAAATTAAGATTCTTGAAGTCTATGCAAATCCTCAATTTCCCATTCTTTTTCTTTACAGGAACTATGTTTGCAAACTATTCAACATAATGAGCCAGCTTGATAAACCCAGCTTTCAAAAGATTTTCGATTTCATTTTTAATTTTTAGTACAATACTCGGCTCAAACCAACGAGCCGGTTGTCTAAACGGCCTAAATCCCTTTTTTATTAGGAGTCTGTGATCTACAGCTTCTCGGTCGAGTCCTGGCATCCCCTCGTAGCTCCAAGCGAAGCAGTCTTGGTAGTGCTTGAGTAGACTAAACAACTCTCCCTGATGTTCCACCGAAAATCACGAGCTAATATAGGTTGGTCACTTTTGCTCATCCGACCCCAGATTAACTTCGACCAGGGGGTCCTGTACCTCCAGCTTCTTTTCGTCGTTCTTTATTGGCGAGTCCCCCGGGTAGTCCTCTGTCATTTCTTCTTCATCTCTCATAACCAAATCTTCAGCTATTGGTGAAGTAGCCGAAGCAAGTTCTTCGTCGGACACTTGGGCCGGCTTCTGCTCCCAAGGCTCCGTTGGGACCTTGGCTAGTATCAATCTCTCGGATCCTCACTGTCGTATTCCCACGACGCGGTACTGGGTCACATAGACCTCTCAATCCATCAGATCCCGCAACTGCGCTATCAGCTCTCTCTCTCTGTCTCACGGGTGAACTCCAAGAGGTGTTGCCGAAGTCGGCGCGGTTTCCAAAACCACGTCAATCACCATCTCGATTTCAAACTAACTAAACGGCGGCTTCAATATCAGATCAGGTAGACTCTCACCCGGGATCACACGGGCGATAAGGATATTCTTTAGTCCCGGTGCCGCCGTAGGCACCTCCTCTACAGTCGCTAGCAAAGCGATACGACCACGACTCAACCTCTGTCGTGCTCTAGCTTCCTCTATAAGCATAGCTATAGATCTTTTGCAGCTCTTAGCTGAGAGATTGTGTATTGAGATTCTATTTATTTATTCAGATGTTCAGTTGATTTCTGTAGCTATTAGTTCTATTTCAGCTCTGATACATGTTTAGCTATAGATCTTTTGCAGGGTAGACGCTTCGTCTGTGCGGCAGTTTCCGTACAGACGGCGGATCTGTTGGCGAGCCCGGGTCGCAGTACGACCCCGGGGCGTGACACTTATTGGGCATACCGTGGATATTGGTGACGGTACCCACTGGGAACTACCTTCTACAGTAGTTCTCACACCCGCTGCGGTGACAGGTTTCCTTAGGTTGCTGTTTCGGCTTGGTTCGCGCGGAGACAGCTGATCGAGGGGAGGACGTGGCTGTGTAGCTCCTTACCCATTTTATTTGAGAGTCAGAGGTAGATGTACCCTGTATCTTTTATGATTCCACTTTTGTACGGGACAGTCTGAGAGATCAGTGAGGATTGTTTTATTTTTTCATAGCTGAGAGACTATGTATTGAGGATTTATTTATATTCAGATGTTCAGTGTTTGATTCTGTAGCTATTAGTTCTATTTCAGCTCTGATACATGTTTAGCTATAGATCTTTTGCAGGGTAGACGCTTCGTCTGTGCGGCAGTTTCCGTACAGATGGCGGATATGTTGGCGAGCCCGGGTCGCAGTTTCGACCACGGGGCGTGACAGTCGACCCGATCAAGCGAAAGTCTAAAACATGTTACACATTCTTAAGCATTATGTTGTCTGCAACCAACATAATCACTTTAGGGAATAAACATGTAAGATCACTCACCCCAATCCTCTGGGGGAGATACAAACTCAATCAGGACTCTCACTAAAGTCACGTCTCTCACGACAGTCATCCTACTGTCCGACCAATAGCCTAGGGTCACTAAGTCCTCAACGACCTATATTCCTAGGCTCTGATACCACCCTAATCTGTCACTCCCCGGGGTGGAAACTGCGACCCGGGCTCGCCAACAGATCCGCCATCTGTACGAAAACCCCCGCACAGACGAAGCGTCTACCATGCAAGTGAAATCTATAGCTAAACATGTATCAGAGCTGAAACAAAAACCAATAGCTACAGAAATCAACTGAACATCTGAATAAATATAAATTCTCAATACAAAGTCTCTCACCATCACAAGTAAATAAATACAAACCTCTCAGACTGTCCAGTACAAAAGTGGAAATCAGAAATACAGGGTACATCTACCTCTGACTCTCAATGCTGGTAAGGAACTACTAGGCCACGTCCTCACCTCGATCAGCTGTCTCCGCGCGAGCTAAGCCGGAACAGCAACCTCAGGAAACCTGTCAACGCAGCAGGTGTGAGAACTACTGCAGAAGGTAGTTCCCTGTGGGTACCATCACCAATATCCACGGTATGCCCACTAAGTCTACTGGAGGCAAACAGATAGGTATGCAGATAGATAAATAGGAAAGCTGAAAGAAACTACAGCTAATATGTCTCAATCATCATGCTCAAGAAACTCTACTATGAACATGCTATTCACACACTCACCACTGCTAATATGCCTCAAGTACCATGCTCAAAGGAAAACTCATATAAGAACATGCTATGCATACACCACTCGCACACGAGGTGCTCACAAAACTCAAATCTCAATGACTGCCAAAACTGGCTCAGTCAAGCCTGCGCCTGTCGTCTAGGAACACCTGCCCACTACCACGCATCCACATGAGGACGGGATTTACGTGGGGCGTCCTAAACTGACTACTAGGAACGCACCTGCCCACTACCACTCATCCACAAGAGGACGGGATTTACGTGGGGCGTCCTAGACTGACTATCTCAATCTCACTCAAAGTGACCCCATGGTAACTCAGCCAGGGGTATCATCATCATCACGCATCCGGAGCGTAACTCGAGGGGACTGACCCCAACGAGCTCAAGGGTATCTCATCTGTCTCAATAAGCGGCACATGCAGTCTATGATCCACGATCAAACAGATCGGAAACTCAATGCTCAACTAACTGAACTCAGTCGGGAAACACTCCACGACTCGATCAGGAAATGGCCAAACACTCTCACAGCTATGTCGGAGAACCCTCCCCGACTCAATCTGATAATGCACAACCCATGGCTAAGTCGGGAAACCTCCACGACTCGATCTGCCAGAACCCAAAACTCTCATAGCTAAGTCGGAGAACCACCTACACGACTCAATCTGATAGGCACAATCCATGATCTAGAATAACCTCATTAATCTCAACAAGGAAGCTCACACTCACATGACACTAGAAACTCAACACACAGAGCTCTAAAAATCCACTCGGCCCCCTGGCACGAGAACACATGCATCCTGAACCTACTCAACCCCTCTGGAAGATCTCAATATTTTAAAACTATTTTCAAAGCCCAGTTTTCATTAAAACAGGTCCGACGATTTTTAAAACGGTTCAGATGCCAATCTAATGCCAACTAATCATGCAGTCTAGTGTCAAATCACCTCTAGATCATGCTAAAAATATCTGGGGCTCAGGAAAGTCTTCCTACAATTTTATAGGCAACTATCAATTTACCAACTATAAAAACAGGTAAACTATACATGCTCAACATTCATACAGAAGTTTTAGAGGGCATTCCATACATCTGCAAAAGAAATCGTTCGATATCTCAAGAATTTAAGCATCCAAACTCAAATAGAGAGATAGAGTTTATACTCACCATGACATTTACAAAATCAGATATGTATTAGAATAAGCAATCAGAGATAAACATATCTTCTTAGCATTAAAGTTCAAATGTCAGGTCATGTTCCAACAAAGAAAATATTACATGCCCAAATAGTTAGTCGAATAGTTAGTATGGCATGTATGACATATATAAAGTCCTACTTCCAAAGTACCTAAAAGTTCCAAATCTTCTCCCCCTTTTTGTCAACAAATAAGCCAAAATTAAAGGAGGGTTATGAAAAGTTTTCAAAATTTAAGATAAGAAACTAAAAACCTGCAAAAAAATGATTATTAGAACAACTCAGTCGGAGTCGGTGTCGTCAGAACAGCTACAACCCAATTTGTTAAAAATCTTCTTCACCAACTTGGCAAGAGATTTGTATTTCTTTTTCAGATCACCTTGGGCTGCAGAAATATGCTCCACGTCTGTAGATATCTTATTGATTTCGCTTGACATGCGCTCTTGTTCCGACGAGAGTCGTTGTTGTTCTCGGTAGATTGATGTCACAGAGGCATCATCCTCTGAAGCTGAAGCTGCTGCTGGTTCTATTGCTGGTTTTGCTGGGGCTGGAACTGGTGCTTGTGCTGCTGGTGCTGAAACTGACGATCTCTTGCTGCGTGGAGGAGTAGGTGTATCATCTGGCTTAGTTGAGAGAGACTTCATCACAATGGTAGTGTCATTGATCGTTCCCAGACTGTGCAGATATGCGGTCGAGCTGGTGTCGATCTTGAGCTTTCTGAAGATGCGCATAATTATCATCGGGAACGGAAGTCGCTCTGTTGGATGGGCACTTTCAACATATCGCGCCATCCTTGACCAAATAACGTAAGAAATATTGAAGTTAGAGCCCAACGACGCTGTTGGATGACCAAGGAGATATAGAAAAAGCACTCTATGTCACGCCCCGGGGTCGAAACTGCGACCCGGGCTCGCCAACAGACCCGCCATCTGTACGGAAACTGCCGCACAGACGAAGCGTCTACCCTGCAAAAGATCTATAGCGAAACATGTATCAGAGCAATAGCTACAGAATCAAACACTGAACATCTGATATAAATATAACCTCAATACAAAGTCTCTCAACTATGAAAAATAAATACAACTCTCACAGATCTCTCAGACTGTCCAGTACAAAAGTGGAAACATAAAAATATATAGGGTACATCTACCTCAGACTCTCAATGCTGGTAAGGAACTAGTCGGCAACGTCCTCACCTCGATTAGCTGTCTCCGCACGAACCAAGCCGGAACAGCTACCTCAGGAAACCTGTCACCGCAGCGGGTGTGAGAACTACTGCAGAAGGTAGTTCCCAGTGGGTACCGTCACCAATATCCACGGTATGCCCCTTAAGTCTACTGGAGGCAAACAGATAGGTATGCAGGTAGATAATAGGAAAGCAGGAAATGAACTACAACTAATATGTCTCAACATCATGCTCAAGGAAATCTCTACTATGAACCTGCTATGCATGCACTCTCACTACTAATAAGCCTCAAGTACCATGCTCAAAGGAAAGCTCATCTAAGAACATGCTATGCAATCACCCGCTCATATCACCCAATCTCAATGACTGCCTCATAGGGTCCAGTCAAGCCTGCGCCTAACCTACTGCCACTAGCCCACAAGGGACTTGGACTTACGTAGGGCGTCCCACACGGACTATCTCAATCTCAAAGCGAACTCTAGTGTATCAACTAGTCGCATCATCAACACGCATCCGGAGCATAACTCGAGGGGAGCGACCCCACCGAGCTCAAGTATCTCATCTGTCTCAACTGTCTCAACAAGCGGCACATGCAGGCTATGATCCTCGATCAACCAGATCGGAAACTCAAATGCTCAAATAACACAACTCAGTCGGGAAACCCTCCACGGCTCGGTCAGGAAATGCCCAAACACTCTCACAGCTATGTCGGAGAACCCTCCACGACTCAATCTGATAATGCACAACCCATGGCTAAGTCGGGAAACCTCCACGACTCGATCTGCCAGAACCCCAAAACTCTCATAACTAAGTCAGAGAACCACCTCCACTACCAAATCAGAAATACATAACCCATGACTAGAATAATCTCATCAATCCACAAGGAAGCTCAAACCCACATGACACTAGAAACTCATCCCACAGAGCTCTAAAAATCCACTCGGCCCCCAGGCACGAGGTCAAATGCACCCTGAATCTATGCCATACCTCTGGCGAACTCATAATGTAAAAATCACCTTTGAAAATGCTGATTTTTCCTTAAACCGGATTTTCTCGATTTTTAAAACGATTCAAGTGCAATTATGATGCAAACAAAACATGAAATCTAGTGTCATATAATATCAGGAGTATGCTAAAAATAATCTCGTGTTCCAATAAATTTTCTAAAAATTTCCAGGCAACTATCAGATTTTACCGCAGTGAAAATAACATGATAAACATGATCAAATTGCGTTCAGGAGCATTAAAGGGCATTCCACACATTTTGGAGAAATTCCAACCCACCTCAAATGCATTCCGCAGGCAACGCTGAAGTCGGTGAAGCGCCGAACCGCTTAAAGCCAAAATCTGCCGAAACACCAAACCGCGCCGTGCGCGCACACTGTCGCGAATCTCGGAAAAATCCCCGGAAGCTCAAACAATACTCTCAAGTCCTCCAAAAAAATCCGCGCACCTTCCGGCTCACTCCACGGCCAACTCACGGTACTCGGTCGAGCTCCAACAGCCACGAACACACAACCACACACCAAGGCTGGAAAGCACAAAATAAAATCCCACACACACTCACTTCAACTCACAGCACAGTGCAAAAGGGATCTCTCCAAGCTCCAAAACCTCGAGCCAAACTCTAATGGTGTTCCCACGCGTTGTTCACCGCCGGCTCCAACTGTTCGCGCGGCACCAAGCTCATCGCGCGCCCTGTAGCTGCTTGCTTGACGCTCGACGCACGCTCCGCTCGGCTCCTCTCGGCTTCAAGCAAGGGTCAACACCCAGCACAAGCACACTCCCTCACTTTCTCTTTCAGTTCCTCTCTTTTCCTTCATTTTCTTCTTCTCTTTTCCCTCCTTCACTCCTTCGTCTGTTATCTTCGATTTCCTCTGTTTGCAGGATGAAGTAGAAGGCGATGAGGTGGCACTGCTAATTAGTGTTGGCTAATTAAGGTGGTGGCCTGGGAGGGTGCTTGACAGCTAATGAAGCAATTAATTAAAATCCAATTAACCCCCATCACAAATAAAATCACAAACCAACTCCCTCACTCTCTTTTTCGTCTTCACAGGCTAAAATACCAATTAAATTAATTAATTAATTAATTAATCCCTTTTTAGCCAACTCCAACTCACTTTTTGCCTTCGGGGCCTCCGCATCAATCCGAAACCTCCCGAACTCCGCTGTAATCTGAAAATACACATGTCCAAAGCTTTTCCCCCTCAAAAAGCTCAACTGTGGAGTCGGTGTGCTCAATCCAAAACCCGGTTCCATTAATTGCCAACTCCAACTCACTTTTTACCTTCGGGGCCTCCGCATCAATCCGAAACCTCCCGAACTCCGCTGTAATCTGAAAATACACATGTCCAAAGCTTTTCCCCCTCAAAAAGCTCAATTGTGGAGTCAGTGTAGAATACTGGGATTTCGTATAGCGCACCGACCTCGCAAGATGGTGTGGTGCGGAGAAATTGCCTCAGGCATGTTCCTTATGTGTTTACTGATGAGTTCGGGTAGAGTCGGATCGACGAGGAAGCCCCAGCCTGAATCTGAGCTTTTCCGGGCATTGTGCGCCGTTAGAGGACAGGTTTTGTTAGAGTACCGACTCCGCCGTGGTGCGTGGAAAAATTGGAAAATGTTTGGGACATGTGTATTTTCAGATTACAGCGGAGTTCGGGAGGTTCAGGACTGGTGCGGAGGCCCCGAGGGCAAAAAGTGAGTTGGCGGGGACTTTTATGGATTATTTAATTAATTTAATTAATTAGTTGGTATTTTAGCCAGTGAGGAAGAAATGGAATTTGAGTTTTGGATGTGGTATTAGTGAAATGAGATTATTTGCTTGGGGGCATTTTGGTCTTTTCCTTATTAAGCTGCACCCTCAGCCTCTTAATTAAATTAAGTGGTCCTTAATTAGCCACGTCACCTCTTCCTCCTCTACAAAGCAGAGCTTTGAGAGGGAAAACAGAGGAAAAGAAAAGAATGAGGAGAAAGAGGAAGGAGGATGAAGAAGAGAGTGAAGAAGAAAAAGATGGAAATGAGAGGAGTGTTGTCTGGACCTGTTGCTATGTGCCAAGGGGAGCCGAGCGGAGCGCGTGTGCGTCGAGCGTCAAGTAAGGTAGGTTGCAGTTTTTTTTTGGAGTGAGAGCTTGAATTGTGTTTTTTCGGATTTCTTGTATGGTTTGTGTTGGTTGGGCCATGGAGGAGTAGGTGTTGATGTTGGTGGGCCTGTTGACCTTTGCTGGCAAGCAGCAAGCAGCAAGCAGCAGGGGAGCTGGCGGGCGCGCGCAGCGGCAGGCGCAGCCGCGCGGCGGGCGCTGCGTGTCACGCCCCGGGGTCGAAGCTGCGACCCGGGCTCGCCAACAGATCCGCCATCTGTACGAAAACTGCCGCACAGACGAAGGGTCTACCCTGCAAAAGATCCATAGATAACATGTATTAGAGCAGAAAAAGAAACTAATAGGTATAGAATCTACTGAACATCTGATATAAAAAAAATCTCGATACAAAGTCTCTCAGCTAAAAAGTAAAAGCAATCCTCACTGATCTCTCAGAATGTCCAGTACAAAAGTGGAAACATAAAATACACCGGGTACATCTACCTCAGACACTCAATGCTGGTAAGGAACTAATCGGCTGCGTCCTCACCTCGATCTGCTGTCTCCGCGCGAACCAAGCCGGAACAGCTGCCTCAAACCTGTCACCGCAGCGGGTGTGAGATCTACTGCAGAATGCAGATCTCAGTGGGTACCGTCCCAATATCCACGGTATGCCCACTAAGTCTACTGGAGGCAAAACAGATAGGTATGCAGATAGATAGATAATGGGTAAGCTGAAAGAAAACTACAGCTAAAATATGCCTCAAACATAATGCTCAAAGAAAACTCTATCAAAAACATGCTTTGCATACTCTCGCTACTGCTAAAATGCCTCGGTATCAATGCTCAAAGGAAAACCCATCTAAGAACATAATATGTAACCACCCGCTCATAACACCCAATCTCAATGACTGCCATAACTGGCTCAGTCCAGCCTGCACCTGTCGTCTAGGAACGCACCTGCCCACTACCACGCATCCACAAGAGGACGGGATTTACGTGGGGCGTCCTAAACCGACTATCTCAATCTCACACAAAGTGACCCCATGGTAACTGGGCCAGGGGTATCAAGCGACCACTAGTATATGAACTAGGCGCATCATCATCTTCATCAACACGCACAATGGGCGTAACTCGAGGGGAGCGACCCCAACGAGCTCAAGTATCTCAACTGTCTCAATAAGCGGCACATGCAGGCCATAGTCCACGATCAAACAGATCGGTATCTCAAAGCTCAAAGCGCAACTCAGTCGGAAAAAGAACCTCGACTCAAATAGGAACAGCCCAAAACACTCTCGCAGCTATGTCGGAGAACCCTCAACGACTCAATATGATAATGCACGACCATGGCTGAGTCGGGAAACCTCCACGACTCGATCTGCCAGAACCCCCAAGATCCTCAAAGCTAAGTGGGAGGATTACCTCCACCACTAAATCTGAAATACAATCCAGGATCTAGAATCATCCCAACAAGGAAGAAAACTCTCAGGACATTAGAAACTCGACACATGATGCTCTAAAAATATACTCGGCCCTCTGGCACGAGTACTCATGCAACTCGAACCATCTGGACCATTCATAATGTTCTCAATGATTAAAAACCCTTTTAAAACGGAGTTTTACTTAAAACGGGGTACTAAAATATTATGAAGGTCCAGATGCAGCCTGAATCTCAAAAGAATGTGCATTCTAGTGTCATATCATGCCTAGATCATGCTAAAAATATTAGGGGCTCATAATTGTCCTTCTACAATTTCCTAGGCAACTATCAGATTTATCAATATACAAGAATTAAGCTAAACATGATCAATATGCTTACAGAAGCATTAGAGGGCATTCCATAAATCTCGAAGAAATTCCAACCCACCTGGAATGCTTTCTGCAGGCAACGCTGAAGTCGGTGAAGTGCCGAAACCTCAAACTGATGAAACTCCGAAAAAACGCGCCGCGCGCGCACACTGCCGCGTACTTGGAAAAATCCCCGGAAGCTCGAATAGATTTTCCTGAGTCCTCTACAATAATCTACGCACTCCGGTCACTCCCCAAAGGCTTCAACAGCACACAAAATTACATTCTCCAATTCATTCACCAAAACTCCTGCTCACATACACACAGCACACACACACTAATTTGTCCACTAATTCCTTCACAAAAACCACCCCAAATTAAACACATACACTCACATATATTATTCTGCAAGCTCCATTTATACACTCAATCAGCTCCAATTGCACACAATTAATTAAAGTCCACATATACACAATCCCTTAATTCCACCCTTACACACTACCAATGTGCATAATTTAATTCCATCATAATTAAACATATAAACTCACACACAATTGCAAGCTCCAAGTATCCACATAAAACCCAACAGCACCCTCCAAACTCTTATGCACACAAACGAAGCCCAAAATTCACATAATCATCCAACTCCAAAAACACACACACTACAACACCTCAGCAAAAACAACACCTCTCAAACTGCTCAGGTGAAGAGGCAATCACGCGCCGCGCACTCGAACCACTCCGCGTCATCCTGTGAGAGCAAAGGGAAAAAACTGATCAAGCACAGCCACACCGCAAGAAAACCCCACCTACAGGGCAAAACCAGCTCCGCCCGCTCGCGCCGCGCTGCCGCAGCCGCCGCCGGCGCTCTAGCAGATGCCGCACGGCGCTGCGCTGCAGGTGCCGTGCGGCGCGGCACCTGGGCTCGCCGCGCGGCGGCCCGGCCCGCACGCGCAATCCCTGTGCGCGCCCGCAGCGCGCGCCAGCTTACTGCGCGCGCGGCGCCCCAGCCGCGCGCGCCATCCTGCAGCGCGGCGCCCGCCTTTGCGCGGCGGCGCCCGCTGCGCGCGTCCCCCCCGCCACGGACAAACAGCCCAACAACCACAGTCAAAGTTCCAAAACCCAAATCCAAGAACCCAAGCTCCCCCAAAAAAAACTGCTACAAATTTACCTTGCTTGGCGGCCGACGCGCGCGCACGCTCCGCTCCGCTCGGCTTCACACGGCCTCCAAAAGGTCCAGACCAACTCCACTGCCCAAAACTTCATTTACCAACCCATCTCACTACTCCATCTTCTCCTTCCTCCTTTTCTCTCATTTTCCATTCCTCTGTTTCCTCTCTTTTTCCTCTGTTTGCAGGTTGGAGGAGAGGAGGTGACGTGGAGGCTTCTTAATTAGGGGTCGCCTAATTAATGCAGTTGTTGGCAGCATTTAATGCTCCACTAAAACAAAAATATGTCAACTCACCCCTTAAATCCAATTCTCATTAATCCACTCTCTTCTTTCCTTCTCTACAACACAAGCAAAACCAAATAATTCAACTAATTAAATTAATTAATTAAATAATCCATCAAAAGCCCCCGTCAACCCACTTTTTGCCCTCGGGGCCTCCGCACGGGTCCGAAACCTTCCGAACTCCGCTGAAATCTGAAAATACACATGTCCACAACTTTTCCTCCTCAAACAGCTGAACCGTGGAGTCGGTGTGCTCAATCCAAAAACCGGCTCCAAAACTGCTAGTTCCAACTCACCTTTCGCCTTTGGGTTCTCCGTGTCAGTCCGGAACGTCCCGAACTCCTCTGAAATCTGAAAATACACATGTCCACAACTTTTCCTCCTCAAACAGCTCAACCGTGGAGTCGGTGTGCTCAATCCAAAACCGGCTCCAAAACTGCCAGTTCCAACTCACTTTTCGCCTTCGGGTTCTCCGTGTCAGTCCGGAACCTCCCGAACTCCGCTGTAATCATAAAGTACACCTGTTCCAAGTATTTCCAAATTTTCTGCACACCACTGTGGAGTCGGTGCTTTCCCAAAACCAGTCCTCTATCGGCGCACAATGCCGGGAAAATCCGAATCAAGCTGGGGCTCCCGCGTAGATCCGAATCGACCCGAACTCATCTGAGAACAAATATGGAACACGCTCGAGGCGATCTCTCCGCTCCACGCCATCATGCGTGGTCGGCGCGCCATCCGAAATCCCGGTATTCTACACTCTCCCCTCCTTAAAAAGGTTTCGTCATCGAAACCAAAAATAGATCCATAACACAGGAGGGTGTCCCAATTAAGTGGGGATAGGAGATCCTCAACTCATCCTCAGGCTTTCAGGTGGTCGCTCTTACTTATCACGATGGCTACACTGAACCTTTACCAAAGATAGATCTCGACTGCAAAAATTCCACCTAAAACTATCACATAGCAAGATTTGCATTGGTCGCTTCAGATAGCTCAATTCCTTGTCCATCTCCAGAGACGTGGAATCCAAAACATGCGAGGGATCAAATACTGTTCCTCCAGCCAGGTAATTACTCGCGGTCCAAACTCCCCGCGTAAACATCGGATCTACACATCCCTGCGGATAGTGGCTTCCACAACATAAGGTCCTCAAAACCAAACTCTAAGCCTCCAATAAGCATCCACAGATACGATCACCTTATTCCAAGGTTGCACTGCTCTCCTAACCAAGGCGTGCTGACCAAAAGTCCTTGCCGGGATAATGATATGCCATAAGATCAATCTTACAATTCCGGTAACTCTGACCTCCGGCGTTGCCTCAACCAAAATCCTCCTGAGTAACCAAGTACTTCAGGTTCAAGGGTCTAAGAATAACTCAATGTTCTCTCCATCACTGGCAATCATGCAAATCGGTGCAGCTTTAACTCCTCGAAGCTATACTGGCCCTGCCTAGTCCAAAACTTTTGACCTCAGTCACAATCATAGGCTTAGGATAATTCCCAACGGCATCACTCTTCGTTGGGTCCTCAATCGTTCTTGCAGCTGAAATCATATGGCCTAACAACAAAACCTTCTGGAGTCAAACGCCTACTCTCTCAACTTGGCAAACAACTTCTTCCCTCATAGAGGTTGCAGCACTATTCTCAAGTGCTTCTCACGCTCTAAGTCACCTCGGAAATAAATCCAAATATCCATGACGCGGCTTCCCACCTGTCCAAACACAGCTGGAACACTCGATCCCTCAAATCCTAAAGGCGGCAGGGCCTTAGTCAATCCACTTGACCGCACTGCAAGCTCATAATGCCCCTACCGGGTTCTGATGACTTACTGGGCACAACCCTCGGCTGTAAGGTTCCATAAAGATACCTGCCTCACAAATGAGCATCTGCTGCAACACATTCTGAGTCTGTCTGTACTCGAACCATCAAAGAACTCTCACCGTTGTGTACTCACAACATGGCATCACTACCGTGCACCAACGGCGTGGCATCACCACCGTGTATCAACGGTGTGGCATCATACTCAAGTATCCATCTCTCGGATCCTCCCTGTCGTATTCCCACGACGTGGTACTGGGTCACACAGACCTCTCGATCCATCAAATCCCGCAGCTACACTATCAGCTCTCACTCTCTGTCTCGCAGGTGATACTCCAATAGGTGCTACCATAGTCGGCGCAGCTTCCAAAACCACGTCAATCACTAACTCAATCTCAATCTCACTAAGCGGCTATCAGATCAGGTAGACTTTCACCCGGGATCACACAGGCGATAAAGATATTCCTTAATCCCGGTGCCGCCGTAAGCACCTCCTCTACGGCCGCTCGCGAAGCGATACGATCACGACTCAATTCTATCGTGCTTTGGCTTCCTCTATAAGCGTACTCCTCCTGACCAGGTCCACGGAGGGTCATTGTCCTCTCACGACAATCCATGATAGCATAACATTGGGATACCCAATCCCTATCCAATCTCATAACAACATCCCGCAGCTGATGTAGGACTACAACTCAAGGAATCAAATCCAACGATTATGAGGAAGACCACCTCAGGTAAGATACAATCCACTATCCTGGTGCCCTCTAACCGGCTGCACAATCCCATCTTCTGGATGCTGGTGCCCATCGCTCAATCTGTTTGGGCGTCACAGCTCAATCAGCCTGCCGGTAAGCCGGATGAACCTCTTCATCCTAAAGGGGTAGTGGGGGTGCCGTCGCAAGCGGCCACCATGAGCACTACTCTGGGACGCTCTGCTGGTACCTCGTATGTCGAGAACCTCCTGGTCTCTGTCTCCTCTGAGACCCATGACCCTGAGACAGGAATCATGGCAACCTCGATCCACTCAACTATCTCAAAATCCGACGATGCTGGACGTCTCTCTCTGGAGCTGGTCCCTCGCTCACCGTTCCTCTCGAACATAATCACTGATCCTCGGTCAATCCCTCGAGCATACACAATCTCTGTGTCTGAAGTCGGCGCTCGCCGAGATTACACCAAGTGATAGATATCCCGATGCAGTCCCCACTCAATCAGATCAACCTCCTGGGTCTCATCTTGGGCAACACGGGGCACACTGTTCAACAATCGCAGAACTTGCTCCAGGTCATCAACTGCGCTCCCGATGGTCCAACAGGACGAACTCGACGCCACCAACTCTCGGCGTCCTTAACCAAAAGTGCGCAAACAAGTGCACCTGATGCTTCTTCTGGATGAACAAATCCTCGAACAGCTCTTCCCTAGCAGCGATCCAGTTCTCGGCCTCCCAAGGCTCCAAACTCTATCCCGAAATCTGCAGGGGATGGAACTGGATGAAGTAAAACAACCGATCGGCAATCTCTCTGTAGAATACCGGGATTTCGGATGACGCACCGACCTCGCAAGATGGCGTGGTGCGGAGGAAATTGCCTCGGGCGTGTTCCATATGTATTTACAGATGAGTTCGGGTTGAGTCAGACTGACGCGGAGGATCCGAGGGCAAAAAGTGAGTTGGAACTGGCGATTTTGGAGCTGGTTTTTGGATTGAGCACCCCGACTCCATAGTTGAGCCTTTTGAGTTGGAAAAGCTTCGGACATGTGTATTGTCATATTACAGCGGAGTTCGGGAGGTTCCCGACTGGTGCGGAGGTCCCGAGGGCAAAAAGTGAGTTGTTGTGGCCTTTTATGGAATATTTAATTAATTTTAATTAATTGGTGGCATTATTGGATTTTGGTCTGTGACGTATGGAATAAAAGAAAGAGAAAAAGGGAATTAAGTTAGAGTTGTTTATTTAGACAATGGAGGAGATATTTGTTTGTGGGGCTTATTTAATCCCCCCCACCAGCTGCATCCCACTAATTAAGCCAACTTAATTAGCTCCGTGCCACCTCATCATCTCCCTCAACCAAGAAACAGAGGAATGAAGGAGAAGCAGAGGAAGTGAGAAAGAGAGAAAATGAAGGAAAAGAGAAGATGTAGGAGAAGGGAAAAAAAAGAGAGGAAGTGAAAGGAAAGGAGAGGAAGAGAGCTTGTATGGAGTTTTGACCCTTGCGCGAAGCCGAGTGGAGCGATCGGAGCACACGCGTGTCGAGCCTCCAACCAAGGTAAGTGCTGTTTTTTTTTGAAGAGGCTTGTTTTTGGATTTGGTTGGATGAAGTGGGGATTTGAGGATGTTTTGGTGTTGCTCTGGACTCCTTGTCCATGGAGGCTTGAGGTTCTGAGGGGCCGCGACGGGGGGAGCCGCGCGCGCGCACAAGGGTGCGCGCGCGGCTAGCGCGCTCTGCTGCGCGGGTGTGCGCAGCAAGGCGCCGCGCGGGCGCGCGGCAAGCGCGCGGGCGCTGCGCAGGCGCCGCGCGGGCGCACTGCAAGCCCGCGCGGGCGCTGCCCATGCGCAGCGCAGCGGCCCAAGTAGCCTCGCGGCAGGCTGCGGCAGCCCTTGCGCGCGCGGCACGCGCCTGGGCAGCGCGCGCGGCGGGCCTGGTGCCGCGTGGCGGCTGCAGCAGCGCGGCCAGCGGCGACTGCGGCAGCGCGGCCAGCGGCAGCAGCGGAGCAGCGCGGCCGCGGCGGCGGCGCGCGAGCTGCTGCGAGCGATCGGCGAGCGGGTGGGCTGGTTTTGCCCCGTTTGTGGTTGTTCTTTTTCGTGTTGTGTTTAGCCGATCTCTTTGGTTTGTCTGCAACCTTTCCCGGATTTGATGCTGTTGTTACAGGGCGCGCGCGATGAGCTTGGTGCCGTGCGAAGTGTTGGAGCCGACTGTGAATGGCACACGTAATTTTCTTCAAGCTGTGAGGATTTTTGGAGCTTATTAGTGTGCTTGTGTCAGACTTGCAGAGTGTTGTGAGGTTAGAATTGTGTGAGACTTGTATGTATGCTGGAGGACTTATTATATGCTGTGAGCAGATTTGGGCCATTTGGTTGTTTGGATTGGTGAGCTGGTTGTATGGATTGGTGAGCTTATGGTTCAATGTATGCTGGGTGACTGTGTGAAGTGTTGGTTCTGTTGGTGGAATTTTGTTATGTTCCTTGTGGCAGATGTGGATTTATGTGGGTGTATTGATACAATTTGAGTGTGTGGGTGTTTTTGGGTAATTGTGGTTAAGTGCACCTTATCTTTTAATGGTGCTGGGAGCATAAGAGGTTATGTTGTGGGGATATTTTGTGCTGTTGCTCTGGTGCTTGGGGGTGGCTGATCCAAATGCGGGCAATATTTTCGTGGGGACCTGAAAGCTTTGTTCGAGTTTCCGGGAATTTTTCCGAGTACACGCCTATGTGCGCGTGCGTGGCACGATTTTCGAGGTTTCGTCAGATTGAGGTTGCTGCGCTTCTCCGACTTTAGCAATGCCTACGGAAAGCGTTCCAGGTGGGTTGGAATTTCTCCAAAATGTATGGAATGCTCCTTAATGCTCCTGAATGCAAATGGATCATAATTATCATGCTTTTTCACTATTTTTAAATCTGATAGTTGCCTGGAATTTTCTGCAAAATTTATCGGAACCCCGAATTATTTTTACTACACTCCTAATACTATATGACGCTAGACTACATGTTCTTTTGGTATTATTTTTTCACCCTGATCGTTTTAAAAATCGAGAAAGCTCGTTTTAAGGAAAATCAGCATTTTTAGAGGTTTTTAAATTATGAGTTCGCCAGAGGTATGGCATAGATTCAGGGTGCATTGGACCTCGTGCCTGGGGGCCGAGTGATCACTTTTGAGTTTTGGGATGAGTTCTAGTGTCATGTGGATTTGAGTTTCCTTGTGGGTTGAGGAGATTACTCTAGATCACGAGTTATGTATCTCTGATTTGATAGTGGAGGTGGTTCTCCCACTTAGATATGAGAGTTTTGGGGTTCTGGCAGATTGAGTCGTGGAGGTTTCCCGACTTAGCCATGGGTTGTGCATTATCAGATTGAGTCGTTGAGGGTTCTCCGACAGATCATGTGAGGATTTGGACTTTTCCTATTTGAGTCGTGGAGTCTTTTCCGACTGAGTAGTGTTTTGAGCATTGGAGTTTTCCGATCTGGTTGATCGTGGATTATAGCCTGCATTTGCCGCTTGCTGAGACAGTTGAGACATGCTTGATACTCGGTGGGGTCGCTCCCCTCGGGTCACGCTCCGGATGTGTAGATGTGTTGATGCCCGTGGCCGAGTTACCAGGTGGGTTACATGCCCCTGGCCGAGTTACCAGGTGGGTTACATGCCCCTGGCCGAGTTACCTGGTGGGTTACATGCCCCTGGCGGAGTTACCAGGTGGTTACTTAAGTGAGTTTGAGATAGTCAGTTTAGGACACCCAATGTAAATCCCATCCTCTTGTGGATGCGTGGTAGTGGGCAGGTGCGTTCCTAGACGACAGGCGCAGGCTGGGCTGAGCCAGTTTTGGCAGTCGTTGAGATTGGGTGATATGAGCGGGTGGTTACATATTATGTTCTTAGATGAGTTTCTTTCCTTTGAGCATTTGTTACTGAGGCATCTTAGCAGGTAGAGGGTGTATGCATATCACGTTATTGGTAGAGTTTCTTGAGCTTTATGATTGAGGCTTTTTAGCTGTAGTTTTCTTTCAGCTTACCCATTATCTATCTATCTGCATATCTATCTGTTTTGCCTCCAGTAGACTTAGTGGGCATACCGTGGATATTGGGACGGTACCCACTGAGATCTGCCTTCTGCAGTAGATCTCACACCCGCTGCGGTGACAGGTTTGAGGTAGCTGTTCCGGCTTGGTTCGCGCGGAGACAGCAGTTCGAGGTGAGGACGTGGCCGATTAGTTCCTTACCAGTATTGAGAGTCCGAGGTCGGAAAGGAAGCAATATACACATCCTACTAGTAATCAAAGCACAACACAACTGAACTATACATAAAAGAGAAAAGTAGATAACAACTATCATACAAGAAGTTAAAATCCATTATACAAATGTGGTCCCCTCAAATACAACCTATCAAAGTACATGGGTGGTTTCTATGCATAAATACACTAACACCTCTCCAAGAAAAACAAAAGAAAAGGTGCCCTGTAACCAACTCGAGTGGTGCGACGGGGACAAGCTAGCTATGCGATAACCCCTTGCCACGGTCCCGAGCCCCTCCCGCTGCGGATGGCTCTGAAAAACAACAACCCAAATGGGGTGAGAACTATTAATCAATAGTTCCCCGTGGGTAAGCCGCCGAGAGGAGCGAAATACACCACTAGGTCAACTGAGGCATAAGATAGTAAAACTGCTGAAATGAAATGCAGAAAATAAACAACTGAAGTAATGTAATGTACTCTACTACTATCATGCCTCTATGCTCATGTACAAGGTGATGATGATATGAATCTATCATGCTATCATAATGTCCAACTACAATGAGTAGTATTACTTATGTGGTGTCCAATGTCAAGTTTGCTACCATGTAAGTCCAACTACCATGAATGTATCGTCTATGTGATATTCAATGTCAAGTTTGGTTAACTTAATCCTTTTCTCTTGAAGACTTTCTTTGAGTCTAAGCTTGAGCCACGCCTCATGGTCCCGTGGTGGCACCCCCCAAGGAGCTATGCCAATCCAACGGCGTCCCAATCGGCACCCAATCCAGCACGGCGATCATGATGTCGCAAATGGCCAACTCCGGAGTGCCGGCTTGGAGGGAGCGACCCTACCAAGCATGTGCGAATGAGCACAAACGGCAAGCAAGCAAGTCTCGATCATCGTGTCTAAAACACGGAATAGCAATAATCGTGTCTAAAACACGAAATAGCATCATCGACCTTTAGGTCGGGGTATAGTATCTCAAGTGTCAATGTTTCATATACAATAATAACATTATCTTGCATAATGAAAGAGTAAAATATTTACAAGTTGTCCTCATGTCTCAAACATGGAATCTAACTATTTCATCTTGATTGCACAAGTTTAGAAATTTTCTACTTGTATCTCACAACACTAGATGGCCCAAATGTCATAATGTCCATTTACACATGATCAAGTGTTTAACATGTCCCAAAAATTCTATAACAGGTATAGTTACTCTATATTCATATCCAAAAGCTTAAGTTCACAAAAATTCCTATTCAATCACCCCTTAAAGTGCCCATGCACCAACAATGTTTACCTCTACTACATAGAGTATGAAATTTTCTACACATGAAGGGGTTCAAATGCATGATCATAAATCATGATAAATCAAACGATGCATGTTTAATATAGCAATGATGCCCTAAAAGTCTATAGAAGACATAGTCTCCCCACCCATTTCGGTGAGGTCAGACCCACCGGATAGTTGCCAAATCCTTGTGAAGGATCCCAACCAAGAAGCCCACACTTCCCCTTATGCCCTAAGAGAAGTTTCCAATGGGTTAAAACATCACAAAAACCCAATCACAAAATTCCTTAAAAGTCATAAGGAAAATAGGTGGAAAATACCTTAGGTTAGGAGATCTTTCTAAATCTTGAAATCCAAACAAGAAAAGCTTCAAAACCAACCTACAAGAGTGTTCTACACCCATCAACTCCACCCCAAAAGCTAGAAATCAAAAAGCCCCAAATAAACCCTAGTTTTCCAAAAACTAGGTTTTCCTACAAATATTCCAAAAGAAAAGGGAAAAGAAGTGTTCCAAACCTCTTTTAGCTCAAATCCCACCTTGGAAATGCAAAGGATAGCAACTAGAGATCCAAACTTCCTTCTCCTTCAAGCCCTTGCCTTCCTCCAAGCTCTTGTTGTCACGCCCCGGGTGTAAACCAGAACCCGGGCCCGTCTACAGATCCGCCGTGCACACGGTATTTCCCGCGTACACGAAGCATCAGTAACCTGCTCAGATATAAGAGATAAGAAATAATAATAAAAGAGCATAAAATCAGAGCTAAACTAAAACTACTACATCTCAAACAACAGCTGGAAGTAAATAAAAAACAACTGTAAAATAAATACAAATATCTCTCCCAGCTCACCACAAATATACAACTATCTGGCGAAAGCCAGACCCAAAAAGAAATACTGAAAGCTGTCTGAGAAAAATAGGGTACACCAAAACTCCCGCTAGCAACTGTCGGGTGGACTCTCTATCTAGTCCGCAATCCTCTTACCTCGATCAGATGCTGACGGCCCAGCAACTCCCGCAGAGGACTCTGCAAAACAAAGGGGGGAAGAACAAAGAAAAGACGATGGGGGTAAGAACTACTATAAAAACAGTAGCCTCCCCTAGTGGGTAAAGCCTCAAAACTCAGACATGCCCACTAGGCCTACTAGAGGCAAAAAGAGAAAAAGAGGTGGTAAGCTAAGTATAAAACTGCTGATGAAGAGCTACCACTAATATGCCTCTACATGTCAAGCTAATCAGAATAGCTAAAAGTATGCATCAGTATCTAAAAGCCTGCCTAAATAACCCAATCCTACCACCAGTAGACGCTGGTACTGCCTGCTCTGCCTGCCGCATCGGGTATGCCAGCCTACGCATAACACCAATGCAAAGAAGTCTCAAAGACTCAAAGCCTGACTTACGCACACTCCGGAGTGGCACTCGAGGGGAGCGACCCAACGAGTAAAGTAAATAGCCACAAGTAATCTGATAAAGCAGGACTGGATCGTGACTCAAATCAAGTGGGAAAAACCATCCACGAAAGAAAACCCGATCCCCCTCTCCCAATCTGATGCATAGTAACAGTCCGGTCAACCACCCAAGATTCGTGGTTACCGCAATGCCCTACCATCAAGCCCAGCCTGTCCCAAATCTCTAAAAATCTGACTACACTATCCCAGCCCCCGCTCGAACCCGAGCATGCTAACCCTGAAGTCTAAATAATAGGAGAAAGAAATAAAAGCATGGTTTCTCCTAAGTCAAATCCCAAAAGATAGTGTATCAGTAAATAGTGGCTTATTTATATGACCATTCAAGCATGCAATTGTCCCAGTATTTTAATCTATTTCACATGAATAGTTATGCTAAAGCAACGAATGCCAACACTAATGTCTCAAAGTGATGATCCCTATTCGCATAATCACTAATTGCTAACCTATAGCTGATCATGCTGTCCCGGATAATTAAATACTTAAACAGGAGTGATTATCGTATAATACTCATGCCCAAATGCCATTATCTCAGTTACATGGATAAACTATCAATTATTTAATCCCATATTGTATGCAAGGTTTATCAACAATAGGTTCGGCCTTTTCTAAAGTCGGGATACTCTGATGTTCCTAGTGATCATACCAAAGGAGAGAGATACAACAACCACCCACCTTGAGAAGCGTGCACAACAGTAAAACAAGATCCCTCGCTGCCAAAATCCACAGTCTCCAACAATCACCCCACAAAATAAGAAATGCAATAACCCTGCAAATACACCAACCGATATCTATTTAAACAACATTTCCAGTCCCCAAAATTCAGTCAAGAAGATGCTTAATTACAACCTGTAAAAGGAACTCTGAAAAATCCAACAAAAATACCACTGCAATCGTCTCGTCGAGCCCTTCAAAACGAGTATCTGCACGTCCCAATTCGAGTTTCGTAGGTCAAGTTAGAAAATCAACAAGGTGACTACCTCAATAATCCCAAGTACAAAAATCTGTAAAACTTTGCTCTGAAAAAGTGGGATTTTCACCTTCGAAGAGAACTAAGAAAATTCCAAGAAAAATACGATGATGTTCGAGTACTGGCACGCCTCAATCCGATGTCCGGGTGCGAAGATATCGGCAAAATACTCCGGTGCTGTCCAAAACAGTACACAGCAAACAGGGGGTAAACAGTGCCTCGGGAACCGTGCCAAAAGTCCGAAATACGAAGAAACGATCAACACAAAAAACAAAGCCCTACCTCTCAGGAACACAACGGCGCAAGAATCGTTGAAAACGGTCGTCGGAGAAAGCGAGGACAGTCCTCGGACCAAAACGCGACGAAAAGGGCAAATAAGGAAAGTGCGTCGCAGTGCGCCAGAAAAATGCCAACCTCCGAGTGCGTGCCACCAAAAATCCTGAAACTCCTCCACAAGATGTAGAATACAAAGATGAGCAAAATCCCTCTAGGGCTATCCCTCTGAAATGGCTCAGAAAAGTCACAAATGAAGGCCCAAAGGGCCTATTTATAGGCCCAAGCCCAAAAGAGCTTCCAATCGGATTCGGGCGCACTTTTTCGGGCGCCCGAATCCGCAAGGCCGGATTTTCCCCCGTTCGACCAGCGCCTGAAACCACCAGGGAGTGACACGTGTCCCCGAATAGGCAACAGCGGTGCAAGCCTCCCCGGGTGATGCCACGTCTCCCACACACGGTCAACAAAGTGGGTGGCGCCCGCCAATGGGTGGGCGCCACGTGGCCCACCCGCGCGACCCGCCGACCGGCCGGCGGCCTCGCCGGTCGCGCCACCTGCCCCGCACGTGCGCACGCGCCCCGAGGCGCCGGCGTGCACCCCCGTGGACCGAGCCGCGTGAGCCCGCGAATCACCTGCTGCCACGTGTCCTCGCGCCCGGTCCATGCACCAGCGCGGGGTTCCGTGGACCGCGCATCGCGCGCCCGCCAATCCTGGGGCGGTATGTGTCCCCGTGCCGGGCCCATGCACCAGCCGGCGCTGCTCTGTGGACCGCGCACTGTGAACCGGCCAATAATAGGCCCCCACGTGGCACCCGGCCGGTCTGCGGCCTCCCCCATGCACCAGAATCTGCTGAAAACTTCCGGGAGTCCGTTTTTGGGCATCCGGACTCAGAATTTAACTAGTAAATAGCCGTTTTCAAGCGTTTTTCCGCGCTAAATCCAAATCCAACCTCTGTTTGGCCTAAAACCTTTTCTAAAATTCGGCAAAAGTAGCCGAAGGCCAATCCAGCTAATAAAAATTCACAGGGTCCATCTGTGGCATCCCTTTGATGCACTATGGGCCAGACACACCATCAACAGGTGTTTAACACAGTAGATTCATGGGAAAAGCTATATGGGGTTCAGGGGCTCTACATCCTCCCCCACTAAAAAAAAGTTTCGTCCACGAAACTAGGAAACATGATAGACGTACCTCAACCAGAAGCCCCAAATAAGAAAGGATAGGTATCCCGCATCACCTCCTCCAGCTCCCAAGTGGCCTCCAGCTCCCCGTGGTTGCTCCATAAAATCTTCACATAAGGTATCACCCGATTGCGCAATTCTCTCACCTCGCGAGCCAGAATCCGCAACGGGCGCTCCTTGTATCCAAGGTCCTCCCCAATCTCCAGTGGGGTGAAGTCAATCACATGAGCAGGATCAAAAACATATTTCCTCAAAGCAGAGACGTGAAACACATCATGAACTCCTGCCAGGCGTGGAGGAAGAGCTACTCGATAAGCAACAGGGCCAACCCTCTCCAGTATCTCAAAGGGTCCAATAAACCGGGGACTAAGCTTCCCACGAACTCCAAATCTCCGGACCCCCTTCGAAGGTGAGACTTTCAAGAAGACATGATCACCAACCTGAATCTCTAAGTATCGCCGTCGGGTATCAACATAACTCCGCTGTCGACTCTGGGCGGTCTCAAGATGTCGTCGTATCAATCTGACCTTTTCCTCTGCCTCGGACAATAAATCAAGACCCAAACTCTTCTTCTCACCCACGTCACTCCAATATAGGGGTGACCGACACTTGCGTCCATACAACGCTTCAAACGGAGCCATCTGAATGCTCGCTTGATAGCTGTTGTTGTACGCAAACTCAACCAATCCCAAGTGTCGGTACCACCCTCCTCCAAAATCCAGGACGCACGCTCTCAACATATCCTCAAGAGTCTGTATGGTGTGCTCAGACTGTCCATCGGTCTGTGGGTGGAATGCCGTGCTGAATCGGAGCTGCGTCCCCAAAGCTGTCTGTAAACTCCTCCAGAAATGTGAGACAAACCTCGGGTCTCTCTCTGATACAATGGAGACAGGTACACCGTGCAACCTCACCACCTCAGCCATGTATAACTGTCCAGGTCGCTCCAAAGGCCAAGTCACCTGCACCGGTAGAAAGTGAGCAGACTTGGTGAGTCTATTTTCATGATCAAGTTGTACCCACACATAGGATACATCATCTTGTCCCATCGAATAATCAATTTTCATGAAAGACTAAGTGCTAACATGGCATGTTAATATACCACCACTATAGTATATCAATCCCACATAGATAGGCTAAGAATTAATCATAAGACTTTAATCATGTATGATGTCCAATAAGGTGGCAAACCGATAATCAATAAATCAGGGGTCTCTCTAATAGCCCTGGTAAGTAAATCGTAGCTAGAGGTAAACAACAACCACCCACTTGGAACGTGCAGATCCGAAATCCGATCGGGCTGAATATATGGCGTGCGCGTTCCTAAAAGTCCACGGTCCCAACGGATAAAAAATCTCCTAAAACTCCTCCCCGTGATGTCCAACAATGCATTATAAAATTAGCGGCGCGCGACAATGGCGTAGATGTGAAATCAAGCACAATTTCAGTCCGGGGCCAAAAAGTAAAATGCTCACCTCCATCGTGAAGAAAGGTTCCAACTTTCCCTTTCCTCGAGAGACACCGAAATCCCAGCAAAACTATAACAAAAGTCGAACATAGTGTAAAACTTAGTCCCCGGAAATCTGCATCTTGCAGTCTGCGCAATCAGTCCCAAAGATAGCCAATTTTCACCTGCGAAAAGTCCTCCAAAAATTCAAAAAAAATCACCGTTGTGATCCTCGTGAAGTGTAGATACAAATCGAGTATTTAAAATCTCCGTTCCGACACCCGTAGGCCAAGAAAACCCATGATCTCTCCTCCGCTGTCCAAAAATTGCCGCAGAAAAAGGGGGTCTAAAGATGCTCCGAAAAACCCAGTAAACACTCGAAATGGAGGGAAGTGGTAAATACGGAAAACGTAGGCCTACCTGTTGTGAAGACGCTGCCGCAAGAATTGTCTAAAAACTCCTTCGGGGTAGCCCAGGAGAGCTCACGGACTGAAATACGACAGAAAAAGCCACCGAAAGAGGAGCGTCGCAGTGCGCCGAATCGCAGAAATCGTCGATGCCGCGGCCACCCAAAATCCTCTAAATCCTTGAAAGAGTAGAGCAAAGGGTGAAGAAGTGTTCTGCCAAAAATCTCCATGAAGAGGACCTCCCAAAAAACCGAAAAGAGGAGGAGAAGGGGCCTATTTATAGGCAATTCCCAAAAAAACCCAAAAATCAGATTTGGGGGACACTTTCGGGCGCCCGAATAATTCGGGCGCCGAACAGCGGGCGCCAAACCCCGATCCGCGTAGTCCTCGGATCGTCCCGGGCGTGCCGCGTGTCCCGAACATGGGACAGCGGGCGCCGGGCCACCCGGGCGCTGCCGCGTGGCCCGACCGAGTCAGCGCGGCGGGTGGCGCCCACCTGCCCTCGCCTGCCCCACCTGCCCGCACACGTTGCGTGGACCGCGCCGCGTTGGCCGGCCAATCCGAGGCCGCCACGTGGTGCCTCCCTAATCCACGCTCTCCGCGCGGCTCCTGTGGACCGCGCCGGATGCGCCGGCCAATCCAAGGCCGCCACGTGGCCAACCCCCGGTCCACCGCTCCCCCCGTTCACCCGATTACGACAAAAACTTCAGGTTGTTCGTTTCCGGGTGTCCGGACTCAGAAATACAAGCAAATTGCCGATCTTGACCGTTTTCGCGCCCTAAACCCAAATCCGCTGTCCGTTTTGCCAAAATCCACCTCTAAAAACTCGGCGAAAGCATCCGAATGATAAGCTTGATCGAAACTTCGTGTTGAGTCCTTTTGAGTCTGATTTGCGCGCAACCCAAACCTAACCATCAACTAGGGCCTCCACAAGCTGCCAACCAAGCCGGAACTCCACCAAGGGGATTCGGGTCGTCACTACAGGGGTACAATAAAATTCTAATACAGTCTCTCTCTCTCACACTAGCAGGAGATCTAACTACTCTGCGATCCCGTTATCTCGGTCGGTGGTCGACGGACCCGCAGCTGTCGCAGAAGACTCTGCAAAATAAAGGGGAGAAAGAAAGGGGGAGAGCAACCCAGGGTGTGAGAACTACTAGTAAAACCAGTAGCCCTCAGTGGGTAAATCCTCAAAGTCCAACGTACCCACTAAGTCTACCAGAGGCAAGAAAAAGGGGTAAGTGGTAAAACTGTAAATAGAACTGCTGATAAGAAAAAACTACCACTATTAAGCCCCTAATGCAGTACTGAATAAAACGACTATATGTATGCATCAGAAAATAAGAACTGCCAAAATAAACCCAATCAAATGGACCAGTATAAAATCCGGTACTGCCTGCTCTGCCGTCGAACTCAAAAACCCAGTAATTGATCGGCAAACGGCTCGATCTCAAAGTAACCAACTGACCGGCACACGGCTTGGCCATAACGCCTACTCCGGAGTGGCACTCAAGGGGAGCGACCCACACGAGTAAAGTAACCATGTCGAGTTGGCCATTTGCGACATTATGATCGCCGTGCCGGATTGGGTGCCGATTGGGACGCCGTTGGATTGGCATAGCTCCATTGGGGGGTGCCCCCACGGGACCGTGTGGCGTGCCTCAAGCTTAGACTCAAAGAAAGTCTTCAAGAGAAAATGATTAAAGTTAGCTAAACTTGACAATGAATATCACATAGATGATACATTCAAGGTAGTTGGACATTTACAATGAATATCAAATAGATGATACATTCATGGTAGTTGGATGGTAGTTGGACATTGACATTGAATATCATATAGATGATACATTCATGGTAGTTGGACATACATGATAGTAAACTTGACATTGGACATCACATAGATGATACTAATAATAGTTGGACATTATGATAGCATGATAGATTCATATCGTCATCACCTTGTACATGAGCATAGAGGTACGATAGTAGTAGAGTACTTTACCTTACTTTAGTTGTTTATTATCTGCATTTCATTTCAGCAGTTATACTATCTTATGCCTCAGTTGACCTGGTGGTGTATCTCGCTTCTCTCGGCGACTTACCTACTGGGAACAATTAATTAATAGTTCTCACCCCCATTTTGGGTGGTTGTTTTTCAGAGCCGTCCGTGGTGGGAGGAGCTCGGGACCGTGGCAAGGGGTTGTCGCTTAGCTAGCTTGTCCCCGTCGCGCCACTCGAGGTGGTTACAGGGCACCTTTTCTTTTGTTTCGTGGGAGAGGTGTTGCATTTTTGTTATAGACACCACCCATGTATTTGATAGATTGTACTTGAGAGGAACTACTTTTGTATATGGGATTTTAACTTTTTGCATGACAGTTGTTATATACTCTTCTTCTCTTTTATGCTTAGTTTAGTTGTGTTGTGCTCTGATTACTACTAGGATGTGTATATTGCTTCCTTTCCGCTTTGTTGTTGTAGACGCCTTGTGTGTACCGGCGGGTACCTTGTGCACACGGCGGGTCTGTGCACGTGCCGGCAAGCTTCCGGTGGGGCCCGGGGCGTGACAGAAAGTATCTCAAAACGCAGGACTTGATCATGACTATGCTCAATGTGGAGAACTATATACACAAAAGGAATCCCGGCCCTGACCTGATGTATGATCCATAACTGGCGCAACCGTCCACAATCCACGGTGGCCAAACCAACCCACGGGTCAAAATCCGGTGTAAGCCCACCACGACTCGATAATCTCAACTATACCTCCCCAAACCCATGCTCATCCCAGAGCAACATGTAACACCTCCACATGTGTATAAAAGAGGAGAAAAGAAACCAAAAAGAGTTTTCTCCTAAGTCAAATCCAATATGATCGTGTAGCGGAAAAAGGTGGCTTATCTAGATGACCATTCAAGCATTCATTTGTTCTCATTTGGAAGGAAATAAAAAGTAGCAACCAACATGATTCTCACATAACATGAACTTGGAAATAATCGACAACATTTGTGATGGTCCGGATCACCGCGAAGGTCTTGCGGAGTAATTGTGGCTTCTAGAGGCCTATGATATGTGATGGAGATGGTTGCGCGCGAATCAGACCTCAGGATTGGACCCAGCGTGAAATTTGGATTAAGAATACCTGTCCGGATGCCTTCGACAAATTTTAGAAGTGGAATTTGACAAAACGGACGTCGGATTTGGACTCACCGCGCGAAAACAATAAAAAACGGCTATTTACTTGTATTTTTGGAAGGCCGGACGCCCTAAAACGGAGTTCGAGGCAAGAGGTAACTGTTCCGGCCGGCGGGCAGCGCCGGCGGCAACGGGCAGGAGCCGGAGCGCGGTGGAGCGCGGCGGCGCGGGTGAGGGAAGGCGCGGGCGCGGCCACAGGCAAGCGCGGGCAGGCGCGGCGCGTGGTCAGGCTGGTCCACGGCCAGGCGCGTGCACCGGGACCACTGAGATTTGGCTCTGCCACGTGGCAGCACGGGATTGGTCCCGGCGGAGGCAGGGCGGCGACACGTGGCGTGTTCTGATTGGCTGACACTTTTCGGAAGACCCTGGTGTGGACCACGTGGGACACGTGGCGCGCCCCCATTGGCGGGCGCAGCCACCAGGCGTGCACCGGGAGCACGGAGCAGGGATGGAGCGGACACGCGGCGCAATCTTGCGGTTTCGGGCGCGTGACGTGGACGGCGGATCTCGCGACAGGTGGATTCGGGCGGCGGGTTGCGGATTCGGGCGCCCGAATCTACAATCTTGACCCGAATAGTAGGTCTCTTGGATTTCAGCCTATAAATTGGCACTTGTGATGCTTTTTGAGGGCTTTCTGAGATTCAATTTGGGAGCAGTTTTCGACAGTGGATTCTTCTTCGAGTCTTCTACACTTTTTGGGGGTTTTGGGGAATTTTTGGAGATCGTTTGATATTTTTCCCTGCCAGATCTCAAGAGTCGCGACGTTTCTTCGACATCGGTTTTTTCTGTCGACTCGTCGTCGGAGAGCTCCCCTGAGCTGAGTTATTGGAGTTTTTCGCCGATTTTTGCGGGGCGTTTCCATGATAGGTAGGCCTTTGATTTTGATATACACCGCTCTCCTCTCTTCGAGTTTTTTTGGGGTTTCCAACAGTATCTTTAGACTCCCTCTTTGCTGTTGTACTTTTTGGACAGAGCTGAAGTAATTTTGCCTTTTCACGATATACGGCTATCGGAACTGGGAGTTTAAGCACTCGATTGACATCTACACTTCGAGAGGAACGCGACCGTATTTTTCCTGGATTTTTCTAAAGACTCCTCACAGGTGAGAATTTCCGTTTTTGGGGACTATTGCGCCAAACAGTGAAATACAGGTTTTGTAGTCGTGATTGTCGCGGTGTTTGGCTTTTGTTACAGTTTTCGCGAGCAGTTCAGTGCCTCCCAGACAAAGGGAAAGTTGGAACTTTTCATCACGGTCGAGGTGAGCATTTTCCTTTTTGGTCCTGGATGAAAATTATGAACTGTCACGCCCCAGGCCCCAGCGGAAGCCTACCCGGCACGTGCACAGACCCACCGTGTGCACAAGGTACCCCCCTGTACACACAACGCGTCTACAACAACAAAGCGGAAAGGAGGAAAATACCTTAGGTTGAGAGATCTTGCTAAATCTTGAAATCCAAACAAGAAAAGCTTCAAAACCAACCTACAAGAGTGTTCTACACCCATCAATTCCAACCCAAAAGCTAGAAATCAAAAAGCCCCAAATAAACCCTAGTTTTCCAAAAACTATGTTTTCCTACAAATATCCCAAAAGAAAAGGGAAAAGAAGTATTCCAAACCTCTTTTAGCTCAAATCCCACCTTGGAAATGCAAAGGATAGGAACTAGAGCTCCAAACTTTCTTCTCCTTCAAGCCCTTGCCTTCCTCCAAGCTCTTGTAGCAAGCTTCAATGGTGGAGAAGAGGAGGTTGAAGAAGAACCCAAGTAGAGAGAGGTGTTGGAGAAGGAAATCCAAGATCTCTTTCTTTCTCTCTCTCTCTCTCTCTCTCTCTCTCTCTCTCTCTCTCTCTCTCTCTCTCTCTCTCTCTCTCTCTCTCTCTCTCTCTCTCTCTCTCTCTCTCTCTCTAACACTTTCTCTTGCTCTCTCCAAATGAGAGGAAAAGAGAAGAAGAGGGTTAAAAACCCTAATGTAACAAAAGCCCAAAAGCCCCCTGCAAGAAATGTTATTACATTTCTTACTGTGCTGTCCATACCAAAACGGTCCCGGACCCCGAAGGTAGAATTCCATATTCGCGCGGACAGTCCGGACTCTCCCCGGACGGTCCGGACCCCGAAGCCAAAAATCTCAAATTTTCAAATTTTTCAAAAATTTTCGATTTGCGCCCAAACTCTCCGGAAACCTTCTAGAACCTTCCGGAAGCTTACTAAAACATCGGAAGGGTATCATTTAACCCTTCACACACTAGAACTTTGCTATTCGCTAAAGTTTAGTGTACTACATGAACGAAATAGCTCCTACGCTTGAGCGACGCTCTCGCTGATTTTGTTTACCGCCACCGATCTAGGAGGAGTTTTTGGGAGCTGTTGGATTTGTTGGAACCAACGTCGATTTTCAGCCCGACCGGATTCCGAATCTGCGTGTTCCAGGCGGGTGGTTGTTGTTTACCTCTTTCTACGGTTTACTCACTAGGGCTATTAGAGAGACCCCTGATTTATTGTTTATCGGTTTGCCACCCTATTGGAAATCACACATGATTAAAGTATTCTGATTAATTCCTAGCCTATCTATGTAGGATTGGTATACTATAGTGGTGATATAACATGCCATGTTAGCACTTAGCCTTTCATGAAAATTGATTAATCGATGCGACAAGATGATATATCCTATGTGCGGGAACTACTTGATGATTTTTATGGACATGTATAGTTGGATGGTGATTATGACCCGATGTGTTATTTCCTTTGTGAGATTGTTACATGATACTCTTTCTTCCATCTTTGTTGAGAACACCTGCATGTTTGTATGAACATCTAGATAGGCCGCTGTTTTATCGTTACACTATCATATTGGAACTTGACTTAGGAGAAATCATGATTGTTTCTGTAGTACACTGAACTTTAGCAAAGTGCGAAGTTTGAGTATGCAAAGGGTCGAATGATACCCTTCGAATGTTTTAGTAAGCTTCCAGAAGGTTCTAGAAGGTTTCCGGAGAGTTTGGGCGCAAATCGGAAATTTTCGAAAAATTTGAAAATTTGAAGTTTTTGGCTTCAGCTCCGGACCGTCCGGGGACAGTCCGGACTGTCCGCGCGAATCTGAGAAATTCCACCTTCGGGGTCCGGACCGTTTTGGGGCAGTCCGGACTGTTTTGGTCTGGGCAGCACAGTAAGAAATGTAATTACATTTCTTGCAGGGGGCTTGCGGGATTTTGTTTCTTTAGGGTTTTTAACCTTCTTTATCTTCTCTTTTCCTCTCATTTGAACATGCAAGAGAGAGTGTTAGAGAGAGAGAGAGGGAGAGTTCTTCTTAGATTTCCTTCTCCAACACATCTCTCCACTTGGGTTCTTCTTCATCCTTCTCTTCTCCACCATTGGAGCTTGCTTCAAGAGCTTGAAGAAAGGCAAGGGCTTCAAGGAGAAGGAAGTTTGGAGCTCTAGTTCCTATCCTTTGCATTCCAAAGTGGGATTTGTGCTTAAAGAGGTTTAGAACACTTCTTTTCCCTTTTCTTTTGGGATATTTATAGGAAAACCTAGTTTTTTGGAAAGCTAGGGTTTATTTGGGGCTTTTTGATTTCTAGCTTTTGGGGTGGAATTGATGGGTGTAGAACACTTTTGTAGGTTGGTTTTGAAGCATTTCTGGTTTGGATTTCAAGATTTAGCAAGATTTCTCAACCTAAGGTATTTTCCACCTATTTTCCCTATGATTTTTAAGGAATTTTGTGATTAGGTTTTTTATGATATTTTAACCCATTGGAAACTTCTCTTAGGGCATAAGAGGAAGTGTGGGCTTCTTGGTTGGGATCCTTCACAAGGATTTGGCAACTATCCGGTGGGTTTGACCTCACCGAAATGGGTGAACTCTCCCTATGTCTTCCATAGACTTTTAGGGCATTATTGTTATATTAAACATGCATCGTTTGATTTATCATGATTTATGATCGTGCATTTGAACCCCTTCATGTGTAGATAATTTCATACTCTATGTTGTAGAGGTAAACATTGTAGGTGCATGGGCACTTTAAGGGGGGATTGAATAGGAATTTTCGCGAACTTAAGCTTTTGAATATGAATATAGAATAACTATACCTGTTATAGAATTATTGGGACATGTTAAGCACTTGATCATGTATAAATGGACATTATGACATTAGTGCTATCTAGTGTTGTGAGATACAAGTAGAAAACTTCTAAACTTGTACAATCAAGATGAAATAGTTAGATTCCATGTTTGAGACATGAGGACAACTTGTAAATGTTTTACTCTTTCATTATGCAAGATAATGTTAATATTGTATACGAAACATTGACACTTGAGATACTATACCCCGACCTAAAGGTCGATGATGCTATTCCATGTTTTAGACACGATGATTGCTATTCCGTGTTTTAGACACGATGATCGAGACTTGCTTGCTTGCCGTTTGTGCTCATTCGCACATGCTTGGTAGACGGCACTCCGGAGTTGGCCATTTGCGACATCATGATCGCCGTGCGGGATTGGGTGCCGATCGGGACGCCGTTGGATTGGCATAGCTCCTTGGGGGGTGCCACCATGGGACCATGAGGCGTGGCTCAAGCTTAGACTCAAAGAAAGTCTTCAAGAGAAAATGATTAAGTTAACTAAACTTGACATGGATGATACATGATAGCAAACTTGACATTGGACACCACATAAATAATACTACTCATTGTAGTTGGACATTCATGGTAGTTGGACATACATGATAGCAAACTTGACATTGGACACCACATAAATAATACTACTCATTGTAGTTGGACATTATGATAACATGATAGATTCATATCATCATCACTTTGTACATGAGCATAGAGGCATGATAGTAGTAGAGTACTTTACTTTACTTCAGTTGTTTATTATCTGCATTTTATTTCAACAGTTATACTATCTTTTGCCTCAGTTGACCTAGTGGTGTATTTCGCTTCTCTCGGCGGCTTACCCACTGGGAACTATTGTCTAATAGTTCTCACGCCATTTGGGTTGTTGTTTTTCAGAGCCATCTGCAGCGGGAGGGGCTTGGGATCGTGGCAAGGGGTGTCGCATAGCTAGCTTGTCCCCGTCGCGCCACTCGAGGTGGTTACAGGGCACCTTTCCTTTTGTCTTGTGGGAGATGTGTGGGTGTTTTTTTTTTAATATAGAGACCACCCATGCATTTTGATAGGTTGCACTTGAGAGGACCACTTTTGTATTTTCGATTGATACTTCTTGTATGATAGTTGTTATATACTCTTCTCTTTTGTGCATGATTTAGTTGTGTTGTGCTCTGATTTCTAGTAGGATGTGTCTGTTGCTTCCTTTCCACTTTGTTGTTGTAGATGCCTTGTGTGTACCGGGAGGTACCTCGTGCACACAGGGCGGGTCTGTGCACGTGCCGGGTAAGCTTCCGCTGGGGCCCGGGGCGTGACAGATTATTTTGGTATCAGAGCCTAGGGTTGAGTCTTAGAAGACCTAGCAAACCTTAGGCTGGTTGGACCATAAGGATTAAGAACGCGAGAGACGGGTCTTATACGATTACTTGGCGAAAGTAACATGGTTGGGTCAGTACTATAACTTCATAAGAGTTGGAGTTGATCGAAGTGATTGCATCTTCTATTTCCTTGGAAGGTCTGGTTGGCGGCCGACAACCTGACCTCGGGAAATAATTGTGGCATGCTTCATTTGCTTTCGCATGATTGGGATTTGTTTTGAGTAGGGATGCGTTTCGCGTTGGTTATCCTAACCTACGCATTTTATGCCTGTTACAGTTTGTGATGCCTACGACTCGCTCCATGACGGCCGAGGAGGCCAATGCGAAGACGTCCGCTACTTCCGGATCCAGTGAGGTCCGTGATTTGAGAGAGCAGCTGGCTGCGGCGCGAGAGCAGGCTGAGGCTTCGCGTCGGCAGGATGCAAGGATGCAGAGGTTGGAAGCTCTTTTGACCCTGCAGTTGGCGGCAAGGGGAACTCAAGACCCTTCGCACCCACCCGTGCAACAACGGGAGCACATGGGTGGAGTGACCGATGCACTTCGACCTGAGGTGCCCGAGTCTTCACATCATACTCCGAGTGCTGGGCGCCGGGAAGAGGTTGTGATGTCACAGCCAGTTCAGACTCCACCAGCGAGGACGGTTTTACCGATGATGGTAGCAGGAGAAGAGCGGGACCGACTCATGGCTCGTTTGAGGGAATTCCAGGAATCCAAGCCTCGGGCATATGATGGAGAGAAAACCGACTATTGGGTTTTTGAGAAGTGGATTCTACACATGGAGAAACTTTTTCACGATACCTTCGTAGCGGAGGGAGACCGGGTGTGGTTGGCAACACACCATCTTGAGGGCGATGCTTACCAGTGGTGGACGGACATTCGGGATGACCCCATGACCAATTTGGCGGCAATCACATGGCCGCGATTCAAGAAGATGCTTGCAATGAAGTATTTTCCGGCGAGCACAAAAAGGCAAATGGAAAGAGATCTCCGCAACTTGAGGCAAGGAGACAAAACCGTGGCGGAGTGCCAGAGGGAATTTACTCGACTAGATGTACCTCGATCCGCTGTCTCCGCGCGAGCTAAGCCGGAACAGCAACCTCAGGAAACCTGTCACCGCAGCGGGTGTGAGAACTACTGCAGAAGGTAGATCTCAGTGGGTACCGTCACCAATATCCACGGTATGCCCACTAAGTCTACTGGAGGCAACAGATAGGTATGCAGATAGATATATAGGAAAGCAGAAACTGAACTACTACAGCTAATATGTCTCAATATCATGCTCAAGGAAATCTCTGCTATGCATGCACTCGCCACTGCTAAAATGCCCTCAAGTACCATGCTCAAAGGAAAACTCATCTAAGAACATGCCATGCACCACTCGCACACCTCGCTCACAAAACTCAAATCTCAATGACTGCCCAAAACTGGCTCAGTCAAGCCTATGCCTGTCGTCTAGGAACGCACCTGCCCACTACGACGTGGGGCGTCCTAAACTGACTACTAGGAACGCTCCTGCCCACTCCACGTGGGGCGTCCTAAACTGACTACCTCAATCATCATCATCACGCATCCGGAGCGTAACTCGAGGGGAGCGACCCCACCGAGCTCAAGTATGTCACAACAAGCGGCACCTGCAGGCTATGATCCACGATCAAACAGATCGGAAACCCGATGCTCAAATAACACAACTCAGTCGGGAACCCTCCACGACTCGATCAGGAAATGCCCAAAGACTCTCACAGCTAGGTCGGATAACCCTCCACGACTCAATTTGATAATGCACAACCCATGGCTAAGTCGGGAAACCTCCACGACTCGATCTGCCAGAGCCCAAACTCTCAAAGCTAAGTCGGAGAACCATCTCCACTACCAAATCAGAAAGACACAATCCACGATCTAGAATAATCCCATCAATCTCAGCAAGGAATCTTGTAGAATACTGGGAATTTGTAGAGTGCACCGACCTCGCAATATGGCACGGTGCGGGGTAAAATCGCCTTGGGCATATTCCATATTTGTTATAGTTGTGTTCGGGTTGATTCGGATCAACGCGGAAGCCCCAGCTTGAACAGGATTTTTCCGGGCATTGTGCGCCGTTAGAGGACCGGTTTTGTAGAGCCCCGACTCTACAGTTGTGCACAGAAAATTAGGAAAAGGTTTGGAACGGGTGTATTTTGTGATTACAGCGGAGTTCGGGAGGTTCCGGACTGACGCGGAGGACCCGAAGGCGAAAAGTGAGTTGGAACTGGCAATTATGGGAGCCGGTTTGTGGATTGAGCACATCGACTCTACGGTTGAGCTTTTTGAGTGGAGAAAGCTTTGGACATGTGTATTTTCAGATTACAGCAGAGTTCGGGAGGTTTCGGACTGGTGTGGTGGCCCCGAGGGCAAAAAGTGAGTTGGAGTCGGCTAAAAAGGGAATTAAATTAATTAATTAATTATGTAATTTTTTTAGCCTGTGATGAATAGAGAAAAGAATGAAAGTGAGAAGTGAGGTTGGATGTAATTTATTTCTGTTGGAGGGTTATTGGATTTAATTATTTGATTATATGCTGTCAAGCACTAGCTATTTTAATTAACCCACCTTAATTAGCACCTTGCCACGTCACCTCCTCCTTCAACATTAAAACAGAGGATTTAAGAAAAAGCAGAGGAAGAGAGTGAATGGAGGAAAAGTGAAGAAAAACATAAAGGAGAAGAAGAGGAGGAAGGAGAAGAAGTAAAAGGAAGGAATGAGTGAGGTTTTGGTGGTTTTTACTGCTTGTAGCCGCGTGGAGCCGAGCAGAGGCGCGCGCGAAGTTCTTGTTTGAGGTAAGTTGCTGTTTTTTGTATGAAGCTGGGTCTTTTCGGTTTGGGTTTTTGGATGGTGAATTTTTGTGTTGGAGTGGATTTGTTGCCACTGTGTGGAGAGGGAGCAGCCGGCGCTGCGCGCGCGCTAGGGGCGCACAGCAGGGGCGGCGCTGCAGGGGCGCGCGCTGCGGGCGGCGCACAGCCACGGTCGCGCGCAGGAGCGCAGCGGGCGCGCGCTGCAGGCCTGGGCGCCGCGCGGCGGGCCCAGGCGCCGCGCGGCAACAGCGACAGCAGGGCGCGGCATGCGAGCTGGAGCGCCGCGCTGGCACTGTGCTAGGCCGCAAGGCCGCGCACTGTGCGCGGCTGACGCAAGTAGCGCGCGCGGCCGGCTGGGACGGCGCGCGCGGCTGCTGCGTGCGGTCGGCGCGCGAGCTGGGACCAGTGTCGGCGAGTTGTGAGCGCGCTTGGCGAGGGCTGTGGTTGTCCGGGTGTCGCGAGTTCGTTGGTGAGCCGAGATTGACAGAGTTTCGTGGTTTTTCTCTCTTTTCTCTCTCAGGTCGGCGTCAATCGTGCGGGTTTCGGCATGGTGCCGTGCGGAGCCCGAGTCGAGTGCGCGGCACGCGATTTTCGGCGGAGCAGTCTGGGACTTTGTGTTTTATTGTGTTGTCTGATGGATTGAGGTGGATTTTTGTAAATGAATTAGAGGATGAATTAGTGTGTGTTTTTGGAGCTGGTGGTGTGTTTGGCTGGATTTACCTAATTATTGATTGTGAGCTTGCATTTTATCTTGTGCTGTGAGCTTTTTTTTAGAGTGTTGGGAGATTTGGAGTGTCCTTGGGAGCTTGTAGAGAGTGTGTGTGTGGTTTTTTTGGTAATTTATGTTTTGTAAGCTGTTGGACTTGTGGTGGACTTGATGTGGGCAGATGCTTAATGTTGGTGCTGTTGGTGGATTGTGGTGTATTTGAGCCCTTGTTTGCACTGTGTTTTGGCCGAGGAGTGAGCTGGTTGCGCGCAAAATTTTGTGAGGACTCAAGGGAATCTATTTGAGCTTCCGAGGATTTTTTTTTTGTGGTTTCACGGCAGTGTGCGCGCGCGCGGCGCGATTTTCGAGTGTAGTCAGTTTGAGGTTACGGCGCTTCACCGACTTCAGCGTTGCCTGCGGAAAGCGTTCCAGGTGGGTTGGAATTTCTTCCAAAATATACGGAATGCCCTTTAATTTTTCAGAATGCAATTTGAGCATGTCTAGTGCAATATTTTTACTGTTTTAAAATCTGATAGTTGCCTGAAATTTTCTGAAAAATTTATCGGAACCCCAGATTATTTTTAGTATACTCCTGACATTGTATGACACTAGGTTTCATGTTTGGTTTGCATTATAATTGCACCTGAATCGTTTTAAAAATCGAGAAAAACTCGTTTTAAGGAAAAAATCAGCTTTTTAAATGTGGTTTTTAAAATATGAGTTCACCAGAGGTATGGTTTAGACTCAGGGTGCATTTGACCTCGCGCCTGGGGGCCGAGTGGATTTTTTTAGAATTCTGTGGGGTGAGTTTCCAGTGTCACGTGAGTTTGACCTTCCTTGTGGATTGATGAGATTATTTTAGATCTTGGGTCAGGTTTTTCGATTTGAGTCGTGGAGGTGGTTCTCCGACTTAGCTATGAGAGTTTGGGGTTCTGGCAGATCGAGTCGTGGAGGTTTCCCGACTTAGCCATGGGTTGTGCATTATCAGATTGAGTCGTAGAGGGTTCTCCGACAGATTATGTGAGGATTTGGGCATTAGCTGATTGAGTCGTGGAGTCTTTTTCCGACTGATTTGTCCTATTTGAGCATTGAGTTTCCGATCTGTTTGATCGTGGATCATAGCCTGCATGTGCCGCTTATTGAGACAGTTGAGACTGATGAGATACTTGAGTTCGGTGGGGTCGCTCCCCTCGAGCTACGCCCCGGGTGCGTGTTGTTGATGCGACTAGTTGATACACTAGAGTTCGCCTTGAGATTCAGATAGTCCGATTGGACACACTAGTTGATACACTAGGGGGCGCAGGCTTAACTGGACCCGATGTGGCAGTCTTTGAGATTGGGTGATATGAGCGGGTGGTTACATATTATGTTCTTAGATGGGTTTCTTTCCTTTGAGCATTGTTACTGAGGCATTTTAGCAGTAGCGGGGATATGCATAGCATGTTTATAGTAGAGTATCCTTGGGCTTGATGATTTTGACATATTAGCTGTAGTTTCTTCCTGCTTTCCTATCTATCTATTTGCAAATCTATCTGTTTGCCTCCAGTAGACTTAGTGGGCATACCGTGGATATTGGTGACGGTACCCACTGGGATCTACCTTCTGCAGTAGATCTCACACCCGCTGCGGTGACAGGTTTACCGAGGTAGCTGTTCCGGCTTGGTTCGCGCAGAGACAGCTGATCGAGGTGAGGACGTGGCCGATTAGTTCCTTACCAGCATTGAGAGTCAGAGGTAGATGTACCCTATATATTTTTTGATTCCACTTTTTTACTGGACAGTCTGAGAGATCTGTGAGGATTGTTTTATTTTTCTTAGGTGAGAGACTGTGTACTGAGATTCTACTTATTTATTCAGATGTTCAGTTGATTTTTGTAGCTATTATTTCTTTTTCAGCTCTAATACAGCTCTGATCTTTTGCAGGGTAGACGCTTCGTCTGTGCGGCAGTTTTCGTACAGACGGCGGATCTGTTGGCGAGCCCGGGTCGCAGTTTCGACCCCGGGGCGTGACAAATCTCAACTCGCATGAAACTAGCAACTCATCCCACAGAGCTCTAAAAATCCTCTCGGCCCTCCGGCACGAGAACACATGCATCATGAACCTACTCAACCTCTCTGGAAGATCTCGATAATTTAAAATCATTTTCAAATCTCAGTTTTCATTAAAACCGGTCCGACGATTTTTAAAACGGTTCAGATGCTAATCTAATGCCAACTAAACATGCAGTCTAGTGTCAAATCACTTCTAGATCATGCTAAAAATATATGGGGCTCGCAATTGTCTTCCTACAAATTTCTAGGCAACTATCAGATTTACCAGCTATGCAAATAAATAAGCTAAACATGATCAACATGCATACAATAGCTTTAGAGGGCATTCCATACATCTTGAAGAAATTCCAACCCACCTGGAACGCTTTCCGTAGGCATCGCTGAAATCGGTGAAGCGCCGCACCGCTCACTGTCAAAACCCGCAGAAACATCAAACCGCGCCGCGCACGCGCGCACACACTGCCGCGATCCTCGGAAAATTCCCGGAAGCTCAAACAATCCCTCGAGTCCTCTAATAAAATTTGCGCGCACTCCGGCCCTCTCCACAGCCGGCTCACAGCACGTGCGCCAGCATGCCTTGGCTCCGCGCAGTAAAAACCCAAGCTCAGCCGAACAGTACCAAAGTTGCTCCCAAGGTGCAAACATGGAAAGAAGAACCCATTTCCATTCAAAATCTCATTCAAATCCAACTAAGGAAATCCAAAAACCAAACCACAAAAATCTGCCAACTTACCTCACGTGCGGCCGACGCGCGCGCGGCTCCGCTCAACTCCAAGCAGCAGGAACACCCACTCGCCACCTTCACTTCTCTTCTTCTCCTTCTCTTTCATTTCCTTGCTTTCTTTCTTTCCTTTCTTTCTTTCTGTCGTGGAGGAGAAGACAGGGTTGGAGGGGCTCTTTATAGAAGGTGGCGAGGGGCAAAACTCTTGGGAGGTGAAAAGACCAAAGTGCCCTCACTCTAAAAATCCAAACCTGCTTAATTAGGCTTCCAGAGGTGCTAGGTACTAAACCATTTAGTTCTGGAACCAAATGTCGGGTTCCGGAACACATCCTGCAGTTCCGGAACCCAGACTTTGGTTCCGGAACTCAAGCTCTAAACCCTCCAAAATCCGAAATCTAAAGCGGCCGACTCACTTTTCGCCCCGGAAGCTTCTGCTGCGCTCTGAAATCCCCCGAACCCCTCTGTAAACAAAAAGTACACATGTTTCAAGCTTTTCCCACTCACAAAGCTCAACTGTGGAGTCGGTGTGCTCAATCCGAAATCCGATACTCTTACAAGAAAAATCCTCACTTGCATTCTCTTCTCATTTCTTTTCTCGTTCCTTTTCTCAACTCCAAAGCGGGTTACAATTAATTACCTAATTCCTTTAATTGCCAACTCCAACTCACTTTTCGCCTTCGGGGCCTCCGCATCAAACTGAAACCTCCCGAACTCCGCTGTAACCGGAAAATACACATGTTCCAACACTTTCCAAATTTCCCGCGCACCACGGCGGAGTCGGTACTCTATCCAATCCAATATTCTACAAGTAAACAAAGCCCTGAAATCACTAATTCAAACTGGGCTTCCATGTTTCGATGCCGCTAACTCACTTTTCATCCCGAAGGCTTCCATGTCGATCCGAACCAATCCGATCTCAACTGTAAGCTCAAATGGAACACGGTCAAGCGATTTCCCCGCACCACGCCATCTTGCGAGGTCGGTGCACTCTACAAAGTCCCGGTACTCTACAGATGCCATTAACCACCTCGAGTGGCGCGACGGGGACAAGCTAGCTATGCGACGACCCCTTGCCACGATCTCGAGCCCCTCCCGCTGCGGATGGCTCTGAAAAACAGCAACCCAAATGGGGTGAGAACTATTAGACAATAGTTCCCAGTGGGTAAGCCGCCGAGAGAAGCGAAATACACCACTAGGTCAACTGAGGCAAAAGATAGTATAACTGTTGAAATAAAATGCAGATAATAAACAACTGAAGTAAAGTACTCTACTACTATCATGCCTCTATGCTCATGTACAAAGTGATGATGATATGAATCTATCATGTTATCATAATGTCCAACTACAATGAGTAGTATTATTTATGTGGTGTCCAATGTCAAGTTTGCTATCATGTATGCCCAATTACCATGAATGTATCATCTATGTGATATTCCATGTCAAGTTTAGTTAACTTAATCATTTTCTCTTGAAGACTTTCTTTGAGTCTAAGCTTGAGCCACGCCTCACGGTCCCGTGGTGGCACCCCCCAAGGAGCTATTGTCACGCCCCGGGGGCGAAACTGCGACCCGGGCTCGCCAACAGATCCGCCATCTGTATGGAAACTGCCGCACAGACGAAGCGTCAACCCTGCAAGTCAGATCTATAGCTAACATGTATCAGAGCTGAAAACGAAACCATAAGCTATAGAATAAATACTGAACATCTGCAATAATAATATGATCTCCACTGATACACAAATCCTCAATATACACAGTCTCTGAACTGAAAAGATACAAGCCTCACCAATCACTCAGACTGTCCAGTACAAAAGTGGAAACATAAAATATAGGGTACATCTACCTCTGATTCTCAAACTGGTAAGGAACTACACGGCCACGTCCTCACATCGATTAGCTGTCTCCGCGCGAACCAAGCCGAAACAGCTACCTCAGGAACCTGTCACCGTAGCGGGTGTGAGATCTACTGCAGAAGGTAGATCCCAGTGGGTACCGTCACCAATATCCACGGTATGCCCACTAAGTCTACTGGAGGCACAAAAGATAGGTATGCAGATAGATAGATAAATGAAAGCAGGAAATGAGCTACAACTAATATGCCTCAACATCAAGCTCATGGAAATCTCTACTATGAACCTGCTATGCATACACCCTCACTACTAAATGCCTCAAGTATCATTCTCAAAGGAATACTCATCTAAGAGCAAGCTATGCACCACTCGCACACGAGGTGCTCTCAAAACCCAAATCTCAATGACTGCCCAAAACTAGCTCAGTCAACCCCGCGCCTGTCGTCTAGGAACGCACGTGCCCACTCAACGTGGGGCGTCCTACCGACTACTATGAACGCACCTGCCCACACCACGTGGGGCGTCCTATGCACCTGCCCACTCCACGTGGGGCGTACTACTGACTACTAGGAACGCACCTGCCCACTCCATGTGGGGCATCCTAAACTGACCACTAGGAACGCACCTGCCCACCCCCGTGGGGCGTCCTAGTCTGTCTATCTCAATCATCATCACGCATCCGGAGCGTACCCGAGGGGAGCGACCCCACCGAGCTCTAGTATCTAGTCAGTCTCAACTGTCTCATAAATGTCACATGCAGGCTATGATCCTCGATCAAATAGATCGGATACCCAATACCAGATAACACATCACAGTCGCGAACCCTCCACGACTGGATCAAGGAATGCCAATCCCTCTCATAGCTATGTCAGAGAACCCTCAACGACCCAATCTGATAATGCACAATCCATGGCTAAGTCGGGAAACCTCCACGACTCAATCCGCCAGAGCCCAATCTCTCGAAACCAAGTCGGAGAACCATCTCCACTACCAAATCAGGAAAAAATACCTATCCATGATCTAGAATAATCCCACCAGGGATCTCACAACTCACCTGACACTAGAAGCTCGTCACACAGAGCTCTAAAAATCCACTCGGCCACCCTGGCACGAGGACACATGCATCCTGAACCTACTCAAACCCTCTGGAAGCTCACAAAAATTCCAAACTATTTTTAAAATCTCAATTTTTCCTTTAAATCGATCCGCCGATTTTTGAAACGGTCCAGATGCCAATCTAATGCCAACCAATCATGTAGTCTAGTGTCAAATCATCCCTAGATCATGCTAAAAATATCTGGGGCTCATAAATGTCTTTCTATAGTTTTCTAGGCATCTATCAGATTTACCAGCTATATAAATATTAAACTAATCATCATCAACATGCATACAATAGCTTTAGAAGGCATTCCATACATCTTGAAGAAATTCCAACCCACCTGGAATGCTTTCCGCAGGCAAACGCTGAAGTCGGTGAAGCGCCGCACCGCTCTCAGTCAAAAAAACTGCCGGAACGCCCAAAAATCGCGCCGCACCCGCGCGCGCTGCCGCAGTCCTCGGAAAAATCCCCCGGAAGCTCGATCAATCCTCTCGAGCCCTCTAAACAAGATCTGGCGAGCTCCGGCTCCCGCTCTCTGTAGAATACCGGGATTTCGGATGGCGCACCGACCTCGCAAGATGGAGTGGTGCGGAGAAATCGCCTTGGGCGTGTTCCATATTTGTTTACAGTTGAGTTCGGGTTGAGTCAGATCGACGCGGAAGCCCCAGCTTGAATCGGAGATTTCCGGGCATTGTGCGCCGATAGACGACTGATTTTGTTTGTGTACTACTTGGAACAGGTATACTTTATGATTACAGCGGAGTTCGGGAGGTTCCGGACTGAGGCGGAGGACCCGAAGGCAAAAAGTGAGTTGGAACTGGCAATTTTGGAGCCGGTTTTTGGATTGAGCACACCGACTCCACAGTTGAGCTTTTTGAGGGGGAAAAGCTGTGGACATGTGTATTTTCAGATTACAGCGGAGTTCGGGAGGTTCCGGATTGGTGCGGAGACCCCGAAGGCAAAAAGTGACTTGGAGTTGGCTTAAAATGGATTATTTAATTAATTTAATTAATCGTGGCTTTTAGTCTGTGAGTTAATGGAATGAAAGAAAGAAAGAAAAGGAATGACAAATGGAATTAAGTGAGATTAGATATTTTGAGTTAAGGGATTATTTAATCCCTTCACTCCAGCTGCCCACCACCACCACTACCTCTAATTAAACCCTCCTTAATTAACATCGCCACGTCATCGTCTCTTTCAACAATGAGAATCGGAGGAAAGTGAATGAAACAGAGGAAAGAAAGGAGGAAGAAGAAAGAGAAGAAGAAGAAGAACTTGGAGAAGAAAAAAAATGGGAAAAGAGAGGAAATGGATGGGAGTTGAGATGGTGAACTTCCTGCGTGAAGCCGTGTGGAGCGAGCGGGGCGCGCGCATGCCGAGCATCATCTAGGTATGTTGCTGTTTTTTTTTAGAAGCTTGGAGTGTTGCTCATTTTGTGGATTTGAGTTGAGCTTGGGGTTTTTATTTTGATTTTTGTTGGATCTTATTTGTGTGGGGGTGGATTGCTGTCCTTGGTTGGCAAGCAGCAAGCGGCAAGGGGCGCGCGGAGCAGGGGCGCACGCTGCGGGCGCCGCACAGCCGCGCGCAGCGCGCAGCGGGCCAGGCGCCGCGTGGCGGGCCAGGCGCCGCGCGGGCACTGCGTAGAAGTGCGCAGGGCGCTGCGCGGGCACAGCCCGGGCGCTCCGCTGGTGCGCGCGGCCGCGCAGCAAGCGCGCTGAGGCGCGCGTGGCGGGCCAGGGCATCGCGCGGCAGCTGCAGCAGCGCGCGTAGCGGCTGCGGCATGCGCCGGGCTGTGCGCAGCAGCGGGCGGCCGCCGCTTGGTCCACAGCGACGCAGCGCATTGTTGGCGCGGCTGCTGCGTGCGGATGGCGAGCGAGCGGAGGCCGGTGCCGGGGGGCTGTGTGCGCGCACGCCGAGGCTGGTTTTTGCCCGGGTGTTGCGAAGGCTTGTGTGGACCGATTTGACATCGTTTTTCCTTTTTTTTTTTCTCTCGCAGGACGCCGTAAATCGCGGTAGTTTTCGGCAAGGGCTGTGCGTTGCCCGGATCGAGCGCGCGGCAGAGCGGTGGATTGCAGTTGGCTCGAGACTGTGGAGCTCAGGGAAAGAGAGAGAGAATACTTTTTTTTGTGTGTACAGTGAGTTTTGTGTTGGTTCTGAGATTTCTTTTTGAAGGTATTAAAGGATGTAATTAGAGTGTACTGTTGGGTTTTTGGAGCTTCAGAGTTGTGTGTGTTAAGGGAGCATGTAGGATGTCAGTGGATTATGTAAGTTGTTTTGGGAGCTGTTGGAGCCTTGGGGAGGCTGTGACTTTGATGTTGGTCTTGTAGTACGTTGTGGACACTTGTTTAGTGCAGTTTTGGGTGTGACTTGGCCGGTTTTGGTTGCCTTCGCCGCGCGGAGCCGATGGAGTTTGTCCACTGTGCATTTGTTGTGAGTAGGCTGTGGGTGAGTTGTTAGCGCGCAGGATTTTTGTAGCGGACTCGGGGGAATTAATTGAGCTTCTGGGGAATTTTCCGGGATTCGCGACACTGTTCGCGTGCGCGCGGCGCGGTTTTCGTTTTCCGGCAGATCCGAGGCAGTGAGCGGTTCGGCGCTTCACCGACTTCAGCGATTGCTTGCGGAATGCTTTTGAGGTGGGTTGGAATTTCTCCAAAATGTATGGAATGCCCCTTAATGCTCCTGAATGCAGTTTGATCATGTTTACCATGCTATTTTCACTGTTTTTACATCTGATAGTTGCCTGAAAATTTTTAGAAAATTGTTTAGAACCCCAAATTATTTTTAGTATACTCCTGATACTACATGACACTAGACTGCATGTTCTGTTGGCATTATTTTTGCACCCTGATCGTTTTAAAAATTGAGAAAGCCGTTTTAAGGAAAAATAGCATTTTCAAAGGTGGTTTTTAAATTATGAGTTCGCCAGAGGTATGGCATAGATTCAGGGTGCATTAGACCTCGTGCCTGGGGGCCGAGGAGTCTCTTTTTGAGTTTTGAGATGAGTTATAGTGTCATTTGAGTTTTGGAGCTTCTGATGAGATTATCCTAGATCATGGGTTAGGTATCTCTGATTTGATAGTGGAGGTGGTTCTCCCACTTTGTTATGAGAGTTTTGGGGTTTTGGCAGATTGAGTCGTAGAGGATTCCCGACAGATTATGTGAGGATTTGGGCATTTCCTGTTGAGTCGTGGAGTCTTTTTCCGACTGAGTTGTACTTTTGAGCATCGAGTTGCCGATCTGTTTGATCGTGGACCATAGCCTGCATGTGCCGCTTATTGAGACAGTTGAGATTGATGAGGTACTTGAGCTCGTTGGGGTCGCTCCCCTCGAGTTACGCCCCGGGTGCGTGTTGATGATGAGATGATGATGCGCCTAGTTGATATGCTAGTTGTCGCTTGATACCCCTGGCCGAGTTACCATGGGGTCACTTTGCGTGAGATTGAGATAGTCGGTTTAGGACGCCCCACATAAATCCCATCCTCTTGTGGATGCGTGGTAGTGGGCAGGTGCGTTCCTAGACGACAGGCGCAGGATGGACTGAGCCAGTTTTGGCAGTCTTTGAGATTGGGTGATATGAGCGGGTGGTTACATATTATGTTCTTAGATGGGTTTCTTTCCTTTGAGCATCGATACTGAGGCATCTTAGCAGTAGAGAGTGTATGCATATCATGTTATTGGTAGAGTCTTCTTGAGCTTTATGATTGAGATATTTTAGCTGTAGTTTTCTTTCAGCTTACCCATTATCTATCTATCTGCATACCTATCTGTTTTGCCTCCAGTAGACTTAGTGGCCATACCGTGGATATTGGGACGGTACCCACTGAGATCTGCCTTCTGCAGTAGATCTCACACCCGCTGCGGTGACAGGTTTGAGGTAGCTGTTCCGGCTCGCCGCGCGCGGAGACAGCAGATCGAGGTGAGGACGTGGCCGATTAGTTCCTTACCAGCATTGAGAGTCCGAGGTAGATGTACCCGGTATATTCTATGTTTCCACTTTTGTACTGAACATTCTGAGAGATCGGTGAGGATTGTATTTACTCTTTTTAGTTGAGAGCTTTGTATTGAGGATTTATTTTTATTCAGATGTTCAGTGTTGTACTTTCTGTAGCTATTAGCTCTTTTTCAGCTCTGATACATGTTTAGCTATAGATCTTTTGCAGGGTAGACGCTTCGTCTGTGCAGCAGTTTCTGCACAGATGGCGGATCTGTTGGCGAGCCCGGGTCGCAGTTTTGACTCCGGGGCGTGATCCCCTCACAGCACACGAGCAGCATGCCTCGGATCCGTGCAGTAACAATCCACATGCTCACAGCACAAAAGCAAGGATGGAAGGAATAATCCCAATAAGCTCAAAGCTCCAACAAAACCCAATATAAAATCCAAAACCCATCTTGGAAGAAATCTGCCACTTACCTCGTGAGTGGCTCGATGCACGCGCGGCCCCGTCCAACTCCAAGCAGCAGGAAACCACAGCACAATCCCTCTCAAACTCTCTCACTCTCTTTTCTTCTTCTCTTTTCTTTTCCTCACTTACTCTCTTTTCTTTTCTTTCTTTCTTTCTCTGTCGAGGAGAAGAAGCAGGGGAGAGGGCCCCTATATAAAGACCAAGGTGAAGGGTAAACATAAAGGAATGTGAAATGACCACCTTGCCCCTCACCAAAATATCTGATTCCAGCTTAATTAAGCTCTCTGAGACCCTGAGTACCGGCACCCATAATGGGGTACCGGAACTAAACCGTTTAGTTCCAGAACTGGAGCCTGAGTTCCGGAACACAGTGCTCAGTTCCGGAACTCAGTGCTCAGTTCCGGAACTGAAGCTCTCCAAGGCTGAAATCCGAGTCTGATTGCTTCCAAGTCCTCGTCGACAACTCACTTATTGCCCCGGGAGCTTCCGCACCACTCCGAAATCTCCCGAACCCCGCTATAAACATAAAGTACACATGGTCCAAGCTTTTTCCCACTCAAAAGCTCAACGGTGGAGTCGGTATGCTCAATCCAACAATCCGGCATTCTCACAAGAAAACCTCACTTGCATTCTTTATTCATCTCTTTTCTCGTTCCTTTTTCTCAATTCCAAAGCGGGTTACAAGTAATTACATAAATCCTTTAATTGCCAACTCCGACTCACTTTTTGTCTTCGGGGCCTCCACATCAGTCCGAGTCAACCCGAACTCCGCTGTAACCGGAAAATACACGTGTTCCAACCCTTTCCAATTTCTCTACGCACAGCCGCTGAGTCGGTTCTCTATCCAATCCAATACTCGACAAGTACTCTACCAGTACACAAAGCCTCGAAATCACTGATTCAACTGGGCTTCCAAGTTCGACGCTGCTAACTCACTATTCATCCCGAAGGATTCTGCGTCGATCCGAAACAGTTGGAACCCATCTGTAAACCCAAATGGAACACGCCCAAGGCGATCTCTCCGCACCACGCCATCTCGCGAGGTCGGTGCACTCTACAAAGTTCCCGTACTCTACAGCTATGCCAATCCAATGCGTCCCGATCGGCACCCAATCCCGCACGGCGATCATGATGTTGCAAATGGCCAACTCCGGAGTGCCGGCTTGGAGGGAGCGACCCTACCAAGCATGTGCGAATGAGCACAAACGGCAAGCAAGCAAGTCTCGATCATCGTGTCTAAAACACGGAGTAGCAATCATCGTGTCTAAAACACGGAATAGCATCACCGACCTTTAGGTCGGGGTATAGTATCTCAAGTGTCAATGTTTCATATACAAGTTTAACATTATCTTGCATAATGAAAGAGTAAAACATTTACAAGTTGTCCTCATGTCTCAAACATGGAATCTAACTATTTCATCTTGATTGTACAAGTTTAGAAGTTTTCTTTTTGTATCTCACAACACTAGATGGCACTAATGTCATAATGTCCATTTATACATGATCAAGTGTTTAACCTGTCCCAATAATTCTATAACAGGTATAGTTATTCTATATTCATATCCAAAAGCTTAAGTTCACGAAAATTCCTATTCAATCCCCGCTTAAAGTGCCCATGCACCTACAATGTTTACCTCTACTACATAGAGTATGAAATTATCTACACATGAAGGGGTTCAAATGCATGATCATAAATCATGATAAATCAAACGATGCATGTTTAATATAACAACGATGCCCTAAAAGTCTATGGAAGACATAGGGGAGTTCACCCATTTCGGTGAGGTCAAACCCACCGGATAGTTGCCAAATCCTTGTGAAGGATCCCAACCAAGAAGCCCACACTTCCTCTTATGCCCTAAGAGAAGTTTCCAATGGGTTAAAATATCATAAAAACCTCATCACAAAATTCCTTAAAAATCATAGGGAAAATAGGTGGAAAATACCTTAGGTTGAGAAATCATGCTAAATCTTAAAATCCAAACCAGAAATGCTTCAAAACCAACCTACAAGAGTGTTCTACACCCATCAATTCCACCCCAAAAGCTAGAAATCAAAAAGCCCCAAATAAACCCTAGCTTTCCAAAAAAACTAGGTTTCCTACAAATATCCCAAAAGAAAAGGGAAAAGAAGTGTTCCAAAACTCTTTAAGCTCAAATCCCACTTTGGAATGCAAAGGATAGGAACTAGAGCTCCAAACTTCATTCTCCTTCAAGCCCTTGCCTTTCTTCAAGCTCTTGAAGCTCCAATGGTGGAGAAGAGAAGGATGAAGAAGAACCCAAGTGGAGAGATGTGTTGGAGAAGGAAATCTAAGAAAAACTCTCCCTCTGTCACGCCCCGAGGTCGAAAACTGCGACCCGGGCTCGCCAACAGATCTGCCATCTGTACGGAAACTGCCGCACAGACGAAGCGTCTACCCTGCAAGTCAAATCTATAGCTAACATGTATCAGAGCTGAAAAAGAACTAAAATCAAATGCTATAGAATAAACCACTGAACATCTGATATAATAAAATCATCCTCAGTGCAATCACTCAAAAGCTGCCAAATAAAATACAATACCTCACCAATCTCTCTCAGACTGTCCAGTACAAAAGTGGAAACATAAAATACAGGGTACCTCTACCTCTGACTCTCAATACGGTAAGGAACTACTCAGCCACGCCCTCACCTCGATCAGCTGTCTCCGCACGGACCCAGCCGGAACAGCTACTTCAGGAACCTGTCACCGCAGCGGGTGTGAGATCTACTGCAGAAGGTAGATCTCAGTGGGTACCGTCACCAATATCCACGGTATTCCCACTAAGTCTACAGGAGGCACAAAAGATAGGTATGCAGATAGATATATAAATGAAAGCAGGAAATGAGCTAAACTATATGCCATAACCATATGCTCAAGGAAACCTCTACTATGATCCTGCTATGCATACTCCCTCACTACTAAATGCCTCAAGAATCATGCTCAAAGGAATACTCATCTAAGAGCGAGCTATGCAACACTGGCACACAAGGTGCTCTCAAAACCCAAATCTCAATGACTGTCCAAAGCTGGCACAGTCGAGCCCGCGCCTGTCGTCTAGGAACGCACCTGCCCACTCCACGTGGGGCGTCCTACTGACCACTATGGACGCACCTGCCCACTCCCCGTGGGGCGTCCTACGCTCCTATCCACTGCGTGTGGGGCGTACTACGCATCTGCCCACGCTCTGTGGGGCGTACTACGACCTACCCACTCCGCGTGGGGCGTACTGCTAACTACTATGGATGCACCTGCCCACTGCGTGTGGGGCGTACTACGCGCCTACCCACTCCCTGTGGGGCGTACTATGCACCTACCCACTCCGCGTGGGGAGTCCTCGGGGGGAGCGACCCCTCAGAGCTCTAGTATCAGGTCAGTCTCAACTGTCTCATAAATGGCACATGCAGGCTATGATCCTCGATCAAACAGATCGAATACCTAACACCAGATAACACACCACAGTCGGGAACCCTCCACGACTGGAACAGGGAATGCCGAACCCTCTCATAGCTATGTCGGAGAACCCTCAACGACCCAATCTGATAATGCACATCCCATAGCTAAGTCGGGAAACCTCCACGACTCATTCTGCCAGAGCCCAATCTCTCGAAATCAGATCGGAGAATCATCTCCACTACTAAATCAGAAATACCACTCCATGATCTAGAAGAATCCCACCAGGGGTCTCCACTCACCTGACACTAGAAACTCATCCCACAGAGTTCTGAAAATTCCCTCGGCCCCTCGGCACGAGAACAAAAGCATCCTGAACCTACCCCATCTCTCTGGGGGCTTACAATAATATAGAATCATTTAAATCCTCTATTTTCTTTAAAACCGGTCCGCCGATTTTTAACATGGTTCAGATGCCAATCTAATGCCAACTAACTATGCAGTCTAGTGTCACATCATCCCTAGATCATGCTAAAAATGCCTGGGGCTCATAAATGTCTTCCTATGATTTTCTATGCAGTTATCAGATTTACCAGCTATATGAATATTAAGCTAAACATGGTCAACATGCATACAATAGCTTTAGAAGGCATTCCATACATCTTGAAGAAATTCCAACCTACCTCAAATGCATTCCGCAGGCAAACGCTGAAGTCGGTGAAGCGCCGCATCTCTCACTGTCGAAATCTGCTGGAAATACCCAAAACTGCGCCGCAGGCGCGCACGCTATCGCGGTCCTCGGAAAAATCCCCCGGAAGCTCGATCAATCCTCTCGAGTCCTCTGATGAAAATCGGCGCGCACTCCGGCCCTCGCTGCCCTCTCACAGCACCCGCACACACTCACGCACGCGCGCACGCACGCCTCGACTCCGCGCCGAGAAAATCCACAAGATCACAGCACAAATGAAAAGGATGGATGAATAATCCAATATAAGCTCAAAGCCTCATCCAAACCCAAATAAAAATCCAAAACCCAGCTTGGAAGAAATCTGCCACTTACCTCGTGAGGGGCTCGATGCACTCCAAGCAGCAGGAACCACAGCACAAACCTTCTCAATCTTTTTCACTCTCTTTTCTTCTTCTCTTTTCTTTTCCTTACTTACTCTCTTTTCCTTTCTTTCTTTCTTTCTCTCTGTCGTGGAGAAGAAGACAGGGATGGAGGCTTTTTTATAGAGGGTGTAAACAATGGGAGAGGAAATTACCAAAAAGCCCTCACTCAAAAAAAATATCCAACGTGCTGTTTCAGGGCAAAATGGGCACTGGGTACCGGTACCACTAATTGGGTACCGGTACCAACCCACTAGTTCCGGAACTCTCACTCCGGTTCCGGAACACAAGGCCTAGTTCCGGAACCAAAACCCCTGTTCCGGAACTCAGCTTCCAAAGGGCAAAATCCGAAGTCTGAAGCTTCAGTTCTCACGCCGATAACTCGCTTTCTGCTGCGGAAGCTTCTACACCACTCTAAAATCTCCCGAACTCCACTGTGAACACAGGGTACACATGACCAAAGCTTTTCCCACTCAGAAAGCTCAACCATGGAGTCGGTGTGCTCAATCCTGAAAACCGGCATTCCTACAACATAATCCTCTATTCATTTCTTTACTTGCCAAGTCCAACTCACTTTTTGTCTTCGGGGACTCCGCATCAGTCCGAGTCCACCCGAATTTCGCTGTAAACTGAAAATACACATGTTCCAACACAACCCAATTCCGCGCACAACCGCGGAGATCGATTCTCTATCCAATCCAATACTCAGCAAGTACTTCCCAAGTACACAATGCCCCGAGGTCACAGATTCTAACTGGGCTTCCAAGTTCGACGCCGCTAACTCACTTTCCATCCCAATGGATTCTGCGTCGATCCGAAATAAACAGAACTCAGCTGTAAACCCAAATGGAACACGCCCGAGGCGATTTCTCCGCACCACGCCATCTTGCGAGGTCATTACACTCTACAAAGTTCCCGTACTCTACACCCTCTCTCTCTCTCTCTAACACTCTCTCTTGCCCTCTTCAAATGAGAGGAAAAGTAAAGATTAAGAGGGTTAAAAACCCTAAAGAAACAAAATCCCACAAGCCCCTTCAAGAAATGTAATTACATTTCTTACTGTGCTGCCCAGACCAAAATCGTCCGGACTGCCCCAAAACGGTCCGGACCCCGAAGGTGGAATTTCCCAGATTCGCGCGAACAGTCCGGACTGTCCCCGGACAGTCCGGACCCCGAAGCCAAAAACCTCAAATTTTGAAATTTTTCGAAAATTTCCGATTTGCGCCCAAACTCTCCGGAAACCTTCTAGAACCTTTCGGAAGCTTACAAAAACATTCGAAGGGTATCATTCAACCCTTCGCACACTCAAACTTCGCACTTTACTAAAGTTCAGTGTATTACAACGGCCTTAGACCGTCCATTTTCAGATTGGTTAGAACCCTAAACCTCCAAAACTACCGGGAGGTTGTGGACCGTGCCTTGATAGTGGAGAAAGGTGCGGAGATTGCTAAGGAAGAGAGAGAAGCTCTTGATAGGACGCGAGGCAAGAGGTCGGCGACCGAGGGCGCAAGTCATATGCCCTATTCGAAGAAACCGCCGAAGCACCCGAGGGGCCAATCTGGAGGACGCGGCTCATCTTCTCACCGAGGAGGACCTGACCGTCGGCGGCCGCCGCGTTGCGTGATTTGTGGTGGACCCCATGTGCCGCCACAATGTCCGCAGCGTCGAGGCAAGTGCTACCTTTGTGGACAGGAGGGCCACTTTCGATCAGAGTGCCCGCGAGGCTCGACACCACACCTTCATCAGCATCGGCACCAGTTATTCAAGGACAGGTGACCCCGCCCACTTACTCTCAGTCTGGGCGACCACCGGCGTCGCGACAGTATGAGGGGCCACGACAGGCTCCAAGCGGGCGCATGTATGCGGCCCAAACTGAGGAGGCTTCAGTGGCGGAGGACGTCGTTGCAGGTATTATCTTGATTCATAACATTCGAGTTCGAGCTTTATTTGACATTGGTGCATCTCATTCATTCATTGACCAGCTGTTTGCCGAGTTGCATGGCATTGAATTAGTTCCTACCTTGCATCCCGGACGAGTCTTAGTTCCCGATCATACCTTGGAGATTCGGGAGTTTTCTCCTAGTTGTCCTATTAGGATTGGGGATTGGATTTTGCCGGCAGATTTGTTGGCCCTCCATCGACTTGGAGAATTCGATGTGGTTTTGGGCATGTATTGGCTCACAAGATATCATGCTACCATTGATTGTGAGAATCGACTCGTGACGTTTCGAGAACCGGGACAAGAGGAAATTGTGTTCAGAGGCTGCAAGAGTTCGCTGTTTGCGATGACTATCTCTTCCACCAGAGCAAAATAGTTGATTATGAGTGGATGTGTCGCCTACTTGGCTACCGTTGTGGACAGGAGCAGTGAGACTCCGAGAGTGGAGGATATCCCAGTTGTGCGAGAGTTTGCTGATGTGTTCCCGGCAGAGCTACCGGGGATGCCTTCGGACAGAGAGATCGAATTTGTGGTAGATCTGATCCCTGGAACTACCCCAATCTCGAAGGCACCATATAGGATGGCACCGGCAGAGTTAAAAGAGCTCAAGGCGCAGCTTCAAGACTTGTTGGAAAAAGGCTTCATCCGACCGAGCGTTTCACCTTGGGGAGCGCCAGTTTTGTTCGTCAAGAAAAAGGATGGATCGCTTCGCCTTTGCGTGGACTATCGTGAGCTTAACAAGGTCACAATTAAGAATAAGTATCCATTGCCGAGGATTGATGATTTGTTTGATCAACTCCAAGGATCAAGAGTGTATTCGAAGATTGACCTTCAGTCTGGATACCACCAACTCAAGATCAAGCCCGAGGATGTTCCTAGGACGGCTTTTAGGACATGGTATGGACACTATGAGTTTATTGTTATGCCGTTTGGGCTCACTAATGCCCCGGCAGCTTTTATGGATTTGATGAACCGTGTCTTCAAGCCCTTTTTCGATAGATTCGACGTGGTGTTCATCGACGACATTTTGGTGTACTCTCGAAGTGACGTACAGCATGAGGATCACTTGCGGCAAGTATTGCAATTACTTCGGGAGAAAGAGCTCTACGCCAAGTTGAAGAAATGTGAGTTTTGGCTACGAGAGGTAGCGTTCTTGGGTCATGTAATATCGGATAAAGGAATAGCTGTGGACCCCAAGAAAATTGAGGCAATGAAGGATTGGCCTAGACCGACGAACATCACCAAGATCCGGAGCTTTATCGGTCTGGCCAGCTACTATCGGCGTTTTGTTGAGGGATTTGCAAGATTATCTACTCCCCTCACGCGACTGACACATAAAGGCACCAGGTTTATTTGGAATGATGCGTGTGAGAGAAGCTTCAGGGAATTGAAGGAACGGTTGACAACCGCCCCGATCTTGGCTTTGCCTACTGTAGGAGCGGGATACGTGATCTACAGTGATGCTTCCTTGAGTGGGTTTGGGTGTGTTTTGATGCAAAACGAGAAGGTTATTGTTTATGCCTCTCGTCAATTAACGGACTACGAGAAAAACTATCCCACTCATGATTTGGAATTAGCCGCCGTGGTATTTGCATTGAAGCTGTGGCGACACTACTTATACGGTGAGCATTGTGAGGTATATACTGATCATAAGAGTCTAAAGTACCTCTTTACTCAGAAGGAGTTGAACCTTAGGCAGCGCAGATGGTTGGAGCTGCTTAAGGATTATGATTTGACTATTCTCTACCACCCTGGGAAAGCAAATGTAGTGGCAGATGCTCTAAGTCGCAAATCGATGGAGAACTTAGCGATGATGATCACTTACCAACAACCATTACTTCAGGATATGAGACGGTTGGAATTGGAGGTCGTAGCACCCGAGACACCCAAGAGATTGAGGGCATTGATGTTGCAACCGACCCTTATGGAAAGGATCAAGATGAAACAAGTCCAAGATCCTAGTTTGGAAAAGATTCGGGCTACACTCATGGATGGCAGAGCAGGTGAGTTTCATGTGGATGATCACGGCGTACTTCGTTTTCGAAGTCGACTTTATGTACCGGAGGATTTGGAGATTAAAGAAGAGATCCTGAAGGAAGCACACCGAGCACCTTATTCTCTTCAACCAGGTGGCACCAAAATGTACAAGGACTTAAGGTTGCTTTATTGGTAGCCCGGCATGAAGAAAGATGTTGGAAAATTTGTGGCTCAATGCTTGACATGTCAACAAGTGAAATACGAGCACCGACTTCCCGCAGGTAAGTTGCAGAGTTTACCCCTCCCCGTGTGGAAGTGGGAGAGGATCACCATGGATTTTGTTGTGGGATTGCCTCGCTCACAGGCTGGGCATGATGCTATTTGGGTGGTCGTGGATAGGTTAACCAAATCTACTCATTTTATCCCTATCCATACAACTTGGTCTAGAGAGAAGCTTGCACAAATTTACCTTGATGAGATTGTGCGATTGCACGGAGTGCCTGTTTCTATAGTTTCCGATCGAGATCCAAGATTCGCATCTCATTTTTGGAGGAGCATTCACGAGGCCCTAGGCACACAGTTGGATTTCAGTACAGCTTTCCATCCCCAGAGTGATGGGCAATCTGAGCGAACCATACAAATCTTGGAGGGCATGCTCAGAGCATGTGTTTTGGATTATCAGAGTGGTTGGCATCAATATCTACCGATGGCCGAGTTTGCCTATAACAATAGTTATCAAGCAAGTATCAAGATGGCGCCATTCGAGGCTCTTTATGGAAGAAAGTGCCGATCACCTCTTCATTGGAGCGAGGTGGGAGAACGATTGATTTTAGGCCCCGATGTACTTCAAGAGGCCGAAGACAAGGTTCTACTAGCTCGAGAACGTTTGATTTCAGCTCAAAGTCGACAAAAGAGTTACGCGGATAAGCGTCGGCGCGATTTGGAATTTCAAGTTGGAGACCATGTCTTCCTAAAAGTATCGCCGACTAGAGGAGTCAAGAGATTTGGCATCCGAGGGAAGCTAAGTCCCCGATTTATTGGACCTTTTGACATTTTGGAGCGTATCGGCCCTGTGGCTTATCGACTTGCTCTACCGCCTAACCTATCTGGAGTGCACAATGTGTTCCATGTTTCGACGCTCCGGAAGTATATTTTTGATACATCTCATGTGGTGGACTTCGCCCCGTTGGAACTACACGAAGACTTGAGCTTCGAGGAGCAACCGGTGAGGATTTTGGCTCGTGAGGTGAAGAAACTTCGGAATCGCGAGATACCTTATGTGAAGGTATTTTGGAGCAATCACGAGGATCGCGAGGCTACTTGGGAGCTGGAGAGCGAGCTTCAGGAGCGTTTCCCTCATCTTTTCAGCTAGAGACTTGAGGTACTTGACTTCTAGTTTCGCGGACGAAACTCCTTTTTAGGAGGGGTGAATGTAGTACACTGAACTTTAGCAAAGTGTGAAGTTTGAGTGTGCGAAGGGTCGAATGATACCCTTCGAATGTTTTTGTAAGCTTCCGGAAGGTTCTAGAAGGTTTCCGGAGAGTTTTGGCGCAAATCAGAAATTTTCAAAAAATTTGAAAATTTGAGGTTTTTGGCTTCGGGGTCCAAACCGTCCGGGGACAGTCCGGACTGTCCGCGCGAATCTGGGAAATTCCACCTTCGGGGTCCGGACCGTTTTGGGGCAGTTCGGACCGTTTTGGTCTGGGCAGCACAGAAAGAAATGTAATTACATTTCTTGTAGGGGGCTTGTGGGATTTTGTTTCTTTAGGGTTTTTAACCCTCTTTATCTTCTCTTTTCCTCTCATTTGAAGAGTGCAAGAGAGAGTGTTAGAGAGAGAGAGAGGGAGAGTTCTTCTTAGATTTCCTTCTCCAACACATCTCTCCACTTGGGTTCTTCTTCATCCTTCTCTTCTCCACCATTGGAGCTTGCTTGAAGAGTTTGAAGAAAGGCAAGGGCTTGAAGGAGAAGGAAGTTTGGGGCTCTAGTTCCTATCATTTGCATTCCAAAGTGGCATTTGAGCTTAAAGAGGTTTTGGAACACTGCTTTTCCCTTTTCTTTTGGGATATTTATAGGAAAACCTAGTTTTTTGGAAAGCTAGGGTTTATTTGGGGCTTTTTGATTTCTAGCTTTTGGGGTGGAATTGATGGGTGTAGAACACTTTTGTAGGTTGGTTTTGAAGCATTTTTGGTTTGGATTTCAAGATTTAGCAAGATTTCTCAACCTAAGATATTTTCCACCTATTTTTCCTATGATTTTTAAGAAATTTTGTGATGAGGTTTTTATGATATTTTAACCCATTGGAAACTTCTCTTAGGGCATAAGAGGAAGTGTGGGCTTCTTGGTTGGGATCCTTCACAAGGATTTGGCAACTATCCGGTGGGTTTGACCTCACCGAAATGGGAGAACTCCCCCTATGTCTTCCATCGACTTTTAGGGGATCATAGTTATATTAAACATGCATCGTTTGATTTATCATGATTTATGATCATGCATTTGAACCCCTTCATGTGTAGATAATTTCATACTCTATGTAGTAGAGGTAAACATTGTAGGTGCATGGGCACTTTAAGGGGGGATTGAATATGAATTTTCGTGAACTTAAGCTTTTGAATATGAATATAGGATAACTATACGTGTTATAGAATTATTGGGACATGTTAAGCACTTGATCATGTATAAATGGACATTATGACATTAGTGCTATCTAGTGTTGTGAGATACAAGTAGAAAACTTCTAAACTTGTACAATCAAGATGAAATAGTTAGATTCCATGTTTGAGACATGAGGACAACTTGTAAATGTTTTACTCTTCCATTATGCAAGATAATGTTAATATTGTATACGAAACATTGACACTTGAGATACTATACCCCGACCTAAAGGTCGATGATGCTATTCCGTGTTTTATACACGATGATTGCTATTCCGTGTTTTAGACACGATGATCGAGACTTGCTTGCTTGCCGTTTGTGCTCATTCGCACAAGCTTGGTAGGGTCTCTCCCTCCAAGCCGGCACTCCGGAGTTGGCCATTTGCGACATCATGATTGCCGTGCGGGATTGGGTGCCGATCGGGAAGTCGTTGGATTGGCATAGCTCCTTGGGGGGTGTGAGGACCCGAAATTCCCACGTAAGGATTTCGGTTGGATTAATAGCTTCTGGAGGCATGTAATTCCCACGTAAGGATTAATAGCTTCTGGAGGCATTAATAGATATCCATACAAGCATGTAATTGTCCTCATGCAAAAATTGAAAGAAGTATAGCAACTAATAGTCCAACATGTGTATTAGGTAATAATTCCGCATAGATATAACCATCATGCTAAAGTCATCAAATATTTACACATGTCTAAAATCCACTGACTACCCTCACATAAACCCTCCGCCTATGCATGTCCAAAAGGCCCCACGTAGTACCCACCAACAAGATATCACACATTGTCCAAACATGCCACTATCTACCACATGTAAGATTATGTACTACTATTAAATTCAAGCCAACATGTTTAAGTTCCGAATACGATCATGATTCCAACATAGCAGTTTTCTAAAAGCATTCCCGACATGATATGTCTCACATGATAGGCTCATAAGATTAGCAGTTAACGATCATAATGTTCCAATTACATCTCTGCAATATTCCTAGTGGGTATGTCAGAAAAATGAGGGATATAGCAACCACCCACCTCGATCGCTAATTTCAAGTCCAAATAGTGCTCCCATGCAAACAGCTAAACCGCCGTGATCACTGTACAAGAATCACCCCAAAACATACAATTAAACTCAAAACATGCTGCCCCAATGCTAACAGTCCACAGATGCCCTGTTTTTACCTGCGAGAAATGCTTGGAAAATTCCAAGAAAAATACTGTCACGATCCTCGTGACGAACCGGTCGAAACGAGTACCTGCACGTTCAAATCCGAGTTCCTTACACTGAGAAAAAAAATCGACAAGGGAACCACCCCGAAATAAACCGATCTCAAAAACTGTAGCACTACATTCTGCAAACAGAGATTTTTCACCTTTGAAAATTATTCAGAAAATTCCCAGAAAATTTTAGAGTGTTCCTTGCGCTCTGTAGATGAAAAACGCCTCGTGACACGCCTAGATCCGACGCCTGTGCGCAAAGATATCGCCGAAATACCACAGTGCTGTCCAAAATTCCGCCCAAGAAAAAGGGTCAAATGAATGCTCGGGGAACTCCAAGATAAACTCAAAACGAGGGGAAAGTCAAATCACTAAGATCGTAGCCCTACCTGTCGAGAAGCCAACGGCACAAGAATCGACAAAAACGGTGGTCGGAGTAAGCCGGGGGAGTCCTCGCACCAAAACGCGATGAAGAAGATCACAAATGAACAAGCGTCGCACAGCGCCATAAAAATGAAAACCTTGGGATGCGTGAAGCAGAAAAATCCTGGAATCGGCAGATGGAACCGGCTCTGGGAGAGGAGGAAATCTCGTGAAGGTTGCACTGAGAGAAGAGGAGCAGGAAAAGAGTTCAAGGGAGAAGTTCGGGCTCTATTTATAGGCCCAAAACGACAAATCCAGAAATACCGGATTTGTCCCAACTTTCGGGCGCAAGCTCGTTTTCGGGCGCCCGAAAGCTCCACGGGCCGGCCTGCGACGAGCGCCCGGATTCCCCGGGTGGCGCCACGTGTTCCCGGAACACGGGACAGCGTCCCCAGCCGCTCAGAGCGCGCCACGTCGCCCGCGCCCGGTCAAAGCGGTAGGTGGCGCCCACCAATGGCAGGGCGCCACGTGGCCCGCCCTGACCGGTCGCCGACAGCGCCCACTGGCCGCCTGCCACGCCGCCTGACGCCCTGACGCGCACGCGCCCCAAGGCGCCCCGGTGCGCCTCCGTGGACCCCGCCTTCGTGAGCCCACCAACCGCAAGCGCCACGTGTCCAGCCCGGTCCACCATGCACACCGCACTCTCCGTAGACCGCGCCCCGCGGACCGGCCCACTCCCGAGCCGCCACGCGTCCAGCCCCCGGTGCACGCCCGCCGCGTGGACCTGGCGGCCCGCGCCTCTGCCCGCCGCGCTGCCCGCGGCTGCGCCACCGCGCTCCGCCGCTGCCCGCCGCCGCCGGCGCTGCCCGCCGGCCGGAACAGTAACCCCAAGCCTCGAAAAACGCGCTTTTGCATTCGGACTCCGAAAAATACAAGTAGATAGTCCATTTTCACCGTTTTCGCACGCCGGGTCCAAATCCGGTGACCGATTTGCCAAATTCTAATTCCAAAAATTGCCGAAGGCATCCGGAAAGGTGTTCTTTTGTCCAAACTTCGCGCTGAGCCCAATTTTAATATCCGTTTCGCGCGAAACCACTCCTACACATCTGACGGGGTCCTCCGATCACTCACGTTATCATTATAATCCCTGAGTCTAACACCTGAGTCCAACTTGTGTACGAACACCTCCAATACACAGTAAAGGCCTCCAAAAGCGGTCAAACACACTGCAGAAGCTCCGTTAATCCAACAGTAATCCTCTTGCGGAAATTCAGGTCCTCACAGAAAGTCTTCAAGAGAAAATGATTAAGTTAACTAAACTTGACATGGAATATCACATAGATGATACATTCATGGTAGTTGGACATACATGATAGCAAACTTGACATTGGACACCACATAAATAATACTAATTGTAGTTGGACATTATGATAACACGATAGATTCATATCATCATCACTTTGTACATGAGCATAGTGGCATGATAGTAGTAGAATACTTTACTTTACTTCAGTTGTTTATTATCTGCATTTTATTTCAACAGTTATACTATCTTTTGCCTCCGTTGACCTAGTGGTGTATTTCGCTTCTCTCGGCGGCTTACCCACTGGGAACTATTGTCTAATAGTTCTCACCCTATTTGGGTAGTTGTTTTTCAGAGCCATCCGCAGCGGGAGGGGCTCGGTATCGTGGCAAGGGGTCGTCGTATAGCTAGCTTGTCCCCGTCGCGCCACTCGAGGTGGTTACAGGGCACCTTTCCTTTTGTCTTGTGGGAGAGGTGTGGGTGTTTTTTTTTTAAATATAGAGACCACCCATGTATTTTGATAGGTTGCACTTGAGAGGACCACTTTTGTATTTTGGATTTTAACTTCTTGTATGATAGTTGTTATATACTCTTCTCTTTTGTGCATGATTTAGTTGTGTTGTGCTCTGATTACTAGTAGGATTTGTCTATTGGTTCCTTTCCACTTTGTTGTTGTAGACGCCTTGTGTGTACCGGGAGGTACCTTGTGCACACGGCGGGTCTGTGCACGTGCCGGGTAAGCTTCCGCTGGGGCCCGGGGAGTGACAGTTTCTTTTCTCCGTTTTATTCAAACATATGATTCATGTTGCTCGGGTTTGAGCCGGGGTTTGGGATAGTGTAGTTGAGATTATTGAGTTTGGGAGAGGTTGTACCAGATTGTGGACTTGTGGGGTGTTGCGGCAATCGCGAATATTAGGGTGTTGACCGGATGTTGATCTTTGCATCAGATTGGCGTTGAGTTCTCATTAGTGGATGGAGTTTCCCACTTTGAGTATAGTCGTGACTAAGTCCTGCTATATTGAGATATTAGTGACATAGTTACTTTACTCGTGACACATGGTTACTGTACTTGTGAGACATGGTTACTTTACTCGTGTGGGTCGCGCCCCTCGAGTGCCACTCCGGAGGTGGGCTTATGACCGAGCTGCGGGCTGGTCCATTGGTTACCTAGGGATTCGAGCTGCGTGCTGATCCGCTACTAGGTTTTTGAGTTCGACAGCAGAGCAGGCAGTATCGGGTTTTATACTGGTCCATCTGATTGGGTTTATTTGGCAGATACTATTCACTGATGCATGCATACAGTCGTTGTTGTTCAGTATTGCATTAGAGGCATAGTAGTGGTTGTTCCCTTATCAGCATATTTTTGGGTTTCGAGCTGGTCCATTGGTCACCTAGGGATTGGTTACCTAGGTAACCAATGGGCTGGTCCATTGGTTACCTAGGGATTCGAGCTGCGTGCTGATCCGCTACTAGGTTTTTGAGTTCGACAGCAGAGCAGGCAGTATCGGGTTTTATACTGGTCCATCTGATTGGGTTTATTTGGCAGATACTATTCACTGATGCATGCATACAGTCGTTGTTGTTCAGTATTGCATTAGAGGCATAGTAGTGGTTGTTCCCTTATCAGCATATTATTTCAGTATACCCCTTTACTTCATTTCTAGCCTCTGGTAGACTTAGTGGGTACGTCGGAGTTTGAGGATTTACCCACTGGGGGCTACTGGTTTTACCAGTAATTCTCACACCCGTTGCTGTTTCCCTCTCTTTTCCCTTTGTTTTGCAGAGTCTTCTGTGGGAGCTGCCAGGCCTTCGGTGGCTGATCGACGTAAGGGGATCGCTAAGTAGATAGATCTCCTGTGAGACTGAGAGTTTAGTTGGACTTTTGATGCACCCTCTTTACTCAGACTGTAGTACTCTTCTTATTTTGGGTCAGGTTTCTGCCAGCTATTTGTATATTTTTGGGAGCTGGATAGGTGTTATTGTATTTTACTACTGTTTCAGTCTGAGATATTATAGTTTTTAGTTTCAGTTCTATGCTTGTGCTCTTTTATTGTCCATCTTATATTTGAGCAGGTTTGTAGCACTTCGTGTATGCGGGAAATTCCGTGCGCACGGCGAATCTGTAGATGAGCCCGGGTTCTGGTTTACCCCCGGGGCGTGACAACATTCATTCTCATTTTGAAGGGTTTAGGAGTCATGAGCAATACTTAATTTTATAAGGAATAAATCTCAACATATAACCATAACTATCCTTTTTCATGCCTAAACTAAAATCACAATCTCACATAAGCTAGATCAAGATCAATGAAGTATCTATTCTCACATAAATATACAACCACCCACTCAGGAACCATCCATTCTCTCTTAAATATAGGTTGGTGATCAATTACCCAATAACTCTCACATAGCATAGGCTAAAGGAAAATCGCTTATGATCAACATCACATAAGGTAGTGCAACATTCACCAAGCTAATCGTTCACACATGGATTGTCACGCCCCGGGGTCGAAACTGCGACCCGGGCTCGCCAACAGATCCGCCACCTATGTCAAACGCCGCATAGGCGAAGCGTCCTACCTGCAAGAAAAGTACTACAGCTAACAAATATCAGAGCTAAAAGATAAAACTGTCGTAAAACTAAAATCAATCACTGTACAACTGGAAATAATACAACAATGTCCACCTCCCAGAAATGATAATCGTACAATATCATCAGATACAAAACTCATAGCTCAACAGGGATGTATCTCCAATAAATACAACAGTGTACAGTCTCCCGATACATAATATATCCTCACTACATCAGTCTCTCAAAAGAGGAAAAATAAAACAACTAGTCTACGGAAGATCTCCTCTGAAGGGGTACCGCTACTCTCCAACGATGGGTAGGGATCTAGCTCGCGACTCCCTCGCCTCGATCAACAACCGCAGAATCAGCAACACCCGCTAAGACTCTGCAAAACAAAGAAGAGAAAGGAAAAAGGAGGGGGAAAACCCCCAAAGGGTGTGAGAACTACACCAAAAAGGGAGTTCTCAGTGGGTATCACCGCCAGACCCGACGGTCTGCCCACTAAGTTCTCAAGAGACAAAAACTAACCAAAGCCGTAAGGACTGAAATAAGGAAGCTGGAGACTCTCAACAGCTATCACGCCTCTATCTAAGGCTCAAAAGGGGGGAATCAAAGAATGGTATGCAACTACCAGCACATGAAGTGCACAATCGACCCAATCGAACTGACTGCCACACCTGGTCCAGTCAAACCTGCGCCCACCTACAATCACCTCCCGCTGACGGGCAGGAATTACGTAGGGCGTCCAAATGGACTAATTCGCTATCGAGTAGTGGCTCATGCAGGCTATAGTCAAAATCCACGCTCTCTCTCAGAACAGATAAACTCAAGATCACCAAGCCTCTCGCACAATGGTCAACAACTCACAATGACCTTGGGGCCACCGTCAATCCCCAAACGGTTCCCAACAACACTAGCACTGGTCTAACACAGCCACTAGACTCCACTCGGTCCCCTTGACACGAGTGCAACAATAAAAGTATCTGACCGAACAAACCCAATCGAATGAACCGGTATAAAACCCGGTACTGCCTGCTCTGTCATCAATTTCACGAACTCAGTATCTCCACTGTCCAAATGACCGGAACCCAACACGGTCTGACCGGAACCCAACACGGTCTAAAGCCTACTCCGGAGCGGCGCTCGAGGGGAGCGACCCACACGAGCAAAGTATCTCAGTAACAAGTAACACAAGTATCTCTATATAGCAGGACTAGATCATGACTAAGATCAAAGTGGGAAAGCCCAACCACTAAAGAAGACCCCGGTCCTCAATCAGATGCAAAAGTACTCAAATAGTGGGAAACTCTGTCCACTAGAGAAATCTGATACCCAATCTGATGCATAAATAAATATCCGGTCAACCGCCCAATATCCGCGGTTGCCGCAAAGCCCCACAACTAATCCAACCTGTCCCAGACACCAAGTCCCGACTACACTACCCAGACCCCTGCCCGAACCCGAGCAACACTGACCACTTGACTAACAAAGAAGGAGAAAGGAAAAGAATGGTTTCTCCTAAGTCAAGTTCCAATAAGTAGTGCAGCGGTAAAAGATGGCCTAACTACATGACCATACAAGCATGCTTTTGTCCTCAGAAACGATAGAAGTGGGTGAAACATATATTAGCAAAGCATGCTAAAATATTCCTACTATGATATGCCAATCTCCCCCAAGTAGGCTATTCCTTGCTTACCTCTCGCTCATACCGGTTGTACATCAAATACGCCTGCTATCAGTCATAGAGGGGTGACATCCCCACAAGTGCACTTATCTTAACCATACATGAACATCCACTATTACACCTCCCATAAGGCATAATATGCATATAAACCCTTAAACAGTTACCATTACTAAGTTTACCCACCTGAAGTGCTTAAACCAAGGCAAACCTGAAGTCAGTGAAGTGTGCAGGCGCTCACGATCCAAAATCTGCCAAAATTGCACCCTCGGTACATGTCGCGATAGCCTCGGCTCCAAACAGCTGAAGGCACCCCGAAATCAAAGTCTCCAGATCCAACGGGTCCCGCAACACTTGCAACACCCCTGGGTACAACAATGAGGCCCAACATTACACTTAATCCAAAATATTCCAAGTATATACAACATCAGAAAACAGCCCCAAAGATGTGCAGTTTTCACCTGCAGAACGGATTCTGAAAAATCCAACAAAAATACTATCGCGATCGTCGCGTCGATACCTTCGAAACGAGCACCTGCACGTCAAATTCCGAGCCCCATAGGCCGAGTTACAAATTCCACAGTACAGGTGAGCAAAATCTCACAACCTCACAACACAACACAATTCACTAATCATACCCCAAAACGTACACAAAACAGCATTGCTGTTTTTCCCAAACAGCACACAGAGGGGCATTCTCACCTCCAAGCAGTGCTCCAAAAATTCCAAAAAATTCACGGTTGCGATCCTCGCGACGAGTAGCCCCAAAACGAGTATTTATACGCCCCGTTCCGACACCTGTAGGCCAAGATACAAATTAAACAACGCGGGGCGCCGGTAATCCATAATACTGCAAAACTGCGGGATAAAACCCCAAAGAAGCTTAAATCTCACCTTCGAAGAGACCTCAGAAAAATCCAATAAAAATATGAGCGAGTTCCTCTCGAAGAGTTCAATCGAGTCCTTAAACGCCACATTCCGATGCTCGTAGGTCGAGATAGAAAATCGACAAGCCTCCGCTGTCCAAAATCTCGCAGCAGAAAAGGGGTCACAGAAACACCTCGGGATCAGTGCCGAAAACTCGAAATGAGGAGAAGTGAACAACACGGAAAACGAAGCCTTACCTCTCATGAACACGCTGCCGCAAAAATCGGCTCAAAATTCCATCGGGGTGATCCGGTGTGCCTCGCGGATTGAAGAGCAACGGTAATAGCCAAAAATCCAAAGTGCGTCGCTGTGCGGCGCGTCGCAGTAAACGCCGATGGCGCGCTCTCCAAAAATCCCGAAAATCCATCAAAGAGTCGAGGGGAAAAATGGTGAAGTGATCTGCACAAGGGGGAGCTCCCAGAAATGCCAAAACTCTCGCATAGGCCCAGGCCAAAGCCTATTTATAGGCTGAAAATCCAGGGAGAAAGAGCAGTTTTGGGCCCAATTTCTCGAGCGCCCAGAAATTTCCGGGCGCCAACAGTGCGCCCGCCGCGCCCCTTCCTCAGCGCCCGAATCCTCCATAGCTTGCCACGTCGCCCCCGAACAGGCGACAGCCGCTCCAGCCATTCGCCAAGCGCCGCGTGGCCCGCGCAGGAGCTGACGCGTGGCATGCCCACGCGCGGGAAACGCGGTCAACGCCGCCTGCCAGCCCCACGTGCGCGCCTGTGACGCCGCCTGCACCTTTGCACGCACGCGCCCCGAGGCTGGCCCCCACATGCTCCGTGGACCCGGTCCACAACACCGACCACTAGTGTCACGCCACGTGGCCAGCCTCTGGCGCACGCTGGCCCGTGGACCGCGCGCCTGCCCGCGCGCCCACGCGCCTGCCCGAGTACCTGCCCGCGCCCGCGTGCCTGCCCGCGGTCGCCCGCCGCCTGCCGAGCCCGCGCCGCCGCTGCCCGCCGCCGCCGCCGGAACAGTGTCAAGGTGCCTCGAAAATCGTGCGCGTAATCCGGTCTCCGAAAAATGCAAGTGAATGGTCCATTTTCATCATTTTCGCGCGCTGAATCCAAATCCGCTGTCCGATTTGCCAAATTCCAACTCTAAAAATTGCCGAAGGCATCCGGAAAGGTGTTCTTTTGTCCAAACTTCGCGCTGAGCCCAATTTTACTATCCATTGCGCGCGAAACCACTTCTAAACATTTGACGGGGTCATCTGACTACTCTCGTGATCCATTATACACACTGAGTCCATAACTAGTGTCCAATTGGTGCACAAACGCCACCGACACGCCACATAGGCCTCCCGAAGCTGCCAATCAACCAGTAATCACACCGTGGGGATCCAGGTCCTCACATCCTCCCCCACTAAAGAAAGTTTCGTCCTCGAAACTAGCTCAATTCCACCAGGAGTCACAAACACCAAGGGTAAGTACTCAACATCATCATCTCCAGCTCCTAAGTCATCACTCACTCCCCGTGAATAGGCGACAGCCGCTCCAGCCATTCGCCAAGCGCCGCGTGGCCCGCGCAGGAGCTGACGCGTGGCGCGCCCACACGCGGGAAACGCGGTCAACGCCGCTTGCCAGCCCCACGTGCGCGCCTGCGACGCCGCCTGCACCTCTGCACACACGCACCCCGAGGCTGGCCCCCACATGCTCCGTGGACCCGGTCCACAACACCGACCACTCGTGTCACGCCACGTGGCCAGCCTCCGGTGCATGCTGGCCCGTGGACCGCGTGCCTGCCCGCGCTCCCACGCGCCTGCCCGAGCGCCTGCCCGCGCCCGCGTGCCTGCCCGCGGTCGCCTGTCGCCTGCTCGAGCCCGCGCCGCCGCTGCCCGCCGCCGCCGCCGCTGCCCGCCGCCGCCGCCGGAACAGTGTCAAGGTGCCTCGAAAATTGTGCGCGTCATTCGGGCTCCGAAAAATGCAAGTGAATAGTCCATTTTCATCATTTTCGCGCGCTGAATCCAAATCCGCTGTCCGATTTGCCAAATTCCAACTCTAAAAATTGCCGAAGGCATCCGGAAAGGTGTTCTTTTGTCCAAACTTCGCGCTGAGCCCAATTTTAATATACATTGCGCGCGAAACCACTTCTAAACATTTGACGGGGTCATCTGACTACTCTCGTCATCCATTATACACACTGAGTCCATCACTAGTGTCCAATTGGTGCACAAACGCCACCGACACGCCACATAGGCCTCCCGAAGCTGCCAATCAACCAGTAGTCACACCGTGGGGATCCAGGTCCTCACATGGATAGGCTAAGGATTAACTAACATCACATAAATATGGGCATTCGATCAAGAATCACCAAGGAATAGGGAAACAACAAACAACTATAAGAAGTGGAAATCCAATACCCCAAGTGGGTAAATCATAACTTTGGAGGTGCTCAACAACCCACCTGGTAGCTCAACAATCCGAAGTCCGATCTTGCTGAAATTCAGCGTGCACGATCTCCCGCCTGTTATGAATTCAACGAACAAAGAATCACCACGAGATCACTATCGGATTGAATCATCAAAAGAAAATTGTCGCGCAGATTTTCGGAAAAAATCCAGAAATTAACCCCTTTGAAGATGGATTAAATATCTGAATGCAATACCTCAATTTTACACTAATAACAGTAAATTTAGGTTTCCCTCTGTCCAAGAATCATCTTCCAAGGCTCAAGAATCCCACTTAGGCCCCTCTTCATTTTTCAATTTACAAAATGGTCCAATGCTGTCCAAACATACATCAAATTTTTAACATAAACTTCTAAGCTAAATAGGGGCCAATCGATATAGAATTTTTAACTACAACCAGAAGGAGAAATGTTCACCTAGATTCTAAGAATATGTCCAAACTTAAAATTCCAAAAATATCCACGGATTAACTCAAAATCTGCATCCCCATAGTCCAATTATCAAAACAACATCCAAACACAATCCTGCTGTGAACCTGAAAACAGGTGCTGAAAGATCGATAAAATTACCTGGGCAAACGAGCTTCAAATTCTGCGAGAAAGGTACCACTAGATTCCCCTTCGAGAGTAGATGAAGATCAAGTCAAAAAATACCAAAATCCATGGACAAATGAAAGAGAAATTCCATGATTTCTTTCAACTACAAAAATCCAATCTGTGCACAAGTTCTTCAAAGAAGGCTTGCTAATAAACTCCCAGAGAACTTCAAATCTAGGTAAAGTGGTACGTACTAAAGTTGTAGATCTTCAAGTCCTGAAGACTTTCCCAAAAAACTCATCTCAAAATTCCACTCCTACAGTCAAGGGGAAGGAAAACACTGAGCATTGTCCAAAATCCCAAGCTATGCACATGGGTCCCAAAGATGGCTTAAAACCTCCAATAAAACTCAAGATCTTGACAAAGTGTTGAATACCAAAGTTCTAGATCTACCTCTTGTGAAGATGCAAAACCAAAAATTAGGCCAAAACTCTAAAAGATGAGTTCTATAGGGCTCCCGCACTGAAATGCGACGAAAATAAGTTGAAAATGGCCTTAAGGTGTTCTTCCTCCTCTTGTGTAGCTATGCACACCACAGTAGCTCCCCCAAGCTCCACCACAGATGAAGAAGAAGAAGAAGATGATGAAGGGGATCCTCTGGAAATCACAGGAAAAATTTCCAAATAGCCAAAATTCCGAAATGGTGGAGAAAGGGGCTATTTATAGGCCAAAAACCATCAGGAAAAGGGGTTTTGGGGACAACCTCGGGGAAGCAAAGCTGGCCGGGGAGGGGAGAGAGAGGAGGGACACGCGGCGGCCATCCATGCGCCCTCCCCCCACCTCCTCCCCCCGCGATCCATCACGCCGCGTTGCGCCACGTGGCCCAATGCGGTTGGGTGGGCGCCAATCAGTCGTGGCGCGGCGCGTGTCCGCCGCCCACAGGGGCACGCGCGCCGCGCCTGTCAGCGTGCTCCACGCGTCGCTGTCGGCCCAATCGAAGCCCACCACGTGTCCACGTTGCTCCCTGCTGCGCCTGGTGCACTTGCCCAGCTCTATGGACTGCCTGCAATGAATTGGGCCCGTTTGGCCCAATTAGTCTATTTTGGCTAATTTTCGTGCGCTGAGTCCATTTTTCGCATTCGTTTGCCACATTACGGAACCAATACACCAATAATAGGTGTTTTCTCACCACGGACCACCCGGTCAAGTAACACGGGAATTTGGGTCACCACATCCTCCCCCTTTAAAGAAAGTTTCGTCCCCGAAACAAAACCATACCTCAAGCAGGTGCTTCGAACTAGAAGGGGTGGGTATCTATCCATCATCACAGACTCCAGCTCCCAAGTAGCCTCTCGCTCGTCATGATTACTCCACAAAACTGAACATAGGGAATGGCCCGATTGCACAATTCTCTCACCTCTCGAGCAAGAATCCGCAATGGGTGTCCTCGTTCCTCAAATCCTCGCTGATCTCGAGCAGTGTGAAGTCGATCACGTGCGAAGGGTCGAACACGTATCTCCTCAGAGCTGAAACATGAAAAACATCGTGGACTCCCGCAAGCCTCGGGGGAAGTGCAACTCTGTAAGCGACTGGTCCAATGCGCTCAAAAATCTCAAAGGGTCCAATATTCCGGGGATTGAGCTTCCCGCGAATACCAAATCTCCGGACTCCTTCGGACGGCAAGACTTTCAAAAACACATGATCCCCAATCTAAACTCCAAGTCTAGTCGTCGTGTTTCAGCATAACTCCTATGTTGGCTCTGTGCAGTCTGAAGGTGCTATCGAATCACTCTGACCTTTTTCTCTGCCTCTAACAAGATATCGGACCCCAAAGTCCGTCTCTCACCCACGTCACTCCAATAAAGAGGTGATCGACACTTGCGTCCATACAACGCCTCAAACGGAGCCATCTGGATGCTCGCTTGAAAGCTGTTGTTGTACGCAAACTCAGCCAAAGATAAGTGTCGAATCCACCCTTCGCCAAAGTCCAGGACACAAGCTCTCAACATGTCCTCCAAAGTCTGAATCGTGCGCTCTGACTGTCCATCGGTCTGTGGGTGGAAAGCTGTACTAAATTTGAGCTGAGTCCCCAAGGTCGTCTGTAAGCTCTTCCAGAAATGCGAGACAAATCTCGGGTCTCTATCTAATACTATCGAGACAGGCACTCTGTGTAACCTCACCACCTCATCCAGATATAGCTGGGCGAGTCGCTCAAGTGGCCAAGTCGTCTGAACCGGTAGGAAGTGTATAGAGTACCGGGACTCGGTAGAGTGCACCGACCTCGGAAGATGGCGTGGTGCGGAGAAATCGCCTTGGGCGTGTTCCATATGTGTTTACTGATGAGTTCGGATTGATTCGGATCGACGCGGAAGCCTTTGGGATGAAAAGTGAGTTGGAGTTGGCAATTAAAGGGTTAATTATTGTAACCTGTTTCGGAGTTAAGAAAAGAAATGAGAAGAGAATGCAAGTGAGGGTTTTTGTAGAGTATCGGATTTTGGATTGAGCACACCGACTCCTCAGTTGAGCTTTTTGAGTGGGAAAAGCTTTGGACTTGTGTATTTTATGTTTACAGTGGGGTTCGGGAGGTTTCAGAGTGATGCGGGAGCTTCCGGGGCAGAAATTGAGTTGACGGCGAAGGAATCAGAAGCTTCAGCCTGATTTTCGAGTTGTTGGGTATTGGGTTCCGGAACCAAGTTGCTGGTTCCGGAACTGCATGCTGAGTTCCGGAACCAGGTGTTTGGTTCCGGAACCAAACCGGGTTGGTACCGGTACCCAACTATGGGTACCGATACCCAGTGGCACAGTGAGCCCAGGTTAACCTTAGTGCCCCACCCTGCCTTCTTCTCCACGACAGCAAGAAAGAAAAGAGAGAAAGCAAGGAAAAGAAAGAGAAGAAAGAGAAGGAGAAGAAGAGAAAGAAAGAGAAGGAGATTGAGAGAGTGAGTTTGAGAGCAAGTGGCTGTGGGTTTTGGTGGAGTTGTTCTTCGTGCCGAGGTTTCGGATACCGTTTGCGAGTGCGTTGGAGAGCGCGACCGATTTGAGGAGAGCTCGCATGGAGCTCGCATGCGCGCGAACACCGTACGGAGGTTTGTACTGTGCGTTCCGAGTTTTTGGATTTCGGCTTTTCCGCGGATTTTCGGATTCAGTCAGAGATGGATTTTGAGCTTGGGAAATGATTAATTCCATCTTTTTCTTCTTCCATGTGATGAGATGGTGTAGCGGAGTGCTGTCCGGGCCGCGAGGAGCGCGCGCGGGGGCCCTGTGCACTGTGCTGAGCCGCGGCGTGGCACGGGCAGTGTGCGCAGGTGAGCCGGCAGCTTGGATTTTTGTGTGACCGCGGAGTTGACCGAGCGCTGTTGTAGCATCCGAGAGGCCATTGGAGGGTGCTGTGAGCTTTCGGGATTTTTCTGGACGTCCGGCAGAGGTGCGCGCGACCGAGCGCCGAGGTGCAGTTTCTGGCAGTTTTTGGATAGTGAGCGGGTCCGCGCTTCACCGATTTCAGCATTGCCTGCGGAAAGCGTTGCAGGTGGGTTGGAAATTCTTCAAGATGTATGGAATGCCCTCTAAAGCTTCTGTAAGCATGTTGAGCATGTATAGTTTACCTGTTTTTATATTTGGTAAATCTGATAGTTGCCTAGAAAATTGTAGGAAGACTTTCCTGAGCCCCAAATATTTTTAGCATGATCTAGAGGTGATTTGACACTAGACTGCATGATTAGTTGGCATTAGATTGGCATCTGAACCGTTTTAAAAATCGTCGGACCTGTTTTAATGAAAACTGGGCTTTGAAAATAGTTTTAAATTATTGAGATCTTCCAGAGGGGTTGAGTAGGTTCAGGATGCATGTGTTCTCGTGCCAGGGGGCCGAGTGGATTTTTAGAGTTCTGTGTGTTGAGTTTCTAGTGTCAAGTGAGAGTGAGATTCCTTGTCGGGATTGATGAGATTATTCTAGAACATGGATTGTGTATTTCTGATGTAGTTGTGGAGGTGGTCCTCCGACTTAGCTTTGAGAGTTTTGGGCTCTGGCAGATCGAGTCGTGGAGGTTTCCGGACTTAGCCACGGGTTGTGCATTATCAGATTGAGTCGTGGAGGGTTCTCCGACATAGCTGTGAGAGTGTTTGGGCATTTCCTGATCGAGTCGCGGAGGGTTTCCCGACTGAGTTGTGTTATTTGAGCATTGATCTTCCGATCTGTTTGATCGTGATCATAGCCTGCATGTGCCGCTTGTTGAGACAGATGAGACACGCTTGAGCTCGGTGGGGTCGCTCCCCTCGAGTACGGATGCGATGATGATGCGCCTAGTTGATACACTAGAGTTCGCTTTGCGTGATATTGAGATAGTCCCTGTGGGACGCACTACGTAAGTCCAAGTCCCTTGTGGGCTAGTGGCAGTGGGTATGTAGTACACTGAACTTTATCAAATTGCGAAGTTCGAGTGTGTGGAGTGTTGAATGATACCCTTAGAATGTTTTTGTAAGCTTCCGGAGGGTCCTAGAAGGTTCCCGGAGAGTTTGGGCGCAAATCGGAAATCTTCGAAAATTTTGAAATTTTGGGGTTTTTGGCTTCGGGATCCGGATCGGATAGGGGCGATCTGGATCGTCCGCGCGAAACTGGAAATTCCACGTTCGGGATCCGGATCGGATAGGGGCAATCCGGATCGTCCGCGCGAAACTGGAAATTCCACGTTCGGGATCCGGATCGGATGGGGGCAGTCCGGATCGTGCGGGTCTGGACAGCACAGTAAGAAATGTAATAACATTTCTTGCAAGGGTCTTTTAGGATTTTGTTACATTAGGGTTTTTAACCCCCTTCACTCTTCTTTTCCTCTCATTTGGAGAGAGCAAGAGAAAGTGTTAGAGAGAGTGAGAGGGAGAGAGAAATCTTGGATTTCCTTCTCCAACACATCTCACTATTTGGATTCTTCTTCAACCTCCTCTTCTCCACCATTGAAGCTTGCCACAAGAGCTTGGAGGAAGGCTAGAACTTGAAGAAGAAGGAAGTTTGGAGCTATTGTGCCTATCCTTTGCTTTTCCAAGGTGGGATTTGAGCTAAAAGAGGTTTGGAACACTTCTTTTTCCTTTCTTTTGGGATTTTTGAAGGAAAACCTAGGTTTTGGAAAACTAGGGTTTATTTTGGGGCTTTTTGATTTATAGCTTTTGGGGTGGAATTGATGGGTGTAGAACACTCTTGTAGGTTGGTTTTGAAGCTTTTCTTGTTTGGATTTCAAGATTTAGCAAGATTTCTCAACCTAAGGTATTTTCCACCTATTTTCCTTATGATTTTAAGGGATTTTGTGATTAGGGTTTTGTGATGTTTTGACCCTTTGGAAACTTCTCTTAGGGCATAAGAGGAAGTGTGGGCTTCTTGGTTGGGATCCTTCACAAGGATTTGGCAACTATCCGGTGGGTCTGTCCTCACTGAAATGGGTGAACTCCCCCTATGTCTTCTATAGACTTTTAGGGCATCATTGCTATATTAAACATGCATCGTTTGATTTATCATGATTTATGATCATGTATTTGAACCCCTTCATGTGTAGAAAATTTCATACTCTATGTAGTAGAGGTAAACATTGTAGGTGCATGGGCACTTTGAGGGGGGATTGAATAGGAATTTTCGTGAACTTAAGCTATTGGATATGAATAGAGAATAACTATACATGTTATAGAATTATTGAGATATGTTATGCATATGGTCATGAAGAAAATGGACATTATGACATTAGTGCCATCTAGTGTAGTGAGATACAAGTAAGTAGAAAACTTCTAAACTTGTACAATCAAGATGAAATAGTGAGATTCCATGTTTGAGACATGAGGACAACTTGTAAATGTTTTACTCTTTCATTATGCAAAATTAATGTTAATATTGTACATGAAACATTGACACTTGAGATACTATACCCCGACCTAAAGGTCGATGATGCTTTTCCGTGTTTTAGACACGATGACTTGCTATTCCGTGTTTCAGACACGATGATCGAGACTTGCTTGCTTGCCGTTTGTGCTCATTCGCACATGCTTGGTAGGGTCGCTCCCTCCAAGCCGGCACTCCGGAGTTGGCCATTTGCGACATTATGATCGCCGTGCGGGATTGGGTGCCGATTGGGACGCCGTTGGTTTGGCATAGCTCCTTGGGGGGTGCCACCACGGGACCATGAGGCGTGGCTCAAGCTTAGACTCAAAGAAAGTCTTCAAGAGAAAAGGATTAAGTTAACCAAACTTAACATTGAATATCACAAAGATGATACATTAATGGTAGTTGGACATACATGATAGCAAGCTTGACATTGGACACCACATAAGTAATACTACTCATTGTAGTTGGACATTATGATAGCATGATAGATTCATATCATCATCACCTTGTACATGAGCATAGAGGCATGATAGTAGTAGAGTACTTTACTTTACTTCAGTTGTTTATTTTCTGCATTTCATTTCAGCAGTTTACTATCTTATGCCTCAGTTGACCTAGTGGTGTATTTCGCTTCTCTCGGCGGCTTACCCACTGGGAACTATTGTTTAATAGTTCTCACCCCATTTGGGATGTTGTTTTTCAGAGCCATCCGCAGCGGGAGGGGCTCGGGACCGTGGCAAGGTGGTTACAGGACACCTTTTCCTTTGTTTTGTTAGAGAAGTGTTGGTGTATTTTGGCATAGAAACCACCCATGTATTTTGATAAGTTGTATTTAAGGGAACTACATGTGTATTTTTGATTTTAACTTCTTGTATGATAGTTGTTATCTACTTTCCTCTTTATGTATAGTTTAGTTGTGTTGTGCTCTGATTACTAGTAGGATGTGTTTATTGCCTTCCTTCCGCTTGTTGTTGTAGACGCCTTGTGTGTACCGGGGGTACCTTGTGCACACGGCGGGTCTGTGCACGTGCCGGGTAGGCTTCCGCTGGGGCCTGGGGCGTGACAGGGTAAGCGCAGGCTTGACTGGACCCTATGTAGCAGTCATTGAGATTGGGTGATATGAGCGGGTGATTGCATAGCATGTTCTTAGATGAGCTTTCCTTTGAGCACGGTACTTGAGGTATTTTAGCAGTAGCGAGTGTATGCGTACCATGTTCATAAGAGAGTTTCCTTGAGCATGATGATTGAGACATATTAGCTATAGTTTTCTTTCAGCTTTTCTATTATCTATCTGCATACCTATCTGTTTGCCTCCAGTAGACTTAGTGGGCATACCGTGGATATTGGTGACGGTACCCACTGGGAACTACCTTCTGCAGTAGTTCTCACACCCCGCTGCGGTGACAGGTTTCCTGAGGTTGCTGTTCCGGCTTGGTTCGCGCGCGTACAACTGATCGAGGTGAGGACGTGGCCGAGTAGCTCCTTACCTATCTGCATTTCTTTCAGCTTTTCTATTATCTATCTGCATACCTATCTGTTTGCCTCCAGTAGACTTAGTGGGCATACCGTGGATATTGGTGACGGTACCCACTGGGAACTACCTTCTGCAGTAGTTCTCACACCCCGCTGCGGTGACAGGTTTCCTGAGGTTGCTGTTCCGGCTTGGTTCGCGCGCGCACAACTGATCGAGGTGAGGACGTGGCCGAGTAGCTCCTTACCCACTTTTTATTGAGAGTCAGAGGTAGATGTACCCTGTATTTTCTTGATTACACTTTTGTACTGGACAGTCTGAGAGATTTGTGAGGATTGTTTTATTTTTCATAGCTAGTGAGACTATGTATTGAGGATTTATTTTTATTCAGATGTTCAGTGTTTGATTTCTGTAGCTACTGGTTTAGTTCAGCTCTGATTACATGCTCTAGCTATAAATCTGACTTGCAGGGTAGATGCTTCGTCTGTGCGGGGGTTTCCGTACAGATGGCGGATCTGTTGGCGAGCCCGGGTCGCAGTTTCGACCCCAGGGCGTGACAAAGTGGGCAGACTTAGTGAGTCTGTCCATAATTACCCAAATAACATCTGCTCCCCACTGTGCTCTCGGTAATCCAACAACAAAATCCATGGTGATGTGGTCCCATTTCCATTCAGGAATTGGGAGACTTAGTAAATTGCCAGCTAGTACCCGATATTCAGCTTTTACTTGCTGACAAGTTAAACACTGAGCCACGAATCTCCCAATATCTCTTTTCATTCCATTCCACCAGAAGTGTGCCTTGAGGTTCTTATACATCTTAGTCCCGTTAGGATGAATGGTATAAGGTGTATAATGGGCCTCTCTCAGAATCTTCTATCTAATCTCGGTATCCACTGGCAAACATGCTCGGTACCTGTACCTCAGTAATCCCGAAGCATCCACTGTAAAGTCCCCTATCTGATCACTAGGAATCTGACCTCTAATCCTCATCAAGTGGGGGTCCTCACTCTGTCTCTCTCTGATCCTATCCAGCAGAGTGGGTTGCACGACCATAGATGTGAGGTCCCGGAATCCCCCGCGTAGGGTTGCTGGTTGTTGGGCAGCTTTCGGTCGCCGTTGGGGGTGTTGGTGCGCGTGTTGGGGGCCCAGAAATGGATTTGTGATGCAAGTTGGGATTTGCTTGCATCACTGGAGGCCTGCGTGGGTTGCGCGCAATTTGGACACAAGTGGTGGACTTCGGGCTTAAATTGAGACCCCGTGGGAAGTTGGAGGACCCGTCGGGTGTTTAGAAGTGATTTCGCGCGTTTCTGATGTCAAAATTAGACTCCGGGTGAAGTCCGGATAAAAGTTTACCTCTCCGGTCGCCTTCGGGAATTTTTAGAGTTGGAATTGGGCAAATCGGACTTTAAAAATGGACCCGGCGCGAAATCGGATCGAGTGGGCATTCGGCAATTTTCGGGTGAGAATTTGGAGAAATGGACATCGTTTTTGGATTCAGCGCGCGAAATCGCTAAGAATGGACTATTTATTTGTTGGATTTGGAGCCCGGATGAAGTGCGCGTTTTTTGAGGCAAAACGGCACGTTTATCGAGGTGTGCACGGCACGGATCCCGAGGCGGACTCGAAGCGCAGGTCAAGGCGTGCGGATCGAGGCGGCGTGGGGATGGGACAGGCGCAGGCGCCTTCTGCGCGGGACGCGCGGTGGCGGGCCCCCGTTGGCGCCCGCGCGGGCGCGGGGGCTCGCGCGGCCGTGTAACGGGCGCGTGTCCCGCGCCTGACGCGGGCGCGGTGTAACGCGCCCGTGTGGCGGGCGCGTTACCGCGTGCCGCGTGGCACCCGGGGCGCGTCCGTGGACCCGGTGCACGCGCCCCGGCCTTGTGAGCCGGCTGGGGTGGCTCCGGATTGGCCGGTGCACCGTGGACCATCCCTTTCTCCTCCTCCTTTTCTTCTTCTTCTTTCTCCCCCGAGCACCATTTTTCTCCCTTTCTTTCTTTCTTCTGCACCCGAGAGCGAGAGGGAGTGAGGGAGGAGGTTGCGTGAGGTGCGGCGGCGCGTCGCGGACCTCGTTTTGCGTGCGAGGTCGCCCGGCGGAGCGTTTCGGCGACGGCGGCGCAAACGGGTGGGTCCCGTGTGTTGGTTTTTCTGTATTTTTGTACAGTTTTTGGAGCGTTCTTTTTGACTGTAATTAACCCTCTTGCTTTTATCTGTGTTTTTACTGCTCCGTTTTGCGTGCGGACCCCGGCGGCGTGCACCGTTTTGGGTGCGGACTCCGACACCGTGCACCGTTTTGCGTGCGGACTCCGGCACTGTGCACCGTTTTGCGTGCGGACTCCGTTTTGCGTACGGACTCCGGCACCGTGCACCGTTTTGCGTGCGGACTCCGGCACTGTGCACCGTTTTGCGTGCGGACTCCGTTTTGCGTGCGGATTCTGGCACCGTGCACCGTTTTGCGTGCGGACTCCGGCACCGTGCATCGTTTTGCGTGCGGACTCCGTTTTGCGTGCGGATCCTGGCACCGTGCACCGTTTTGCATGCGGACTCCGGCATCGTGCACCGTTTTGCGTGCGGACTCCGGCAGCAGACATCGTGTTGCGTGCGGATCGCGTGGAGGCCAATTGCAAGTGTCTTCGAGCAATTGGTGGCAAATCGAGGTGGGTGGCCTTATCTCCAAGTTTTATGGACTGTACAGTATTTCTACTGATGTAGGACTATGCATGATAGTTTATTTCATTGTGTAGTATGCTAGATTGTAGGAATTGTTATTCCTTTTATTATCTGTTAATATAGTTATCTTGGAACTTGACCTAGCACCCCCGTCATATGTTGTATGTGTAACCAGACTAGTAGAAAACCCTCACTTGGGCTAGGGTTATTTATGCTTAGACATCCACACAGTTCCTTCATCCCTGGACATAGTGTTTTCTCGCCCGGGTAGTGGGCCGAGAGGTCGGGACTTGCTTTTAGTGTGGGATGCTTTTACACTCTTGCCTGGGAGCAGAGTGGAGTCTGGTAGTTGTACTGGGTTGCTTATCTGTGCCGGGAGCCGTTTGGGTAAACGGTAGTCCCGGGAGGTCTTGTTTCCCTGTTGTGCCGTCGTGGAGGGAGCCGTTGCGCAAACGGCAGTCCCGGGCCGTCGAGTATCTTCCGGTCAGTGTTGTTGGGAACCGTTGGGGTTGACGGTGGTCCCAGGTCGTTGAATGTTGTCCGACCTGTTTTGTTACCCTGAGTTGTGGGTCGTTCCTGGCTGTGGAGTATCTCCAGCCAGTGTGCTTTGTGCTGCGAGCTGTTGGGAAAGGCTAGTGTCTCGTGTTCGAGTTAGCCGAGCAGCTGAGTCGTCGAGAGTGCTCCGACTGTTGTGCGAGGTATTTGGGGATCTTGAGCCCTACCGTTCTGGGAGTGAGCGTGGTTTTTGACTATAGCCCTTTTATGCCAATTTGTGATACTCTTTGCCGCGCCGTTTTCCTCAGTTAGAGTCGCGTCCCTGAGATGCCGCTGTGGATACGATGGGCCTGTTGAGGCAGTTTTGCGCGAGGGGTGAGTTAGTCGGGCAGGACGCCCCACGTAAATCCCGTCCTCATGGGGATGTGTGGTAGTGGGCAGGCGCGTTCCTAGTCGACAGGCGCAGGCTTGACTGGACCCTATGAGGCAGTCAGTTCGATTGGGTCTATTGGGCACCTTGGGTGCGAGTGGTCTCTTTTACTTTCATCTGTTCCACTTTTTGGAGTATCTAGATAGAGGCGTGGTAGCTGTAGAGTAGCTCCAGCTTTTCTTGTTCAGATTTCATTGCATTGTTATCTTTTGCCTCTAGTAGACTTGGTGGGCAGACCGTTGGGCTTGTTGACGGCACCCACTGAGAACTACTGTGGGAAGTAGTTCTCACACCCGTCGTGGTGTCTTTTTCCCCAGGAACTACTTCTCCTGTTCCTGTTGCTCCTGTTGCTGATCCTTCTGACCGAGGCGAGGGAGTCGCGAGCTAGTTCCCTACCCGTCGTTGGAGTGTAGCGGTACCCCTTCAGAGGAGAGCTTCAGTAGATTAGTTTACTTCTTTTTCCTCTGTTGAGAGACCCTTGTTGTGAGGTATAGAGTTGTACTTTATTTTACAGTTTGAGAGACTGTTGTAGTGAGGATATTTTTGTAGCGAGAGCTTGTACACTGATGTACTTTATTGGAGATATCTCCCTTTTGAGTTTTGTATCAGAGGACTTTGTATACGATCGTATTTGGGAGATGGATATTGTATTATTTTCAGTTGTACAGGGTTTGGTTTTCAGTTCTTACTAGTTTACTTTCAGCTCTGATATCTGTATCTCTGTAGTTGATTCTTTCTGCAGGTTAGACGCTTCGTCTGTACGGCAGTTTCCGTACAGATGGCGGATCTGTTAGTGAGCCCGGGTCGCAGTTTCGACCCCGGGGCGTGACTATAGATGTCAGTCTAGCAGAGACCCCTCGAGACAACCTCCAACTCGAGCCGCCTCATCTTCTCAAGTAATGGCGCCAGGTCTGTGATCATCATAGACAAACTCTGCACTGCTCTCTGGCTCAATGCATCTGCAACTACATTAGCCTTGCCGGGGTGATATAAGATATTCACATCATAATCCTTCAATATTTCCAACCATCTGTGCTGTCTTAAATTCAACTCTTTTTGTGTAAACAAATACTTCAGGCTCTTGTGGTCGGTGTAGATCTCACAGTGCTCTCCATATAAATAGTGGCGCCAAAGCTTCAGTGCGAAAACCACTGTGACAAGCTCCAAGTCATGAGTAGCGTAATTCTTTTCATAATTCTTTAACTGTCGGGAGGCATAAGCAATTACCCTACCCTCCTGCATCAGCACGCACCCAAGTCCACTGTGGGATGCATCACTTTAAATCACATATCCTTTCCACTTAACAGGGAGGGAAAGGATAGGAGCTGTCATCAATCTGCGCTTTAATTCCTCAAAGCTCCTCTGGCAATCCTCACTCCAGATAAACTTAATTCCCTTTCGAGTCAAGCGAGTGGGGGTGTGGAAATCTTCGCAAAACCTTCCACAAACCGACGGTAATATCCAGCTAAACCCATAAAGCTGCGCACCTCTGTAATCGTCGTCGGTTTGGGCCAATCCCGAACTGCCTCAATCTTCGCCGGGTCAACTGCCACACCTGCGGCTGAAATCACATGGCCCAAGAAAACTACCTCCCGAAGCCAGAACTCGCACTTTGACAACTTGGCATACAACTTCCTCTCTCGTATAAGTTGAAGCACAATCCTCAAGTGCTCCTCATGCTCAGCATCGCTCCGGGAGTAAACAAGGATGCTGTCGATGAACACCACCACAAACTAGTCTAGATATGGCCGAAATATTCGGTTCATCAAATCCATAAATGCGGCAGGGACATTAGTCAATCCAAAAGGTATGACGGTGAACTCATAATGCCCATACCGAGTCCTGAAGGCTGTCTTAGAAATGTCCTCAGCCTTCACCTTCAATTGGTGGTAACCAGACTGTAGATCAATCTTCGAAAAGACACAAGACCTTTCCAGCTAATCAAAAAGATCATCAATGCGCGGCAAAGGGTACTTGTTCTTGATGGTCACTTTATTCAATTATCGATAGTCAATGCAGAGTCTGAGTGAGCCATCCTTCTTCTTCACGAATAACACCGACGCTCCCCAAGGCGACACACTCGGTCTAATAAAGCCTTTCTCCATCAAATCTTGGAGTTGCGCCTTTAACTCTTGCAGCTCCGCCGGTGCCATCCGGTAGGGTGCCTTTGAGATTGGCGCAATTCCAGGAACTACGTCAATCACGAACTCAATCTCCTCCGGCGGCATACTCGTCAACTCCGGTGGAAAAACATCCGAGAACTCACGAATAATAGAGATATCCCCGAGTTCCGGTGCCGCCGTAGGCCCACCAACAATACTAGCCAAACAGGCTACACCTCCTGCCCTGGCTCTCTAAAAGTCACAGTCCTCGCAGCACAATCTATCATCGCGAAATATCTGGCCAGCCAGTCCATCCCAAGCCCTACATAAAAATTCTGCAACTGTCGTAAGACCAGCAGGTCTGCTGCCATGATCCAAGACTCTAGCTGCACTGGGCAGGACCAACAACACTCCTCTACGTGCAATGTGTGATCGGAAATCTGAACCTCTCGTGCACGTGATAACCGTCCTACCTCTAGCCCACACAATGATGTGAATGCTCTACTAATGAATGAATGAGATGCACCGGTATCAAATAAAGTGCGAACTCTAATGCCAGAAAGCAAAATGATACCTGCCACCACACGGTCAGCTGCCAAGGAGTCATCTACCTGAGCTGCATAAACCCGTCAACTCTAAGATGGCTGTCGGCGGTCAGAAGAGTGTGAGGAAGGAGATCTGCTAGCAGGTGCATATGGTCACTAGGCTGTCGACCTCTGCTGGGAGGTAGTAGGTGCCGATGCAGAAGAAGGTGCTGTCGATGTCGAAAAGGGGCACGAAGGTCGCATGTGCCCAGACTGCCCACAACCGTAGCAGCGTCCCCACCGCTGATCACAAGTATTAGCAAAATGCTGACCCCCGTAGAAGATACACCTGTCAGAATACTGTGGTTGTCTCCGCATGTTGCCGCTGCTGTGATCTCTGCGGCCGTGACTGCGACCTCTGCTGCTGCTTAGACTGCGATCGCTGCTGCTGCTGCTGTTGCGGTGGTCTCTGGGATCCACCAGGCCCTCGCCGATCAGAACTCCCACCGTCGTTAAACTGATGCTGCGGTGCGGTGGTCATGGTGGTTTCCAAGAACTGGCCTGTCCCCCATCCTCGGATGCTGGGCGCTTCCTCTCTGAGTTTCGCCCGGCCATCTCTGCTCTCCTGGCAACCATAGCGTCGCCCCGCTCCACCCATAGTGCTTACTCAATGGCCTCATCGAGAGTCTGAAGCCACTGTGCGTAAACCAGCGTATAGATCTCAGTATGAAGGCCACTCTCAAAAAACTGGACCCGGTGTGGCTCATCGCAGGCGACGAAGGGCACGCAGTTGAGCAACTGCATAAACTCCCTCCGATACTCCTGTGTAGACCTGTTACCCTGTTGAATGTTCTTCAAGTCGTCCTCCAACTTCTGCTTCACGCTGCTTGAGAAGTAAGTCCCGAGCAGCATCCGTTGAAACTCTGACCAAGGCATCTGCCGGGTGGTCTAGAACTCGGCGGGCTCCACCCGGCGCCACCAGGCATCAGCATCACCATCGAAACAGTGAACCGCCATGTGAACCAGATACTTCTCCTGAATGAAGAAATTCCTGAATAACTTTTCCATTGCAGCTATCCATGCCTCCACTTCCCATGGCTCAGCATTCCGCCCCGAGAATCTGGGCGGGCGAAATTGGCTGAATTTGGCCAACTTCTCAGCAACCATCTCCTCCTCATCCGGTGTCTTCGACTGGGCCGCTCCCTGGGCTCCACTACTCTAGACAGTGCAGTCAGTATACGAGGTACAACCGGGGATGCATGGGTCTCCTGTACAGTCGGGGGTGGCTCCTCTCTCTGAGCTAGCAGCTGATCTATCCGCTGCTGCTGCTGTCGGCTACTCTCGGCCAGCTGGGCCACCAAGGCCCGCAACTACCTCAACCCAGCTAATCCAGATGACTCAGGCTTCTCAGGGGGTGTAGGGGTACCCCTGGTGGGAAAACGACGACAGGCAGCCATCCTACTACCACAAGTAAAACACGAGTCTAAAAACGCAAGCACACTCGATCCAATCCAGCGAAAGTCCAGGACATCCCCATGCTACTGTAGCTTTATGTTGTCTACAGCCAACATAATTGCCCAACAGAAGTAGGGTATGCAAATCCCTCTCCACTCACAGGAAGAGTTTAATAAAATAAATCACCGACTTTCGCAAAATATCACACCTCTCACGCCCTATCATCCTAGGGTCTGCCAAAAGCCTAGGGTTTCCTAAGTCCCAACTGACCTATCCCTAAGCTCTGATACCAACTTAATATGTCACGCCCCGGGTGTAAACCAGAACCCGGGCTCGTCTCCAGATCCGCCGTGCACACGAAATTTTCCGTGTACACAAAGCGTAAAACCTGCTCAGATATAAAAGATTAACATAAAAGAGCACAAGTATAGAGCTGTAAACTAAAACTAAAACATCTCATACTGGAACTGAAAGTAAAACAGTAATAAGGTACAACATCATCTCTCAACTCTCCAAAATAAAAGTACATCAATCTGAGTAACAGGGGTACAATAAAAGTTTAATACAGTCTCTCTCTCTCACACTGGCAGGAGATCTAACTACTCGGCGATCCCCTTACCTCGGTCGGCGGTCGACGGACCCGCAGCTACCGCAGAAGACTCTACAAAACAAAGGGGAGAAAGGGGGAGAGCAACCCAGGGTGTGAGAACAACTAGTAAAACTAGTAGAGCCCTCAGTGGGTAAATTCTCAAAGTCCAACGTACCAGAGGCAAGAAAAAGGGGTAAGTGGTAAAACTGTAAATAGAACAGCTGATAAGAGAAAACTACCACTATTATGCCCCTAATGCAGTACTGAATAAAACAGTCACTGTATTCATGCATCAGTAAATAAGAAATGTCAAAATAAACCCAATCAAATGGACCAGTATAAAACCCAGTACTGCCTGCTCTGCCGTCGAACTCAAAAACCCAGTAACTGATTGGCACACGACTCGATCTCAAAGTAACCAACTAACCGGCACACGGCTCAGCCATAACGCCTACTTCGGAGTGGCACTTGAGGGGAGCGACCCACACGAGTAAAGTAACCATGTCGAAAGTATCTCAATAAGCAGGACTTGATCATGACTATGCTCAATGTGGAGAACTATATCCACAAAAGGAATCCCGGCCCCGACATGATGCAAGATCCATAACTGGCGCAACTGTCCACAATCCACGATGGCCCAACCAACCCACGGGTCAAAATCCGGTGTAAGCCCACCCCGACTCGATAATCTTAACTATACCTCCCTGAACCCATGCTCATCCCAGAACAACATGTAACACCTCCACATGTGTATAAAAGAGGAGAAAAGAAACCAAAAAGAGTTTTCTCCTAAGTCAAATCCAACATGATCGTGTAGCAGAAAAAGGTGGCTTATCTAGATGACCATTCAAGCATGCATTTGTTCTCATTTGGAAGCAAATAAAGAGTAGGTTGCAACATGATTCTCACATCAAATGAACTTTGAAATAACCGACAACATTCATTCTCATTTTGAAGGGTTTAGGAGTCATGAAACAACACTTAATTTTATAAGGAATAAATCTCAACATATAACCATAACTATCCTTTTTCATGCATGAACTAAAATCAATAGTAGGAATCAATCTTACATAAGCTAGATCAAGATCAATGAAGTATCTATTCTCACATAAATATCCAACTACCCTCACAGGAACCATCCATTCTCTCCTAAATGTAGGTTGGTGATCAATTACCCAATAACTCTCACATTGTATAGGCTAAAGGAATATCGCTTATGATCAACATCACATAATGTAGTGCAACATTCACCAAGCTAATCATTCACACATGGATATTGGATAGGCTAAGGATTAACTAACATCACATAAATATGGGCATTCAATCAAGAATCACCAAGAAATAGGGAAATAACAACCAACTATAATAAGTGGAAATCCAATAGCCCGAGTGGGTAAATCATAACTTTGGAGGTGCTCAACAACCCACCTGATAGCTCAACGATCCGAAGTCCGATCTTGCTGAAATTCGGCGTGCACGATATCCCACCTGTTATGAATCCAACGCACCAATAATCGCCACGAGATCACCATATGATTAAACACAATCATCAAAACAAAATTGTCGGGCAGATTTTTGAAAAAAAATCCAGCAATTAACCCTTTTGAAGATAGATTAAATATCTGAATGCAATACCTCAATTTTACACTCCAAACAGTAAATTTAGGTTTCCCTCTGTCCAAGAATCATCTTCCAAAGCTCAAGAACCTCTCTTAGGCCCCTCTTAATTTTTCAATTTACAAAAAGGTCCAATGATGTCCAAAAAAACATCAAATTTTTAACATAAACTTCTAAGTTAAATAGGGACCAATCCATACAGAATTTTTAACTGCAGCCAAAAGAAGAAATGTTCACCTTGATTCTAAGAATATGACCAAACTTAAAAATCCCAAAAATAGCCACGGATTAACTCAAAATCTGCATCTCTGAAGTCCAATTATCAAAACAACATCCAAACACAATCCTGCTGTGAACCTGAAAATAGGGGCTAAAAGATTGATAGAATTACCTAGGCAAACGAGCTTCAAATTCTGCAATAAAGATACCACTGGATTCCTCTTCGAGAGTAGATGAAGATCAAGCAAAAAAACACCAAAATCCATGGACAAATAAAAGAGAAATTCCATAATTACTTTCAACTATCTAAAATTCAATATGTGCACAAGTTCTTAAAAGAAGGCTAATAAACTCTCAGAAAACTTCAAATCTAGGTAAAGTGGTACATACCAAAGATTTCTCAGTACAAATTATCTCGAAATTCCACTCCTACAGTCCTGGGGAGGGAAAACACTGTGCATTGTCCAAAATCCCATGCTGTGCATAAGGGTCTCAAAGATGGCTTGAAAACTCCAACGAAACTCAAGATCTAGCTAACGTGTTGAATACCAAAGTTGTAGATCTACCTCTTGTGAAGATGCAGAACCAAATATTAGGCCAAAACTCCAAAAGATGAGTTCTGTAGGTCCCCTGCACTGAAACGCGATGAAAATAAGTTGAAAATGGCCTCAAGGTGTTCTTCCACCTCTTGTGTAGCTATGCACACCACAGTTTCTCCCCCAAGTTCCACCACAGATGAAGAAGAAGAAGAAGAAGAAGATGATGATGATGAAGGGGATCCTCTGGAAATCACAGGAAAAATGTCCAAATAGGCAATATTCTGAAATGGTGGAGAAAGGGGCTATTTATAGGCCAAAAACCATCAGAAAAAGAGGTTTTGGGAACAACCTTGGGAAAGCAAACACGGCCGGGGTGGGGAGAGAGAAGAGGGACACGCGGCGGCTGTCCATGCGCCCCCACCCCCCCCACCCCCCCCCCCCCCCCTCCCCCCCCCCCCCGCCCCCCCCCCCCCCCCCCCCCCGCTATCCGACGCGCCGCGTTACGCCACGTGTCACAACGCAGTTGGGTGGGCGCCCGCCAGTCGAGGCGTGGTGCGGCGCGTGTCCGCCGCCCGCGGGAGCACGCGCGTGGCGCCTGTCAGTGCGCTCCACGCGTCGCTGCCGGCCCAATAGAAGCCCACCACATGTCGCACCACTCCCTGCTGCGCTTGGTGCACGCGCCCAGCTCCATGGACCGGCCCGCATTGAATTGGGCCCGTTTGGCCCAATTAGCCTATTTTGGCTAATTTGCGCGCTGAGTCCGTTTTTCGTGTTTGTTTGCCGCGTTACGGACCCGATACACCAATAATAGGTATTTTCTCACTACGGACCATCCGGTCAAGTAACACGGAAATTCGGGTCACCACATCAATCTCACCAAAATACAGCACGGGTAGGGATCTGGCTCGCGACTCCCTTACCTTGGTCTGACGAACCAGCCGGTGCAGGGACTAAGGGAGTAGACTCTACAAAAAGAAGTCACCAACCGAGGGTGTGAGAACTACTTCAATCAAGTAGTTCTCAGTGGGAACCGTCTCCAAGATCAACGGTCTACCCACTAAGTTTACTAGAGGCAGGATAACACTAAAAAGTGAGAAAATTGATATGAAAGCTAGTAAGAAATCTACAGCTACCATGCCTCTATCTAAAATGCTCAACAAATGATGATGTACAAAAAAGCAACCACTCGCTCTCGAGGTGCTAAAGTAATAACCAATCTCAACGACTACTGCCACATCGGGTCCCGTTGTCACGCCCCGGGGGCGAAACTGCGACCCGGGCTCGCCGACAGATCCGCCATCTGTGCAGAAACTGCTACACAGACGAAGCGTCTACCCTGCAAAAGATCTATAGCTAAACATGTATCAGAGCTGAAATAGAACTAATAGCTATAGAAATCAAATACTGAACATCTGAATAAAAACAAATCCTCAATACAAGTCTCTCTCAACTATAAAAAGTAAATACAACAATCCTCACTGATCTCTCAGACTGTCCAGTACAAAAGTGGAAACATAAAATATACAGGGTACATCTACCTCAGACTCTCAATGCTGGTAAGGAACTAATCGGCCACGTCCTCACCTCGATCTGCTGTCTCCGCGCGAACCAAGCCGGAACAGCTACCTCAACCTATCACCGCAGCGGGTGTGAGATCTACTGCAGAAGGCAGATCTCAGTGGGTACCGTCCCAATATCCACGGTATGCCCACTAAGTCTACTGGAGGCGAAACAGATAGATATGCAGATAGATAGATAATGGGTAAGCTGAAAGAAAACTACAGCTAAAATATCTCAATCAAAGGCTCAAGAAAACTCTACCAATAACATGATATGCGTACACTCTCTACTGCAAAGATGCCTCAGTAACAATGCTCAAAGGAAGGAAACCCATCTAAGAACATAATATGTAACCACCCGCTCTATCACCCAATCTCAATGACTGCCAAAACTGGCTCAGTCTAGCCTGCGCCTGTCGTGTCGTCTAGGTACGCACCTGCCCACTACCACGCATCCACATGAGGACGGGATTTACGTGGGGCGTCCCAAACTGACTATCTCAATCTCACGTAAAGTGACCCCATGGTAACTCGGCCAGGGGTATCAAGCGACAACTAGTATATCAACTAGGCGCATCAACATCTCATCATCAACACGCACCCGGGGCGTAACTCGAGGGGAGCGACCCCAACGACCTCAAGTATCTCATCAGTCTCAACTGTCTCAATAAGTGGCACATGCAGGCTATGGACCACGATCAAACAGATCGGCAACTCGATGCTCAAAAGCACAACTCATGCGGAAAAAGAGACTCCACGACTCAACAGGAAATGCCCAAATCCTCACATAATCTGTCGGAGAACTCTCTACGACTCAATCTGATAATGCACAACCCATGGCTGAGTCGGGAAACCTCCACGACTCGATCTGCCAGAACCCCAAAACTCTCATAACTAAGTGGGAGAACCACCTCCACTATCAAATCAGAGATACATAATAATCTCGTCACTCCCAACAAGGAAGCTCAAACCCTCATGACTCCGGAAACTCATATCTCAATACTCTAAAAATCCACTCGCCCCCCCCCCCCCCCCTGACACGAGTAAACATGCACCCTGAACTCATGCCCAACCTCTGACAAACTCAGAAATTCAAAACCATTTTGAAAATGCTGATTTTCTTTAAAACAGGTTTTTCTCAATTTTTAAAATGATCAGGGTGCAAAAATGATGTCGACAGAACATGCAATCTAGTGTCCTATAGCATCAGGAGTATACTAAAAATGATCCGGGGTTCCAATAAATTTTACAGAGAATTCCAGGCAACTACCAGATTTAATTAAAGAGAAAATAACATGATCAACTTGCATTCAATAGCATTAAAGGGCATTCCATAAATTTTGGAGAAATTCCAACCCACCTGGATCGCTTTCCGCAGGCAACGCTGAAGTCGGGGAAGCGCCGAATCCTCAACCGACGAAAATTCCTAAAATCGCATCGCGCGCGAACCACGGAAAAATCCCCCGGAAGATCAAATAAACTTCCTCGAGTCCTCACAAAAGCCTATGCGCAACCGGCTCACTCCACGGCCAAATCAAAGTGCGAACAAAGGATCCAGCACTCAACCAGTCCACCACCAACATTAAGCATCTGCCCACCAAGACCACCACAACACCCACAGCTCACAGCATAATTAAAATTACATGTTCACGTAAACCCAAATTACATAAATTCAAGTCCATCATCAGCTACTAGGTGCTCACAGTCCACTCTACACCCTTCTCAAACCAACAGGCAACTCAAATTAAACACACATAACTCACACCCACTACTCTGTAAGCTCCAACCAAGCACATAAAACCAAACAGAACTTCCCATAACTCCTCTGCACACACAAAAAACCCTCCACACTCACAGCCCAGACAGCACAAGGTGGAATCCACGCGGCGCGCACCCGACTCGGCTCCGCACAGCACCCCGGCAAGAAATCCACCGCAGAAAATGTCAACCTGAGAGAGAAAAGGGAGCAAAACCAATAAAATAATAAAAGTCAATTAAAACTCAGCCCGCAGTCCACGGCACCAGTCCTCTGCATGCGCGCCAACCGCACGCAGCAGCCGCGCGCGCCGCTGCCGCTGGCCGCGCGGCGCCCGCGCGCTGCTGCCGCGCTCTGCTGTTGCTGCCGCCGTAGACACTTTCTCTACAGCTGCTAGCAAAGCGATACAACCATGACTCAACCTCTGTCGTGCTCTAACATCCTCTAAAAACAGACTCCTCCTGACCAGGTCCACGGAGGGTCATTGTCCTCTCTTGGCAATCCATGGTAGCATAAAATTGGGATAACCAATCCCTATCCAACCTCTTATCAACATCCCGAAGCTGATGTAGGACTAGAAACTCGATGGGTCAAATCCAAGGTCCTAACTGCACTGGCAGGACTGGCCACACTCATCCATGTGCTAAACGTGAACGGGAACCTGATCCTCACATGCACAAGCCAACGGTCACATCTCTGGCCCACAGTAAGCTACCCCTGCTCTACTAAAGCACACACAAGCGGTGTCGGCATCAACCACGCTCTAACTCCGATGACCACAAGGAAAACCATACCTGGTGAGACGCGATTCACTATCCTGGCATCCTCTAACCCATTGCACAAATTCATCCACTAAATGCTGGTGGTCATCGCTCAATCTGCCTCGGCATCACGGCTCTATCAGCGTACTGGTAAGTCGGAAGAACTTCTTCGTCCTGAAGGGGTAGTGGGGTTGCCGTCGCAAGCGGCAAATCCATGAGCACTACCCTGGGGCGCTCTGCCTGAAAACGTCCTGACTATCCACATGAAACTCACAACTCCCACCAACTAACAACAAGGCCGGAGATACTCAACAGCCGGGACCACTGTAGAGTATTGGATTTGCGTTGGGCACCGACTCCGCATTTGTGCACAGAAAAATTTGGAAATGCTTGGAACAAGTGTATTTTATGTTTACAGCGGGGTTCGGGAGGTTTTAGAGCGGTGCGGAAGCTTCCGGGGCAAAAAGTGAGTCGGCGGCGTGATTTTTTGAAGCTTGCTGGAGGATTTCAGGTTTGGAGTGGCTGAGTTCCGGAACCAAGAGCTGGGTTCCGGAACCAGCTCCTGAGTTCCGAAACCAGCCCTTGGGTTCCGAAACCCAGGGTGGGGTATCGGTACCCAACTTGGAGTATCCGTACTCAGCAGCTCGCAGGGGATAATTAAGGTGCTGACATGAATTTTTAGAGGGGCATTGAGGTAATTTCACTTCCCTTTTCTGTTTGCCCTATACTTGGTCTTTATATACAAGCCATTCACCTGCTTCTTCTCCACGACAACCTAAGGAAAGAAAAGCAAGAAAGAAAAGAAGGAAGCAAGGAAAAGAAAGTGAAGGAGAAGAAAGGAGGAAGGTGCTTTGTTGGTTTCCTGCTGTTTGGTGTGGAGCTGAGCCGCGCGCGCATCGAGCTTCTTTGGAGGTATGTTGGCAGATACTTCTAGTTGGGCCTTTGGATTTATTATATGGTTTTGGAGAGATTTATTGAGTTGAATTGGATGTTTTCTTTCTCTCTTTCCCTGCGTGACCATTGAGAGCAGCTTGTGTTGTTGGCCGCATACCTTGGAGTTACTGCGCGGGGCCGAGCATACATGCATGCATGCATGCATGTGCGCATGCTGTTTTGGCTGAAAGGGAGCCGAGGTGCGCAGGAGGTTTGTAGAGGATTCGAGCTTGCTGGTTGAGCTTCCGGGGATTTTCCGAGGTGCACGGCAGTGTGCGCGCGCGCGCGGCGCAGTTTCAGAGTTTCGACAGATCGTAGTTTCGGCGCGACCCCGACTTCGGCTTTGCCTACGGAAAGCATTTTAGGTGAGTTGGAATTCTTCCAAATTGTATGGAATGCCTCCTAATGCTTCTGTATGCATTTTGATCATGTCTAGTGTATTATAGTTACTGTTGATAAATCTGATAGTTGCCTAGAAAATTCCAGAAAATTCAGTAGAACCCCAGATCATTTTTAGTGTACTCCTAATACTGTATGACACTAGAGTGCATGCTTAGATAGCGTTAATTTTGCACCGGGACCGTTTTAAAAATCATGAAGCCCGTTTTAAGGATAAACCGGCATTTTAAAAGTGGTTTATTAAATTGTGAGATCGCCAGTGAGATGACATGGTTCCAGGGTGCATGTGACCTCGTGCCTGGGGGCCGAGGGGTCTATATTTGACTTGTGGATGATTTTACTAGTGTCTTGGGGCTTAGAGAGGGCTTATCAGATTGAGTCGGGAGGGTTCACCGACCTAGACATGAGTTGTGATGTTGGCATTCGAGTTTCCGATCTGTTTGATCGTGGATTAGAGCCTGTAGGCGCCACTTTGTGACAGATGTGTTACGCTTGAGCTCGGTGGGGTCGCTCCCCTCGAGTTACGCTCCGGATGCGATTGATGTTGATTGAGATAGTCAGACTAGGACGCCCCACGTGGAGTGGGCAGGTGCGTTCCTAGCAGTCAGTTTAGGACGCCCCACGTGGAGTGGGCAGGTGCGTTCCTAGACTACAGGCGCAGGCCTGACTGGACCCGATGTGGCAGTCATAGAGATTGGGTGATATGAGCGGGTGGTTGCATTATATGTTCTTAGATGGTTTTCCTTTGAGCATTCTATTTGAGGCATGTAGCGGTAGTTTTATTTCCAGCTTGCATTTTATCTATCTACCGATCTATCTGTTGCCTCCAGTAGACTTAGTGGGCATACCGTGGACTTTGGTGACGGTACCCACTGAGAGCTACCTTCTGCTGTAGTTCTCACACCCGCTGTGGTGAAAGGTTTTCCTGAGGCGGCTACTCCGGGTTCAGCTCGTGCGGAGTCATCAGACCGAGGTAAGGGCGTGGCTCTCGTGAACGCGCTGCAGTGAAAATCGGCTCCAAACACCATCGGGGTGATCCAGGCGATCTCGCGGACTGAAAAGCGACGGTAGAAGCCAAAAACAAAGGAGTGTCGAAGTGCGCCGCGTCGCAGAAAACGCCGATGCTGGCCTCCAAAAATACCCAAGATCCTAGGAAGGGTAGATGACAAAGTGGGGAGAGCCTCTGCCAAAAGGGGGCTCCAGAAAATCTCCAAAACCCGCAGAAAAGGGCACCCATTATAGGCTGAAATCCAAGAGGAAAATCCACAGTTTGGGGTACATCTTCCGGGCGCCCGAAAGTTTTGGGCGCCAACAGTGCCGCCGATCCAGCTGTCCATCCAGCGCCCGGATCAACCTCCACGCGACACGTCGCCACCGAACAGCCAACAGCCGAACCCTACACCCGCGTTGCGCCGCGTGGCCCCCTGCGGGCGCTGATGCGTGGCGCGCCCACGCGCGGGAACCGCGCGTCAATGCCTCTGTCGCCGCGCCCACGCACGCACACGCCACATAGCCTTCCACCTGACTTGCACGTAGCCCGAGGCGCCTGCCGTGCCAGCCCGTGGACCGTGCCCGCTGCACCACCCAACCGTCTGCCGCCACCTGTCCACATCGCGCCATCTTTCCCGACTTGCTCACTAAGTTTACTAGAGTGTGAAATCCCTACATTAAATCTATAAATTGATCACCCTGTTGACAGTCTTGCTTGAATTAATATAAATGTGAGCCTATCATGTGAGATTATTCCTGTGGACCTATCATGTTAAAAATAGCCCTATCATGTTAGCACTTAGCTTTTGTACAAAGGATGATCATGTTGAGACATAATTGATGATGCTTCATTTCTATTCTACATGAGGACAGTTGCATGCTTGTATGGACATCTAGATAGGCCACTATTTACTGCTACACTATCATATTTGGACTTGACTTAGGAGAAACTATGTTATTCTATCTCTTCTTCTATTATGAGGCGTGACTCATGTTGCTCGGGTTCGAGCAGGGGGTTGGGATAGTGTAGTCGAGGGTGTACTAGTTATGGGATTTCTGGGTGTTGCGGCAACCGCGGACTTTAGGCGGTTGATCGGATGTTGCCCTTGCATCAGATTGGGGTTTCTTCAGTGGATGGGTTTTCCCACTTGAGCATAGTCGTGATCTAGTCCTGCTACTGCGAGATACTTGTGACATGGCTATTTTACTCGTGTGGGTCGCTCCCCTCGAGTGCCACTCCGGAGTGAGCTTTTACACTGGGCAGGTGCTGGTGAGTTAGGTTTGTGATATCACTTCGGTGCTTTGCAAAGGCTGGCAGGCCCGATGATGATGACAGAGCAGGCAGTACCAGTTTCACTGGTCCATCGATTGGGTTTGTCTAGACCGATACTTTTACTTATGCACTTCCTTCGTCGTTCATTTTGGCATTACATTTAGAGGCATAGTAGTGGTAGCTTCATTCTATCAGCAGTTATGTTCTTAGCTTACCACCTCTCTTTTCCCTTTTGCCTCTGGTATCCTTAGTGGGTGTGTCGGAGTTTGAGGCTTTACCCACTAGGGGAGGCTACTGATTTTATAGTAGTTATCACCCCCATTATTGTTTGCCCCTTTTCTCTTCCTTTGTTTTTGAAGAGTCGTCTGCGGGAGCTGCTAGGCCATCAGCAGTAGATCGAGGTAAGGGGATCGCGGAGTAGATAGATCTCCTGAGAGACTGTGAGCTGCAGGTAGACAGATATTGTACCCTTATACTCAGACTGTAGTAGTTTACTTTTATTTTGAGGTCTAGCTTTGGCCAGCTGGGTGTATTTTATTTTGGTGAGCTGGGAGCTTATTGTACCTTTTATGCTTATGTCATATTTCTAGTCTGAGATATTATGTAGTACTTCTTAGTTCAGCTCCGTATTATGCTCTTTTATTGTATATCTTATATCTTAGCAGGTTACTGACGCTTCTTGTACATGGGAAATTCCATGTGCACGGCGGATCTATTAGCGAGCCCGGGTTCTGGTTTCCACTCGGGGCGTGACAGAAAGGGTAAAGCATTTACGAGTTGTCATCATGTCTCAAACATGAAATCTCACTATTTCATCTTCATTGTACAAGTTTAGAAGTTTTCTACTTGTATCGCACTACACGAGATGGCACTAATGTCATAATGTCCATTTGTACATGATAACATGCATAACATGTTCCAATAGCTCTAACACATGTATAGATGTTCTCTATTCATATCCAAACTCTTAACTTCACGATAATTCCTATTCAATTCCCCCTTAAAGTGCCCGTGCACATACAATGTTTACCTCTACTACATAGAGTATGAAATTTCCTACACATGAAAGGGTTCAAATGCATGATCATAAATCATGATAAATCAAACGATGCATATTTAATATAACAATGATTCCCTAAAAGTCTATAGGAGACATAGGGGAGTTCACCCATTTCGGTGAGGTCAAACCCACCGGATAGTGGCCAAACCCTTGTGAAGGATCCCAACCAAGTTGCCCAGACTTCCTCTCATGCCCTAAGAGAAGTTTCCAAAGGGTCAAAACATCACAAAAACCCAATCACAAAATTCCTTAAAAATCGTAAGGAAAATAGGTGGAAAATACCTTTGGTTGAGAAATCTTGCTAGATCTTGAAATCCAAACAAGAAAAACTTCAAAACCAACTTACAAGAGTGTTCTACACCCATCAATTCCACCCCAAAAGCTAGAAATCAAAGAGCCCCAAAATAAACCCTAGTTTTCCAAAAATTAGGTTTTCCTACAAAAATCCGAAAAGAAAGGAAATGAAGTGTTCCTAACCTCTTTCAGGCTCGAATCGCACCTTGGAAGTACAAGGGATGGGAACTAGGGCTCCAAACTTCCTTCTTCTTCAAGCTCTTGCCTTCCTTCAAGCTTTTGGTGCTGGATCCAATGGTGGAGAAGAAAAAGATGAAGAAGAAGCCAAGTAGAGGGAAGAGTTGAAGCTGAAAATTCAAGAAGAACTCTCCTTCTCTCTCTCTCACATACCATCTCCTGCTCTCTCCAAATGAAAGGAAAAGAGGGTAAAAGGAGGGTTAAAGGCCCTATTGTAACAAAATTCCCAAAGCCCCCTGCAAGAAATGGATTTACATTTCTTGCTAGGTTGTCCAAACCAAAACAGTCCGGACTCTCCCGAAACGGTCCAGACCCCGAAGGTGGAATCCTAGATTCGCGCGGACAGTCCGGACTTTCTCAAGACGGTCCGGACCCTATTGTAAAAAGCTCAAAATTTTAGATTTTCCGAAAATTTCTGATTCGCGCCCAAGCTCTCCGGAAACCTTCTAGATCCTTCTGAAAGCTTACCAAAATATCCAAAGGGTATCATTCTACCCTTCATACACTAGAACTTCTCAATTTTCTAATGTTAAGTGTACTACATTCACCCCTCCTAAAAAGGAGTTTCGTCCGCGAAACTAGTAGTCAAGTACCTCAAGTTTTCGGCAGAAAGAGATGAGGGAAACGTTCCTGAAGCGCGCTGTCCAGCTCCCAAGTAGCCTCGCGATCCTCGTAATTCCTCCAAAGTACCTTCACATAAGGTATCTCACGATTCCGAAGTTTTTCACCTCACGAGCCAAAATCCTCATGGGATGCTCCTCAAAGCTCAAGTCCTCGTGTAGTTCCGATGGGGCGAAGTCCACCACATGAGATGGATCAAAAACATACTTTCGGAGCGTCGAAACATGAAACACATTGTGCACTCCCGATAGGTTAGGCGGTAGAGCAAGTCAATACGCCACCGGGCTGATACGCTCCAAAATCTCATAAGGTCCAATAAATCGGGGACTTATCTTCCCCCGGATGCCAAATCTGACTCCTCGAGTCGGCGATACCTTTAGGAAGACATGGTCTCCTACTTGAAACTCCAAATCGTGCCGACGCTTATCCGCATACCTCTTTTGTTGACTCTAAGCTGAAATCAAATGTTCTCGCGCTAGTCAAACCTTGTCTTTGGCCTCTTGAAGTACATCAGGGCCTAAAATCAATCGTTCTCCCACCTCACTCCAATGAAGAGGTTATCGGCACTATCTTCCATAGAGAGCCTCGAATGGCGCCATCTTGATACTTTCTTGATAACTATTGTTATAAGCAAACTAGGCCATCGGTAGATGTTGATGCCCCACTATGACAATCAAAAACACATGCTCTGACCATGTCCTCAAGATCAGTATTGTAGTGTACCGGGACTTTGTAGAGCGCACCGACCACGCAAGATGGCGTGGTGCGGAGAAATCGCCTTGGGCGTGTTCCATATGTGTTTACAGATGGGTTCGGGTTGAGTCAGATCGACGCGGAAGCCCCAGCTTGAATCGGAGTTTTCCGGGCATTGTGCGCCATTAGAGGACTGGTTTTGTTAGAGCCTCGACTCCACAGTGGTGTGCAGAGAAATTGGAAAAGGTTTGGACATGTGTATTTTCATATTACAGTGGAGTTCGGGAGGTTTCGGATTGCTGCGGGAGCCCCGAAGGCAAAAGGTGAGTTGGAGTTGGCTTAAAATGGATTAAAAGAAGAAGAAGAGGAAATGAGGTGAGGTAAAAAAGGATTTTGATTGTGTTGATGGTGCGGATCTTCTGCTAGTAGCCGCATGGAGCCGAGCGGAGCGCGCGCGAAGAACTTGAATGAGGTGTAGCAGCTCCTTTTTTTGTGAAGCTTGGGTTTTTAGGATTTTGTTGATGGATTTGGAGTGATTTGGGTTTTGGAGGAGGTTGGTGTTGATTTTTGGATTGCTTGCCCCTTTGTTGGTGGAGCCGCAGCTGAGCGAGCGCATGCGCAGCTCGGGCGGCTCTTGCGGTTGGCTTGGTGTTCCGGAACCAATAAGTGGGTTCCAGAACAGGTACTTGGGTACAGGTACCACATGGAGGGTACCGGTACACCATGTTGCAGGTTACATTTTTAGTGACTTTTAGCAAGGGCATTTCGGTCTTTTCTCTTCCCCAACACCCTGTTGACCGGTTGACCCCTCTCTTCTCTATATATGGACCCCTCCCTTCTCCCTTGGATACGGAGAAAGGAAAAGAAAGAAAAGAAATGAGAGGAAGTAAGGTAAAGAAAAGAGAAGAGGTGGAAAGAAAGAAAGCAAGTGATGTTGCATAATGGTTTTCCGGCTGGTTGGTCACGAGCGGAGTCACACGCGCTTCGAGCTACATACGAGGTATGTGGCAGATTGTTTTTTTAGGCTGGGGATTATGGTTTATTTTGTGGTTTTGGTTGAGTTGAGCTAAATGGATTTCCTTTTTCCATCCCTTCCTCCATTTTTGCACTTGGTGGAGCAACTAGTGTGCTGTTTGGGCTTTGGAGCAGGGTATTACTGTGCGAAGCCGAGGGCATGCGTGTGCTGTGTGTGGACAGTGGAGTGAGTTAGATTGCGCGCAGAAGTTGTAGAGGACTCGAGAGGATTGTTCGAGCTTCCACGGATTTTTTCTTCGAGGTTCGCGATTGGGTGTGCGCGCGCGCGGCGCGGTTTTCGTTTTTCCGGCAGATTTTTGACAGTGAGCGCCCGACACTTCATCGACTTTAGCGATTGCCTGCGGAATGCTTTTGAGGTGGGTTGGAATTTCTTCAAGATGTATGGAATGCCTTCTAAAGCTATTGTATGCATGTTGATCATGTTTAGCTTATTATTTATATAGCTGGTAAATCAGATAGTTGCCTAGAAAACTATAGAAAAACATTTGTGAGCCCCATATATTTTTAGCATGATCTAGGGATGATATGACACTAGACTGCATGATTAGTTGGCACTAGATTGGCATCTGAACCGTTTTAAAAATCGGCGGACCGGTTTTAATGAAAACTGAGATTTAAAAATAGTTTGGAATTATTGTGAACTTCCAGAGAGATTGAGTAGGTTCAGAATGCATATGTTCTCGTGCCGGGGGGGGGGGGGGGGGGCGAGTGGATTTTTAGAGCTCTGTGAGATGAGTTTCTAGTGTCAGGTGAGTTGAGATCCCTTGTGATTTGGAGGAACTGTATCGCCCAAAAAATAAGGGATAGGTACTTAATGAAAGGGGGAGCGGTGGGCCTTCAAAAAGGAGCGAGGGAGTGATGGGCAACCTTAGTCTATATGTTGCTCGTGAGCCGCCAAGTACCAGTCTCGCAACTGTACTGGCGTTAAAGGATCGGTCCTTCACTTGCCGATCGTTCGCGAGTCGAACTCGCTCTCTTGCCTCGCCTTTCACTCACTCACTGGAGTCGGACTCATTCACTGCTGACTTTCTGGTAGTGGAGATGGTTCTCCGACTTGGTTTTGAGAGGTTGGGCTCTGGCAGATTGAGTCGTGGAGGTTTCCCGACTTAGCAATGGGATTTGCATTATCAGATTGAGTCGTAGAGGGTTCTCCGACATAGCTGTGAGAGGTTTGGGCAGTCCCTGATCGAGTCGTGGAGGGTTCCCGACTGAGATGTGTTATCTGGGTATTGGGTATCCGATCTGTTTGATCGTGGATCATAGCCTGCAGTGCCATTTATGAGACAGTTGAGACTGACGAGATACTTGAGCTCGGTGGAGTCGCTCCCCTCCAGTTATGCTCCGGATGCGTGATGATGATTGAGATAGACTAACTAGGGCGTCCCACGGGGGTGAGCAGGTGCGTTCCTAGTAGTCAGTTCAGGACGCCCCAGTGGAGTGGATAGGTGCGTCTATAGTAGTCAGTAGGACGCCCCACGTGGAGTGGGCAGGTGCGTCTATAGTAGTCAGTAGGACGCCCCACCTGGAGTGGGCAGGAGCGTTCCTAGACGACAGGCGCGGGCTTGACTGAGCCAGTTTTGGGCAGTCAGTGAGATTTGGGTTTTGGGAGCACCTCGTGTGCGAGTGGTGCATAGCTTGCTCTTAGATGATTTTTCATTTGAGCATGATACTTGAGGCATCTAGTAGTGAGAGTGTATGCATAGCAGGTTCATAGTAGAGGTTTCTTTGAGCATGATGTGGTGACATATTAGCTGTAGCTCATTTCCTGCTTTCACTTTATATCTATCTGCATACCTATCTGTTGTGCCTCCAGTAGACTTAGTTGGCATACCGTGGATATTGGTGACGGTACCCACTGAGATCTACCTTCTGCTGTAGATCTCACAACCGCTGCGGTGACAGGTTCCTGAGATAGCTGTTCCGGCTTGGTTCGCGCGGAGACAGCTGATCGAGGTGAGGACTTGGCCGAGTAGTTCCTTACCAGTATTGAGAGTTAGAGGTAGATGTACCCTGTATTTTATGTTTTCACTTTTGTACTGGACAGTCTGAGAGATTGGTGAGGCTTTTGTATTTATTTGACAGCTGAGAGATGTTGTATTGAGGATTATTTTATTTATATCAGATGTTCAATGGATTTCTGTAGCTACTGGATTTTAGTTTCAGCTTTGATACATATTTTTCTTTAGCTATAGATCTGACTTGCATGGTAGACGTTCGTCTGTACCGCAGTTTCCGTACAGATGGCGGATCTGTTGGCGCGCCCGGGTTGCAGTTTCGACTCCGGGGCGTGACAGATTAGGGTGGTATCAGAGCCTAGGATTATAGGTCGTTGAGGACTTAGTGACCCTAGGCTATTGGTTGGACAGTAGGATGACTGTCGTGAGAGACGTGACTTTAGCGAGAGTCCTGATTGAGTTTGTACCTCCCCCGAGGGATTGGGGCGAGTGATCTTACATGTTTATTCTCTAAAGTGATTATGTTGGCTACAGACAACATAATGCTTTAGAATGGTTAACATGTTTTAGACTTTCGCTTTATTGGGTCGAGAGTGTTTGAGGTTTGGTTGGTTTGTGGCAGTTGTCCTTGTTGCCTCCGAGACGCCGTGCAGCGGCGAGGGCGTGTTTGATCTTGGATGAGGAGCCCGAACAGCGGGAGGCTGAACGGACAGAGCAGAGTGAGGTCTGAGAGTTGTGGGCCCAGGTAGCCCAGACGTTTGAGGTGATGCGGCGCCAGGAAGAGAACATGGAGCGCGTGATGCGCAGGTTTGAGCAGAGAGCATCGACGGAGGTATTGCCAGTAGTACATCCGACCGCGACATCGTCGACTTCGACCCAGATCGCACTGTGGGTAGTGCAGGAGCTGCGAGAGTTTGCCGATTGGTTGTTGTACATTCGCCAGTTCCATCCCCTACAGATTTAGGGCAGAGTTGGAGCCTTGGGAGGCCGAGAACTGGAGTGCGACTATGGAAAGGTTGTTTGAGGAATTGTTCATCCAGGAGAAGCATCAGGTGCACTTGGTTGCGCACCTTTGGATAAGGGCGCCGAGTGTTGGTGGCGTCGAGTTCGTCCCGTTGGATCACCGAGAGAGTAGTTGAGGATTTGGAGCGAGTCTCTTCGACGGTTGAGCAATGTGCCCCATGTTGCCCAGGATGAGGCCCAGAAAGTTGATTGGTTTGATGGGGGACTGCATCTGGATATCTATCTCTTTGTGCATTCTCAGCAAGTGCCGACTTCAGATGCAGTGATTGTGCATGCTCGATGGATTGACCGAGGTCAGTAATCACGTCCAAGACGGACGAGGAGCGAGGGACCAGCTCCAGAGAGAGGCATCCAGTATCGCCTGATTATTGGGATAGTCGAGTGGATCGAGGTTGCCATGATTCCAGTCACAGGATCATGAGTCTCAGAGGAGACGGAGACCAGGAGCTTCTCGACAGTCGAGGCACCAGCGGTAGTGACAGGATGAGTGTGTCTTTTGCAGTGGGCCGTATTCATCGCCATAGTGTGATCTCAGGCAGGGGCGATGCTTTTCTTGTGGATAGTCAGGACATTTTTCAGGCAGAGTGTCCCAGAGTAGTGCTCATGGTCTTGCCGCTTGTGACGGCACCCCCACTACCTCTTCAGGATGAAGAGGTTCATCCGACTTACCGGCAGGCTGATGGAGCCGTGACGCCGAGGCAGATAGAGTGATGGCCGCCAGCATCTAGTGGATGAGTGTTACCAGTCCTGCCCAGTGCAGTTGGACCTTGGATTCGATCCTCTGAGTTGTTAGGCCTACATCAGCTCGGAGATGTTGATATGAGGATGGATTGGGATTGGTTATCCCAATGCTATGCTACTATGGATCGTAGAGAGAGGACAATGACCCTCCGTGGACCTGGTCAGGAGGAGTGAGTTTATAGAGGTTGTTAGAGCACGACGAAGGTTGAGTCGTGGTCGTATCCTTGCTGGCAACTGTGGAAGAGATGCCTGCGGCGGCACCGGGACTAAATGATATCTTAATTGCCGTGTGATCCCGGGCGTGATTCTACCTGAGCTGATATTGAAGCCGCCGTCTAGTGAGATTGAGATCGAGATAGTGGTCGACATAGTTTTGGAACTGCGCCGACTTCGATAGCGCAGCTGCGGATTCTGATGGATCTTGAGGTCTGTGTGACCCAGTACCACGTCGTGGGGATACTATAGCGAGGATCCAACAGATTGATATTTTGGATATGATGCCATGCCGTTGGTACACGGCAGTGATGCCTCGTTGTGAGTACACAACGGTGAGGGTTCTATGTCGGTTTGAGCACAGACAGGTTTGGATTGTTTCGGCAGATGCCTTTGTGGGATTGATAGCCTTATGGAATCATACTGCAGAGGCTGTGCCCTGATAGTGTTCAGGACCCTGTAGGGGCATTGTGAGCTTACAGCGCGGTCAATGGATTGACTAATTCCCTGCCGCCTTTAAGAATTGAGGAATTGAGTGTTCCAGCTGTGTTTGGACGGGTTGGCAGCCAGACCCGTCGTGGATAGTTGGATTTATTTCCGAGGTGGCTTAGAGCTTGAGGAGCACTTGAGGATAGTGCGGCAACTTCTATGAGGAAAGAAGTTATTTGCCAAGTTGGGAGAGTTTGCGCTTGACCTTGGAAGGTTCTGTGTGTAGGCCATGTGATTTCAGCTGCAAGAGTGACTGGGGACCCAACGAAGAGTGATGCCGTTGGGAATTAGCCTAAGCCTACGATTGTGGCAGATGTCTGAGGCTTTTAGACTAAGCAAGGCCTGTGTAGCTTCAAAGAGATAGAGCTGAGGAGGATACCAGCATGGATATAGATTCTGCCAGTAATAAGGAGAGAATTGAGTTTTCTTAGACCCCTGGATCTGAAGTACTTGTTTACTCAGCAGGAGTTAGTTTGAGGCAACGCCGGGGAGGGAATAGAATTATCAAGGATGTTTGGTTGATATATATTATAATGTTATCCCGGCGAGGACATTATGATCAGGTACGCCTTGTCTAGGCAAGCAGTGCAACCTTACCATGAGGTGATGAATCAGTGGATGCCACTTTTGGAACTTGGAAATTGAGAGTTAGGGGTTGAGCGTTGTTCCCGATGTTGAACTTCTTCCCCTGTGGATGGATGGATGTGAGAGTGTATTGGTGGAACTTAAGCATTTTAGTTGCTAAGGAGCAACGCAGGTGTTATGCCAATTGGAGGCCTGGAGTTTTGGATTTGGGGAAGCCGCTATCCGCAGGGATTGGTAGATTCGAGTTTACGCGGAGAGTTTGGTCCGCGAGTATTTATCTGGCTGGAAGAAGTATATTTGATCACCCGCATGTTTTGGACTTCACTCCTTTGAAGTTGGACGAGGATTTGAGCTTTTAGGAGCGACCTTGCTGGTGAGGCAGAAGAATTATGCAGTCGGATTATACCTTGAGTAAAGGTTCAGTGGAGCCGTTATGATGAGTGAGAACGACCACCTGAGAGCCTGAGGATGTATTGAGGATCTCCTATCCCCATTTGTTTGAGACACCCTCCTGAGTTATGGATTCATTCGGGTTTCGAGGACGAAACCCCTTTTAAGGAGGGGAGAGTGTAGAGTACCGGGACTTTGTAGAGCGCACCGACCTCGCAAGATGGCGTGGTGCGGAGAGATCGCCTTGGGCGTGTTCCATATGTGTTTATAGATGGGTTCGGGTTGAGTCAGATCGACGCGGAAGCCCTAGCTTGAATCAGAGTTTTCCGGGCATTGTGCGCCAATAGAGGACTGGTTTTGTTAGAGCCTCGACTCCACAGTGGTGTGCAGAGAAATTGGAAAAGGTTTGGACATGTGTTTTTTCATATTACAGCGGAGTTCGGGAGGTTTCGGATTGCTGCGGGAGCCCCGAAGGCAAAAAGTGAGTTGGAGTTGGCTTAAAATGGATTAATTAATTAATTAATTAAATTAGTTAATTAGCTTGAGAGAATGAAAGAAAGAAAAAGAATTTAAAAGAGAGATTGGAAATGGAATTAGTGGAATGAGAATTAATTGAGTCGGAGGGTATTATGGTCATCAGCCTTAATTAGTTGCCTGCCTTGTCCAAGCCACCACTAATTAATTAAGAGTGCCACGTCATCCTTCTTCTTCCCAAAACACAAACAGAGGAAATTAAAGAGAACAGAGGAAAGAGAAAAAGAAGAAGAAGGAGAAGAAGAAGAGGAAATGAGGTGAGGTAAAAAAGGATTTTGATTGTGTTGATGGTGCGGATCTTCTGCTAGTAGCCGCATGGAGCCGAGCGGAGCGCGCGCGAAGAACTTGAATGAGGTGTAGCAGCTCCTTTTTTTGTGAAGCTTGGGTTTTTAGGATTTTGTTGATGGATTTGGGGTGATTTGGGTTTTGGAGGAGGTTGGTGTTGATTTTTGGATTGCTTGTCCCTTTGTTGGCGGAGTCACAGCAGAGGGAGCGCATGCGCAGCTCGGGCGGCTCTTGCGGTTGGCTTGGTGTTCCGGAACCAATTAGTGGGTTCCGGAACAGGCACTTGGGTACCGGTACCACATGGAGGGTACCGGTATACCATGTTGCAGGTTACATTTTTAGTGACTTTTAGCAAGGGCATTTCGGTCTTTTTTCTTCCCCAACCCCCTGTTGACCGGTTGACCCCTCTCTTCTCTATATATGGACCCCTCCCTTCTCCCTTGGATACGGAGAAAGGAAAAGAAAGAAAAGAAATGAGAGCAAGTAAGGTAAAGAAAAGAGAAGAGGTGGAAAGAAAGAAAGCAAGTGATGTTGCATAATGGTTTCTTGCAGGTTGGTCTCGAGCAGAGTCGCGCGCGCTTCGAGCTACATACGAGGTATGTGGCAGATTGTTTTTTTAGGCTGGGGATTATGGTTTATTTTGTAGTTTTGGTTGAGGTGAGCTAAATGGATTTCCTTTTTCCATCCCTTCCTCCATTTTTGCACTTGGTGGAGCAACTAGTGTGCTGTTTGGGCTTTGGAGCAGGGTATCACTGTGCGAAGCCGAGGGCATGCGTGTGCTGTGTGTGGACAGTGGAGTGAGTTAGATTGCGTGCAGAAGTTGTAGAGGACTCGAGAGGATTGCTCGAGCTTCCGCGGATTTTTTCTTCGAGGTTCGCGATTGTGTGTGCGCGCGCGCGGCGCGGTTTTCGTTTTTCCGGCAGATTTTTGACAGTGAGCGCCCGACACTTCACCGACTTCAGCGATTGCCTGCGGAATGCTTTTGAGGTGGATTGGAATTTCTTCAAAATGTATGGAATGCCTTCTAAAACTATTGTATGCATGTTGATCATGTTTAGCTTATTATTTATATAGCTGGTAAATCTGATAGTTGCCTAGAAAACTATAGAAAAACATTTGTGAGCCCCAGATATTTTTAGCATGATCTAGGGATGATATGACACTAGACTGCATGATTAGTTGGCACTAGATTGGCATCTGAACCGTTTTAAAAATCGGCGGACCGGTTTTAATGAAAACTGAGATTTAAAAATAGTTTGGAATTATTGTGAGCTTCCAGAGAGATTGAGTACGTTCAGGATGCATATATTCTCGTGCGGGGGGGGGGGGGGGGGGGAGTGGATTTTTAGAGCTCTGTGAGATGAGTTTCTAGTGTCAGGTGAGTTGAGATCCCTTGTGGGATTATTCTAGTTCATGGGTATATATATTCTGATTTGGTAGTGGAGATGGTTCTCCGACTTGGTTTTGAGAGGTTGCGCTCTGGCAGATTGAGTCGTGGAGGTTTCCCGACTTAGCCATGGGATGTGCATTATCAGATTGAGTCGTAGAGGGTTCTCCGACATATCTGTGAGAGGTTTGGGCATTCCCTGATCGAGTCGTGGTGGGTTCCCGACTGAGATGTGTTATCTGGGTATTGGGTATCCGATCTGTTAGATCGTGGATCATAGCCTACATGCGCCATTTATGAGACAGTTGAGACTGACGAGATACTTGAGCTCAGTGGGGTCGCTCCCCTCGAGTTACGCTCCGGATGCGTGATGATGATTGAGATAGACTGACTAGGGCGTCCCACGGGGGTGGGCAGGTGCGTTCCTAGTAGTCAGTTCAGGACGCCCCACGTGGAGTGGGCAGGTGCGTCTATAGTAGTCAGTAGGACGCCCCACGTGGAGTGGGCAGGTGTCACGCCCCAGGGTCGAAACTGCGCCCCGGGCTCGCCAACAGATCCGCCATCTGTACGGAAACTCCCGTACAGACGAAGCGTCTACCCTGCAAGTCAGATCTATAGCTATAAATGTATCAGAGCTGAAAATAGAACTAAAACCCAAAAGCTAAAGAAATCAACTGAACATCTGAATAAATAAAATGATCCTCAATGCAAGTCTCTAAACTATGCTAATACAAGTACAATCCTCACAGATCTCTCAGAATGTCCAGTACAAAAGTGGAAACATAAAAACATACCGGGTGCGTCTATCTCAGACTCTCAATGCTGGTAAGGAACTAAACGGCCACGTCCTCACCTCGATCTGCTGTCTCCGCGCGAACCAAGCCGGAACAGCTACCTCAGGAACCTGTCACCGCAGCGGGTGTGAGATCTACTGCAGAAGGTAGATCTCAGTGGGTACCGTCACCAATATCCACGGTATGCCCACTAAGTCTACTGGAGGCAAACAGATAGGTATGCATATAGATAGATAGATAAAAGGTAAGCTGAATGAAAGCTACAGCTAAAATGTCTCAACCATCATGCTCTAAAAGGAAACTCTATCATAAACAAGCTATGCATACCCTCGCTACTGCTAAAATACCTCAGTATCAATGCTCAAAGGAAAGATCCATCTAAGAACATAATATGTAACCACCCGCTCATATCACCCAATCTCAATGACTGCCACATCGGGTCCAGTCAAGCATGCGCCCCCTAGTGTATCAACTAGGGCCCCTAGTGTATCAACCAGGGTGTCCAATCGGAGTATCTCAATCTCAAGCGAACTCTAGTGTATCAACTAGTCGCATAAACAACAAGCACCCGGGGCGTAGCTCGAGGGGAGCGACCCCACCAAACTCAAGTATCTCATCAGTCTCAACTATCTCATAAGCGGCACATGCAGGCTATGATCCACGATCAAACAGATCGGAAACTCAAATGCTCAACAGCTCAACTCAGTCAGAAAAAGAAACCACGACTCAATCGAGAAATGCCCAAATCCTCACATAATCTGTCGGAGTTCTCACCCTTCAGAGCCATCCGCAGCGGGAGGGGCTCGGGACTGCGGCAAGGGGTTATCGCATAGCTAGCTTGTCCCCGTCGCACCACTCGAGGTGGTTACAGGGCACCTTTTCTTTTGTTTTCTTGGAGAGGTGTTACTGTATTTTGGCAAAGAAACCACCCATGTATTTTGATAGGTTGTATTTGAGAGGACCACATTTGTATAATGGATTTTAACTTCTTGTATGATAGTTGTTATCTACTTTCCTCTTTTATGTATAGTTTAGTTGTGTTGTGCTCTGATTACTAGTAAGATGTGTATATTGCTTCCTTTCCGCTTTGTTGTTGTAGACTCCTTGTGTGTACCGGGGGGTACCTTGTGCACACGGCGGGTCTGTGCACGTGCCGGGTAGGCTTCCGCTGGGGCCTGGGGCGTGACACGCAGAGTAAATGTGCTCAATCCAAAAACCGGCTCCCATAACTGCCGATTCCAACTCACTTTCGCCTTCGGAGTCTCGCACCAGTCCGAAACCTCCCGAACTCATCTGTAAAAAGAAAATACACCTGTTCCAAACCTTTCCCAATTTCCTGCAAACCACAGTGGAGTCGCGGCTCCAGCAACCCAATCCTCTAACGGCGCACAAAGCCCGGAAAAAGCTCCGATTCAAGCTGGGGCTTCCGCGTCGATCCGAATCAACCCGAAATCATCTGCAAACAAATATGGAACTTGTCCGAGGCGATTTCTCCGCACCACGCCATCTTGCGAGGTCGGTACACTCCACCAAGTCCCAGTACTCTACACTCTCCCCTCCTTAAAAAGGTTTCGTCCTCAAAACCAAAAATAAATCCATAACTCAGGAGGGTGTCTCATTCAGATGGGGATAGGAGATCCCCAACTCATCGTCAGACTCTCAGGTGGTCATTCTCACTCATCAGGATGGCTCTACTGAATCTTCATCCAGGATATAACCCGATTAAACAAATTCCCTTGCCTCACAAGCAGGAATTGCATCGGCCACTCCAATGTCTCAAATCCTCGCCTAACCAAGGCATACAGACCATATTGACCACGCCGGGATAATGAATACTAAATCAATCATACCGCTACAACAACTCTGTCTACCGGCGTAGCCTCAATCAATGTCCCCCTGAGTAACCCTGTACGTCAGGCTCAAGAATCTCTGGATAATTCCGCGATCTCTCTATCACAAGCAATATCTGAATCAATGCTGGTATCCTCCTCAGCTTTGCTTCTTCCAAGCTACACTGGCCTTGCATAGTCCAAGAGCTTCTGTCCCCTGTCACTAACATAGGTCTAGACCCAACCCAAACGGTATCACTCTTCGTTGGGTTTTCTGTCACTCTTGCAGGTCTTCAAATGCCCTAACCACAAATTCTTCCAAAATCCAAGTGCAACACTCACAACTTGGCAACAACTTCTTCTCATAGAAGTTGCAGCACTGTCCTCAAGTGCTCCTCATGCTCTAAGTCACCTCGGAAACCAATCCAAATATAATCGAATCTACCGGCCCTGTATAAATCAAACTCAACAACTGGTACAACCACACGATGTAGAGCTCAACTCGCGCCGGCACAACAACCCGGTCCAAGTACCGTCGGAACACACAAGTCCTCAAATCCAAAAGGCCGCAGGGCCTTAGTCAATCCACTTGACCGCTCTATAAGCTCATAAAGTCCCTATCGGGTTCAGAACACTGTCTGGCACAGCCCTCAGCTGTATGGTTCCATAAGGCTATCAATCCCAGAAGGCATCTGCCGAGAACAATTCAAACCTGTCTGTGCTCAAACCATCATGGAACCCTCACCGTTGTGCACTCACAACGGGGCATCACTGCCGTGTACCAACGGCATGGCATCACCACCGTGTAGCAACGGTGAGGCATCATATCCAACATATCAATCTCTCGGATCCTCACTGTCTTATCCCCACGACGTGGTACTGGGTCACACAGACCACTCAATCCATCAAATCCCGCAACTGCGCTATCGACTCTCTCTCTATGTCTCACGGGTAATACTCCAAGGGGTGCTCCCGAAGTCGGCGCGGTTTCCAAATCCACGTCAATCACTGCCTCGATCTCAATCTCACCAGACGGCAGCTTCGAATCAAATCTGGTGGAATCTCACTCGAGATCACACGGCGATAAATGATATTCCTTAGTCCCGGTGCTGCCGTAGGCACCTCCTCAATAGTCGCAACAAGCGACACAACCACGACTCAACCTCTGTCGTGCTCTAGCATCATTTCTAAGCACACTCCTCCTGGCCAGGTCCACGGAGGGTCATTGTCCTCTCTACTAAAGATGAAATATGCATACACTCGCTACTGCTAATATGCCTCAAGTATCATGCTCAAAGGAAAACCCATCTAATAACATGCTATGCAATCACTCTCTCATATCACCCAATCTCAATGACTGCCACATAGTGTCCAGTCAAGCCTGCGCCAAACCTACTGCCACCACATCCACACTGCGACGGGACTTACGTAGGGCGTCCCACACGGACTATCTCAATCTCACACAAGTGACCCCATGGCAACTCGGCTAGGGGTATCAAGCGACCACTAGTATATCAATTAGGCGCATCAACAACACGCACCCGGGGCGTAGCTCGAGGGGAGCGACCCCACCGAACTCAAGTATCTCATCAGTCTCAACTGTCTCATAAGCGGCACATGCAGGCTATGATCCACGATCAAACAGATCGGAAACTCAAATGCTCAACAGCTCAACTCAGTCGGAAAAGAAACCACGTCACATTCGGGAAATGCCCAAATCCTCGCATAATCTGTCGGGGAACTCTCTACGACTCAATCTGATAATGCACAACCCATGGCGAAGTCGGGAAACCTCCACGACTAAATCAGAAATACGACCCATGATCTAGAATGAACCCAACAATCCCAACCAGGAAATGCAACTCTCAAGACACTAGAAACTCAACACACAATGCACTAAAAATCCACTCGGCCCTCTGGCACGAGCATACATGCAATCTGAACCAACTCAACCCCTCTGGGTGATCTCACAATTTTAGAAACATTTTTCAAAGCCCGGTTTTCATTAAACATGTCCGACGATTTTTAAAACGGTTCAGCTGCCAATCTAATGCAAAATAATCATGCAGGCTAGTGTTAAGACACCTCTAGATCATGCTAAAAATATCAGGGGCTCAGGAAAGTATTTCTACAATTTTCTAGGCAACTATCAGATTTATAAAGCATAAAACAGATAAACTAAACATGATCAACATGCTTACAGAAGCTTTAGAGGGCATTCCATACATTTCGGAGAAATTCCAACCCACCTCAAAAGCATTCCGCAGGCAAACGCTGAAGTCGGTGAAGTGTCGCGCCGCTCACTGTCAAAAACTGCCGGAAAACACCCAAAACTGCGCCGCGCACGCACGCTCGCGATCCTCAGAAAAATCCCCGGAAGCTCGAACGGATCCCACGTTTCCTCTAATAAAAAATCCGGTGCGCTCCTGCTCCCTCGCCGTCCGCTCACAGCATGCGCACATGCCCTCGGCTCCGCGCAAATGCAAAAATGCACATACAACCCCTCAGGATGAGTGCAAAAGAGAGAGAGGAAGAAACCAACAAAAACAGCTCAATTATCCACAAAAAATCCTTTAAAGAGAACTTAAAATCCATAAAGGAAAACCACAGTCACCTACCTCACACTCGGCCGACGCGCGCGCGGCCCCGCTCAGCTCCAAGCAGCAAAACCATCCACGCAGCACCCATGCTTGCTTCTTTCTTTCTTTTTCCTTGTTTTCTTACATTCCTTCTCTTTCTTTTCCTCTTCTTCTCTTTTCTTTTCTTTCTCTGATCCATGCTGAAGAAGAGAAGAGGAAGAGGAGTCCTTATATAGAGAAGAAAGGGGTCGACAGTCAACAGGGTGGTTGGGACAAAGAAATTACCAAAATGCCCTCTTTAAAATTTTCCCAAAAAGAAAACTGCTAGAGGGGGGGTACCGGTACCCTCCATGTGGTACCGCTACCCAAGCCTTTGTTCCGGAACCACTTAATTGGTTCCGGCACACCAAGCTAATCCGCAAAGCCTGCACAAGCGGCTGCAAGCGCGGCGCCCAAGCGCTGCCGCGCGGCTTCCCCCTGCGGGTTCACCTCCACTCAAGGACCGCAACCAACCCCCACACACCCACACAAACCTCCAACACCAACACCATGCTCATACCAAGCTTTCTCTCTCTCTCTCTCTAGAAAAACAGCACATCTACACTTCAACAAATTCTTTGCGCACGCTCCGCTCGGCTCTACGCGGCTACTAGCAAAAGATCCGCGCCTTCAAGACAAACAAAATCCTCTTTCAAAACCCAATTCAACTCCAACAAAATCGAAACCAAGCTTTCTCTCTCTCTCACTAGAAAAACTGCAAATCACCCTCATGAGGCTCGGCGCGCGCTTGCTCCACTCGGCAACCAACCGAAGGTCCACAATGCTAGCACACCACCACCTCGCTCATTTCCATTTTTTAAAACCCCTCAATTCCTCTTCTCCTTCTCCTTCTTCCTCAATTTCCATTTCCTCTGTTCTTGTTCATTTCCTCTGTTTTGATTTTGGAGAAGGCGATGACATGGCATGGTGCTAATTAGTGCTAATTTGAGGTGCTTGGTGCATGGTGCATGGTGCATGGTGGCAAAGAAACCCAACACTCTCTCCAAACACCAACACCAACACTAATTCTATACACCCTCTTAATTCCTTTTTTCTTTCTTTACTCTTTCTTTCTCTAATTCCCTTCACAGGAAACAACTAATTAGTCCATTAAATAATTAATTTAATTAAATAATCCAATAATAGCCACACCAACACACTTTTTGCCCTCGGGGCATCCGCATCAATCCGGAACCTCCCGAACTCCGCTGTAATCTGAAAATACACATGCTCCAACAAATTCCCAATTTTTCTGCGCACAACGGCGGAGTCGGTACACAAACAACACCGGTCCTCTATCGGCGAACAATGCCTGGAAAACTCCGATTCAAGCTGGGGCTTCCGCGTTGATCCGAATCAACCCGAACTCATCTGTAAACATATGTGGAACTCGCCCAAGGCGATAACTTCGCACCACGCCATCTTGCGAGGTCGGTACACTCAACAAAGTCCCGGTACTCTACACACCTAGCTTCCAGGGCTCCGCGTGGCGGAAGTACACCCAAAAATTGCCCAACATTCCGCAAAATTCCGAAACTTAGGAATTAAAAACAGTAGCTCATCTCTAATGGTGTTCCACGCGTCGTCCCCCGTCGGCTCTAACTGCTCGTGCGGCACCGAGCTCGCCGCGCGCACTGAGCTGCTGCACCAAAAACCAAGGAGAAAACCATCAAGATTTGCAAAAACCCGAAATTCAAACCCCTGCGCAGCGCCTTCCGCGCCTGCGCCTGCCGCTGCGCGCGCCCGCCTGCTCCCCTGCTGCTTGCTGCTTGACAACAATGGACAGCGAGCCCACCAATAACAACAACAACTCCTCCAAAACCCAGCCAACACAACCCACTCCATTCCATATAGGAAAAAATCCAAAAAGAAACCAATCCGAGCTCTCTCCAAAAAAAATAAAAACTGCAACATACCTCGCTGAGCTCGACGCGCGCTCCGCTCGCTCCACACGGCCTCCAAAAGCAGGTCCAGACCAACACCACCCTCCAAAACTTCAATTACAAACCCACTTTTCTACTTCATCTTCTCCTTCTTCCTTTTTTTCTCTCATTCTTCCATTCCTCTGTTCCTTTCTCAATCCTCTGTTTTTAAGAGAGAAGAGGATGATGACGTGGAGGCCTAATTAATTAAGGGATGGGTGGTGGTTGGCAGCAATAAATGCCCCACTAAAAAACTCAAACAAACAAATCTCTTGCGTTCTTTCTTTCTTTCTATTTTTCTTTTCCTTTCTTCCCAGACCAAAGCCCAAGTGCCACTAATTAATTAAACTAATTAAATAATCCACCAAAAGCCCCCGCCAACTCACTTTTTGCCCTCGGGCCTTCCGCACCAGTCCGGAACCTCCCGAACTCCGCTGTAATCTGAAAATACACACGTCCAAAGCTTTTTCAACACAAAAAGCTCAACTGTGGAGTCGGTGCTCAATCCAAAAACCAGCTCCAAAATTGCCAGTTCCAACTCACTTTTCGCCTTCGGGTCCTCCGCGTCAGTCCGGAACCTCCCGAACTCCGCTGTAATCATAAAATACATCTGTTCCAAGTATTTCCCAATTTTTCTGTACACCACTGTAGAGTCGAGGCTCCCCAAAACCAGTCATCATTCGGCGCACAAAGCCCGGAAACTCCGAATCAAGCTGGGGCTTCCGCGTGGATCCGAATCAACCCGAACTCATCTGAAGACACATATGGAACATGCTCGAGGCGATCTCTCCGCACCACGCCATCTTGCGAGGTCGGTGCGCTATACGAAATCCCGGTATTCTACAGCAGGTGCGTCCATAGTAGTCAGTAGGACGCCCCACGAGGAGTGGGCAGGAGCGTTCCTAGACGACAGGCGTGGGCTTGACTCGCACACGAGGGTTTTGGGAGCACCTCGTGTGCGAGTGGTGCATAGCTTGCTCTTAGATGAGTTTTCCTTTGAGCATGACGCTTGAGGCATCTAGTAGTGAGAGTGTATGCATAGCAGGTTCATAGTAGAGGTTTCTTTGAGCATGATGTGGTGACATATTAGCTGTAGCTCATTTCTTGCTTTCACTTTATAAGATATCTGCATACCTATCTGTTGTGCCTCCGTAGACTTAGTTGGCATACCGTGGATATTGGTGACGGTACCCACTGAGATCTACCTTCTGCAGTAGATCTCACACCCGCTGCGGTGACAGGTTCCTGAGGTAGCTGTTCCGGCTTGGTTCGCGCGGAGACAGCTGATCGAGGTGAGGACGTGGCCGAGTAGTTCCTTACCTGTATTGAGAGTCAGAGGTAGATGTACCCTGTATTTTATGTTTTCACTTTTGTACTGGACAGTCTGAGAGATTGGTGAGGCTTTTTTGTATTTATTTGACAGCTGATAGATGTTGTATTGAGGATTATTTTATTTATATCAGATGTTTAGTGGATTTCTGTAGCTACTGGTTTTTAGTTTCAGCTCTGATACATATTTTTCTTTAGCTATAGATCTGACGACTTGCAAGGTAGACGCTTCGTCTGTGCGGCAGTTTCCGTACAGATGGCGGATCTGTTGGCGCGCCCGGGTCGCAGTTTCGACTCCGGGGCGTGAAAGTATGGTGTGCTCAGACTGCCCATCACTCTACGGGTGGAAAAGCTGCTCTGAAATCCAACTGCATGCCTAGGGCCTCATGAAGGCTCCTCCAAAAATGAGATGCGAACCTCGCATTCGATCGGAAACTATGGAGACAGGAACTCCGTGCAATCGCATAATCTGTGCAAGCTTCTCTCTCAACCAAGTAGTATGGATAGGGATAAAATGAGCAGATTTGGTTAACCTATCCACGATTACCCAAATAGCATCATGCCCGGCCTGTGAGCGAGGCAATCCAACAACAAAATCCACGGTGATCCACTCCCACTTCCACACGGGAATGGGTAAGCTCTGCAACTTGCCTACGGAAAGTCGGTGCTCGACCTTCACTTGTTGACATGTCAAGCATTGAGCAACAAATTTTCCAACATGTTTCTTCATGCAGGGCCACTAATAAAGCAACCTTTAAGTCATTGCGTACATTTTTGTGCCACCCGGGTGAAGAGAATAAGATGCTCGGTGTGCTTCCTTCAAAATCTCTTCTTTGATCTCCAAATCCGCCGGTACACATAGTCGACTTCGAAAATGAAGTACACCGTGATCATCCACATGAAATTCATCGGCTTGGCCATCCACAAGAGTAGCCCGAATCTTTTACATACTAGGATCTTGAACTTGTTTCATCTTGATCCGAGTCGGTTGCAGCACCAATGCCATCAAACTCATGGGTGTCTCGGGTGCTACAACCTCCAACTCCAACCATCTCATATCCTGGTGAAATGGTTGTTGGGAAGTGATCATCATCGCTAAGTTCTCCACCGATTTGTGACTTAGAGCATCCGCCACTACATTTGCTTTACCGGGGTGGTAGAGAATGGTCAAATCATAATCCTTAAGCAGCTCCAACCATCTGCGCTGCCTAAGATTTAACTCCTGGGTAAATTTAGACTCTTAGGATCAGTATATACCTCACAATGCTCACCGTGTAAGTAATGTCGCCAAAGCTTTAAAGCAAATACCACGGCGGCCAATTCCAAATCATGAGTGGGATAGTTCTTCTCGTAATCCTTTAATTGACGAGAGGCATAATCAATAACCTTCTCGTTCTGCATCAAAACACAACCTAGCCCACTCAAAGAATCATCACTGTAGATCACATATCCCGCTCTGGTAGTAGGCAAAGCCATGATCGGGGCGGTGGTCAACCGTTCCTTCAATTCCATGAAACTTCTCTCGCACGCATCACTCCAAATAAACTTGGTGCCCTTATGCGTGAGTCGCGTGAGGGGAGTAAACTTGCAAATCCCTCAACGAAACGACGATAATAGCCTGCTAGACCGATAAAACTCCGGATCTCGGTGATATTCGTCGGTCTAGGCCAATCCTTGATTGCCTCGATCTTCTTAGGGTCCACAACTATTCCTTTATCTGATATTACATGACCCAAGAACGCTGCCTCTCGTAGCCAAAACTCACATTTCTTCAACTTGGCGTTGAGCTCTTTCTCTCGAAGTAATTGCAATACTTGTCGCAAGTGATCCTCATGCTCTTCATTCGAGAGTATACGAAAATGTCGTTGATGAACACCACGACGAATCTATCCAAAAAGGGCTTGAAGACACGGTTCATCAAATCCATAAAAGCTGCCGGGGCGTTAGTGAGCCCAAACGGCATAACAGTAAATTCGTAGTGTCCATACCGTGTCCTAAAAGCCGTCCTAGGAACATCCTCGGGCTTGATCTTGAGTTGATGGTATCCAGATTGAAGGTCAATTTTCGAATACACTCTTGATCCTTGGAGTTGATCAAACAAATCAACAATCCTCGGCAGTGGATACTTATTCTTAATTGTGACCTTGTTGAGTTCACGATAGTCCACGCAAAGGCGAAGCGATCCATCCTTTTTCTTGACGAACAGAACTGGCGCTCCCCAAGGTGAGACGCCCAGTCGGATGAAGCCTTTTTCCAACAAGTCTTGAAGCTGCGCTTTGAGCTCTTTTAATTCCGCCGGTGCCATCCTAATGGTGCCTTCAAGATTGGGGTAGTTCCAGGGATCAGATCTACCACAAACTCGATCTCTCCGTCCGGAGGCATCCCCGGTAGCTCTGCCGAGAACACATCAGCAAACTCCTGCACAATTGGGATATCCTCCACTCTCGGAGTCTCACTGCTATTATCCACAATAGTAGCCAAGTAGGCAACACAACCACTCCTAATTAACTGTTTTGCTCTACTGGAAGAGATAATCATTCAAATAGTGAACTCTTGCAACCTCTAAACACAAATTCCTCTTGTCCTGGTTCTCAGAACGTCACGAGTCGGCTCTCACAATCAAAGGTAGCATGATGACTCGTGAGCCAATCCATGCATAAAACCACATCGAACTCTCCAAGTCGAGGGAGGGCCCACAAATCTGCGGGCAAGATCCAATCCCCAATCCTAACAGGGCAACTTCGGGGAAACTCTCGAATCTCCAAAGTATGATCGGGATCTAAGACTAGTCCCGGATGCAAAGTAGGAACTAACTCAATGCCATGCAACTCGGCAAACAGCCGGTCAATGAATGAATGAGATGCACCAGTGTCAAATAAAGCTCAAACTCGAATACTATGAATCGAGATAATACTTGCCACGACGTCCTCTGCTTCTGACTCCTCCTCTGCTTGGGCCACATACATGCGCCCGCTCGGAGCCTGCCGTGGCCCCTCGTACTGCCGCGATGCCGGTGGTCGCCCTGACTGACAGTAGGGCGGTGGGGTACTCTATCCTGGAAAAACCGGTGCAGATGCTGAAGGTGTCAGTGTTGAGCGTCACCGGCACTCTGATCGAAAGTGGCCCGCATGGCCACAAAGGTAGCACTTGCCTCGACGCTGAGGGCATTGTGGCGGCACATGGGGTCCACCACAAATCACGCAACGCGGCGGTCGCCGATGGTCGGGTCCTCCTCGGTGTGAAGATGAGCCGCGTCCTCCAGACTGGCTCCTCGGGTGCTTTGGCGGCATCTTCGAATAGGGCTTGTGACTTGCGCCCGCGGTCACCGATCTCTTGCCTCACGTCCTATCAAGGGCTTCTCTCTATTCTTTTGCAATCTCCGCGCCTTTCTCCACTATCAATGCGCGGTCCACAACCTCCCGGTAGGTTTGGAGGTTTAGGGTCTGAACTAATCTGAAGATGGACGGTGTAAGGACGTTCTCAAACATACGGGCCTTGTCCTCATCGTCCCTCACAATGTGTGGAATAAAGTTAAGTAGTCGAGTAAATTCCCTCTCGTACTCTGCCACAGACTTGCCTCTTTGCCTCAAGTTGCAGAGATCTCTTTCTATTTGCCTTTTTGCGCTCACGAAAAATACTTCATTGCGAGCATCTTCTTGAATCGCGGCCAAGTGATTGCCGCCAAATCGGTCGTAGGCCCATCCTGTATGTCCGTCCACCACTGGTAAGCATCGCCCTTGAGATGGTGTGTTGCCAACCACACCCGATCTCCCTCCGCCACGAAGGTATCGTGAAAAAGCTTCTCCATGTGTAGAATCCATTTCTCAAAAACCCAATAATCAGGTTTCTCTCCATCATAGGTCCGAGGCTTGGATTCCCGGAATTCCCTCAGACGAGCCATGAGTCGGTCACGCTCCGCTCCTGCTACCATCATCGGTAAGACCGTCCTCGCCGGTGGAGTCTGAACAGGCGGTGACATCACTACCTCCTCCCAGCACCCAGCGCTCAGAGTGTGATGCGAAGACTCGGGCACCTCAGGTCGAAGTGCATCGGTCACTCCACCCATGTGCTCCTGTTGTTGCACGGGTGGGGGCGAAGGGTCTTGACTTCCCCTTGCCGCCAACTGTTGGGTCAACAGATCTTCCAGCCTCTGCATCCTTGCCTCCTGCCGACGCGAAGCCTCAGCCTGCTCTTGCGCCGCAGCCGACTGCCACACCACTACATCAGCTAGCATAGCTAGCTGCTCTCTCAAATCTCGTCCTCACTGGATCCGCAAGTAGCGGATGTCTCCGCATTGGCCACCTCGGCCGTCATGGAGCGAGTCATAGGCATCACAAACTATAACAGGCATAAAAGGCGTAGGTTAGGACAACCAACGCGAAATGCATCCCTAGTCAAAACAAATCCAAATCATGCGAAAGCAAATGAAGTATGCCACAATTATTTCCCGATGTCAGGTTGTCAGCCGCCTACCTGACCTTCCAAGAAAATAGAAGGTGCAATCACTTCGATCAATTCCAACTCTATGAAGTTATAATCATGACCCAATCATGTTACTTTCGCCAAGTAATCATATAAGACCCGCCTCTCACATTCTTAATCCTTACGGTCCAAGCAACCTAAGGTTTGCTAGGTCGACTAAGACTCAACCCTAAGCTCTGATACCAATATAATCTGTCACGCCCCGGGCCCCAGCGGAAGCCTACCCGGCACGTGCACAGACCCACCCGCCGTGTGCATAAGGTACCCCCCAGTACACACAAGGCGTCTACAACAATAAAGCTGAAAGGAAGCAATATATACACATCCTACTAGTAATCAGAGCACAACACAACTAAACTATGCATAAAGGAGAAGAGTAAATATCTACTATCATACATGAAGATAAAATCTAATATACAAATGTGGTCCTCTCAAGTACAACCTATCAAAATATATGGGTGGTCTCTATAACTGTCACACCCCGGGTGTAAACCAAAACCTGGGCTCGTCTCTAGATCCGTGGGTGGTCTCTATAACTGTCACACCCCGGGTGTAAACCAAAACCCGGGCTTGTCTCCAGATCCGCCGGGTGTAAACCAAAACCTGGGCTCGTCTCCAGATCCGCCGTGCACACGGAATTTTTCACATACACGAAGCGTAAAACCTGCTCAGATATAAAAGATTAACATAAAAGAGCACAAGTATAGAGTTGTAAACTAAGACTGAAACACCTCAAACTGGAACTGAAAATAAAACAGTAATAAAGTACAACATCAACTCTCAACTCTCCAAAAATAAAATACATCCAGCTGGCTAAAGCCAGACCCAAAATAAAAGTACATCAGTCTGAGTAACAGGGTTACAATAAAAGTCTAATAGTCTCTCTCTCTCACACTGGCAGGAGATCTAACTACTCGGCGATCCCCTTACCTCGGTCGGCGGTCGACGGACCCGCAGCTGCCGCAGAAGACTCTGCAAAACAAAGGGGAGAAAGAGAGGAGAGCAACAAAGGGTGTGAGAACTACTAGTAAAACCAGTAGCTCTCAATGGGTAAATCCTCAAAGTTCGACATACCCGCTAAGTCTACCAGAGGCAAGAAAGAAGGGGTAAGTGGTAAAACTGTAAATAAATATGATGATAAGGGAAAACTACCACTACTATGCCTCTAATGCTATAGTGAATGAAAATAACTGTAAATGCATGCATGAGTGAAAAATAACCGCCGAGATATAACCCAATCAACCCGAGCTAAAACTCGAACACCGCCTGTAGAACCATAACAATCGGCAAAAAGAACCAAGTACCACCGATGTGAAAATCACCAAGTAACTGGCCGCACTCACTAACTGGTATAACCGCCTACTCCGGAGTGGCACTTGAGGGGAGCTACCAACATGAGGAAAGTAACCATATTGAAAGTACCTCAATAAGCAAGACTTGATCATGACTATGCTCAACGTGGAGAACCATATCCACAAAAGAAATCCCGGCCCAACCTGATGCAAAATCCATAACCGACGCAACCGTTCAAAATCTACGGTGGCCAAGCCAACCCACGAGTCAAAATTCGGTGTAAGCCCACTCCGACTCGATAATCTCAACTATAGCTGTAGAGTACCGGGACTTGGTGGAGTGTACCGACCTCGCAAGATGGCGTGGTGCGGAGATATCGCCTCGGGCGTGTTCCATATATGTTTACAGATGAGGTCGGGTTGAGTCGGATCGGCGTGGAAGCCCCAGCTGGAATCGGAGTTTTCCGGGCATTGTGCGCCGTTAAAGGACTGGTTTGTTAGTGCCTCGACTCCACTGTTGTATGCAGAAAAATTGGGAAAGGTTTGGAACATGTGTATTTTCAGTTTACGGCGGAGTTCGGGAGGTTCCGGACTGATGCGGAAGCCCCAAGGGCAAAAAGTGAGTTGGAGTGGCTTAAGATTGATTATTTAATTAATTAATTAAGTTGGTTATTTTGTCTGAGAGAGGGAAATTAGAGAAAGAAAGAGTAAAGAAAGAAAAGGAATTAAGAGGGTATATAGAATTAGTGTTGGTGTTGGTGTTTGGAGAGAGTGTTGGGTTTCTTTGCCACCATGCACCATGCACCATGCACCAAGCACCTCAATTTAGCACTAATTAGCACCATGCCAAGTCATTGTCTTCTCCAAAATATGAAACAGAGGAAAAAATAAGAAATAGAGGAAATGAAAATTGAGGAAGAAGGAGAAGGATAAGAGGATTTGAGGGGAATTAAAAGATGGAATTGAGTGAGGTGATGGTGTACTATTAGTGCGGACCGACTGTCGGAAGCCGAGCGGAGCAAGCGCGCGTCGAGCCTCATGAAGGTGCATTTCAGTTTTTCTAGTGAGAGAGAGAGAAAGCTTTGGTTGGCTTTGTTGATGGGTTTTTGTTGATGGAGATGATGAGCATTCTATCCAAGAGTGGAGGAAAGACCATCGGAGGGTGCCGCGCGGCGCGCTCGGTGTAGAGAACGGGTTTTGCATTGAGCACCGATTCCGCAATTGTTCACAGAAAATTTTGGAAATGCTTGGAACACGTGTATTTCATGTTTACAGCGGGGTTCGGGAGGTTTCAGAGAGATGCGGAAGCTTCCTGGGCGGAAAGTGAGTCGGCCGCGACGATTTGGAAGCTTCAGAGTTCGGTTTAGGCTGTTGGAGGCTTGGGTTCCGGAACACAGGCTTGAGTTCCGGAACACAGGCTTGAGTTCCGGAACTAAGCCTTGTGTTCCGGAACACAAGCTGAGTTCCGGAACAAATTTGACTTGGTACCGGTACCCAACTTGGGGTACCGATACCCAACACTACAGGATGCCAAACCGAGCTGGGTTAGATAATTTTTTGGTGGAGGGCCTTTTTGTAATTTCACCTTCCTTCTGTTTTGCACCCATCCACCCTCTATTTAGAGCCCAGCCCCTGCCTCCTTCTCCACGATAGAAAGAAAGAGAGAGAGAGAGAGAGAGAGAGAGAGAGAGAGAGAGAGAGAGAGAGAGAGAGAGCAAGGATTTGAGAGATGGTGGAGAAGGAATGAGTGGAGCGTAGTGGTGCTGTGACCGTTTGCTTGGAGCTGGACGGAACCGCGCGCACGTCGGCTGTACTTGAGGTGAGTTGACAGATTTTTGTAGTTGGTTTTTGGATTTCCTTAGATGGATTTATTGATGGATTTTGATGAACCTTTAAGCTTAATTGGATTATTACTTCCATCTTTTGCTTTGCTGCTACGAGTGTTGGATTTTCGTTGTGCGGAATCGAGTATGCGTGCGTGCATGCGTGAGGGTGTGTGCGTGCTGTGGGTTGGCCACGGAGAGACCGGAGCGCGCAGAGGATGTGCTGAGGCGCTTGCGAGGCTGTTGTGAGCTTCGGCGGAGCTCTTGGAGCGTTTGACAGTGTGCGCGCGCGCGAGGGCGTTTCGTCAGATTGTGAGTTCGGCGCTACATCGACTTCGGCTTGGCCTACGGAAAGCATTCCAGGTGGGTTGGAATTTCTCCGAAATGTATGGAATGCCCTCTAAAGCTTCTGTAAGCATGTTGATCATGTTTAGTCTATCTGTTTTATGCTTTATAAATCTGATAGTTGCTTAGAAAATTGTAGAAATACTTTCCTGGGACCCTGATATTTTTAGCATGATCTAGAGGTGTGTCCTGACACTAGACTGCATGATTATTTTGCATTGGGTTGGCATCTGAACCGTTTTAAAAATCGTCGGACATGTTTAATGAAAACCGGACTTTGAAAAATGTTTTTAAAACTGTGAGATCACCCAGAGGGGTTGAGATGGTTCAGATTGCATGTATGCTCGTGCCAGAGGGCCGAGCGGATTTTTTTGTGCATTATGTGTTGAGTTTCTAGTGTCATGAGAGTTGCATTTCCTTGTTGGGACTGATGGTTTATTCCAAATCACGGGTTGTGTTTTTGATTTAGTGGTGGAGATGGTTCTCCCACTTAGCTTTGTGAGTTTTGGGGGTTCTGGCAGATCGAGTCGTGGAGGTTTCCCGACTCAGCCATGGGTCGTGCATTATCAGATTGAGTCGTAGAGGATTCTCCGACAGATTATGTGAGGATTTGGGCATTTCCTGATTGAGTCGTGGTTTCTTTTCCGACTGAGTTGAGCTGTTGAGCAGTTGAGTTTCCGATCTGTTTGATCGTGGATCATAGCCTGCATGCGCCGCTTTTTAGAGGGAGGAGACACGCTTTTCCCTCGGTGGGGTCGCTCCCCTCGAGTTGCCGCTCCGGATGCGATGATGATGCGCCAAGTTGATACACTAGTGGTCGCTTTGCGTGGTACTATGACAGTCCTGAGGGACATCCTCCGTTGATACACGGAGAGCCCTAGTTGATACACTAGGGGCCCTGGTTGATACACTAGGGGGCGCAGGCTTGACTGGACCCTATGAGGCAGTCATTGAGATTGGGTGATATGAGAGAGTGAGTGCAGCATGTTCTTAGTTGAGCTTTCCTTTGAGCATGATACTTGAGGCATGTTAGCAGTAGCGAGTGTATGCATGTTTCATCTCTAGTAGAGATTCCTGAGCATGATGTTTGAGACATGGTAGCAATAGTTTCATTTCAGCTTTTATCAATCTATCTATCTGCATACCTATCTGTTGTGCCTCCAGTAGACTTAGTGGGCATACCGTGGATATTGGTGACGGTACCCACTGAGATCTACCTTCTGCAGTAGATCTCACACCCGCTGCGGTGACAGGTTCCTGAGGCAGCTGTTCCGGCTTGGTTCGCGCGGAGACAGCAGATCGAGGTGAGGACGTGGCCGATTAGTTCCTTACCAGCATTGAGAGTCGGTAATAGATGTACCCGGTATATTTTTATGATTTCACTTTTGTACTGGACATTCTGAGGGTTTGGTGAGGATTGTATTTGTATTAGCAGCGAGAGACTTTGTATCTTGAGGATTATTGTATTTGTTCAGATGTTCAGTGATTTCTATAGCTTTTGGGTTTTAGTTCTATTTCAGCTCTGATACATTTTAGCTTTAGATCTGACTTGCAGGGTAGACGCTTCGTCTGTACGGCAGTTTCCGTACGGATGGCGGATCTGTTGGCGAGCCCGGGTCGCAGTTTCGACCCCGGGGCATGACAGATTAGGGTGGTATCAGAGCCTAGGAATATAGGCCGTTGTGGACTTAGAGACCCTAGGCGATTGGTTGGACATTAGGATGACTGTCGTGAGAGACGTGACTTTAGTGAGAGTCTGATTGAGTCTGTACCTCCCCCAGAGGATTGGGGCGAGTGATCTTACATGTTATTTCTCTAAAGATGATTATGTTGGCTGCAGACAACATAATGCTTTAGATTGGGTAACATGTTCTAGACTTTCGCTTGATTGGGTCGAGAGAATTCTTGGTCCTAATGTTTGTTCTGTTGCAGATGTCTTGGGTGCCTCCGAGACGCCGTGCGGCGGCGAGGGTGTGTTTGACCTTGGATGAAGAGCCCGATCAGCGGGAGGCTGAATGGACAGAGTAGAGTGGGGTCCGTGAGGCGCGGGCCCTGTTAGCCAGATGTTTAGGCGATGCGGCGCTAGGATGAGAACATGGAATGCGTGATGTGCATGCTCGAGCAGAGAGCATCGACTGAGGTATCACCAGTAGTACCTCCGGCCGCGACATCGTCGACTTCGACCCAGATCGCACTGTGGATAGTGCTGGAGCAGCAAGAGATTTTCAATCTATTATGTACCTCATCCAGTTCCATCCCCTACAGATTTTGGGGCGGAGTTGGAGCCTTGGGAGGCCGAGAACTGGATTGCTGTCCGGGAAAAGTTGTTTGAGGACTTGTTCATCCAGGTGAAGCATCAGGTGCTCTTGGTTGCGCACCTTTGGACAGGGACGCCTAATGTTGGTGGCGTCGAGTTCGTTTTGTTGGACCACCAGGAGAGTGGATGCGGATTTGGGGCGAGTTTCTATGATTGTTGAGCAGAGTACCCCATGTCGCCAGCCCAGGAGATTGATCATGTTTGAGAGGGGACTGCTTCGAGATATCTATCACCTTGTGCATGCTCGATGGATTGGCCGAGGATCTGTAATCATGTCCGAGAGGACGAAGAGCGAGGGACCAGCTCCAGAGAGAGGCGTCCAGCATCGTCGGATTTGGGATAGTCGAGTGGATCGAGGTTGCCATGATTCCAGTCACAGGATCATGAGTCTCAGAGGAGGCAGAGACCAGGATGAGTATGTCATTTGCGGAGGGCCGCATTCAGCGCCATAGAGTGACCTCAGAAGGGCGATGTGAGGACCCGAATCCCCACTTAAAGGTTTATTGATGGATTAGTGGCTTCTGGGAGTGTTTGTGCGTGTGTCGGGCCCAAGAAATGGATTCCCGGTGTAAATTGGGAGCAAGTTTGCTTAACCGGAGGCCTTTGGAAAATTTTAGAAGTGGAATTGGGCCAAACGGACATTGGATTTGGATTCGGTGCTCGAAAACGATGAAGATGGACTATTTACTTGTATTTTTCGGAGCCCGGAGAAGAAAACACTGATTTTGAGGTGTTTGGGCACTGTTCTGGCGGCCGGAGAGGCGTCGGCGGCGGCGGCTGGCGGCGGAGCGCGGCGGCGGGCGGAGGCGCAGCCGCTCGGTCCACCGCGGAGGCGTGCACCCGGGCGCTGGCCACATGGCGGCTTCCTGTTGACCAGCGCAGCAGGCGCGGTCCATGAAATTGGCGCGGGTGTACGGTGGACCGAGGGGTGGCCACGTGGAGGCTCGTGGTTGGCGGGTCCTTGTGCGCGCGGTCCACGCAGTGGCGGGTTAGGTGGCCGTACAGATACGGCGGTCGGGGGCGACGTGGGGGCGCCACGTGACGCCCCGCGATTGCCCGGGTGCAGCCGCCCCACGCCTGCGTGTCGGGACACGAGGCGCCGCGCGGTTCGCGGGCGCTCGTGCGGCGGGCGCGGGGAAAGCTGCAAGGACACGTGGCGGCTCCGGAGCAATCCGGGCGCGCACAGTGTTGGGCCGGGCCCAACACTGTAGCAGCCCGGATGCCCCGGGCGCCCGGATTTGGGCCCAAAAGTCCAAATGTGGATTTTTTTGGGGTAAGCCTATTTATACTCCCCTCTCTTCTCCGAGTTGAGGCTTTTCCTAAACTCCTCTGCCCTTGGACCCTTCAGGAAAGTTGGAGATTTTCCTGTCGCGCATATTTTGGTGGTGGCCCGGAATTTTTGGAAGCCGCGGCGTCACCGACTTCGGCATCGTAGCACAGAGCGACGATCTTTCATCGGAGGCCCGTTATCGTCGCAGATCGGTCTGAGAGGTGCATAGAGCTAGTCCGTCAGTATTTTTGGATGATTTTTGCGGCGTCGCATTCACGAGAGGTACGCCTTGTTTTTCCATGTTGATCGCCTTGCTTGATTCTGAGTTCGTGGCACGGTTTTCGAGATATTTCTAAGCCACTGTTTTGCTGGTGGAGTTTATGGACAGCAGCCCCTTGCCGGAATTTTATCTCCGCGCTCGAGCGTCGGATCGAGACGAGCTTATACACTTTTTGCATCTACTCGTCGCAAGGATTATCATCGTATTTTTCTAAGATTTTTATGAGGCTTGCCCGGAGGTATACTGTTTCCCCTTTTACTGTGCAGAGTATTACAGTTGTGTGGTTATGAATTTTGCGCACCTGTACTGTGGAATTTGTAACTCAGCCTACGGGGCTCAGATTTGGTGGTGCAGGTACCCGTTTCGAAGGTCTCGACGCGACGATCGCAGCAGTATTTTTATTGGAATTTTTGGAGCATTGTTTACAGGTGAAAAATGTGCATTTTTGGGACTGTTCCAGCAGATTGGTTGTATTTGGGTTTTTGGTGGAATAAAGTGTAATCATGGACTTTTTGTTGTATCCAGGGGTATTTGCGGGTGTTTGTGAACCTGTTGGTGTTGAGGATTATTGGAGACGGTTGTTCTTGGGTATTTCAGCTGTGGAACTTTGGACAGTTCAGCTGTAGAGTACCGGCACTTTGTGGAGCGCACCGACCTCGCAAGATGGCGTGGTGCGGAGGAAAATCGCCTTGGGCGTGTTCCCTATTTGTTTACAGATGAGTTAGGGTTGATTCGGATCAACGCGGAAGCCCCAGCTTGGTTCGGAGTGTTCCGGTCATTGTGCGCCGATAGAGGACTGGTTTTGGGAAAGCCTCGACTCCACAGTGGTGAGCAGAAAAATTGGAAAAACACTTGGACAGGTGTACTTTATGATTACAGCGGAGTTCGGGAGGTTCCGGACTGACGCGGAGGACCCGAAGGCAAAAAGTGAGTTGGAGTTGGCAATTATTGGAGCCGGTTTTTGGTTTGAGCACACCGACTCCACAGTAGAGCTTTTTGAGTGGGAAAAGCTTTGGACATGTGTACTTTCAGGTTACAGCGGAGTTCGGGAGGTTTCGGACTGATGCGGGAGCCCCGAAGGCGAAAAGTGAGTTGGAGTTGGCTAATTATGGATTATTATATTAATTAATTTATTTGGTAATTTTTTTTAGCCTGTGAGGAAAGAATGCAAGAAAGAGAAGAGTGGATGGAAGGTGGATTTTTTTTATTAAGTGGGTTTAGATATTTTTTTAGTTGAGGGATTATTTAAATCCCTCACTTAGCTGCCTTCCACTAATTAGCCATCCCTTAATTAAGTGAAGGCCACGTCACCCTCTTCTTCATCTTCTCCAAACATAGGATTCAAGTAAAAACAGAGTAAGTGAGAAAGAGAGAAAAAGGAGGAAAAGAGAAGAAGTAGGAGAAGGAAAAAAGAGAGGAAGTGAAAGAGGAAGTGAAAGAGAAAGTGAGGGAGAGTGCTTGTATGGAGTCTTGACCCTTGCGTGAAGCCGAGCGGAGCGTGCGTCGAGCTCCAATGAGGTATGTGCAGTTTTTGGAGCTTGGGTTTTTTTGTGGTTTTTCATGGAGTGGGGTTTGTTGATGGAGGACTGTTGGCTTTGGTGGTGTGGTTGAGGGTGGAGAGGGCCGGGCGGGCGCGAAAGGGCGCGCGCAGCAGGGGCCAGGCTGATGCGCGCGCGCAGCATGGCGAGCGTGCAGCAGGGCGCTGCGCTGCGGGCTCCAGGGCGTCGCGCAGCTCAGCAGAGCCCTGCGCTGCGAGCGCCAGGGCGCCGCGCAGCGCAGGCAAGCGCGCGCGCTGGGCGCCGCGTTGCGCAGGTGGGCGCTGCGCAGTGGGCGCCTGGGCGCCGCGCTGCGCAGCTGGGCGCCGCGCAGCTGGGCGCCGCGCAGCGGGCCCAGGCCCCGCGCGGCAGGCCCAGTTGCCGCGCGGCGTACGCCAGGGCAGCGCGCGGCGGCGCGCGAGCGCCGCGCGGCAGGCAGCTGGCGCGGGAGCCGTGCGGGCAGCGGCTGGGCGATGCACTGCGGCGCGTGCGCAGGAATTTTTTTTTTCGTGCGGCGCGCGCGGTGTTTTCGACGACCGGCGCTGGTTTTGCCCTTTGAGCTTGTGTTTTGCGGTGTGGCCGAGCTTGATGGATTTTATTCTTTTTCTTGCATCTTGTAGAGCAGTTTTGGAGTGCGGCTTGGCCGGTTTCTGTTGTTTTCGCCGCGCGGAGCCGAGGGGGGCTGGTGGCTCGGATTGGTGCTGCTTGTTGGCTGTGGGTGAGCAGAGACTGTGTGTGAGCTTGGTGTGTTGTGGCAGCTGTAGGGGTAGGTGGATTTATGTAATTTTTTATGTGAGCATTTATTTGTAGTGTGCAGATTTTGTGCTGGATGTGTGTAATTGTGGTTAAGTGAACATTGATTATTAGTGTGCTATTGGAGCTTTTAAGTGTGCTGTTGGTGACTTTTTGGAAGCAGATGGTGCTGGAACCTTGGTTTGCAATGTGAGTTGGCCGTGGAGTGAGCCAGAGAGTGCGCGGTTTTCTGTAGAGGACTCGAGAATTTTATTCGAGCTTCCGAGGATTTTTCCGGGTACGCGACAGTGTGCGCGCGCGCGGCGCGTTTTTCAAAGTTTCGTCAGTTCGAGGTTTCGACGCTTCACCGACTTCTCCAGGTGGGTTGGAATTTCTCCAAAATGTATGGAATGCCCTTTAAAGCTCCTGAATGCAATTTGATCATATTTTCCATGTTATTTTCACAGTTGATTAACTCTGATAGTTGCCTGGATTTTTCTGAAAAATTTATTTGAGCCCCAGATTATTTTTAGCATACTCATGACACTATATGACACTAGGTTTCATGTTCTGTTGGCATCATATGTGCACCTAGATCGTTTTAAAAATCCAAGAAACCTGTTTTAAAGAAAATCAGCATTTTCAAGGTGGTTTTTAATTTCTGAGTTCGTCAGAGGTAGGGCATGAGTTCGGGGTGCATGTTTACTCGTGCCAGGGGGCCGAGTGGATTTTTAGAGTATTATGAGATGAGTTTCCTATGTCATGAGGGTTTGAGCTTCCCTGTTGGGAGTGATGAGTTATTCTAGATCATGGGTTGTGCATTATCAGATTGAGTCGTAGAGAGTCCTTCGACAGATTATGTGAGGATTTGGGCTTTTCCTGCTGAGTCGTGGAGTCTCTTTTTCCGACTGAGTTGTGCTTTTGAGCATCGAGTTGCCGATCTATTTGATCGTGGACCATAGCCTGCATGTGCCGCTTATTGAGACAGTTGAGACTGATGAGATACTTGAGCTCGTTGGGGTCGCTCCCCTCGAGTTACGCCCCGGGTGCGTGTTGATGATGAGATGATGATGCGCCTAGTTTATATACTAGTGGTCGCTTGATACCCCTGGCCGAGTTACCATGGGGTCAATTTGCGAGAGATTGAGATAGTCGGTTTAGGACGGCCCACGTAAATCCCGTCCTCTTGTGGATGCGTGGTAGTGGGCTGGTGCGTTCCTAGACGACAGGCGCATTGATACTGAGGCAGGTGCGTTCCTAGACCACCCGCTCATATCACCCAATCTCAATGACAGCCAACACTGGCATCTTAGATGGGTTTCTTTCCTTTGAGCATTGATACTGAGGCATCTTAGCAGTAGAGGGTGTATGCATATCATGTTATTGGTAAAGTTTCTTGAGCCTTATGATTGAGATATTTTTAGCTGTAGTTTTCTTTCAGCTTACCCATTAACTATCTATCTGCATACCTATCTGTTTTGCCTCCAGTAGACTTAGTGGGCATACCGTGGATATTGGGACGGTACCCACTGAGATCTGCCTTCTGCAGTAGATCTCACACCCGCTGCGGTGACAGGTTTGAGGTAACTGTTCCGGCTTGGTACGCGCGGAGACAGCAGATCGAGGTGAGGACGTGGCCGATTAGTTCCTTACCAGCATGGAGAGTCTGAGGTAGATGTATCCGGTATATTTTATGTTTCCACTTTTGTACTGGACATTCTGAGAGATCTATGAGGATTGTATTTTCTCTTTTTAGTTGAGAGACTTGTATTGAGGATTTTTATTTATCCAGATGTTCAGTTGTTTTCTGTAGCTATTAGTTCTTTTCCAGCTCTGATACGTGTTTAGCTATAGATCTTTTGCAGGGTAGACGCTTCGTCTGTACGGCAGTTTCCGTACAGACGGCGGATCTGTTGGTGAGCCCGGGTCGCAGTTCGACCCCGGGGAGTGACATCAGCTCTTCAGGTGGGTGGCCTTGTCTCCAAGATTGATGGACTGTACATTAAATCTGCTATAGTAGGACCATGCATGATAGTGAATTTCTTGTGTAGCATGCTAGAATGTGATAACTAATATTTCTAGAGTTATTCGACGATCATGCGATCTTTTGCTTCCTACCATATGTTAAATTATAGTTATCTTGGAACTTGACCTAGCACCCCTCGCATATGCTGCATGTATAACCAGACCAGTAGAAAACTCCAACTTGGGCTAGGTTTATTCTGCTTTAGACATCCACACTTCTTATTCTTTCATGGACATAGTGTTTTACTCGCCCGGGTAGTGGGCCGAGTGGTCGGGATTTCTTTTAGTGTGGGATGCATATTACACTCGTGCTTGGGAGCAGAGTGGAGTCTGGTAGATGTAGTTGATCGTTCATCTGTGGCGGGAGCCGTTTGGGTAGACGGCGGCCCCGGGATGTTTTGTTTTCTTGTTTTATTGTGGCCGCTGTGATAGTGGCAGCTGTATACCAATGTCAGCAGGACCTTGAACCCAGAACCTTTTTGGACATACATATGATTTTAGTCAACCAATGTTTTCTTCCAAGCATCGTAGGGTCGCCTGAGTCTGTTCTTGTTTGATTGGACGAAGGCATTTAGCTCTTCGAGGTTTGGATATAAAACTTGTTTTCAATTGTTTTCCTAAAAAGAACTAAAAATCATTAAATATGGATTTCTTCCAGATCAAATGGCTTTCAGTAAGAAATGTCACCTTTTTCCTATAAATTTAACCACTCGAGATGATTCGAGTGGTCTGGGTTCTAAGGTCTGCCTTTTTCTTTGGGATGAGAACAACGAGAGACTATGCCTAGAGCCTGTTCTTGTTTGATTGGGTTGTAGGTTCTAGTCTTTCGGGGTTTCCGGACCTTTTATTGTGTCTGTTGTGGAGTTTGTCCTATCAGTGAGTCTGCAGGTTGGGTTGATGTTCTGTTGTTGGGAACCGTTGGAGTTGAAGGTGGTCCCGGGTCGTTGAGTGTTGTCCGACCTGTTTTGTTAGCCCTGAGCTGTGGGTCGATCCCGGCTGTGGAGTATTTCCAGCCAATGTGTTTGTGCTATGAGTTGAGGGTGTTTGCTAGTGTCTCGAGATTCGAGAGAGCTGATCAGCTGAGTCGTCGAGAGTGCTCCGACTGTTGTGCGAGATGTTTGAGGATTTGAGTCCTTCCGTTCTGAGAGTGAGCGTGGATTTTGACTATAGCCTGCAGGAGCCACCTTGAGCTCGACAGAGTGCGCGGATACCTTTTTCCTCGGTGGGGTCGCGCCCCTCGAGAGCCACGCCCGGGGTGGATCTGTTACTTTTGTATCGCGACTTGTCGACGCAGTCCCTCTGGCTGGGCCAGTTTTGGCAGTCACGGATGCCCTACGTCAGTCCGGTCCTACGTGGATGTAACGGCAGTAGGAAGGCGCAGGCTTGACTGGACCCGAGGAGGAAGTCAGTTCAGATTGGGTGACCATACTGATATGTTAGTAGATGCATCATGTTATCATCTGTTCCACTTTTTGAGCATCTAGATAGAGGCATAGTAGCTGTAGAGTTGTTCTTTTCCAGCTCTTTCCTTCAGTATTTCATTTGTTACAGCATGCCTCTAGTAGACTTAGTGGGCAGACCGTTGGGCTTGTTGGCGGCACCCACTGAGAACTACTGTGGGATGTAGTTCTCACACCCGTCGTGGTGTCTTTTTCCCCAGGGACTTCTGCTCCTGTTCCTGCTGCTCCAGCTGCTGCTTCTTCAGATCGAGGTAAGGGAGTCGCGAGCTAGATCCCTACCAGTCGTCGTCCAGAGAGTAGATGTACCCTTGTTATTTTGAGAGTTTCTTGTTGAGAGACCTTTGTAGTGAGGTATAGAGTTGTACTTTTCTTTTATAGTTTGAGAGACTTATGTACTTTTGGTGAGGACTTTGTGTTGTATATATTTTATTTCAGCTTTTACTCTTCAGCTCTGATATCTGTTTAGTATAGTATCTTCCTTTTGCAGGTTTGACGCTTTCTCTATACGGGGTTCACAGTATGGGCGGCGGATCTGTTGGCGAGCCCGGGTCGCAGTTTCGACCCCGGGGCGTGAGAGATTAGAGTGGTATCAGAGCCTAGGTTTTAGGTCATTGAGGACTTAGAAACCCTAGGCTTGTGGTTGGACATTAGGATGACTACGTGAGAGTCGTGACTGCTAGCGAGAGTCCTGATTGAGTTTTATACCTCTCCCAAGGGATGGGATGAGTGATTGGCATGTTTATTCTCCTAAGCGATTATGTTGGCTGCAGACAACATAATGCTATGGAATGGATGACATGTTTTAGACTTTCGCTGGATTCGGTCGAGTGCTGTTTAGTGCTGTCCTGATGTTTGCTTGTGGATTGCAGGTGGGCACGATGCCTCCCCGACGCAGGATGCGGACGCGTTCTCGGCCTTCCACCTCCCTTGAGCCTGAGCAGGAGGAGTCAGCACAGGGTCAGCAGAGTGAGGTGCTGGAGCTTCGGGCTCAGAGGCTGTCCGGCGCCAGGAGCTTCGGGCTCAGAGGCTGTCCGGCGCCAGGAGGAGGTTTCACGGCGTCAGGAAGAGACTTCACGGCGCCAGGAGGAGATTTTACGGCGCCAGGAGGAGGCCATGGACCAGATGATGCGCATGATGGAGCAGAGGGTACAGCCGGTTGTAGCACCCCCAGAGAGTTTCCCCGCACCTTCTTCGCCAGCTGTGGCACCCCCAGTTGTACCAGCAGCACAGGCAGCCCCTACTGCACCGGTTACCAGTGGTCAGCCTGTCACGCCCCGTGGTCGAAACTGCAACCCGGGCTCACCAACATATCCGCCATCTGTACGGAAACTGCCGCACAGACGAAGCGTCTACCCTGCAAGTTAGATCTATAGCTAATAACATGTATCAGAGCTGAAACTAAAAAAAAAAAAAACCAATAGCTATAGAAAAAAACTAAACATCTGGAAAAGTAAAATCTCCACTAGTACACAAATCCTCAAGGTACAAAGTCTCACAGAAAGTCCAGTACAAAAGTGGAAACATAAAATACACCGGGTACATCTACCTCAGACTCTCAATGCTGGTAAGGAACTAATCGGCCGCGTCCTCACCTCGATCTGCTGTCTCCGCGCGAACCAAGCCGGAACAGCTGCCTCAACCTATCACCGCAGCGGGTGTGAGATCTACTGCAGAAGGCAGATCTCAGTGGGTACCGTCCCAATATCCACGGTATGCCCACTAAGTCTACTGGAGGCAAAACAGATAGGTATGCCGATAGATAGATAAAAGATAGATAATGGTAAGCTGAAAGAAAACTACAGCTAATGTGTCTCAACATAAAGCTCAAAGGAAACTCTATCATAAACATGCTATGCATACTCTCGTTACTGCTAAAATGCCTCAGTATCAATGCTCAAAGGAAAAACCATCTAAGAACATAATATGTGACCACCCGCTCATAACACTCAATCCCAAAGACTGCCACATAGGGTCCAGTCAAGCCTGCACCTGTCGACTAGGAACGCACCTGCCCACTACCACACATCCCCATGAGGACGGGATTTACGTGGGGCGTCCTGTCCGACTATCTCAATCTCAATCAAGTAACCTCCTCGTAACTCGGCCAGGGCATCAACCACCTAGTAACTTGGCCAGGGGCAAGTAACCACCTGGTAACTCGGCCAGGGGCAAGTAACCACCTGGTAACTCGGCCAGGGGCATCAACACATCTACGCATCCGGAGCGTGACCCGAGGGGAGCGACCCCAACGAGCTCAAGTATCACCTCAGTCTCAACTGTCTCAATAAACGGCATATGCAGGCTATGGTCCACGATCAAACAGATCGGCAACTCAATGCTCAGAAGTATAACTCAGTCGGAAAAGACTCCTCGACTCAAACAAGAAAAGCCCAAAACCTCACATAATCTGTCGGAGAACCCTCAACGACTCAATCTGATAAAGCACAACTCATGGCTAAGTCGGGAAACCTCCACGACTCGATCTGCCAGAACCCAAAACTCTCAAGCTAAGTCGGAGGTCCACCTCAACGACTAAATCAGGAAAAACATAAACTAGAACAATCTCCTCAATCCACACAAGGAGCTCAACTCACATGACACTAGAACTCAGCACACATGCTCTAAAAGTCCACCCGGCCCCCCGGCACGGGTATACAAGCACCCTGAATCTAAGCCATACCTCTGGCGAACTCATACTTTAAAAACCACATTTAAAAAGCTGATTTTTCCTTAAAACGGGTTTTCCTCGATTTTTAAAACGATTCAGGTGCAAATACAATGCCAACCAAACATGAAACCTAGTGTCCCACAATGTCAGGAGTATACTAAAAATAATCTGGGGCTCTAATAAATTTCTCGGAAAATTCCAGGCGACTATCAGATTAAATACGGAGAAAATGCCATAATAAACATGAACAACTTGCATTCAATAGCATTAAAGGGCATTTCATAAATTTTGGAGAAATTCCAACCCACCTGGATCGCTTTCCGCAGGCAACGATGAAGTCGGTGAAGTGCTGAAACCTCGAACTGATGAAACTCCGAAAAACGCGCCGCGCGCGCGCACACTACCGCGTACCCGGAAAATTCCCGGAAGTTCAGGTAAATTCCCTTGAGTCTTCATAAAAATCTGCAAATACATTGGCTCACTCCATGGCTAAATCAGTGCAAAAAGGGCTCAAATACACCACATTCCAGTTCAAGCCCACAACCAGTTTCCCTTTTACATTTGGTCACTTAACACACCACATTCACCATTCCAACACAATATCTGCACTCCAAATAAAAGTTCACAGCACCACCAAAATTACAAGTTCAAATATTCCAATTACAAAGAATCCACTTATACATCTACCAGCTCCAATGCACACATACACAAACATCTCACAGGAGCAACCCAAAACACCCAGTACACTAAAAACTTCAACTGTCCACTATAAACCATGCTCACCTACACACAACATACAGTCCACTCTTCACACTGCCCAGGCCCACAGCTCAGAAGAGAACCGCGCCGTGCACAGACGGTTCCAACACTTTGCGCGACTCCGAGCTCGCTGCACGCACCCAAGCTACTGCTCCAACACAGAGAGAAGAAAAAGGAAAACTGTCAGAAATTTGCCAAACCCGTGCTACCGACGGCGAAACCAGCCCCACCGCGAAACGCCGTGCGCATTAGCGCGAAAAAAGAAAACTCCACGCGCACGTGCTACTGTGCGCAGCCTGCAGCTACCCGCACGGCCCGGCAAGGCCGCAGCCCGCACTGTTCGGCGCTGCCGCCGCTGCCCCCGGACCGGCCGCGCGGCGCCCAACCTAGCAGCGCGGCGCCGGCCTAGCTGCGGGGCGGCCGCAGCAACTGCGCGCGGCGCCCATGGCGCCTGCGCAGTGCCCAGGCGCTGCTGCGCGCGGGGCCCATGGCGCCCACGCAGCGCCCTGGCGCTGCTGCGCGCGGCGCCTGGCGCCCGCGCAGCGCCCAGACGCTGCTGCGCGCGGCACCCCTAGCGCCCGCGCAGCGCCCAGACGCTGCTGCGCGCGGCGCCTGGGTGCGCCCGCGCAGCACGCGCCGCCTGCCGGGCGCGCGGCACCTCTGTGTGCCCGCGCCGCCTGCCGGGCGCGCGGCACCTCTGTGTGCCCGCGCCGCGACAGGGCCAGCCGCGCGCGGCGCCCATGCGCGCCCGCGCGGCACGCCCCTGCAGGACGCTCCTCGTGGACAAGTAGTCCAACCGCACCGCCTCTAACAAAAACACAAACGAAAAACACAAGAACAACCATAACAGCTCGCCAAAACTGCACTTACCTCCATTAGAGCCGTCGCGCGCGCCGCTCATCGCGCTCTCCGCCGCGCCACAGCTTACAGCAGCAGGAGGTCCTCCATCACCACACTCATCCATTCCCCTCATTTCCTTCCCTTTTTCTTCTTCTTTTTCCCTCTTTTCTCTCTTTCTCTCATTCCTCTGTTAGCCTTTATTTCCTCTGTTTTGCAGGGAGTGAAGAAGATGATGTGGCGTGGAGCTTCCTAATTAGAGAGGTGCCTAATTAATGTAAGGAGGGAGGGTAGTTGGCTGCATTAAATGCCCAAAACCAAAATATCCCAAATCACTCTTTAAACCCAATCCACAAAATCCACTCCTTACATTCCTTCTCTACAACATAAGTAACACCCAATTAACTCCACTAATTAATTTAATTAATTAATTAATCCATCAAAAGTCCCCGTCAACTCACTTTTTTGCCCTCGGGGCCTCCGCACGGGTCCGAAACCTCCCGAACCCCGCTGTAATATGAAAATACACATGCTCAAAGATTTTTCTCCTCAAAAAGCTCATCCGTGGAGTCGGTGTGCTCAATCCAAAAACCGGCTCCCAAAACTGCCAGTTCCAACTCACTTTTTGACTTCGGGCCCTCCGCGTCAGTCCGGAACCTCCTGAACTCCGCTGTAATCATAAAATACACCTGCTCCCAAGTGTTCCCAAATTTTCTACACTCCACTGTGAAATCGGTATTCCCAATTCCGGTCCTCAATCGGTGCGCCAAGCCTGGAAAATCCCCAAATCAAGCTGGGGCTTCCGCGTTGATCCGCATCAACCCGACATCATCTGTAAACACATAAGCAACAGGCCCGAGGCAATCCTCCGCACCACGCTATCTTACGAGGTCGGCGCGCCATCCGAATTCCCGGTACTCTACACAGCCGTCCGGGACGGCAGGACAGTTGACCCCTGCAGAGCAGCGAGAGGTGGTTGACTTGTTGATGAGGTTCCGTCAGTACGACCCACCTCGTTTTTCGGGACTGAGTGCGGAGCCGTGGGAGGCAGAGTCGTGGATCACGGCTATGGAGCGACATTTTGAGAGTCTGTTTATTCAGGAGCGGTTTCAGGTACTGTTGGCGACAAACTTCTTGGAGCGCAACGCCGAGGCTTGGTGGCGGCGTGTGCGACCTGCTGGTCCGCCTGGCACGCAGCTCCTTACTTGGGCAGAGTTTCGCAGTCTTCTTCTTGGGGCTTTCTTTCCGGAGAGAGTCCGTCAAAGGTTGGAGGAGCAGCTGAAGAATCTCCGTCAGGGAGATCGGCCCATGCATGAGTACATCGCAGACTTCAACCAGTTGTTGGCCTGTGTACCGCACACTGCGAGGGACGAGGCGCATCGGATTTATATGTTTGAGTGGGGTTTGCGCCGAGAGATTTATCAGTTCGTCCATTCGCGCAGATTGCAGACGTTGGATGCATCTATGGAGCAGGCACTTTACGTTGAGCGCGGAGAGGCGGTGATGGTTGAGGTGGCCCCAGCTCCCGCAGTGATTCCAGGGGCGAAGCGCCTAGCACCGGTCGATGAGGGACAGACGAGTCGGCAGGCACCTCCGAGACCTCCACGATCTCACCCTGAGGGTCGTGAGTTTCAGAGGCGCCAGAGATCAGGTGGACACCCGCAGCAGCAGCAATATCGGCAGCAGCGACATGAGCAGTGTGTCATCTGTGGCGGCCCTCATCCACCGTCGCAGTGTGACCAGAGACAGGGACGGTGTTTCCTATGTGGAGAGTTGGGACATTTTCGAGCAGCTTGTCCCCGAGCCATTCTGTCAGTGCGACCCCTTGCTACAGCACCCCCCTTGGCTGTTCAGGAAGCGGAAGCCCCTCCGGTACACCGTCAGACAGAGTGGAGTACGACGTCGGGACAGACGGGACGACGATCTTCAGCACCCAGTGGACGGGTTTATGCAGCCCTGGTGGAGGGTACCCGGCAACAGATCCTATCGCCGCAGGTATGACTTTATTTTCTGCCAGCTGAGTTGAGCTTTTTGGTACAGCTGCATCCTTTTGCACATGTTAGTAGGGCATTTGCATCTCTGCATGAATAAGGGATAGGAATTTTGCTACATGCATTAGCGATTGGATTCTTCACAGTATCATATGAGCAGAAGAGGATTATAGGGCATGATCAGGACAGCTGAGACTTGGGGAAGTACACCGGCAGGTGTGACAGTTCAGTTACAGCTCCACGACTCGGATTGAGCACATGGGATGGACCAGCTGGTGCGGTATCGTGCAACGATTGATTGTGGATTGAGAACAGTGACCTTCCCGCGAGTTGGACAATAGGAGATCATTTTCACAGGTCACCGAGGCATCCTTTCTGCAGCAGTGGCTTCAGCGGTTTTGGGTTGGTGCTACCCGTTGAGCGTAGGTGACGCCTAGGACTAGAGGTTGTGTCTCTAGGGGTCCCGGATAGGGTTGTGTTTCTAGGGGTCACGGATAGATCGTAGTTTCCGTTTTTGTTGCCACAGCAGGAATGACATCAACACTTCTCTCCATTTTTCTCGCCCTTGCGCTGAAATTTACGAACAAGACGAAAGCTTCGAAAGGCTACTCCAGAAATGGAGACGGTGCCCGAACCTGTTCTTGTTTGATTGGGGCGAAGGCACTGGTCTTTCGGAATTTTCGAGCTTTTTGTTAATTTCAGCTGTTTTTTCTAAATAGAGAGTTGGGGTTGATGACTTTCCTGCTGGTGGGGACTTTACCTTTCTTGTTGGTTGTGTTGGCGTAATTCGTGTAGTCTTGGATGACTAGAATTGGCTGTTCTTCCTTGTCCCCAGTTCTTGGAATTCCTGAGGTTGTTCCAGCGTTGGATTCGCTTTGTGGAGTGTGAATAACGACTGGGGAGTTGGGGACTGTGTTGATGGATGCTTACCTTTGGCTTGGAGACTCCCTTTTGAGCCGTGTTAGTTTCGAGGATGAAACGTTCTTTTAGTGGGGGAGGATGTGAGGACCCGAATCCCCACTTAAGGGTTTATTGATGGATTAGTGGCTTCTGGGAGTGTTTCTGCGCGTGTCGGGCCCAAGAAATGGATTCCCGGTGTAAATTGGGAGCAAGTTTGCTTAACCGGAGGCCTTTGGAAAATTTTAGAAGTGGAATTGGGCCAAACGGACATCGGATTTGGATTCAGTGCGCGAAAATGATGAAGATGGACTATTTACTTGTATTTTTCGGAGCCCGAAGGAGAAAACACGGATTTTGAGGTGTTTGGGCACTGCTCCGGCGGCCGGAGAGGCGCCGGCGCTGGCGGCTAGCGGCGGAGCGTGGCGGCGGGCGGAGGCGCAGCCGCTCGGTCCACCGCGGAGGCGTGCACCCGGGTGCTGGCCACGTGGCGGCTTCCTGTTGGCCGCCGCAGCAGGCGCGGTCCACGGAATTGGCGCGGGTGTACGGTGGACCGAGGGGTGGCCACGTGGCGGCTCGTGGTTGGCGGGTCCTTGTGCGCGCGGTCCACGCAGCGGCGGGGGCAGGTGGCCGTACAGATACGGCGGTCGGGGGAGACGTGGGGGCGCCACGTGGCGCCCCACGATTGGCCGGGTGCAGCCGCCCCATGCCTGCGTGTCGGGACACGCGGCGCCGCGCGGTTCGCGGGCGCGCGTGCGCCGGGCGCTGGGAAAGCTGCAGGGACACGTGGCGGCTCCGGAGCAATCCGGGCGCGCACAGTGTTGGGCCGGGCCCAACACTGTAGCAGTCCGGATGCCCCGGGCGCCCGGATTTGGGCCTAAAAGTCCAAATGTGGATTTTTTTGGGATAAGCATATTTATACTCCCCTCCCTTCTCCGAGTTGAGGCTTTTCCCAAACTCTTCTGCCCTTGGACCCTTCAGGAAAGTTGGAGATCTTCCTGTCGCGCATCTTTTGGTGGTGGCCCGGAATTTTTGGAAGCCGCAGCGTCGACGACTTCGGCATCGTAGCACAGAGCGACGATCTTTCATCGGAGGCCCGTTATCGTCGCAGATCGGTCTGAGAGGTCCACAGAGCTAGTCCCTCAGTATTTTTGGACGATTTTCACGGCGCCGCATTCACGAGAGGTACGCCTTGTTTTTCCATGTTGATCGCCTTGCTTGATTCTGAGTTTTTGGCACGATTTTTGAGACATTTCTAAACCACTATTTTGCTGGTGGAGTTTATGGATAGCAGCCCCTTACCGGAATTTTATCTCTGCGTCGAGCGTCGGATCGAGACGAGCCTATACACTTTTTGCATCTACTCGTCGCGAGGATTATCATCGTATTTTTCTGAGATTTTTCTTAGGCTTGCCCGAAGGTATACTGTTTCCCCTTTTACTGTGCAGAGTATTACAGTTGTGTGGTTATGAGATTTTGCGCACCTGTACTGTGGAATTTGTAACTCAGCCTACGGGGCTCGGATTTGGTCGTGCAGGTACCCGTTTCGAAGGTCTCGACGCGATGATCGCAACAGTATTTTTATTGGAATTTTTGGAGCATTGGTTATAGGTGAAAAATACGCATCTTTGGGACTGTTCTAGCAGATTGGTTGTATTTGGGTTTTTGGTGGAATAAAGTGTAATCATGGACTTTTTGTTGTATCCAGGAGTATTTGCGGGTGTTTGTGAACCTGTTGGTGTTGAGAATTATTGGAGACGGTTGTTCTTGGGTATTTCAGCTGTGTAACTTTTGACAGTTCAGCTCTTCAGGTGGGTGGCCTTGTCTCCAAGACTGATGGACTGTGCATTAAATCTGCTATAGTAGGACCATGCATGATAGTGAATTTCTTGTGTAGCATGCTAGAATGTGATAACTAATATTTCTAGAGTTATTCGATGATCATGCGATCTTTTTCTTCCTACCATCTATTAAATTATAGTTATCTTAGAACTTGACCTAGCACCCCTGTCATATGCTGCATGTGTAACCAGACCAGTAGAAAACTCCAACTTGGGCTAGGTTTATTCTTCTTTAGACATCCACACTTCTTATTCTTTCCTGGACATAGTGTTTTACTCGCCCGGGTAGCGGGCCGAGTGGTCGGGATTTCTTTTAGTGTGGGATGCATATTACACTCGTGCTTGGGAGCAGAGTGGAGTCTGGTAGATGTAGTTGATCGTTCATCTGTGGCGGGAGCCGTTTGGGTAGACGGCGGCCCCGGGATGTTTTGTTTTCTTGTTTTATTGTCGCCGCTGTGATAGTGGCAGCTGTATACCAGTGTCAGCAGGACCTTGAACCCAGAACCTTTTTGGACATACATATGATTTTAGTCGACCAATGTTTTCTTCCAAGCATCGTAGGGTCGCCTGAGTCTGTTCTTGTTTGATTGGACGAAGGCATTAGCTCTTCGAGGTTTGGATATAAAACTTATTTTCAATTGTTTTCCTAAAAAGAACTAAAAATCATTAAATATGGATTTCTTCCAGATCAAATGGCTTTCAGTAAGAAATGTCACCTTTTTCCTATAAATTTAACCACTCGAGATGATTCGAGTGGTCTGGGTTCTAAGGTCTGCCTTTTTCTTTGGGACGAGAACAACGAGAGACTATGCCTAGAGCCTGTTCTTGTTTGATTGGGTTGTAGGTTCTAGTCTTTCGGGGTTTTCGGACCCTTTATTGCGTCTGTTGTGGAGTTTATCCTGTCAGTGAGTCTGCAGGTTGGGTTGATGTTCTGTTGTTGGGAACCGTTGGAGTTGACGGTGGTCCCGGGTCGTTGAGTGTTGTCCGACCTGTTTTGTTAGCCCTGAGTTGTGGGTCGATCCCGGCTGTGGAGTATCTCCAGCCAGTGTGTTTGTGCTGTGAGTTGAGGGTGTTTGCTAGTGTCTCGAGATTCGAGAGAGTTGATCAGCTGAGTCGTCGAGAGTGCTCCGGCTGTTGTGCGAGATGTTTGAGGATTTGAGTCCTTCCGTTCTGAGAGTGAGCGTGGATTTTGACTATAGCCTGCAGGAGCCACCTTGAGCTCGACAGAGTGCGCGGATACCTTTTTCCTCGGTGGGGTCGCGCCCCTCGAGAGCCACGCCCAGGGTGGATCTGTTACTTTTGTATCGCGACTTGTCAACGCAGTCCCTTTGGCTGGGCTAGTTTTGGCAGTCACGGACGCCCTACGTCAGTCCGGCTCTACGTGGATGTAACAGCAGTAGGTAGACGCAGGCTTGACTGGACCCGAGGAGGAAGTCAGTTTAGATTGGGTGACCATACTGATATGTTAGTAGATGCATCATGTTATCATTTGTTCCACTTTTTGAGCATCTAGATAGGGGCATAGTAGCTGTAGAGTTATTCTTTTCCAGCTCTTTCCTTCAGTATTTCATTTGTTACAGTATGCCTCTAGTAGACTTAGTGGGCAGACCGTTGGGCTTGTTGGCGGCACCCACTTAGAACTACTGTGGGATGTAGTTCTCACACCCGTCGTGGCGTCTTTTTTCCCAGGGACTTCTGCTCCTGTTCCTGCTGCTCCAGCTGCTGCTTCAGATCGAGGTAAGGGAGTCGCGAGCTAGATCCCTACCAGTCGTCGTCCAGAGAGTAGATGTACCCTTGTTATTTTGAGAGTTTCTTGTTGAGAGACCTTTGTAGTGAGGTATAGAGTTGTACTTTTCTTTTATAGTTTGATAGACTTATGTACTTTTGGTGAGGACTTTGTGTTGTATATATTTTACTTCAGCTTTTACTCTTCAGCTCTGATATCTGTTTAGTATAGTATCTTCCTTTTGTAGGTTTGACGCTTCGTCTATACGGGGTTCACCGTATGGGCGGCGGATCTGTTGGCGAGCCCGGGTCGCAGTTTTGACCCCGGGGCGTGACAGGCGATGCTTTTCACATGGATAGTCAGGACATTTTCAGGCAGAGTGTCCCAGAGTGGTACTCTTGGATTTGCCGTTTGCGACGGCACCCCACTACCCCTTTTTGGATGTCGAGGTTCATCCGACCTACCGGCAGGCTGATAGAGCCGTGACGCCGAGACAGATAGAGCGATGGCTACCAGCATCTAGTGGATGAGATTGTGCAGCCGGTTAGAGGACGCCAGGATAGTGGATCGCGTCTTACCAGGTGTGGTTCTGCTGACGGTTGTCAGAGTTGGAGCATGTTTGATGCCGACACCGCTTGCACGTGTTTTAGTAGAGCGGGGGTAGCTTCGCGTGGGCCTGAGATAGCATGGTTGGCTTGTGCACGTGAGGATCAGGTTCTAGATCACGTTAGCACATGGTTGAGTGTTGCCAACCCCGCCCAGTGCAGTTAGGACTTTGGATTTGATCCATGGAGTTGTTAGTCCTACATCAGCTCCGAGATGTTGTTATGAGATTGGTTAGGGATTGGTTATCCCAATGTTATGTATCTTGGATTGTCAAGAGAGGACAACGACCCTCCGTGGACCTGGTCAGGAGGAGTAGGTTATAGAGGATGCTAGAGCACGACAGAGGTTGAGTCGTGGTCGTATCGCTTTGCTAGCGACTGTAGAGGAGGTGCCTACGGTGGCACCGGGACTAAGGAATATCTTCATCGCCGTGTGATCCCGAGTGAGAGTTTACCAGATCTGATTTTGAAGCCGCCGTTTAGTGAGATTGAGATCGAGACGGTGATTGAAGCGGTTTTGGAAACTGCGCCGACTTCGATAGCACCCCCCTTGGAGTGCCTGCCCGTGAAACGGAGAGTCAGAGTGGTAGCGCAGTTGCGGGATCTGATGGATGGAGAGGCCTGTGTGACCCAGTACCACGTCGTGGTAATACGACAGTGAGGATTCGAGAGATTGATATTTTGGATATGTTGCCACACCGTTGAGATACGGTGGTGATGCCATGCCGTCGGTACACGGCAGTGGTGCCTTTGTGAGGGTGGTAGCTTTACGGAGCCTAATAGCCGAGGGCTGTGCCAGATAGTGTTCAGGATCCGGTAAGGGCATGGTGAGTTACAGCGCGGTCAAGTAGATGGACTATTGCCCTGTCGCCTTTAGGATTTGAGGAATTGAGAGTTCCAGCGGTGGTTGGAGGAATTGGCAGCCGAACCCGTCGTGGATATTTGGATTTATTTCTGAGGTGGCTTAAAGCATGAGGAGCACTTGGGGATAGTGCTGCAACTTCTGAGAGAGAAGAAGTTGGATGTCAGGATGGGAGAGTATGCTTTCTGACTTCAAAGGGTTCTGTGGATAGGCCATGTGATTTCAGCTGCAAGAGAGTGTCTGTAGACCCAACGAAGAGTGATGCCGTTTGGGTGGGGACTAGATCTATGATAGTGGCGGAGGTTCGATGCTTTTGGAGTAAGTGGGCCAGTGTAGCTTGGAGAAGTTAAAGCTAGGAACGATACCAGCAGTGATTGGATGAACGCCGGTGGGCGGAGTTTTCAATGATGCATGATTGTTATCACAGTATGATCCTAACGAGGTCTTTGTGGTCAGTTACGCCTTGTCTAGGCAAGCAGTGCAACCTTGGAATTTGAGAGTTGGAAATTTGGGGAAATGTTCCCGATGTTGAATTTCTTTCCCTGTGATGGATTGTGAGAGTGTAATTGTGGAAATTTGAGCATGTGGTTGCTAAGGAGCAATGTAGGAATATGCCAATTAGAGGCCGGGAGTTTGGTATTGGAGACCCTGATTTTTGGAAGCCACTAGCCGCGGGGATTTGTATAGATTTGAGTTACGCGGGAAGTTGGTCCGCGAGTAATTATCTGGCTGTAAGATGTGTGTTTGATCCTTGGCATGTTTTGGACTTCACTCCGTGGGAGTTGGACGAGGATTTGAGCTATCTGGAGCGGCCGATGCAATTCATGCTTGTGGGGCAGAAGATTTTGTTTAATTGGGTTATATCCTGGATGAAGATTCAGTGGAGCCATCCTGTGTGTGAGAATGACCACCTGAGAGCCTGAGGATGAGTTGGGGATCTCCTATCCCCATCTGATTGAGACACCCTCTTGAGTTATGGATTTATTTTTGGTTTCGAGGACGAAACCTTTTTAAGGAGGGGAGAGTGTAGAGTACCGGGACTTGCTGGAGTGTACCGACCTCGCAAGATGGCATGGTCCGGAGAAATCGCCTCGGGCGTGTTCCATATATGTTTACAGATGAGGTCGGGTTGAGTCGGATCGGCGTGGAAGCCCCAGCTGGAATCGGAGTTTTTCGGGCATTGTGCGCCGTAGAGGACTGGTTTGTTAGTGCCTCGACTCCACTGTTGTATGCAGAAAAATTGGGAAAGGTTTGGAACATGTGTATTTTCAGTTTACAGCGGAGTTCGGGAGGTTCCGGACTGATGCGGAGGCCCCGAGGGCAAAAAGTGAGTTGGAGTGGCTTAAGATTGATTATTTAATTAATTAATTAAGTTGGTTATTTTGTCTGAGAGAGGGAAATTCGAGAAAGAAAGAGTAAAGAAAGAAAAAGGAATTAAGAGGGTGTATAGAATTAGTGTTGGTGTTGGTGTTTGGAGAGAGTGTTGGGTTTCTTTGCCACCATGCACCATGCACATGCACCATGCACCATGCACCAAGCACCTCAATTTAGCACTAATTAGCACCATGCCATGTCATCGTCTTCTCCAAAATATGAAACAGAGGAAAAAATAAGAAACAGAGGAAATGAAAATTGAGGAAGAAGGAGAAGGAGAAGAGGATTTGAGGGGAATTAAAAGATGGAATTGAGTGAGGTGATGGTGTACTATTAGTGCGGACCGACTGTCGGAAGCCGAGCGGAGCAAGCGCGCGTCGAGCCTCATGAAGGTGCATTTCAGTTTTTCTAGTGAGAGAGAGAGAAAGCTTTGGTTGGCTTTGTTGATGGGTTTTTGTTGATGGAGATGATGAGCATACTATCCAAGAGTGGAGGAGAGACCATCGGAGGGTGCCGCACGGCGCGCGCGGTGTAGAGAACGGGTTTTGCATTGAGCACCGATTCCGCAATTGTTCACAGAAAATTTTGGAAATGCTTGGAACACGTGTATTTCATGTTTACAGCGGGGTTCGGGAGGTTTCAGAGAGATGCGGAAGCTTCCGGGGCGGAAAGTGAGTCGGCCGCGACGATTTGGAAGCTTCAGAGTTCGGTTTAGGCTGTTGGAGGCTTGGGTTCCGGAACACAGGCTTGAGTTCCGGAACTAAGCCTTGTGTTCCGGAACACAAGCTGAGTTCCGGAACAAATTTGACTTGGTACCGGTACCCAACTTGGGGTACCGATACCCAACACTACAGGATGCCAAACCGAGCTGGGATAGATAATTTTTTGGTGGAAGGCCTTTTTGTAATTTCACCTTCCTTCTGTTTTGCACTCATCCACCCTCTATTTAGAGCCCAGCCCCTGCCTCCTTCTCCACGATAGAAAGAAAGAGAGAGAGAGAGAGAGAGAGAGAGAGAGAGAGAGAGAGAGAGAGAGAGAGAGTGAGAGGAAGGATTTGAGAGATGGTGGAGAAGGAATGAGTGGAGCGTAGTGGTGCTGTGACCGGTTGCTTGGAGCTGGACGGAACCGCGCGAGCGTCGACTGTACTTGAGGTGAGTTGACAGATTTTTGTAGTTGGTTTTTAGATTTCCTTAGATGGATTTATTGATGGATTTTGATGAACCTTTAAGCTTAATTGGATTATTACTTCCATCTTTTGCTTTGTTGCTACGAGTGTTGGATTTTCGTTGCGCGGAATCGAGCATGCGTGCGTGCATGCATGAGGGTGTGTGCGTGCTGTGGGTTGGCCACGGAGAGACCGGAGCGCGCAGAGGATGTGCTGAGGCGCTTGCGAGGCTGTTGTGAGCTTCGGCGGAGCTCTTGGAGCGTTTGACAGTGTGCGCGCGCGAGGGCGTTTCGTCAGATTGTGAGTTCGGCGCTACATCGACTTCGGCTTGGCCTACGGAAAGCATTCCAGGTGGGTTGGAATTTCTCCGAAATGTATGGAATGCCCTCTAAAGCTTCTGTAAGCATGTTGATCATGTTTAGTCTATCTGTTTTATGCTTTATAAATCTGATAGTTTCCTAGAAAATTGTAGAAATACTTTCCTGAGCCCCTGATATTTTTAGCATGATCTAGAGGTGTCCTGACACTAGACTGCATGATTATTTTGCATTGGGTTGGCATCTAAACCGTTTAAAAAATCGTCGGACATGTTTAATGAAAACCGGACTTTGAAAAATGTTTTTAAAACTGTGAGATCACCCAGAGGGGTTGAGATGGTTCAGATTGCATGTATGCTCGTGCCAGAGGGCCGAGCGGATTTTTTTGTGCATTATGTGTTGAGTTTCTAGTGTCATGAGAGTTGCATTTCCTTGTTGGGACTGATGGTTTATTCCAGATCACGGGTTGTGTTTTTGATTTAGTGGTGGAGATGGTTCTCCCACTTAGCTTTGAGAGTTTTGGGGGTTCTGGCAGATCGAGTCGTGGAGGTTTCCCGACTCAGCCATGGGTCGTGCATTATCAGATTGAGTCGTAGAGGATTCTCCGACAGATAATGTCACGCCCCGGAGTCGAAACTGCAACTCGGGCTCGCCAACAGATCCGTCATCTGTGCAGAAACTGCTGCACAGACGAAGCGTCTACCCTGCAAAAGATCTATAGCTAAACATGTATCAGAGCTGAAAAAGAGCTAATAGCTACAGAAAGTACAACACTGAACATCTGAATAGAAATAAATCCTCAATACAAGTCTCTCAACTAAAAATAGTAAATACAATCCTCACGGATCTCTCAGAATGTTCAGTACAAAAGTGGAAACATAGAATATTCCGGGTACATCTACCTCGGACTCTCAATGCTGGTAAGGAACTAATCGGCCACGTCCTCACCTCGATCTGCTGTCTCCGCGCGCTGCGAGCCGGAACAGCTACCTCAAACCTATCACCGCAGCGGGTGTGAGATCTACTGCAGAAGGCAGATCTCAGTGGGTACCGTCCCAATATCCACGGTATACCCACTAAGTCTACTGGAGGCAAAACAGATAGGTATGCAGATAGATAGATAATGGGTAAGCTGAAAGAAAACTACAGCTAAAATATCTCAATCATAAAGCTCAAGAAAACTCTACCAATAACATGATATGCATACACTCTTTACTGCTAAGATGCCTCAGTATCAATGCTCAAAGGAAAGAAACCCATCTAAGAACATAATATGTAACCACCCGCTCATATCACCAAATCTCAAAGACTGCCAAAACTGGCTCAGTCCAGCCTGCGCCTGTCGTCTAGGAACGCACCTGCCCACTACCACGCATCCACAAGAGGACGGGATTTATGTGGGGCGTCCTAAACCGACTATCTCAATCTCACGCAAAGTGACTCCATGGTAACTCGGCCAGGGGTATCAAGAGACCACTAGTATATCAACTAGGCGCATCATCATCTCATCATCAACACGCACCCGGGGCGTAACTCAAGGGGAGCGACCCCAACGAGCTCAAGTACCTCATCAGTCTCAACTGTCTCAATAAGCGGCACATGCAGGCTATGGTCCACGATCAAACAGATCGGCAACTCGACGCTCAAAAGTACAACTCAGTCGGAAAAAGACTCCAAGACTCAACAGGAAATGCCCAAATCCTCACATAATCTGTCAGGAATCCTCTACGACTCAATCTGCCAGAACCCCAAAACTCTCATAACTAAGTGGGAGAACCACCTCTACTATCAAATCAGAGATACCTAACCCATGATCTAGGATAATCTCATCAGAAGCTCCAAAACTCAAATGACACTATAACTCATCTCAAAACTCAAAAAGAGACTCCTCGGCCCCCAGGCACGAGGTCTAATGCACCCAGAATCTATGCCATACCTCTGGCAAACTCATAATTTAAAAACCACCTTTGAAAATGCTATTTTTCCTTAAAACGGGCTTTCTCGTTTTTTAAAACGATCAGGGTGCAAAAATAATGCCAACAGAACATGCAGTCTAGTGTCATGTAGTATCAGGAGTATACTAAAAATAATCTGGGGTTCTAAATAATTTTTTAAAAATTTTCAGGCAACTATCAGATGTAAAAACAGTGAAAATAGCACGGTAAATATGATCAAATTGCATTCAGGAGCATTAAGGGGCATTCCATATATTTTGGAGAAATTCCAACCCACCTCAAAAGCATTCCGCAGGCAATCGCTGAAGTCGGTGAAGCGCCGAACCGCTCACTGCCTCGAATCTGTCGGAAAACGAAAACCGCGCCGCGCGCGCGCGAACAGTGTCGCGAATCCTGGAAAATTCCCCGGAAGCTCAATTAATTCCCCCGAGTCCGCTACAAAAATCCTGCACGCTAACAACTCACCCACAGCCTACTGACAACAAATGCACAGTGGACAAACTCCATCGGCTCCACGCGGCGAAGGCAACCAAAACCGGCCAAGTCGCACCCAAAACTGCACTAAACAAGTGTCCACAACGTACTACAAGACCAACATCAAAGTCACAGCCTCCCCAAGGCTCCAACAGCTCCCAAAACAACTTACATAATCCACTGACATCCTACATGCTCCCTTAACACACACAACTCTGAAGCTCCAAAAACCCAACAGTACACTCTAATTACATCCTTTAATACCTTCAAAAAGAAATCTCAGAACCAACACAAAACTCACTGTACACACAAAAAAAAGTATTCTCTCTCTCTTTCCCTGAGCTCCAAAGTCTCGAGCCAACTGCAATCCACCGCTCTACCGCGCACTCGATCCGGGCTACGCACGGCCCTTGCCGAAAACTGCCGCGATTTACGGCGTCCTGCGAGAGAAAAAAAAAGGAAAAACGATATCAAATCGGTCCACACAAGCCTTCGCGACACCCGGCCAAGAACCAGCCTCGGCGTGGGCGCACACAGCCCCCCGGCACCGACCTCCGCTCGCTCGCCATCCGCACGCAGCAGCCGCGCCAACAATGCACTGTGTCGCTGTTGCCCAAGCGGCGCCCGCGCGCTGCTGCGCACAGCCCGGCGCATGCCGTAGCCGCTGCGCGTGCTGCTGCAGCTGCCGCGCGGTGCCCGCCGCGCGGTGCCCTGGCCCGCCACGCGCGCCCTCAGCGCGCTTGCTGCGCGGCCGCGCGCACCAGCGGAGCGCCCGCGCGGCGCCCTGCGCAGTTCTACGCAGCGCCCGCGTGGCGCCTGGCCCGCCACGCGGCGCCTGGCCCACTGCGCGCGGCTGTGCGGCGCCCGCAGCGTGCGCCCCTGCTGCGCGCGCCCCTTGCCGCTTGCTGCTTGCCAACCAAGGACAGCAATCCACCCCCACACAAATAAGATCCAAAAAAAATCAAAATAAAAACCCCAAGATCAACTCAAATCCACAAAATGAGCAACACTCCAAGCTTCTAAAAAAAAACAGCAACATACCTCGATGATGCTCGGCATGCGCGCGCCCCGCTCGCTCCACACGGCTTCACGCAGGAAGTTCACCATCTCAACTCCCATCCATTTCCTCTCTTTTCCCATTTTTTTTCTTCTCCAAGTTCTTCTTCTTCTTCTCTTTCTTCTTCCTCCTTTCTTTCCTCTGTTTCATTCACTTTCCTCTGTTTCTCATTGTTGAAAGAGACGGTGACGTGGCGATGTTAATTAAGGAGGGTTTAATTAGAGGTAGTGGTGGTGGTGGGCAGCTGGAGTGAAGGGATTAAATAATCCCTTAACTCAAAATATCTAATCTGACTTAATTTCATTTCTCATTCCTTTTCTTTCTTTCTTTCATTCCATTAACTCACAGACTAAAAGCCACAATTAATTAAATTAATTAAATAATCTATTTTAAGCCAACTCCAAGTCACTTTTTGCCTTCGGGGTCTCCGCACCAATCCGGAACCTCCCGAACTCCGCTGTAATCTGAAAATACACATGTCCACAGCTTTTCCCCCTCAAAAAGCTCAACTGTGGAGTCGGTGTGCTCAATCCAAAAACCGGCTCCAAAATTGCCAGTTCCAACTCACTTTTTGCCTTCGGGTCCTCCGCGTCAGTCCGGAACCTCCCGAACTCCGCTGTAATCATAAAGTATACCTGTTCCAAGTAGTTCCCAATTTTCTCTGCGCACAACGGCGGAGTCGGTACACAAACAAAATCAGTCCTTTATCGGCGCACAATGCCCGGAAATCTCCGATTCAAGCTGGGGCTTCCGCGTCGATCTGACTCAACCCGAACTCAACTGTAAACAAATATGGGACACACCCAAGGCGATTTCTCCGCACCACGCCATCTTGCGAGGTCGGTGCGCCATCCGAAATCCCGGTATTCTACAGATTATGTGAGGATTTGGGCATTTCCTGATTGAGTCGTGGTTTCTTTTCCGACTGAGTTGAGCTGTTGAGCAGTTGAGTTTCCGATCTGTTTGATCGTGGATCATATCCTGCATGTGCCGCTTTTTAGCCAGAGGAGACACGCTTTTCCTTCTGTGGGGTCGCTCCCCTCGAGTTGCCACTCCGGATGCGATGATGATGCGCCTAGTTGATACACTAGTGGTCGCTTTGCGTGGTACTATGACAGTCCTGAGGGACATCCTCCGTTGATACACGGAGAGCCCTAGTTGATACACTAGGGGCCCTGGTTGATACACTAGGGGGCGCAGGCTTGACTGGACCCTATGAGGCAGTCATTGAGATTGGGTGATATGAGAGAGTGAGTGCATAGCATGTTCTTAGTTGAGCTTTCCTTTGAGCATGATACTTGAGGCATGTTAGCAGTAGCGAGTGTATGCATATTTCATCTCTAATAGAGATTCCTGAGCATGATGTTTGAGACATGGTAGCAATAGTTTCATTTCAGCTTTTATCTATCTATCTATCTATCTGCATACCTATCTGTTGTGCCTCTAGTAGACTTAGTGGGCATACTGTGGATATTGGTGATGGTACCCACTGAGATCTACCTTCTGCAGTAGATCTCACACCCGCTGCGGTGACAGGTTCCTGAGGCAGCTGTTCCGGCTTGGTTCGCGCGAAGACAGCAGATCGAGGTGAGGACGTGGCCGATTAGTTCCTTACCAGCATTGAGAGTCGGTGATAGATGTACCCGGTATATTTTTATGATTTCACTTTTGTACTGGACATTCTGAGGGTTTGGTGAGGATTGTATTTGTGAGGACCCGAATCCCCACTTAAGAGATTACTGTCGGATTAGTGGCCTTTGGGAGTGTTTGTGCGCGTGTCGGGCCCAAGAAATGGATTTATGGTGCAATTTGGGATTTAGTTTGCATCACTGGAGGCCTGCGTGGTGTGTTGGTGTTGTTTGTGCGCAATTTGGACACAAGCGATGGACTTCGGGCTTAAAAAGGGATCACGTGGGATATTGGAGGACCCGTCGAGTGTTTAGAAGTGGTTTCGCGCGACGCGGATGTCAAAATAGGACTCAGGGCGAAGTTTGGATAAAGGATCACCTCTCCGGATGCCTTCGGCAATTTTTAGAGTTGGAATTTGGAGAATCGGACATCGGATTTGGATTCAGCGCGCGAAATCGTGGAGAATGGACTATTTACTTATTTTTTTCGGAGTCCGGGTGACGCGCGCGTTTTTCGAGGTGCGGCGCGGATCCCGAGGTGCGGCACGGTTCCCGAGGCGGTGTGGCGCGCGGTTCGGGGCGCGCAGTGCAATGCGCGCAGCTGGCGCGCGTTGGGAACGCGCGCCTGCGCGGGGCAGCGCAGGGGCCGCCACGTGGCGGCCCCCCGTTGGCGCCCGCGCGGGCATGGGGGGCGCGCACCCGTGTGGCGCGCGTGGTGTCCCGCGCCTGCGCGGGGCGCGTGTCACGCGCCCGTGTGGCGCGCTTAGGTGCGCGCCACGTGGCGCACGGGGCGCGTGCGTGGACCCGGTGCACGCGCCCCGGCTTCGTGGACCACGGTTGGTGGCTCCCCATTTGCTGGCGCCGTGGACCGGATCCATGGACCGAGTTCGTGGACCACCTCCTTCCTTTCCTTTCTCCTCTTCTTCTTCTTTCTCCCCCGCGCCATTCCTTCTCCCATTCTTCTTCTTCTTCTCCAACTGAGCGAGAGTGAGTGAGGGGGGAGGGGATTTTGTGAGGTGCGGCGGTGCGCAGTGGACCTCGCGGAGCGCGCGAGGCATTCCCAAGGATCGGTTGGGCGGCGCGACGCAGTCGAGGGACCGTGTTTTACTGCGCCGTTTTGCGTGCGGACCCCGACGGCCTGCTCCGTTTTGCATGCGGACTCCGTTTTGCGTGCGGATTCCGGCACCGTGCACCGTTTTGCGTGCGGACTCTGTTTTGTGTGCGGATTCCGGCACCGTGCACCGTTTTGCGTGCGGACTTCATTTTGCGTGCGGACTCCGGCACCGTACTCCGTTTTGCGTGCGAACTCCGGTGGAGGCAGGGAATCGCGTGGAGGCCAATTGCAAGTGTCGACAAGCAATTGGTGGCAAACCGAGGTGGGTTGGAATTTCTTCGAGATTTATGGAATGCCCTTTAAAGCTATTGTATGCATGTTGATCATGTTTAGCTTACTATTTATATAGCTGGTAAATCTGATTGTTGCCTAGAAAACTTTAGAAAGATAATTATAGGCCCCAGATATTTTTAGCATGATCTAGGGATGACATGACACTAGACTGCATGTTTAGTTGACATTAGATTGGCATCTGAACCGTATTAAAATTCGGCGGACCGATTTTAATGAAATTGAGACTCTAAAAATAGTTTTGGATATTTGTGAGCTTCCAGAGGGTTTGAGTAGGTTCAGGATGCATGTATCCTCGTGCCAGGAGGCCGAGTGGATTCTTAGAGCATTGTGAGATGACTTTCTAGTGTCATGTGAGAGTTTTAGCATTTTCCTGTTCGGGGGCGGAAGCTATTGGCGGCTATGCCTACGGCCTGTTCTTGTTTGATAGGGTTGTAGGTGGCAGTCGTTCAGAATTTCCAGGCCTCCCGTGTGAGAGATTGAGAACTTATTCCCTGATTGATTTACTCTAGATCATGGATCGTGTTCTGATTTAGTGGTGGAGATGGTTCTCCGACTTGATTTCGAGAGATTGGGCTCTGGCAGATTGGGTCGTGGAGGGTTCCCGACTTAGCCAGGGATGTGCATTATCAGATTGGGTCGTTGAGGGTTCTCCGACATAGCGATGAGAGGGTTTGGCATTTCCTGATCCAGTCGAGGAGGGTTCCCGACTGTGATGTGATATCTGGTATTGAGTATCCGATCTGTTGATCGTGGATCACAGCCTGCATGTGCCATTTATGAGATAGTTGAGACTGACTAGATATTAGAGCTCGGTGGGGTCGCTCCGGATGCGTGATGATGATTGAGATGGACCGACTAGGACGCCCTACGTAGAGTGGGCAGGTGCGTTCGTAGTAGTCGGCGGGACGCCCCACGTGGAGTGGGCAGGTGCGTCCATAGTAGTCAGTAGGACGCCCCACATGTAGTGGGCAGGTGCGTTCGTGGTAGTCGGCGGGACGCCCCACGTGGAGTGGGCAGGTGCGTCCATAGTAGTCAGTAGGACGCCCCACACGCAGTGGGCAGGTGCGTTCGTAGTAGTCGGCGGGACGCCCCACGTAGAGTGGGCAGGTGCGTCCATAGTAGTCAGTAGGACGCCCCACATGCAGTGGGCAAGTGCGTTCGTGGTAGTCGGCGGGACGCCCCACGTGGAGTGGGCAGGTGCGTCCATAGTAGTCAGTAGGACGCCCCACACGCAGTGGGCAAGTGCGTTCGTAGTAGTCGGCGGGACGCCCCACGTGGAGTGGGCAGGTGCGTCCATTGTAGTCAGTAGGACGCCCCACGTAGAGTGGACAGGTGCGTTCCTAGACGACAGGCGCGGGCTTGACTGGGCCAGTTTTGGACAGTCGCTGAGATTTGGGTTTTGAGAGGACCTTGTGTGCGAGTGGTGTATAGCTGCTCTTAGATGAGTTTTCCTTTGAGCATGATATTTGAGGCATTTAGTAGTGAGGGAGTATGCATAGCAGGTTCATAGTAGAGATTTACATGGGCAGTATGTTGAGACATTTAGTTGTAGCTCTTTTCCTGCTTTTCCTTATCTATCTATCTATCTATCTGCATATCTATCTGTTTTGCCTCCAGTAGACTTAGTGGGCATACCGTGGATATTGGGACGGTACCCACTGAGATCTGCCTTCTGCAGTAGATCTCACACCCGCTGCGGTGACAGGTTGAGGTAGCTGTTCCGGCTTGGTTCGCGCGGAGACAGCAGATCGAGGTGAGGACGTGGCCGATTAGTTCCTTACCAGCTTTGAGAGTCAGAGGTAGATGTACACGTTTTTATTTTATGACTCCACTTTTGTACTGGACATTCTGGGAGACTTGTGAGAATTGTATTATTTTTCATAGCTTATCAGACTTTGTATTGAGGACTTTCATTTATCCAGATGTTCAGTTGATTTCTATAGCTATTAGTTCTTTTTCCGCTCTGATACATGTTAGCTATAGATCTTTTGCAGGTTAGACGCTTCGTCTGTGCGGCAGTTTCCGCACAGACGGCGGATCTGTTGGCGAGCCCGGGTCGCAGTTTCGACCCGGGGCATGACAGTATTTGTATTAGCAGCGAGAGACTTTGTATCTTGAGGATTATTGTCTTTGTTCAGATGTTCAGTGATTTCTATAGCTTTTGGGTTTTAGTTCTATTTCAGCTCTGATACATTTTAGCTTTAGATCTGACTTTCAGGGTAGACGCTTCGTCTGTACGGCAGTTTCCGTACGGATGGCGGATCTGTTGGCGAGCCCGGGTCGCAGTTTCGACCCCGTGGCGTGACAATAGCATCCCGAACCCATGCTCATCCCAGAGCAACATGTAACACCTCCACATGTGTATAAAAGAGGAGAAAAGAGACCAAAAAGAGTTTTCTCCTAAGTCAAATCCAACATGATCGTGTAGCAGAAAAAGGTGGCTTATCTAGATGACCATTCAAGCATGCTTTTGTTCTCATTTGAAAGAAAATAAAAAGTAGCAACAAACATGATTCTCACATAACATGAACTTAGAAATAACCAACAACATTCAATCTCATTGAAGGGTTTAGGAGTTATGAACCACACTAAATTTCATAAGGAATAAATCTCAACTTACAACAACTATCTCTTTCATAAATGAACTAAAATCATGAATAGGGGTCAATCTCACATAAGTTAGATAGAGATTAATGAAGATAGCTATTCTCACATAAATAACCGACCCCCTCACATGAACCATCCAATCTCACATAGTGTAGGTTAATGATCAATTACCTATTTACTCTCACATAGGATGGGTTGAGGAATATCATTTATGATCAACATCACTTAGGGTAGTGCAACATTCACCAAACCAAACATTCACACATGGATAGGCTAAGGATCATTTAACATCACATAAACATGCAGATTCAATCAAGAATCTCCAAGGATTAGGAAAACAACAACCAACTATAACAAGTGGAAGTCCAATAGCCCGAGTGGGTAAATCGTAACTTTGGAGGTGCTCAACAACCCACCTGGTAGCTCAACGATCCGAAGTCCGATCTTGCTGAAATTCGGCGTGCACGATCTCCCACCTGTTATGAATCCAACACACCAAGAATCGCCACGAGATCACTATCGGATTGAACACAATCATCAAAACAAAATCGTCGCGCAGATTTTCAGAAAAATTCCAGCAATTAACCCCTTTGAAGATAAATTAAATATCTGAAAGCAATACCTCAATTTTACACTCCAAACAGTAAACTTAGGTTTCCCTCTGTCCAAGAATCATCATCCAAAGCTCAATAACCCATCTTAGGCCCCTCTTAATTTTCCAATTTATGAAAAGGTCCAATGCTGTGGTGACCCCGATCTCGGCAGGGCTTCTACAGTGTGACCAGCAGCTTCTGGAGGCCTATGTGGCGTGTCGGCGGTGTTGGTGCACCAAGTGGACATAAGTGATGGACTCCGGGTGTTAAATGGATTACTTGGGTAATCGGTTGACCCAGTCGGATGTTTAGAAGTGGTTTCGCGCGAAACGGATATCAAAATGTGACTCAGCGCTAAGTTTGGACAAAAAAACACCTTTCCGGATGCCTTCGGCAATTTTTAGAAATTGAATTTGGCAAAACGGAGAGCAGATTTGGATTCAGCGCGCGAAAGCGACGAAAATGGACTATTTATTTGTATTTTTCGGAGCCCGGATGTCGCGCACGGATTTCGAGGCTTTGGGCACTGTTCCGGCAGCCGGGGGGGCAGCGGCGGCGGCGGCAGGCAGCGGCGGAGCGCGGCGGCGTGGGCGCGGGCAGGCGGCGGAGCAGGCGCTTGCAGGTGCGCGGGCGCGCGGGCAGGCGCGCGGTGCACGGGGACGTCGTGCCACGTGGCGTTTTTCTATTTGTTGGGTGCGGACACGTGGCGGGCTAGGATTGGTCGGTGCCGTGGTCGCGGTCCACGGAGCTGGTGTAGCCGGCTCGGGGCGCGTGCGTGCAGAGGGCGCAGGCGGCGCCGCAGGCGCGCACGTGGGCGCGCGTTGACCGCCTTTCCCGCGCAGGGCGTGTTACGCGTCGGCGTCCGCGGGTGGCCACGCGGCGCAAGGAGGTTGGCGGTTCTCGCTGTTCCCTGTTCAGGGTGACGTGGCGCAATCAGGTGAATCCGGGCGCTGGATGGACGGCCAGATCGGGCGGCACTGTGTGCGCCCGAATCATCCGGGCGCTGGATGGACGGCCAGATCGGGCGGCACTGTGTGCGCCCGAATCATCCGGGCGCTGGATGGACGGCCAGATCGGGCGGCACTGTGTGCGCCCGAATGATTCGGGCGCCCGGAAAATGCACCAGGAAGTGTATTTTGGTCCGGATTTCAGCCTATAAGTAGGCATTGAGTGCCCTTTTTGCGGGATTTGGGAGATTTTTCTAGAGCTCCCCTTTGCACAGAGGCCTTCTACACTGTGTTGTCTACACTCCGGCGGATTTTGGACATTTTTGGAGAACTTGCTATCGGTGTTATCTTCGACGCGGCGCACATCGACGCACCTCGGATTTTTGGCTTTTACCGTCGCTCTTCAGTCCACGAAACACACCGGATCACCCGGATGGAATTTTGAGCCGATTTTTCCGGCAGCGCGTTCACGAGAGGTAAGGCTTCGTTTTCCGTGTTGATCACTTCTCCTCATTTTAGTTTTCGGCACAGTTCCCGAGGCTTTTCTGTGACCCTATGTACTGCTGCGAGGTACGGGACAGCGGTGGAGTATTGTTGGATTTTCTCGGTCTACGAGCATCGGAATGAGGCGTTTAAGGACTCGATTGACATCTACTCTTCGAGAGGAACGCGCCAGTATTTTTGTTGGATTTTTCTGAGGACTCTTCGAAGGTGAGATTTAAGCTTCTTTGGGGTTGTTTCCCGCAGTTTTTGCAGGTTGTGGATTGATTGGCTTTCGGCGTTGTTGTATTTATTTCTTGGCCTAAAGGTGTCGGAATGGGGAGTTTAAATACTCGATTTGGGGCTACTCGTCGCGAGGATCGCAACCGTGATTTTTCTAGGATTTTTGGAGCACTGCTTGGAGGTGAGAAATGCCCTTCTTTGTGCTGTTTGGGAAAAACAGCAATGCTGTTGGCGTACATTTTGGGGTATGATTAGTGAGTTGTGTTGTGATGTTGTTTGTTGTGGTGTTGCATTGTTGGGGTGGTGTTGTTTGGAGCCGAGGCTTGCGCTGTCATGCCCCAGGCCCCAGTGGAAGCCTACCCGGCACGTGCACAGACCCGCTGTGTGCACAAGGTACCCCCCGGTACACACAAGGCGTCTACAACAACAAAGCGGAAAGGAAGCAATATACACATCCTACAAGTAATCAGAGCACAACACAACTAAACTATACATAAAAGAGGAAAGTAGATAACAACTATCATACAAAAAGTTAAAATCCATTATACAAATGTGGTCCTCCCAAATACAACCTATCAAAATACATGGGTGGTTTCTATGCCAAAATACACTAACACCTCTCCAAGAAAAACAAAAGAAAAGATGCCCTGTAACCACCTCGAGTGGTGCGACGGGGACAAGCTAGCTATGCGATAACCCCTTGCCGCGGTCCCGAGCCCCTCCCGCTGTGGATGGCTGTGAAAAACAACAACCCAAATGGGGTGAGAACTATTAACCAATAGTTCCCAGTGGGTAAGCCGCCGAGAGGAGCGAAATACACCACTAGGTCAACTGAGGCATAAGATAGTAAAACTGCTGAAATGAAATGCAGAAAAATAAACAACTGAAGTAAAGTAAAGTACTCTACTACTATCATGCCTCTATGCTCATGTACAAGGTGATGATGACATGAATCTATCATGCTATCATAATGTCCAACTACAATGAGTAGTATCATTTATGTGATGTCCAATGTCAAGTTTGCTATCATGTATGTTCAACTACCATAAAAAGTATCATCTAGGTGATATTCAATGTCAAGTTTGGTTAACTTAATCCTTTTCTCTTGAAGACTTTCTTTGAGTCTAAGCTTGAGCCACGCCTCATGGTCCCGTGGTGGCACCCCCCAAGGAGTTATGCCAATCATGTCTCAAACATGGAATCTTACTATTTCATCTTGATTGTACAAGTTTAGAAGTTGTCCTCATGTCTCAAACATGGAATCTAACTATTTCATCTTGATTGTACAAGTTTAGAAGTTTTCTACTTGTATCTCACAACACTAGATGGCCCTAATGTCATAATGTCCATTTACACATGATCAAGTGTTTAACATGTCCCAAAAATTCTATAACAGGTATAGTTGTTCTATATTCATATCCAAAAGGTTAAGTTCACGAAAATTCCTATTCAATCCCCCCTTAAAGTGTCCATGCACCTACAATGTTTACCTCTACTACATAGAGTATGAAATTTTCTACACATGAAGGGGTTCAAATGCATGATCAAAAATCATGATAAATCAAACGATGCATGTTTAATATAGCAATAATGCCCTAAAAGTCTATAGAAGACATAGGGGGAGTTCACCCTTTTCGGTAAGGTCAGACCCACCGGATAGTTGCCAAATCCTTGTGAAGGATCCCAACCAAGAAGCCTACACTTCCTCTTATGCCCTAAGGGAAGTTTCCAATGGGTTAAAACATTACAAAACCCTAATCACAAATTCCCTTAAAAATCATAAGGAAAATAGGTGGAAAATACCTTAGGTTGATAGATCTTGCTAAATCTTGAAATCCAAACAAGAAAAGCTTCAAAACCAACCTACAAGAGTGTTCTACACCCATCAATTCCACCCCAAAAGCTAGAAATCAAAAAGCCCCAAATAAACCCTAATTTTCCAAAAACTAGGTTTTTCTACAAATATCCCAAAAGAAAAGGGAAAAGAAGTATTCCAAACCTCGTTTAGCTCAAATCCCACCTTGGAAATGCAAAGGATAGGAACTAGAGCTCCAAACTTCCTTCTCCTTCAAGCCCTTGCCTTCCTCCAAGCTCTTATAGCAAGCTTCAATGGTGGAGAAGAGGAGGTTGAAGAAGAACCCAAGTAGAGAGAGGTGTTGGAGAAGGAAATCCAAGATCTCTTTCTCTCTCTCTCTCTCTCTCTCTCTCTCTCTCTCTCTAACACTTTCTCTTGCTCTCTCCAAATGAGAGGAAAAGAGAAGGAGAAGAGGGTTAAAAACCCTAATGTAACAAAAGCCCAAAAGCTCCCTGCAAGAAATGTTATTATATTTCTTACTGTGCTGTCCAGACCAAAACGGTCCGGACTGCCCCAAAATGGTCCGGACCCCGAAGGTAGAATTCCAGATTCGCGCGGACAGTCCGGACTCTCCCCGGAAGGTCCGGACCCCGAAGCCAAAAATCTCAAATTTTCAAATTTTTCGAAAATTTCCGATTTGCGCCCAAACTCTCCGGAAACCTTCTAGAACCTTCCGAAAGTTTACTAAAACATCCGAAGGGTATCATTTAACCCTTCACACACTAGAACTTTGCAATTCGCTAAAGTTTAGTGTACTACATGCGTGACATGTACCGAGGATGCGGGTTCAGCAGATTTTGTTAGCAAATGGCCACCCTCTTCACCGACTTCGGCTTTGCCTGCGGAAAGCGTTTCAGGTGGGTTGCTTCATCTCCAGAACCGGTGGACGGTTCTCTAATTCTTTATGTTAGAATGCATGCATGTTTAGGGTACATTGTATGTTATTGTGAGGTAAGCTAAGAAGGATGATTGTATAAGGGAATTGCAAGATTAATATTCATGTTAAATATTATCGAGGACTTGCAGGATTTGGATATTCATGATGATGAATAGTAAATGCTTACCTAAGGGATTTACCCTATGTGATTGTTAGCATGCTTGTTTAATTGTATAATATTTAGCATCGAGATGGAAGCTTGAGGTGTCACGCCCCGCGGTCGAAACTGCGACCCGGGCTCGCTAACAGATCCGCCGCCTGCACGGGACTTCCCGCACAGACAAAGCGTCTACCTGCAAAAAGAATCTAAAGCTATACAGAGATCAGAGCTGAAAAGAAACTACACTAAGAAGTAAAACTGAACTACAAAATCTCCATAAAACCAAAGTCCAAAATACAAAATCCAGTATCTGACATAAGTACAATATCCAGACCAGTACAAAAGTGGAAAATAAAAATACAGGGCGACTCTACCACTGACTCAACAGACTCGGGTAAGCAACTAGTCGGCCACGCCCTTACCTCGGTCTGATGACTCCGCACGAGCTGATCCCGGAGTAGCCGCCTCAGGAAAACCTGTCACCACAGCGGGTGTGAGAACTACTGCAGAAGGTAGCTCTCAGTGGGTACCGTCGCCAAAGTCCACGGTATGCCCACTAAGTCTACTGGAGGCATCAAATAGATAGGTAGATAGATAAAATGCAAGCAGGAAAATAAACTACCACTACATGCCTTAATATGATGCTCAAAGGAAATCCATCTATGAACATATCATGTAACCACCCGCTCATATCACCCAATCTCTATGACTGCCCTAACGGGTCCAGTCAGGCCTGCGCCTAAGTCTAGGAACGCACCTATCCACTCCACGTGGGGCGTCCTACTGACTACAAGGTACGCTCCTGCCCACTCCACGTGGGGCGTCCTAATGTCTACTAGGAACGCTCCTACCCACTCCACGTGGGGCGTCCTAGTCTAACCATCTCAATCATCTCACGCATCCGGAGCGTACTCGAGGGGAGCGACCCCACCGAGCTCAAGTATCATATCTGTCACAAAGCGGCACCTACAGGCTCTAATCCTCGATCAAACAGATCGGAACTCGAATGCCAACATCACATCTCATGTCTAGGTCGGAGAACCCTCCCGACTCAATCTGATAAGCCATCACTAATCCCTAGGACACTAGTAGAATCATCCACGAACCCAACAAAAATCCCTCGGCCCCCCGGCACAAGGTCACATGCACCCTGGAATCACGTCATCCCACTGACGGTCTCATAGATACATAAACTACCTTTAAAATGCCGGTTTTTCCTTAAAACGGGCTTTATGATTTTTATTTCAATTCCGGTGCAAAAATAATGCTTCCTAACCATGCAAACTAGTGTCTTACAGTAATAGGAATATACTAAAAATAATCTGGGGGTTTACCGAATTTTCTGGAATTTCCTAGGCAACTATCAGATTTACCAACAGTAAAAATAATACACTAGACATGATCAAAACGCATACAGAAGCTTTAGAAGGCATTCCATATAATTTGGAAGAATTTTAACCCACCTAGAAAGCTTTCCGTAGGCAAGCCGAAGTCGGGGAGGTGCCGAACCCGCTATCTGACGAAAATCCGAAACTGCGCCGCGCGCGTGCACACTGACGCGCGTCCCAAAAAATCTCCGAAAACTCACCCAACAATCTCGAGTCCACTACAACCTCCTTGCGCAACTCAGTTCTCTCACAGCCAACTCCAATGACACACGTGCATGCAAGCTTGCATGCATGCTGTTTCGGCTCAGCGCAGTAACCAGCTTCACCCAAGCTGCCCAAGCTGCCTCGAACAGCAAGTATGGAAAAAGGAGAGAAAGAACATGCACTCAACTCCAAATCTACTCCAAATCCATAAAATAAAATTCGCAAATCCAACATGAAAAATATCTGTCAACTTACCTCGAGTGCGGCTCGGTACGCGCGCGGCTCCACCAAACTCCAAGCTGCAGGAGAATCACCAACACAAGCTCTAACTCTCTCTTCTTCTTCTCCTTTTCTTCCTTTCTTCCTTCTTTTGCCTTAGGTTAAGATGGAGAAGAAACAGGTGAAAGACTCGTATAAATAGACCAAGTGTAGGGCTAAAACAATGGGAAGGTGAAATTACCTCAATACCCTCAGCAGTCCAGTCAGCAGGCTAAAAAAAAGGCTTCCCTGTACACTGGGTACCGGAACACCCATGCTGGTTCCGGTACCACAGCCCGGGTTCCGGAACACCCATGTTGGTTCCGGAACTCAAGGGTGAGTTCCGGAACCAGGCATCCTGTTCCGGAACTCAACAAAGCAAAGGCCCCAAACCGAGCTGCCAGCCTCCAACAAGCTTCAATCTCGCGCCGCCGACTCATTTTTCGCCCCGGAAGCTTCCGCCACAGTCTGAAACCACCCGAACCTCGCTGTAAATGTAAAATACACATGCTCCACACATTTCCAGATTTTCCCGTGAACACTTGCGGAGTCGGTGCTCAATGCAAAACCCGATACTCTACATGAGGAATGGCCTAGATCATGCAGATTGATATACTATAGTAGTGATCTTTTAGCATGCCTTGTTGCACATAGTCTTTTATGATATGATTACTCGATGGAGTAGGAGGCTAGATCTATGTGCGGGTATTATTCTGATCATTCTTTTGATGGACCCTGGATTATGGACAGGTGTCGTTCATTAGGGATTCTAGCATGTTGTTTATACCTTTGTGGAGCTATTATGTGATTTACTCCCTTTCATTTCCTTGAGGACAAATGCATGCTTGTATGGACATCAAGATAGGCCATCTTTTATTGCTACACTATCACGTTGGAACTTGACTTAGGAGAAACCATGTTATTCCTTTCTCCTTCTTTGTTAGTCAGGCGGTCTGTGTTGCTCGGGTGCGAGCAGGGGTTTGGGGTAGTGTAGCCAGGACATTGGTGTCAGGGACGGGTTGTGCTGGATTGTGGTTGGCAGGGATTTGCGGTGACCGCCGACTTTGGGCGGTTGACCGGATATTTACCTATGTATCAGATTTTTCTAGTGGACGGAGTTTCCCACTTATTGAGTACTTTTGCATCTGATTGAGGACCGGGGTTTTCTTTAGTCGTTGAGCTTTCCCACTTTGATCAGAGTCATGATCCAGTCTTGCTGATTTATATTACTATGATACATATTACTGAGATACTTTACTCGTGTGGGTCGCTCCCCTCGAGTGCCACTCCGAAGTGTGCGACAGACAGGCTTTGAGTCCATGAGACTCCTTTTTCCCGTCGGCGTTATGCGTTGGCCAGCATACCCGATATGGCAGGCACAGCAGGCAGTACCAGTTCTTACTAGTCCATTGATTGGGTTTATTACAGGCAGGTACTTTTATTGTTGCACTCGTGCCTGGGGGCTGAGTGGAGTCTGGTAGCTGAGTTTAGACCAGTGCTAGCATTGTTGGGAGCCGTTTGGTTTGACGGTGGTCCCGTGACATTTATCGTACTTTGACCGTTGTGTGTGAGGTTGAGCATCTTGAGTCTATCCGTTCTGAGAGAGAGCGTGGATTTCGACTATAGCCTGCATGAGCGTGGATTTCGACTATTCGATAGCGAGTTAGTCTGTTTGGACACCCTACGTAATTCCTGCCCGGCAGTGGGAGGTGGTTGTAGGTGGGCGCAAGTTTGACTGGACCAGATGTGGCAGTCAGCTCGATTGGGTCGATTGTGCACTTCATGTGCTAGTGGTTGCATACCATTCTTTGGTTCTCCCCTTTTGAGCATTTAGATAGAGGCATGGTAGCTGTTGAGTACCTCCAGCTTTCTTGTTCAGTTTTTACTGCATTGGTTATCTTATGCCTCTAGTGGACTTAGTGGGCAGATCGTCGGGCCTGGCGGTGGTACCCACTGAGAACTCCCTTTTTGGTGTAGTTCTCACACCCATTGGGGGTTTTCCCCCTCCTTTTTCTTTTCTCTCCTTTGTTTTGCAGAGTCTTAGCTGGTGTTGCTGATTCTGCGGTTGTTGATCGAGGCGAGGGGGTCGCAAGCTAGATCCCTACCCGTCGTTGGAGAGTAGCGGTACCCCTTCAGAGGAGATCTTCAGTAGATTAGTTATTTTATTTCCTCTTTTGAGAGACTGTTGTAGTGAGGATATGCTATGTATTGAGAGCCTGTACACTGATGTTTATTGGAGATACCTCCCTGTTGAGTTCTGGGTTTTGTATTTGAGGATATTGTATGATTATCATTTTTGGGAGATGGGCATTGTTATTATTATTCCCAGTTGTACAGTTGTTTGGTTTTAGTTTTACAGCAGATTTACTTTATAGCTCTGATATCTGTTAGCTGTAGTACATTTTCTTGCAGGTTGGACGCTTCGCCTGTGCGGGGTTTTGCATAGGCGGCGGATCTGTTGGTGAGCCCGGGTCGCAGTTTCGACCCCGGGGCGTGGTAAATGCTGTCCAAACATACATCAAATTTTAACATAAACTTCTAAGTTAAATAGGGGCCAATCCATACAGAATTTTTAACTACAACCAAAAGGAGAAATGTTCACCTTGATTCTAAGAATATGACCAAACTTAAAAATCCCAACAATAGCCACGGATTAACTCAAAATCTGCATCCCCGAAGTCCAATTATCAAAACAACATCCAAACACAATCCTGCTGTGAACCTGAAAATAGGGGCTAAAAGATTGATAGAATTACCTAGGCAAACGGGCTTCAAATTCTGCAAGAAAGATACCACTGGATTCCTCTTCGAGAGTAGATGAAGATCAAGCAAAAAAACACCAAAATCCATGGACAAATGAAAGAGAAATTTCATAATTACTTTCAACTATCAAAAATTCAATCTGTGCACAAGTTCTTAAAAGAAGGCTAATAAACTCTCATAAAACTTCAAATCTAGGTAAAGTGGTACATACCAAAGTTGTAGGTCTTCGAGTCCTAAAGATTTCTCCATAAAAATTATCTCGAAATTCCACTCCTACAGTCCAGGGGAGGGAAAACACTGAGCATTGTCCAAAATCCCAGGCTGTGCACAAGGGTCTCAAAGATGGCTTAAAAACTTCAACAAAACTCAAGATCTAGCAAAAGTCTTGAATACCAAAGTTGTAGATCTACCTCTCGTGAAGATGCAGAACTAAAATTTAAGCTAAAACTCTGAATGATGAGTCCTGTAGGGCTCCTGCACTGAAACACGACGAAAATGAGCTGAAAATAGCTTCAAGTGTTCATCCTCCACTTGCACAGCTACAGGTCCACCACGAGCTCCCCCCAAGCCGAGCAACATATGAAGAAAAAGAGGAAGAAGAAGGTGAAGCAGCTCTGTGAAGTACAGGAAAAATCTCCAAAGTGTCAAAATTCGAAAATGGAGGAGAAGGGGCTATTTATAGGCCAAAAACTATCAACAAAGGGAGTTTTGGGGACAACCAGGGGGAAGCAAAGCCGGCAGGGGAGGGGGGAGAGAGGCGAGACACGCGGCGGCCATCCACGTGCGCGCCCCCGCGATCCGACGCTCCGCGCTGCGCCACGCGGGTGGGTGGGTGCCCACCAGTCATGGCACCGCACGTGTCCGCCACCCGCGTGAGCACACACGCCGCGCCTGTCAGCGCGCTCCACGTGTCGCTGCCGACCCAATCGCAGCCCGCCACGTGTCCAAGCCGTTTTCGGCTGCGCCTGGTGCACGCACCCGAGCCGGTGGACCAGCCCGCATCCAATTGGGCACAATAGGCCAGTTTAGCCTATTTTTGATAATTTTCGCGCGCTAAGTCCGTTTTTCGCTTTCGTTTGCCGCGTTACAGACCCGATACACCAATAATAGGTGTTTTCTCACCATGGACCACCCGGTCAAGTAACACGAGAATTCGGGTCACCACAATAACAAAATACACCAACACCTCTCCCACAAAACAAAAGAAAAGGTGCCCTGTAACCACCTCAAGTGGCACGACAGGGACAAGCTAGCTATGCGATAACCCCTTGCCACGGTCCCGAGCCCCTCCAACTGTGGATGGCTCTGAAAATCAACAGCCCAAATGGGGGTGAGAACTATTAGTCAATAGTTCCTAGTGGGTAAGCCGCCGAGAGAAGCGAAATACACCACTAGGCCAACTGAGGCAAAAGATAGTATAACTGCTTAAATGAAATGTAGATAATAAACAACTGAAGTGAAGTAAAGTACACTACTACTATCATGCATCTATGCTCATGTACAAGGTGATAATGATATGAATGTATCATGCTATCATAATAATGTCCAACTACTACAAGTAGTATCATCTATGTGATGTTCAATATCAAGTTTACTATCACGTATGTCCAACTACCATGAATGTATCAACTATGTGATGTTCAATGACAAGTTTACTTATATGTATGTTCAATTATCATGAATATATTATCTACATGATATTCAATGTCAAGTTTAGTTAACTTTAATCATTGTCACGCCCCGGGGTCGAAACTGCGACCCGGGCTCGCCAACAGATCCGCTACCTATACAAAACTGCGTAGGCGAAGCGTCCAACCTGCAAGGAAAAATCTACAGCTAAACAGATATCAGAGCTATATAAAAAAAATAAACTGCTGTAAACCTCACATCCATCCACTGTACCACTGGAAATAACGATACAATATCCATCTCCTATAAATGATCAACATACAATATCCTCTGATACAAAACCAAGAACTCAATAGGGAGGAAAACTAAAATAAATAATACATCAGTGTACAGGCTTCAGTACAAGTCAGATCCTCACACTGCAATAGTCTCTCAATAGGGAAATAAAAATAACTAATCTACTGATTGTACTACAGATCTCCAATGTGGGTACCGCTACTATCCAAAGACAGGTAGGGATCTAGCTCGCAAATCCCTTGCCTCGAACAGCAACTGCAGAATCAGCAACTCCCGCAATGACTCTGCAAAACAAAGGAGAGGAAGGAAAAAGGAGGGGGAGAACCCCCAATGGGTGTGAGAACTACATCAACACGTAGTTCTCAGTGGGTAACGCCACCAAGCCCCACGGTCTGCCCACTAAGTCTACTAGAGGCATAAGATAACAAGCAGTAAAAACTAAAAAAGAAAGCTGGAGATACTCTACAGCTACCATGCCTCTATCTAAATGCTCAAAGGGGAAAACCAAAGAAAGACAGGCAACCACTCGTACACGAGGTGCACAATCGACCCAATCGAGCTGACTGCCACATCTGGCCCAGTCAAGCCTGCGCCTCCCTAGTGTATCAACGTAGGGTCCCCTAGTGTATCAACATAGGGTGTCCAATCGGACTACCTCACCCCTCGCGCAAAACTGCCTCAATGGGCCAAACATCGCATCCACTGCGGCATCTCACGGGGTGCTCCACCAGCTGAGGAAAACGGCGCGGTATAGAGTATCAAACAGGGGCACATGCAGGCTATAATCAAAATCCACGCTCTCTCCCTGGAAGGTCTGGTTGGCGGCCGACAACCTGACATCGGGAAATAATTGTGGCATGCTTCATTTGCTTTCGCATGATTGGGATTTGTTTTGAGTAGGGATGCGTTTCGCGTTGGTTATCCTCACCTACGCTTTTTATGCCTGTTACAGTTTATCATGCCTACGACTCGCTCCATGACGGCCGAGGAGGCCGATGCGGAGACGTCCGCTACTTCCGGATCCAGTGAGGTCCGAGATTTGAGAGAGCAGCTGGCTATGCTAGCTGATGTAGTGGAGCGGCAGTCGGCTGCAGCGCGAGAGCAGGCTGAGGCTTCGCGTTGGCAGGATGCAAGGATGCAGAGGCTGGAAGCACTTTTGACCCAGCAGTTGGCAGCAAGGGGAACTCAAGACCCTTCGCACCCACCCGTGCAACAACAGGAGCACGTGGGTGGAGTGACCGATGCACATCGACCTGAGGTGCCCGAGTCTTCGCATCATACTACGAGTGCTGGGCGCCTGGAAGAGGTTGTGATGTCACCGCCAGTTCAGACTCCACCGGCGAGGACGGTTTTACCGATGATGGTAGCAGGAGAAGAGCGGGACCGACTCATGGCTCGTTTGAGGGAATTCCGGGAATCCAAGCCTCGGACCTATGACGGAGAGAAACCTGATTATTGGGTTTTTGAGAATGGATTCTACACATGAAAAAGCTTTTCCACGATACCTTCGTGGCGGAGGGAGATCGGGTGCGGTTGGCAACACACCATCTTGAGGGTGATGCTTACCAGTGGTGGACGGACATTCAGGATGACCCCACGACCGATTTGGCGGCAATCACATGGCCGCGATTCAAGAAGATGCTTGCAATGAAGTATTTTCCGGCGAGCGCAAAAAGGCAAATGGAAAGAGATCTCCGCAACTTGAGGCAAGGAGACAAAACCGTGGCGGAGTACGAGAGGGAATTTACTCGACTACTTAACTGTATTCCGCACGTTGTGAGGGACGACGAGGACAAGGACTGTATGTTTGAGAACGGCCTTAGACCGTCCATCTTCATATTGGTTCAGACCCTAAACCTCCAAACTTACCGAGAGGTTGTGGACCGTGCCTTGAAAGTGGAGAAAGGCGCGGAGACTGCTAAGGAAGAGAGAGAAGCTCTTGATAGGGCGCGAGGCAAGAGGTCGGCGACCGAGGGCGCAAGTCATAAGCCCTATTCGAAGAAACCGCCAAAGCACCCGAGGAGCCAATCTGGAGGACGCAGCTCATCTTCTCACCGAGGAGGACCTGACCGTCGGCGGCCGCCGCGATGCGTGATTTGTGGTGGACCCCATGTGCCGCCGCAATGCCCGCAGCGTGGAGGCAAGTGCTACCTTTGTGGCCGGAGGGCCACTTTCGATCAGAGTGCCGGCGAGGCTCGACACTGACTCCTTCATCACCATCGGCACCAGTTATTCTAGGACAGGTGACCCCACCCACCTACTCTCAGTTAGGGCGACCACCGGCGTCATGACAGTACGAGGGGCCACGGCAGGCTCCGAGCGGGTGCATGTATGCGGCCCAAGCAGAGGAGGCGTCAACGGCAGAGGACGTTGTTGCAGGTATTATCTTGATTCATAGCATTCGAGTTCGAGCTTTATTTGACACTGGTATATCTCATTCATTTATTGACCGGCTGTTTGCCAAGTTGCATGGCATTGAGTTAGTTCCTACTTTGCATCCGGGACGAGTCTTAGTTCCCGATCATACTTTGGAGATTTGGGAGTATTCCCCTAGTTGCCCTGTTAGGATTGGGGATTGGATTTTGCCGGCAGATTTGTTGGCCCTCCATCGACTTGGAGAGTTCGATGTGGTTTTGGCATGGATTGGCTCACAAGGTATCATGCTACCATTGATTGTGAGAGTCAACTCGTGACGTTCCGAGAACTGGGACAAAAGGAATTTGTGTTCAAAGGCTGCAAGAGTTCGCTATTTGCGATGACTATCTCTTCAACCAAAGCAAGACAATTGATTAGGAGTGGATGTGTCGCCTACTTGGCTACCGTTGTGGATCGGAGCAGTGAGACTCCGAGAGTGGAGGATATCCCGATTGTATGAAAGTTTGCTGATGTGTTCCCGGCAGAGCCACCGGGGATGCCTTCGGACAGAGAGATCGAGTTTGTGGTAGATCTGATCCCTAGAACTACCCCAATCTCGAAGGCACCATATAGGATGGCACCGGCAGAGTTAAAAGAGCTCAAGGCGTAGCTTCAAGACTTGTTGGAAAAAGGCTACATCTGACCGAGCGTTTCACCTTGGGGAGCGCCAGTTTTGTTCGTCAAGAAAAAGGATGGATCGCTTCACCTTTGCGTGGACTATCGTGAAATTAGCAAGGTCACAATTAAGAATAAGTATCCATTGCCGAGGATTGATGATTTGTTTGATCAACTCCAAGGATCAAGAGTGTATTCGAAGATTGACCTTCAGTCTGGATACAACCAACTCAAGATCAAGCCTGAGGATGTTCCTAGGACGGCTTTTAGGACACGGTATGGACACTACGAGTTTACTGTTACGCCGTTTGGGCTCACCAACGCCCCGACAGCTTTTATGGATTTGATGAACCGTGTCTTCAAGCCCTTTTTGGATAGATTCGTCGTGGTGTTCATCGACGACATTTTGGTGTACTCTCGAAGTGATGAAGAGCATGAGGATCACTTGTGACATGTATTGCAATTACTTCGGGAGAAAGAGCTCTACGCCAAGTTGAAGAAATGTGAGTTTTGGCTACGAGATGTAGCGTTCTTGGGTTATGTAATATCAGATAAAGGAATAGCTGTGGACCCCAAGAAAATAGAGGCAATCAAGGATTGGCCAAGACCGACGAACATCACCAAGATCCGGAGCTTTATCGGACTAGCCGGCTACTATCGGCGTTTTGTTGAGGGATTTGCAAGGTTATCTACTCCCCTCACGCGACTCACACATAAGGGCACCTAGTTTATTTGGAGTGATGTGTGTGAGAGAAGCTTCATGGATTTGAAGGAACGGTTGACCACCGCCCTGATCTTGGCTTTGCCTACAACTGGAGCAGGATATGTGATCTACAGTGATGCTTATTTGGGTGGGCTAGGTTGTGTTTTGATGCAAAACGAGAAGGTTATTGTAGAGTACCGGGACCTTGTAGAGTGCACCGACCTCGCAAGATGGCGTGGTGCTGAGAAATCGCCTTGGGCGTGTTCTATTTGTGTTTACAGATGACTTCGGGTTGTTTTGGATCGGCGCGGAAGCCCCCGATTGAATCGGAGTTTTCCGGGCATTGTGCGCCGATAGAGTACTGGTTGTGTTAGAGCATCGACTCCACAGTTGTGCCCAGAAAATTTGGGAAATACTTGGAACAGGTGTATTTTATGATTACAGTGGAGTTCGGGAGGTTTCTGAGTAATGCGGAAGCCCCCGGGGAGAAAAGTCAGTTGGCCGCGGCATTCCAGAAGCTTCAGAGTTCGGATTTGGCCTTTTGGGAGCTGTGTTCCGGAATTGGGGAGTCTGTTCCGGAACTGGGCATTGAGTTCCGGAACCGAGGGTGTTCCGGAACTGTAGTGTGAGTACCGGAACTAGGTAGTTGGTACCGGTACCCAGATGCAGGAATTCAGGATTTTGGTGGTATATTGGACTTTGAGTGAGGGAATTTCCGTATTTTCACATCCCAGCACCCCTATTGACTGCGTAGACCCCTCTCCTCTCCATATAAGGACTCCTCCTCCTCCTCCCTTCTCAGCTGGAATACGGAGGAAAAGAAAGAAAAGAAAAGAGAAGAAGAGGAAAAGAAAGAAAAGAAAAGAGAAGAAGAGGAAAAGAAAGAAAAGAAAAGAGAAGAAGTGGAAAAGAAAGAAAAAGGCAAGTAAGGGTGCAGCTTGTGTGGTCCTGCTGCTTGGAGTTGAGTGGAGCCGCGCGCGCATCGAGCTACGTACGAGGTAAGTTGGCAGATTTTTATGTGGGTTTGGTTGTGATTTTTGGAGGAGTGTGAGCTTAATGGATTTCTTTCCATCTTTTTCCCTGCTTGACCTTGAGAGCCGCTTGTGGTGCTTGGCTGACTTGGGTTTTTACTGTGCGGGGTCGACGTGTTGCATGCATGCGCATGTTGTGTTTTTGGCTGAGAGGGAGCTGAGGTGCGCAGGAGGTTTGTTGCGGACTCGAGGTTATGGTTCGAGCTTCCGGGGATTTTTCCGTGGTTCGCGGCAGTGTGCGCGCGCGCGCGGCGCGGTTTTTGGAGTTTCGTCAGTTTGAGGATTCGGCCCTTCCCCGATTTCAGCGTTGCCGGTGGAAAGCGATCCAGGTGGGTTGGAAATTCTTCAAGATGTATGGAATGCCTTCTAAAGCTATTGTATGCATGTTTAGCATGTCTAGCTTGATTGTTATTACAGTTGGTAAATCTGATAGTTGCCTAGAAAATTGTAGGAAGACTTTCCTGAGCCCCAGATATTTTTAGCATGATCTAGAGGCGATTTGACACTAGACTGCATGATTAGTTGGCATTAGAATGGCATCTGAACCGTTTTAAAAATCGTCGGACCTGTTTTAATGAAAAATTGAGCTTTGAAAATAGTTTTAAAATATTGAGATCTTCTAGAGGGGTTGAGTAGGTTCAGGATGCATGTGTTCTCGTGCCGGGGGGGGGGGCGAGTGGATTTTTAGAGCTCTGTGGGATGAGTTTCTAGTGTCATGTGTGTTTGAGCTTCCTTGATTGGGCAATATGAGGTTATTCCAGATCGTGGGTCGTGTGTTTCTGATTTAGTCGTGGAGGTGGTTCTCCGACTTAGCTATGAGTTTTGGGCTCTGGCAGATCAAGTCGTGGAGGGTTCCCGACTTAGCCATGGGTTGTGCATTATCAGATTGAGTCGTGGAGGGTTCTCCGACATAGCTGTGAGAGTGTTGGGCATTTCCTGATCGAGTCGTGGAGGGTTTCCCGACTGAGTTGTGTTATTTGAGCATTGAGTTTCCGATCTGTTTGATCGTGGATCATAGCCTGCAAGTGCCGCTTGTTGAGACAGTTGAGACAGATGAGACACACTTGAGCTCGGTGGGGTCGCTCCCCTCGAGTTGCGCTCCGGATGCGATGATGATGATGATGCCCCTGGCTGAGTTACCAGGGGTCACTTTGCGTGAGATTGAGATAGTCAGTTTAGGACGCCCTACGTAAATCCCGTCCTCTTGTGGATGCGTGGTAGTAGGCAGATAGACAGAAAAACTCAGCTAGGGGTGAGTCATCTAGGGGTCCTGTGAGGCGCAGGCTTGACTGGACCTGATGTGGCAGTCATTGAGATTGGGTGATATGAGCGGGTGATTGCATAGCATGTTCTTAGATGAGTTTTCCTTTGAGCATGGTACTTTAGGCTTATTAGCAGTGGAGAGTGTATGCATAGCATGTTCATAGTAGAGTTTCCTTTTGAGCATGATGATTGAGACATTTTAGCTGTAGTTTCTTTTAGCTTTCCTATTTATCTATCTGCATACCTATCTGTTTGCCTCCAGTAGACTTAGTGGGCATACCGTGGATATTGGTGATGGTACCCACTGGGAACTACCTTCTGCAGTAGTTCTCACACCCGCTGCGTTGACAGGTTTCCTGAGGTTGCTGTTCCGGCTTGGTTCTCGCGGAGACAGCTGATCGAGGTGAGGACGTGGCCGAGTAGCTCCTTACCCATTTTATTTGAGAGTCACAGGTAGATGTACCCTGTATTTTTATGATTACACTTTTGTACTGGACAGTCTGAGTGATTGTGAGAGTTGTTTTTATTTTTCATAGCTGAGAGACTATGTATTGAGGTTTTATATATTTCAGATGTTCAGTTGATTTCTGTAGCAACTGGCTTTGGTTTCAGCTCTGAGACGCCTACAGCAGGGGAGTCGAGCTCTCAAGGAGTATGTTCGCGAGTTTCTGCGATTGTTGAGCAGGGTACCCCATGTCGCCCAGGATGAGGCCCAGAAGGTTGATCATGTTTAAGAGGGGACTGCATCGGGATATCTATCACTTCATGCATTCTCGGCGAGCGCCGACTTTAGATGCAGCGATTGTGCATGCTCGATGGATTGACCGAGGATCAGTGATCATGTCCAAGAGGGACGAAGAGCGAGGGACTAGCTCCGGAGAGAGACGTCCAGTATAGTCTGATTTTGGGAATAGTCGAGTGGATCTAGGTTGCCATGATTCCAGTCTCAGGGTCATGGGTCTCAGAGGAGACAGAGACCAGGAGGTTCTTGACAGTCGAGGCACCAGCAGTAGTGTCAGGATGAGTGTGTCATTTGCGATGGGCCGCATTCATCGCCATAGTGTGACCTCAGGCAGGGGCGATGCTTTTCATGTGGATAGTCAGGATATTTTCAGGCAGAGTGTCCCAGAGTAGTGCTCTTGGTTTTCCCGCTTGTGACGGCACCCCCACTACCCCTTCAGGATGAAGAGGTTCATCCAACGTACCGGTAGGCTGATGGAGCCGTGATGCCGAGGCAGATAGAGCGATGGCCACCAGCATCTTGTGGATGAGATTGTGCAGCCGGTTAGAGTGCGTCAGGATAGTGGATCGCGTCTTACCAGGTGTGGTTTTCTTTATGGTCGTCGGAGTTAGAGTATGTTTGATGCCGACACCGCTTGTGCGTGTTTTAGTAGATCAGGGATAGCTTCGCGTGGGCCAGAGATGGGACTGTTGGCTTGTGCACGTGAGGATCAGGTTCCAGATCACGTATAGCACATGGATGAGTGTTGCCAGTCCTGCCCAATGCAGATAGGACCTTGGATTTGATCCATTGAGTTTTTAGTCCAACATCAGCTCCGAGATGTTGATATGAGGTTGGATAGGGATTGGTTATCCCAATGTTATGCTATCATGGATTGTCGAGAGAGGACAATGGCCCTCCGTGGACCTGGTCAGGAGGAGTATGCTTATAGAGGAAGCTAGAGCACGACAGAGGTTGAGTCGTGGTCGGATCGCTTTGCTAGCGACTGTAGAGGAGGTGCCTACGGCGGCACCGGGACAAAAGAATATCCTTATCGCCCGTGTGATCCCGGGTGAGAGTCTACCTGATCTGATATTGAAGCCGCCGTTTAGTGAGATTGAGATCGAGATAGTGATTGACGTGGTTTTGGAAACTGCGCCGACTTCGGTAGCACCTCTTGGAGTATCACCCGTGAGACAGAGAGAGAGAGAGAGCTGATAGCGTAGTTGCGGGATCTGATGGATCGAGAGGTCTGTGTGACCCAGTACCATGTCGTGGGAATACGACAGTGAGGATCCGAGAGATTGATACATGAGTATGATGCCACACCGTTGATACATGGTGGTGATGCCACACCGTTGATACACGGTGGTGATGCCATGCCGTTGGTACACGGCAGTGATGCCACGTTGTGGGTACACAACGGTGAGGGTTCTATGATGGTTCGAGCACAGACAGGTTGGGATTGTATTTCGGCATATGCCCTTTTGTGAGATTGATAGCTTTATAGAACCATACGGCCGAGGGTTGTGCCCTGATAGTGTTCAGAACCCGGTAGGGGCATTATGAGCTTACAGCGCGGTCAAGTGGATCGACTAATGCCCTGCCGCCTTTAGGTTTGAGGAATTGTGTGTTCCAGCTGTGTTTTGACGGGTTAGTAGCAGTACCCGTCGTGGATATTTGGATTTATTCCCGAGGTGACATAGAGCATGAGGAGCACTTGAGGATGGTGCTGCAACTTCTAAGAGTGAAGAAGTTGTTGCCAAGTTGAGGGAGTATGCATTGACTTCGGAAGGTTTTGTTGTTAGGCCATGTGATTTCAGCTACAAGAGTGACAGTGGACCCAACGAAGAGTGATACCGTTCGGGTTGGGCCTAGACCTATGATAGTGACAGAGGTCAGAAGCTTTTGGACTAAGCAGGCCCAGTATAGCTTTGAGGAGTTAAAGCTGAGATTTATATCCGCATCAATGTAGATGTTTGCCAGTGATAGAGAGAGAATTGAGTTATCCATCGACCCTTGAACCTGAAGTACTTGGTTACTCAGGAGGAGTTTGGTTTGAGGCAACGCCGGTGGATAGAGTATGATTGATATATTATAGTATTATCCCGGCGAGGACATTATGGTCAGGTACGCCTTGTCTAGGCGAGCAGTGCAACCTTGGAATGAGGTGATCGATCAGTGGATGCCACTTTTGGAACTTGGAAATTGAGAGTTGGAAATTGAGGAATGATCCTGATGACAGACTCCTTTCCCCGGTTGGTGGATTTGAGAATGTATTTGAGGAGTTCGGAACAGTGGGTTGCTGTATGAGCAGCGAAAGAGTTATCATTTATTCTGAGGGATGTATGGATTTGATCACCCGCATGTTTTGGATTTCACTTCCTTGGAATTGGACGAGGATTTGAGTTATCAGGAGCAGCCGATGCACATTCTTGCTCGTGAAGCTAAGGAATTGTGCAGTCGGATCATACCTTGGTGAAGGTCCCGTGGAGCTTTTTGTTGAGAGAAAAGCCATTTGAGAGCCTGAGGATGAGTTGAGTATTTCCTGTTCCTATCTGATTGAGACACCCTCCTGAGTTATGGATTTATTCTGGTTTCGAGGACGAAACCCTTTTAAGGAGGGGAGAGTGTAGAGTACCGGGACCTTGTAGAGTGCACCGACCTCGCAAGATGGCGTGGTGCTGAGAAATCGCCTTGGGCATGTTCTATTTGTGTTTACAGATGACTTCGGGTTGTTTTGGATTGGCGCGGAAGCCCCCGCTTGAATCGGAGTTTTCCGGGCATTGTGCGCCGATAGAGTACTGATTGTGTTAGAGCATCGACTCCACAGTTGTGCCCAGAAAAATTGGGAAATACTTGGAACAGGTGTATTTTATGATTGCAATGGAGTTCGGGAGGTTTCTGAGTAATGAGGAAGCCACCGGGGAGAAAAGTGAGTTGGCCGCGGCATTCCTAAAGCTTCAAAGTTCGGATTTGGCCTTTTGGGAGCTGTGTTCCGGAACTGGGGAGTCGGTTCCGGAACTGGGCATTGAGTTCCGGAACCGAGGAGGGTGTTCCGGAACTGTAGTGTGAGTACCGGAACCAAGTAGTTGGTACCGGTACCCAGATGCAGGAATTCAGGATTTTGGTGCTATATTGGATTTTGAGTGAGGGCATTTCCGTATTTTCACATCCCAGCACCCCTGTTGATTGCGTAGACCCCTCTCCTCTCTATATAAGTGTGATGCCCCACTTCCCAGGGGGTCACCCATCCTAGAACTACTCTAGCTCCAGCACGCTTAACTCTCATAACCTCTTGGATCTTGCTACCATCCAAAATGCTATAGCCGGGTTAAGAGATTTAGTCCTATTATATCATTTATATATAGGACTAATCCAAATTCCGGGGGTGTCACATTCTTCCCCCCTTTAAGCCGGACGTCCACGTCAGGCTCAAGCACACTCACAAGCACCAGGCGATGTGAGACTCGTCTCGCTAGCCTTAGCCGACCTTGTGGGGAGCTGCACTCAACCAACAACGGTCATTAGCCGGGGAGCCTTTCTCTACCCGCTATATTACCTTGGCTCAGCCGAGACTCATCTCACATTTCTGGCTGGTAAATGTCTCTGATACCAACTGTGACGCCGCACTTCCCAAGGGGTCACCCATCCTAGAACTACTCTAGCTCTAGCACGCTTAACTCTCATAACCTCTTGGATCTTGCTACCATCCAAAATGCTATAGCCGGGTTAAGAGATTTAGTCCTATTATATCATTTATATATAGGACTAATCCAAATTCCGGGGGTGTCACAATAAGGACTCCTCCTCCTCCTCCCTTCTCAGCTGGAATACGGAGGAAAAGAAAGAAAAGAAAAGAGAAGAAGAGGAAAAGAAAGAAAAGAAAAGAGAAGAAGAGGAAAAGAAAGAAAAGAAAAGAGAAGAAGTGGAAAAGAAAGAGAAAGGGAAGGAAGGGTGCAGCTTGTGTGGTCCTGCTGCTTGGAGTTGAGTGGAGCCGCGCGCGCATCGAGCTACGTACGAGGTAAGTTGGTAGATTTTTATGTGGGCTTGGTTGTGATTTTTGGAGGAGTGTGAGCTTAATGGATTTCTTTCCATCTTTTTCCCTGCTTGACCTTGAGAGCCGCTTGTGGTGCTTGGCTGACGGGTTTTTACTGCGCGGGGCCGAGGTGTTGCATGCATGCGCATGTTGTGTTTTTGGCTGAGAGGGAGCTGAGGTGCGCAGGAGGTTTGTTGCGGACTCGAGGTTATGGTTCGAGCTTCCGGGGATTTTTCCGTGGTTCGCGGCAGTGTGCGCGCGCGCGGCGCGATTTTCGGAGTTTCGTCAGTTTGAGGATTCAGCGCTTCCCCGATTTCACCGTTGCCTGTGGAAAGCGATCCAGGTGGGTTGGAAATTCTTCAAGATGTATGAAATGCCTTCAAAGCTATTGTATGCATGTTTAGCATGTCTAGCTTGATTGTTATTATAGTTGGTAAATTTGATAGTTGCCTAGAAAATTGTAGGAAGACTTTCCTGAGCCCTAGATATTTTTAGCATGATCTAGAGGCGATTTGACACTAGACTGCATGATTAGTTGGCATTAGAATGGCATCTGAACCGTTTTAAAAATCGTCGGACCTGTTTTAATGAAAAACTGAGCTTTGAAAATAGTTTTAAAATATTGAGATCTTCTAGAGGGGTTGAGTAGGTTCAGGATGCATGTGTTCTCGTGCCGGGGGGGGGCGAGTGGATTTTTAGAGCTCTGTGGGATGAGTTTCTAGTGTCATGTGAGTTTGAGCTTCCTTGATTGGGATTGATGAGGTTATTCTAGATCATGGGTCGTGTGTTTCTGATTTAGTCGTGGAGGTGGTTCTCCGACTTAGCTATGAGTTTTGGGCTCTGGCAGATCGAGTCGTGGTGGGTTCCCGACTTAGCCATGGGTTGTGCATTATCAGATTGAGTCGTGGAGGGTTCTCCGACATAGCTGTGAGAGTGTTGGGCATTTCCTGATCGAGTCGTGGAGGGTTTCCCGACTAAGTTGTGTTATTTGAGCATTGAGTTTCCGATCTATTTGATCGTGGATCATAGCCTGCAGGTGCCGCTTGTTGAGACAGTTGAGACAGATGAGACACACTTGAGCTCGGTGGGGTCGCTCCCCTCGAGTTACGCTCTGGATGCGATGATGATGATGCCCCTGGCTGAGTTACCAGGGGTCACTTTGCGTGAGATTGAGATAGTCAGTTTAGGACGCCCTACGTAAATCCCGTCCTCTTGTCGATGCGTGGTAGTAGGCAGGTGCGTTCCTAGATGACTCACCCCTAGCTGAGTTACTAGGTGTCCTGTGAGGCGCAGGCTTGACTGGACCCGATGTGGCAGTCATTGAGATTGGATGATATGAGCGGGTGATTGCATAGCATGTTCTTAGATGAGTTTTCCTTTTAGCATGGTACTTGAGGCTTATTAGCAGTGGAGAGTGTATGCATAGCATGTTCATAGTAGAGTTTCCTTTTGAGCATGATGATTGAGACATTTTAGCTGTAGTTTTCTTTCAGCTTTCCTACTTATCTATCTGCATACCTATCTGTTTGCCTCCAGTAGACTTAGTGGGCATACCGTGGATATTGGTGACGGTACCCACTGGGAACTACCTTCTGCAGTAGTTCTCACACCCGCTGCGGTGACAGGTTTCCTGAGGTTGCTGTTCCGGCTTGGTTCGCGCGGAGACAGCTGATCGAGGTGAGGACGTGGCCGAGTAGCTCCTTAACCATTTTATTTGAGAGTCAGAGGTAGATGTACCCTGTATTTTTATGATTTCACTTTTGTACTAGACAGTCTGGGTGATTGATAGAGTTGTTTTTATTTTTCATAGCTGAGAGGCTATGTATTGAGGTTTTATATATTTCAGATGTTCAGTTGATTTCTGTAGCTATTGGTTTTGGTTTCAGCTCTGATACATGTTTTAGCTATAGATCTGACTTGCAGGGTAGACGCTGTGCCTGTGCGGGGGTTTCCGTACAGATGGCGGATCTGTTGGCGAGCCCGGGTCGAAGTTTCGACCGCGGGGCGTGACAATTATTGCCTATGCCTCTCGTCAATTAAAGGATTACGAGAAAAACTATCCCACTCATGATTTGGAATTGGCCGCCGTGGTATTTGCATTGAAGTTTTGGCGACACTACTTATACGGTGAGCATTGTGAGGTATATGCCGATCATAAGAGTCTAAAATACCTCTTTACCCAAAGGGAGCTGAATCTTAGGCAGCGCAGATGGTTGGAGTTGCTTAAGGATTATGATTTGACTATTCTTTACCACCCTGGCAAAGCAAATATAGTGTCAGATGCTCTAAGTCGCAAATCGGTGGAGAACTTAGCGATGATGATCACTTACCAACAACCATTACTTCAGGATATGAGACGGTTGGAGTTGGAGGTTGTAGCAACCGAGACACCCAAGAGATTGATGGCATTGGTGTTGCAACCGACCCTTATGGAAAGGATCAAGATGAAACAAGTCCATGATCCTAGTTTGGAAAAGATTCGGGCTACACTTGTGGATGGCCGAGCAGGTGAGTTTCATGTGGATGATCACGGCGTACTTTGTTTTCGAAGTCGACTTTATGTACCGGCGGATTTGGAGATCAAAGATGAGATCTTGAAGGAAGCACACAGAGCTCCTTATTCTCTTCACCCAGGTGGCACCAAAATGTACAAGGACTTAAGGTTGCTTTATTGGTGGCCTGGCATGAAGAAAGATGTTGGAAAATTTGTGGCTCAATGCTTGACATGTCAACAAGTGAAAGCCGAGCACCGACTTCCCGCAGGTAAGTTGCAGAGTTTTCCCATCCCCGTGTGGAAGTGGGAGAGGATCACCATGGATTTCGTTGTGGGATTGCCTCGCTCACAGGCTGGGCATGATGCTATTTGGGTGGTTGTGGATTGGTTAACCAAATCTGCTCATTTTATCCCTTTCCATACTAGGTCTAGAGAGAAGCTTGCACAAATTTACCATGATGAGATTGTGCGATTGCACGGAGTGCCTGTTTCTATAGTTTCCGATCGAGATCCGAGGTTCGCATCTCATTTTTGGAGGAGCCTTCACGAGGCCTTAGGCACGTAGTTGGATTTCAGTACAGCTTTTGTAGTACACTGAACTTTAGCAAAGTGCGAAGTTTGAGTGTGCGAAGGGTCGAATGATACCCTTCGAATGTTTTTGTAAGCTTCCGGAAGGTTCTAGAAGGTTTCCGGAGAGTTTGGGCACAAATTGGAAATTTTTGAAAAATTTGAAAATTTGAGGTTTTTGGCTTCGGGGTCCGGTGTCACGCCCCGGGGTCGAAACTGCGACCCGGGCTCGCCAACAGATCCGCCGCCTATACAAAACCCCACATAGGCGAAGCGTCCAACCTGCAAGAAAAGGTGCTACAACTAACAGATATCAGAGCTATAAATAAAAATCTGCTGTAAAACTAAAACCAACCACTGTATAACTGGAAATAATACAATAATATCCATCTCCCATAAAAGATAATCATACAAGTCCTCAGATACAATAATCCAAAACTCAACAGGGAGGTATCTCCAATAAAACATCAGTGTACAGGCTCTCAATACATATCATATCCTCACTACATCAGTCTCTCAAAAGAGGAAATAAAATAACTAATCTACTGAAGATCTCCTCTGAAGGGGTACCGCTACTCTCCAACGACGGGTAGGGATCTAGCTCACGACTCCCTCGCCTCGATCAACAACCGCAGAATCAGCAACACCTGCTAAGACTCTGCAAACAAAGGAGAGAAAAGAAAAAGGAGGGGGGAAACCCCCAATGGGTGTGAGAACTACACCAAAAAGGAAGTTCTCAGTGGGTACCATTGCCAGGCCCGACGATCTGCCCACTAAGTCCACTAGAGGTATAAGATAACCAAACTAGATCACTGTCTGACCCCCACGCTCCAGAGGGGAACTCCCCAACGCTATAGAGGGGAAACTCGAGGAAAGCATCACCGGGCATATAAAGCCGCGCCGGTGTGATAACCAAACTCAATCACTGTCTGACCCCCATGCTCCAGAGGGGAACTCCCCAACGCTCTAGAGGGGAAACTCGAGGAAAGCATCACCGGGCATATAAAGCCGCGCCGGAGTGATAAGTATCATAAAAGCAGGACTGGATCACTACAATGCCTAAGTGGAACAAATCCCTCCACTAAAGAAAACCCCGATCCCAAATCTGATGCATAAGTAAATATCCGGTCAACCGCCCAAAGTTGCCGCCAAACCCTGCCGACTACAATCAAGTCCCATAACCGACCTCCGGTCAACCGCCCAAAGTCCGCGGTCGCCGCAAAACCCTGCCAACCACAATCCAGCACAACCCGTCCTTGACACCAATGTCCCGGCTACACTACCCCAAACCCCTGCTCGCACCCGAGCAACACAGACCGCCTGACTAACAAAGAAGGAGAAAGGAATAACATGGTTTCTCCTAAGTCAAGTTCCAATATGTAGTGTAGCAGTAAAAGATGGCCTAAATATATGTCCACACAAGCATGCATTTGTCCTCAAAGAAGATAGAAGAAAGTAAACCACATGCCAAAATCACCAATGACTACACCTGTCCATAATCCTCGATCCATAATAACTCCTCAAAGTAAAACCCGCACATAGCTACATAATCCTGCCCCATCGCATAAACCAGCCTCATAAAAGGCTATGTGCTAACATTGCATGCTACATAATCACATAGGGTAACATTATCCTAGGTAAGCTTACACTAATCACCAACATAGATATCCAAATCATGCAAGTCCTCAGTATACATCATAAATATTATTCTTGCAATTATTTATACAATTATCATTACCAAGCTTACCTACCTCTCAATCACATATAATGTACCCTAGACATGCATGCATCCTAACATAAAGAATTAGAGAACCGTCCACCGGTTCTGGGGACAAAGCAACCCACCTGAAACGTTTTCCGCAGGCAAAGCTGAAGTCGGTGAAGAGCGTGGCCACTTGCTAACAAAAAATGCTGAACCCGCATCCTCGGTACATGTTGCGCAAGCCTCGGCTCCAAACAACATCACCCCAACAATCAACATCACACACAATCAACATCCCAAACATACACTTGCTGTTTTTCCCAAACAGCACATAGAAGGAAATTTCTCACCTCCAAGCAGTGCTCCATAAATCCCAGAAAAATCACTGTTGCGATCCTCGTGATGAATAGCCCCAAAACGAGTATTTATACGCCCCGTTTCGACACCTGTAGGCCAAGATACAAATTAAACAATGCGGTGCGCCGGCAATCCACAACACTGCAAAAACTGCGGGATACAACCCCAAAGAAGCTTAAATCTCACCATCGAAGAGTCCTCAGAAAAATCCAACAAAAATACGGGCGCGTTCCTCCTGAAGTGTAGATGCCGATCGGGTCCTTAAACGCCTCTTTCCGATTCCCGTAGGCCGAGAAAACCCAACATTACTCCACCGCTGTCCCGTACCTCGCAGCAGTACAAAGGGTCACAAAAACACCTCAGGAACTGTGCCGAAAACTCAAAATGAGGAGAAGTGATCAACACGGAAATCAAAGCCTTACCTCTCGTGAACGGGTTGCCGCAAAAATAGGCTAAAAATTCCATCGGGGTGATCCGGTGTGCCTCGTGGGCTGAAGAGCGACGGTAAAAGCCAAAAATCCAAGGTGCGACGATGTGCGCCGCGTCGCAGAAAACGTCGATGACGCGGCCTCCAAAAATCCCGGAAATCCATCGAAGTGTAGAGGACAAGGTGGGGAAGGCTCTTCTACAGGGGAGGCTCCAGAAAAATCCAAAAAACCCGCACAAGAACTCCCCACGGCCTATTTATAGGCTCAGCCGAACAAATGGGGAAATGACCTCTGTGTCCCTGGTTTCAAGCGCCCGAAACTTTCGGGCGTCGAAACCGGGTCGAACGACTCCCGTCCGACCGCGCCCGGATCAACCTGGTGGTGCCACGTCTCCGCAGAACAGCGGACAGCCGAGTCTGCCACCAGCCTCCCGCCGCGTGGCCCACTGCGGACGCCGATGCGTGGCTCGCCCGAGCGCGGGAAACGGCAGTCAATGCGCGCCTGTGCCGCCACCTGCGCCCTCTGGACGCACGCGCCCCGAGGCCGGCCGACCCGCTCCGTTGACCGAGTCCACTGCACCGACCAATCCACTGCGTCCACGTGTCCCAAGACAAACCAACAGGAAAGACGACACGTGGCACGACGCTCCCGAGCACCGCGCGCCTGCCCGCGCCCACTCCGGCGCCTGCCCGGGCCCGCGCCGCCGCGCTCCCCCGCTGCCCGCCGCCGCCGGCGCTGCCCCCGGCAACCGGAACAGTGCCCGATGCCTCGAAATCCGTGCACGGCATCCGGGCTCCAAAAAATACATGTGAATAGTCCATTTTCATCGTTTTCGCGCGCTGAATCCAAATATGATGTCAGTTTTGCCAAATTCCAATCCTCAAATTTTTCGAAGGCATCCAGATAAGTGTTCTTAATCCAAATTTCACGCTAAGACCAATTCTGATGTCCGTTTCGCGTGAATCCACTTTTAAACGTTCGACGGGGTCATCCCGATTACCCACGTGATCCATTCTAAGCCCTGAGTCTATCACTTGTGTCCAATTTGTGCACAAACACCGCCGACACAACACATAGGCCTCCATAAGCTGCAGATGTAACAGTAATCCATAAGTGGGAATTTTGGGTCCTCACATCCGGACCGTCCGGGGACAGTCCGGACTGTCCGCACGAATCTGGGAAATTCCACCTTCGGGGTCCGGACCGTTTTGGGGCAGTCCGGACCGTGTTGGTCTGGGCAGCACAGTAAGAAACGTAATTACATTTCTTGCGTTTATCGGATTTTGTTTCTTTAGGGTTTTTAACCATCTTTATCTTCTCTTTTCCTCTCATTTGAAGAGTGCAAGAGAGAGTGTTAGAGAGAGAGAGAGGGAGAGTTCTTCTTAGATTTCCTTCTCCAACACATCTCTCCACTTGGGTTCTTCTTCATCCTTCTCTTCTCCACCATTGGAGCTTGCTTCAAGAGCTTGAAGAAAGGCAAGGGCTTGAAGGAGAAGGAAGTTTGGAGCTCTAGTTCCTATCCTTTGCATTCCAAAGTGGGATTTGAGCTTAAAGAGGTTGGAACACTTCGTTTCCCTTTTCTTTTGGGATTTTTGTAGGAAAACCTAGTTTTTGGGAAAACTAGGGTTTATTTGGGGCTTTTAGATTTCTAGCCTTTGGGGTGGAATTGATGGGTGTAGTACACTCTTGTAGGTTGGTTTTGAAGTTTTTTTTGTTTGGATTTCAAGATTTAGAAAGATTTCTCAACCTAAGGTATTTTCCACCTTTTTTCCTTATGATTTTTAAGGAATTTTGTGATTAGGTTTTTGTGATGTTTTAACCCTTTGGAAACTTCTCTTAGGGCATAAGAGGAAGTGTGGGCTTCTTGGTTGGGATCCTTCACAAGGATTTGGCAACTTTCCGGTGGGTTTGACCTCACCGAAATGCGTGGACTATGTCTTCCATAGACTTTTAGGGCATTATTGTTATATTAAACATGCATCGTTTGATTTATCATGATTTATGATCATGCATTTGAACCCCTTCATGTGTAGATAATTTCATACTCTATGTAGTAGAGGTAAACATTGTAGGTGCATGGGCACTTTAAGGGGGGATTGAATAGGAATTTTCGTGAACTTAAGCTTTTGGATATGAATATAGAATAACTATACCTGTTATAGAATTATTGGGACAGGTTAAGCACTTGATCATGTATAAATGGACATTATGACATTAGTGCTATCTAGTGTTGTGAGATACAAGTAGAAAACTTCTAAACTTGTACAATCAAGATGAAATAGTTAGATTCCATGTTTGAGACATGAGGACAACTTGTAAATGTTTTACTCTTTCATTATGCAAGATAATGTTAATATTGTATACGAAACATTGACACTTGAGATACTATACCCCGACCTAAAGGTCGATGATGCTATTCCGTGTTTTAGACACGATGATTGCTATTCCGTGTTTTAGACACGATGATCGAGACTTGCTTGCTTGTCGTTTGTGCTCATTCGCACATGCTTGGTAGGGTCGCTCCCTCCAAGCCGGCACTCCGGAGTTGGCCATTTGCGACATCATGATCGCCGTGCGGGATTGGGTGCCGATTGGGACGCCGTTGGATTGGCATAGCTCCTTGGGGGGTGCCACCACGGGACCATGAGGCGTGGCTCAAGCTTAACTCAAAGAAAGTCTTCAAGAGAAAATGACATGGAATATCACATAGATGATACATTCATGGCAGTTGGACATACATGATAGCAAACTTGACATTGGACACCACATAAATAATACTACTCATTGTAGTTGGACATTATGATAACATGATAGATTCATATCATCATCACTTCGTACATGAGCATAGAGGCATGATAGTAGTAGAGTACTTTACTTTACTTCAGTTGTTTATTATCTGCATTTTATGTTGAGTACCGGGACTTTGTAGAATGCACCGACCTCGCGAGATGGCGTGGTGCGGAGAAATCGCCTTGGGCGTATTCCATTTGTGTTTACAGATGAGTTTGAATTGATTCGGATCGACGCGGAAGTCTTTGGGATGAAAAGTGAGTTACCGGCGTCGAAACTTGGAAGCCCAGCTTGAATCAGTGATTTCAGGGCTTTGCGTGCTTGTAGAGTTTTGGATTGGATAGAGTACCGACTCCTCCGTGGTGCGCAGAAAATTGGAAAATGTTTGGAACAGGTGTATATTCAGATTACAGCGGAGTTCGGGTCGTTTCGGCTTGATGCGGAGGCACCGAAGGCAAAAAGTGAGTTGGAGTTGGCAATTAAAGGATTAATTGTTTAATTGATTGTAACCTGTTTCGGAGTTAAGAAAAGAGATGAGAAGAGAATGCAAGTGAAGGTTCTTTTTGTAGAATACCGGATTTTCGGATTGAGCACCGACTCCACAGTTATGCTTTCTGAGTGGGAAAAGCTTTGGACATGTGTACCTTATGTTTACAGCGGGGTTCGGGAGATTTCAGAGTGATGCGGAAGCTTCCGGGGCGGAAAGTGAGTTGGCAGCATGGAACCAGAAGCTTCAGACTTCGGATTTTGGCTATTGGGAGTTTCAGTTCCGGAACTGAGCATTGTGTTCCGGAACTCAAGCTTCAGTTCCGGAACTAATGCAGTTGGTACCTATGGGTACCGGTACCCAGTGTCTCAGGGAGCCTAATTAAGCCGGTTTCGGATTTTTAGTGAGGGGCACTTTGGTCTTTTCACTTCCCCTGTGTTTTGCCCCTCGCCACCTTCTATAAAGAAGCCCCAGCCGCCTGCCTTCTTCTCCACGACAACCAGAGGAAAGAAAGAAAGAAAGAAAGAAAAGAGAGAAAGCAAGGAAAAGAAAGAGAAGAAGAAGAAGGAGAAGAAGAGGATTGAGGAGTGTGCTGTTGGTGTTTTCCTGCTGCTTGGTCTTGAGCGGAGTCGCGCGCGCGTCGAGCCGCATGTGAGGTAAATTGGCTGATTCTTCAAGATGGATCCTTAGATTTATTTTATGGATTTAGAATGATATTTTGAGTTGGATTTTGGTTGTGTTTCTTCTCTTTTGTGCTGTTGAGCTGAGGCTTGTGGATTTTACTGCGCGGAGCCGAGGTGCATGCGCACGTGCTGTGAGCCGGCTGTGGAGAGGGCCGGAGTGCGCGCATATTTTATTAGAGGACACGAGGGATTTGTTTGAGTTTCCGGGAATTTTTCCGAGGATCGCGGCAGTGTGTGCGCGCGCGCGGCGTGGTTTGGTGTTTCGGCGGGTTTTGACAGTGAGCGATGCGGCGCTTCACCGACTTCAGCGATTGCCTACGGAAAGCATTTGAGGTGGGTTGGAAATTCTTCAAGATGTATGGAATGCCCTCTAAAGCTTCTGTATGCATGTTGAGAATGTTTAGTTTACCTGTTTTTATAGTTGGTAAATCTGATAGTTGCCTAGAAAATTGTAGGAAGACTTTCCTGAGCCCCAGATATTTTTAGCATGATCTAGAAGTGATTTGACACTAGACTGCATGTTTAGTTGGCATTTGATTGGCATCTGAACTGTTTTAAAAATCGTCGGACCGGTTTTAATGAAAACTGAGATTTGAAAAGAGTTTTAAAATATTGAGATCTTCCAGAGGGGTTGAGTAGTTCAGGATGCATGTGTTCTCATGCCAGGGGGGTGAGTGGATTTTTAGAGCTCTGTGTGTTGAGTTTCTAGTGTCATGTGAGTTTGAGATTCCTTGTTGAGATTGATGGGATTATTCTAGATCGTGAGTTGTGCATTTCTGATTTGGTAGTGGAGATGGTTCTCCGACGTAGCTTTGAGAGTTTTGGGCTCTGGCAGATCGAGTCGTGGAGGTTTCCCGACTTAGCCATGGGTTGTGCATTATCAGATTGAGTCGTGGAGGGTTCTCCGACATAGCTGTGAGAGTGTTTGGACATTTCCTGATCGAGTCGTGGAGGGTTTCCCGACTGAGTTGTGTTATTTGAGCTTTGAGCTTCCGATCTGTTGATCGTGATCATAGCCTGCATGTGCCGCTTATTGAGACAGATGAGACACGCTTGAGCTCGGTGGGGTCGCTCCCCTAGAGTAGGCTCCGGATGCGATGATGATGATGCGCCTAGTTGATACACTAGTGGTCGCTTGATACCCCTGGCTGAGTTACCATGGGGTCACTTTGCGTGAGATTGAGATAGTCCGTGTGGGACGCCCTACGTAAGACCAAGTCCTTTTTGGGCGTAGTGGCAGTAGGTTGGCGCAGGCTTGACTGGACCCTATGAGGAGTCATTGAGATTGGGTGATATGAGCGGGTGATTGCATAGCATGTTCTTAGATGAGCTTTCATTTGAGCATGGTACTTGAGGCTTATTAGTAGTGGAGAGTGTATGCATAGCATGTTCATAGTAGAGTTCCTTTTGAGCATGACGATTGAGACATTTTAGCTGTAGCTCCTTTCAGCTTTCCTATATATCTATCTGCATACCTATCTGTTGTGCCTCCAGTAGACTTAGTGGGCATATCGTGGATATTGGTGACGGTACCCACTGGGAACTACCTTCTGCAGTAGTTCTCACACCCGCTGCGGTGACAGGTTTCCTGAGGTTGCTGTTCCGGCTTGGTTCGCGCGGAGACAGCTGATCGAGGTGAGAACGTGGCCGATTAGTTCCTTACCAGCATTGAGAGTCAGAGATAGATGTACCCTGTATATTTTATGAGTACACTTTTGTACTGGACAGTCTGAGAGATTTGTATTTACTTACTTAGTGAGGGTGAGAGGCATTGTATTGAGGATTAATTTATTTATTCAGATGTTCAGTTTGATTCTGTAGCTATTGGTTTTTAGTTTCAGCTCTGATACATGTTTAGCTATAGATCTGACTTGCAGGGTAAACGCTTCGTCTGTGCGGCAGTTTCCGTACAGATGGCGGATCTGTTGGCGAGCCCGGGTCGCAGTTTCGACCCCGGGGCGTGACATTTTATTTCAACAGTTATACTATCTTTTGCCTCAGTTGACCTAGTGGTGTATTTCGCTTCTCTCGGCGGCTTACCCACTGGGAACTATTGTCTAATAGTTCTCACCCCATTTTGGTTGTTGTTTTTCAGAGCCATCCGTAGCGGGAGGGACTCGGGATCGTGGCAAGGGGTCGTCGCATAGCTAGCTTGTCCCTGTCTCGCCACTCGAGGTGGTTACAGGGCACCTTTCCTTTTGTTTAGTGGGAGAGGTGTGGGTGTTTTTTTTTGTATAGAGACCACCCATGTATTTTGATAGGTTGCTCTTGAGAGGACCACTTTTGTATTTTGGATTTTAACTTCTTGTATGACAGTTGTTATATACTCTTCTCTTTTGTGCATGATTTAGTTGTGTTGTGCTCTGATTACTAGTAGGATGTGTCTATTGCTTCCTTTCCACTTTGTTGTTGTAGACGCCTTGTGTGTACTGGGAGGTACCTTGTGCACACGGCGGGTCTGTGCACGTGCCGGGTAAGCTTCCGCTGGGGCCCGGGGCGTGACAGATTATTTTGGTATCAGAGCCTAGGGTTGAGTCTTAGAGGACCTAGCAAACCTTAGGCTGGTTGGACCAAAAGGATTAAGAACGTGAGAGACAGGGTCTTATATGATTACTTGGTGAAAGTAACATGATTGGGTCAATACTATAACCTCATAAGAGTTGGAGTTGATTGAAGTGATTGCACCTTCTATTTCCTTGGAAGGTCTGGTTGGCGGCCAACAACCTGACCTCGGGAAATAATTGTGGCATGCTTCATTTGCTTTCGCATGATTGGGATTTGTTTTGAGTAGGGATGTGTTTCGCGTTGGTTATCCTCACCTATGCATTTTATGCCTGTTACAGTTTATGATTCCTACGACTCGCTCCATGACGGCCGAGGAGGCCGATGCGGAGACGTCCGCTACTTCCGGATCCATTGAGGTCCGAGATTTGAGAGAGCAGCTGGCTATGCTAGCTGATGTAGTGGAGCGGCAGTCGGTTGCGGCGCACGAGCAGGCTGAGGCTTCGCTTTGGCAGGATGCAAGGATGCAGAGGTTGGAAGCTCTTTTGACCCAGCAGTTGGTGGCAAGGGGAACTCAAGACCCTTCGCACCCACCCGTGCAACAACGGGAGCACATGGGTGGAGTGACCGATGCACTTCGACCTGAGGTGCCCGAGTCTTCACATCACACTCCGAGTGCTGGGCGCCGGGAAGAGGTTGTGATGTCACCGCCAGTTCAGACTCCACCGGCGAGGACGGTTTTACCGATGATGGTAGCAGGAGAAGAGCGGGACCGACTCCATGGCTCGTTTGAGGGAATTCCGGGAATCCAAGCCTCAGACATATGATGGAGAGAAACCCGACTATTGGGTTTTTGAGAAGTGGATTCTACACATGGAGAAACTTTTCCACGATACCTTCGTAGCGGAGGGAGACCGGGTGTGGTTGGCAACACACCGTCTTGAGGGTGATGCTTACCAGTGGTGGACGGACATTCGGGATGACCCCACGACCGATTTGGCGGCAATCACATGGCCGCGATTCAAGAAAATGCTTGCAATGAAGTATTTTCCGGCGAGCGCAAAAAGGCAAATGGAAAGAGATCTCCGCAACTTGAGGCAAGGAGACAAAACCGTGGCGGAGTACGAAAGGGAATTTACTCGACTACTTAACTGTATTCCGCACATTGTGAGGGACGACGAGGACAAGGCCCGTATGTTTGAGAACGGCCTTAGACCGTCCATTTTCAGATTGGTTCGGACCCTAAACCTCCAAACCTACCGGGAGGTTGTGGACCGTGCCTTGATAGTGGAGAAAGGCGCGGAGATTGCTAAGGAAGAGAGAGAAGCTCTTGATAGGACGCGAGGCAAGAGGTCGGCGACCGAGGGCGCAAGTCATAAGCCCTATTCGAAGAAACCGCCGAAGCACCCGAGGAGCCAATCTGGAGGACGCGGCTCATCTTCTCACCGAGGAGGACCTGACCGTCTGCTGGCGCCGCGTTGCGTGATTTGTGGTGGACCCCATGTGCCGCCACAATGTCCGCAGCGTGAAGGCAAGTGCTACCTTTGTTGACAGGAGGGCCACTTTCGATCAGAGTGCCCGCGAGGCTCGACACCGACACCTTCATCAACATCGGCACCAGTTATTCAAGGACAGGTAACCCCGCCCACCTACTCTCAGTTTGGGAGACCACCGGTGTCGCGACAGTATGAGGGGCCACGGCAGGCTCCAAGCGGGCGCATGTATGCGACCCAAACTGAGGAGGCTTCAGCGGCGGAGGACGTCGTTGCAAGTATTATCTTGATTCATAGCATTCGAGTTCGAGCTTTATTTGACACTGGTGCATCTCATTCATTCATTGACCGGCTGTTTGCCGAGTTGCATGGCATTGAATTAGTTCCTACCTTGCATCCGGGACAAGTCTTAGTACCCGATCATACCTTGGAGATTCAGGAGTTTTCCCCTAGTTGTCCTATTAGGTTTGGGGATTGTATTTTGCCGGCAGATTTGTTGGCCCTCCATCGACTTGGAGAATTCGATGTGGTTTTTGGGCATGGATTGGCTCACAAGATATCATGCTACCATTGATTGTGAGAATCGACTCGTGACGTTTCGAGAACCGGGACAAGAGGAAATTGTGTTCAGAGGCTGCAAAAGTTCGCTGTTTGCGATGACTATCTCTTCCACCAGAGCAAAACAGTTGATTAGGAGTGGATGTGTCGCCTACTTGGCTACCGTTGTGGATAGGAGCAGTGAGACTCCGAGAGTGGAGGATATCCCAGTTGTGCGAGAGTTTGCTGATGTGTTCCCGGCAGAGCTACCGGGGATGCCTCCGGATAGAGAGATCGAGTTTGTGGTGGATCCGATCCCTGGAACTACCCCAATCTCGAAGGCACCATATAGGATGGCACCGGCAGAGTTAAAAGAGCTCAAGGCGCAGCTTCAAGACTTGTTGGAAAAAGGCTTCATCCGACCGAGCGTTTCACCTTAGGGAGCGCCAGTTTTGTTCGTCAAGAAAAAGGATGGATCGCTTCGCCTTTGCGTGGACTATCGTGAGCTTAACAAGGTCACAATTAAGAATAAGTATCCATTGCCGAGGATTGATGATTTGTTTGATCAACTCCAAGGATCAAGAGTGTATTCGAAGATTGACCTTCAGTCTGGATACCACCAACTCAAGATCAAGCCCGAGAATGTTCCTAGGACGGCTTTTAGGACACGGTATGGACACTATGAGTTTATTGTTAGGCCGTTTGGGCTCACTAATGCCCCGGCAGCTTTTATGGATTTGATGAATCGTGTCTTCAAGCCCTTTTTGGATAGATTCGTCGTGGTGTTCATCGACGACATTTTGGTGTACTCTCGAAGTGACGAAGAGCATGAGGATCACTTGCGGCAAGTATTGCAATTACTTCGTGAGAAAGAGCTCTACGCCAAGTTGAAGAAATGTGAGTTTTGGCTACGAGAGGTAGCGTTCTTGGGTCATGTAATATCGGATAAAGGAATAGCTGTGGACCCCAAGAAAATTGACGCAATCAAGGTGTCACGCCCCGGGGTCGAAACTGCGACCCGGGCTCGCTAACAGATCCGCCATCTGTACAGAAACTGCCGTATAGACGAAGCGTCTAACCTGCAAAGACAGAACTACAGCTACACAGATATCAGAGCGGATAAGAAAGCTGTAATATAAAATTTCACTACTACAAAGCTGCAACAACACATAGCCTATCTCCCAAAACAAGATGATACAAATAGAAGTCCACCTATACAACATCTACAAATCCAAATGGGAGATAACTAAACAGGAAATATAGCCAAACATAATCAACTCCCACAGTCTGGGATGGTACATCTACCTCACTCTAAAGTAACAATGCTGGTAGGGAACTATCACGCGACTCCCTGTCCTCGGTCCGTCCAGTCAAGCTCGGCAGGAACGGAAGAAAGCCTCAGCAACCTGTCACCGACAGAGGGTGTGAGAACTACATCCTACAGTAGTTCTCAGTGGGTACCGTCTCCAAGAACCACGGTCTGCCCACTAAGTCTACTAGAGGCATAAGATAACAGAAAAGACTGTGATACTGAAAAATAAGCTGGAAAAGAATCTACAGCTATCATGCCTCTATCTACTATGCTCAATAGGAAGAGAATATGGATGATGGTATGCAGCCACTCACTGCTGACAATATGTCACAAGTACCATGCTCAAGAAAACTCTACTATGACACCTGCTATGTCAACACTCTCACAGTGTCACCCAATCCCAACGACTGCCTCATAGGGCCCAGTCAAGTCAAGCCTGCGCCCCCTAGTGTATCAACCAGGGTGTCCAATCGGACTATCTCAATCTCTCACAAAGTGACCCCATGGTAGCTCGGCCAGGGGTATCAAGCGACCTCTAGTATATGAACTAGGCGCATCATCGCAGCCTCGTCAGGCTCGGTATCATCATCGCAGCCTCATCAGGCTCGGAATCATCAACGCACCCGGGGCGTAGCTCGAGGGGAGCGACCCCACCGAACTCAAGTATCACATCTGTATCACTGTCTCACAAGTGGCTCCTGCAGGCTATAGTCCACGATCAAACAGATCGGAATCTCGATGCTCGAAGCACAACTCAGTCGGAGAACCCTCCACGACTCAATCTCACAACACTGACCCACTCAACGTAAGTACTACACAGCTGGGACCACCGTCTCTCCCAACGGCTCCCACAACAACACCCCACTCATAGGCGGGAATAACCGACTGACGCGGCAAGGATCCGAAAATCCCGATAGACCCGTGCCTAGAACCCCAATCAAACAAGAACAGACTCTAGGCTCCGCCTATCGAAGTTCTCGATCCTTTACCGTTCAGGGATTCGGCCCTTCTCGGTTAAAGTGGGAACTGTCTCAACACACAAACTCACGGCCGGAGATGCTCCACAGCCAGATCCGCGAAGGGTCCGAAAACCCCGGGAGACTAATGCCTACGTCCCCAAGAAAGAAAACAGCCCTTAGAACCCAGATCACTCGAATCCGCTCGGGTGGATAAGTTTATAAGAAACCATGTCATTTATTTCAGAAAACCATTCGATCTGAGAGAAATCCATCTTTTTACTGATTTTTAGTCTTTTAGGAAAACCCCTTTGAAAACAAGTTTTATGCCCAAACCTCGAAGAGCTAATGCCCTCGTCCTATCACACAAGAACAGACTCAGGCGACTTTGCGAGGCTTGGAAGAAACATTGTCTGACCAAAATCATGTATTCGTCCAAAAAGGTTCTGGGTTCAAGGTCCTGCTAACACAAGTGCACCACGATCACAACATGGTGGTGACGAGAAGAACAGCGGAAAGTAAAACCCCGGGACCACCGTTTATCTGAAACGGTTCCCCACACACTAACACTGGCCTAACCCAGCCACTAGACCCCACTCGGCCCCCCGGCCCGAGTGCAACACCCGTCCCACAACACTCTGACCACCCAGCCCACTACCCGGGCGAGAAACTCTATGTCCAGAAGTATATGAAATGTGTGGGATGTCTAAAGCATAAAAGAACCTAGCCCAGATTAAGGTTCTCTATTGGTCTGGTCAAACACATGCACATATGACGGGGGTGCTAGTCAAGTTCTAAGAAAACACTTAAACTAGCATGCAATCCTATCACAATAGAATTAGAAGGAAGTCCGAAGACTTGGAGAGAAAAACCAACCCACCTCAGCTCGCCACCAATTGCTTGTCGACACTTGCAATTGGGCTCAGCGGGATTACCTTGCCTCCACGAGGTCCGCACGCAAATCGGGGCATGCTGTGTCCAACCACAAGACCGCGCTCTCAGCGGATGTCCCGAAACAAACCCGCGGCTCAACGCGGCGGAGAAACTCACACCCAGCCTCGACGGAAGCTAAAAACAGCACTGCAACCGCCAGGAAAGAAGAAATCACAAAATCAGTCAAACGGTCAAAAACCGAGCATCCGGCGGCGAAAAACAGCCTCCGTCGGCAAAAAACAGCGCGCGGCGGTGAAAAACTGCTCAGTCGGCGAAAAACTGCGCCCGACGGCGAAAAACAGCTCCGTCGGCGAAAAACTGCGCCCGACAGCGAAAAACAGCTCCGTCGGCGAAAAACTGCGCCCGAGGGCGAAAAACAGCGTGCGGCGGCGAAAAAACTGCTCCGTCGGCGAAAAACTGCGCCCGACGGCGAAAAACTGCTCCGTCGGCGAAAAACCCTGCGAAAACTGCTAGCGAAACCGCTTGCGAAAAACCCTACGAAAACTACTAGCGAAACCGCTCGCGAAAAATCCTGCGAAAACAGCGCCGACGGCGAAGACGACGCCCGACGGCGAAAAACAGCGCCGGCTCGCAAACCGAGGTGCAGCCCGCTGTCCGGGAGCACGCCGAGCGTCGACAAACCCTGCCGTGCGACGAGGGAGGCCCACCGCGCGGCGCCAAACCAAGTCGCGCCGCGCAGCGACCTCTGCCGCAGGGTGCTGCCAACAGCAGCACCCTGGCGCCGCGCGTGCGCCGATCCGCGCGCGCGCGGCCGCCGGCGACGGATAAATTTAAAATAATAATAAAAATCCCCAAACAAAACTCATAAATCCTCCAAGCAACAAAAAACCCAATAATCCAATTTGCTTCTAAAAACAAACTAAAATCCCTAAACAAAAGAATCACCTACCTTGCCGAGGTCGACGTGGCGCTCCGCCCGGCTCCACCAACAGGAGGTCCTCGCCCAAGCTCACCTCAAAACCCTCTTTCTTTTTCCTCTTCTTCTTCCTTTTCCTCTCTTTTCTTCTTTTTCCTCTCTTTTCTTCTTTTTTTCTTTCTTTCCTGCTTTTCCTTTCTTTCTCTGCTTTTCCTCCAAGCAATAGAGGCCTCCTTTTTATAAAGCAACCAAATTAATTAATTAATAAACTTAATCCAAAAGTCCAACTCCAATTCACTTTTTGCCCTCGGGCCCTCCGCCGCTATCCGGAACCTCCCGAACTCCGCTGTAAATCGAAAGTACACGTGCTCACAGCTTTTCCTCTTCGAAAAGCTCATCCGTTGAGTCGGGGTGCTCAAATCAAATACCGGCTCCAAAATTGCCAGTTCCGACTCACTTTTTGCCTCCGTATCCTCCGCGTCAGTCCGGAACCTCCCGAACTCCGCTGTAAATCGAAAGTCCACGTGTCCACAGCTTTTTCTCCTCAAAAAGCTCATCCGTTGAGTCGGGGTGCTCAAATCAAATACCGGCTCCAAAATTGCCAGTTCCGACTCACTTTTTGCCTCCGGATCCTCCGCGTCAGTCCGGAACCTCCCAAACTCCGCTGTAATCTGAAAGTACACCTATTCCAAGTGTTCCTGAATTTCCGGCACTCCACTATGAAGTCGGTAATTTCCAAATCTCATCCTCAATCGGCATACAAAGCCCGGAAAAACCCCGAATCGAGCTGGAGCTTCTGCGTTGATCCGAATCAACCCGGCATCATCTGTAAACTCAAATGCAACATGCCCAAGGCAACTCTCTTCTCCAAGTCATCTGTGTGGTCGGCGCGCTATCCGATGACCCGGTACTCTACACAAGGATTGGCCTAGACCGACGAACATCACTGAGATCCGGAGCTTTATCGGTCTGGCCGGCTACTATCGGCGTTTTGTTGAGGGATTTGCAAGGTTATCTACTCCCCTCACGCGACTAACACATAAAGGCACCAAGTTTATTTGGAATGATGCGTGTGAGAGAAGCTTCAGGGAATTGAAGGAACGGTTGACAACCGCCCCGATCTTGGCTTTGCCTACTGCAGGAGCGGGATACGTGATCTACAGTGATGCTTCCTTGAGTGGGTTAGGGTGTGTTTTGATGCAAAACGAGAAGGTTATTGCTTATGCCTCACGTCAATTAAAGGACTACGAGAAAAACTATCCCACTCATGATTTGGAATTAGCCGCCGTGGTATTTGCATTGAAGCTGTGGCGACACTACTTATACGGTGAGCATTGTGAGGTATATACTGATCATTAGAGTCTAAAGTACCTCTTTAGTCAGAAGGTGTTGAATCTTAGGCAGCGCAGATGGTTGGAGCTGCTTAAGGATTATGATTTGACTATTCTCTACCACCCTGGGAAAGAAACTGTAGTGGCAGATGCTCTAAGTCGCAAATCGATTGAGAACTTAGCAATGATGATCACTTACCAACAACCATTACTTCAGGATATGAGACGGTTGGAATTGGAGGTTGTAGCACCCGAGACACCCAAGAGATTGATGGCATTGATGTTGCAACCGACCCTTATGGAAAGGATCAAGATGAAACAAGTCCAAGATCAAAGTTTGGTAAAGATTCGGGCTACACTCATGGATGGCAGAGCATGTGAGTTTCATGTGGATGATCACGGCGTACTTCATTTTCGAAGTCGACAATATGTACCGGCGGATTTGGAGATCAAAGAAGAGATCCTGAAGGAAGCACACCGAGCACCTTATTCTCTTCACCCAGGTGGCACCAAAATGTACAAGGACTTAAGGTTGCTTTATTGGTGGCCCGGCATGAAGAAAGATGTTGGAAAATTTGTGGCTCAATGCTTGACATGTCGACAAGTGAAAGCCGAGCATCGACTTCCCGCAGGTAAGTTGCAGAGTTTACCCATCCCCGTGTGGAAGTGGGAGAGGATCACCATGGATTTTGTTGTGGGATTGCCACGCTCTCAGGCTGGGCATGATGCTAGTTGGGTGATCGTGGATAGGTTAACCAAATCTGCTCATTTTATCCCCATCCATACTACTTGGTCTAGAGAGAAGCTTGCACAAATTTACCTTGATGAGATTGTGCGATTGCATGGAGTGCCTGTTTCTATAGTTTCCGATCGAGATCCAAGATTCGCATTTCATTTTTGGAGAAGCCTTCATGAGGCCCTAGGCACGCAGTTGGATTTCAGTACAGCTTTCCACCCCCAGAGTGATGGGCAGCCTGAGCGAACCATACAAATCTTGGAGGACATGCTCAGAGCATGTGTTTTGGATAATCAGAGTGGTTGGCATCAATATCTACCGATGGCCGAGTTTGCCTATAACAATAGTTATCAAGCAAGTATCAAGATGGCTCCATTCGAGGCTCTTTATGGAAGAAAGTGCCGATCACCTCTTCATTGGAGCGAGGTGGGAGAACGATTGATTTTAGGCCCCGATGTACTTCAAGAGGCCGAAGACAAGGTTCGACTAGCTCGAGAACGTTTGATTTCAGCTCAAAGTCGACAAAAGAGTTACGCGGATAAGCGTCGGCGCAATTTGGAATTTCAAGTTGGAGACCTAGTCTTCCTAAAAGTATCGCTGACTAGAGGAGTCAAGAGATTTGGCATCCGAGGGAAGCTAAGTCCCTGATTTATTGGACCTTTTGAGATTTTGGAGCGTATCGGCTTGGTGGCTTATCGACTTGCTCTACCACCTAACCTATTTGGAGTGCACAATGTGTTCCATGTTTCGACGCTCCGGAAGTATGTTTTTGATCCATCTGATGTGGTGGACTTCGCCCCGTTGGAACTACACGAGGACTTGAGCTTTGAGGAGCAACCGGTGAGGATTTTAGCTCGTGAGGTGAAGAAACTTCGGAATCGCGAGCTACCTTATGTGAAGGTACTTTGGAGCAATCACGAGGATCGCGAGGCTACTTGGGAGCTGGAGAGCGCGCTTCTGGAGCGTTTCCCTCATCTTTTTCAGCTAGAGACTTTAGGTACTTAACTTCTAGTTTCGCGAACAAAACTCCTTTTTAGGAGGGATGAATGTAGTACACTGAACTTTATCAAAGTGCGAAGTTTGAGTGTGCGAAGGGTCGAATGATACCCTTCGAATGTTTTTGTAAGCTTCCGGAAGGTTCTAGAAGGTTTCCGGAGAGTTTAGGCGCAAATCGGAAATTTTCGAAAAATTTGAAAATTTGAGGTTTTTGGCTTCGGGTTCCGAACCGTCCGGGGACAGTCCGGACTGTCCGCTCGAATCTGGGAAATTCCACCTTCGGGGTCCGGACCGTTTTGGGGCAGTCCGGACCGTTTTGGTCTGGGCAGCACAGTAATAAACGTAATTACATTTCTTGCGGGGGGTTTGTGGGATTTTGTTTCTTTAGGGTTTTTAACCCTCTTTATCTTCTCTTTTCCTCTCATTTGAAGAGTGCAAGAGAGAGTGTTACAGAGAGAGAGAGGGAGAGTTCTTCTTAGATTTCCTTCTCCAACACATCTCTCCACTTGAGTTCTTCTGCATCCTTCTCTTCTCCACCATTGGAGCTTGCTTCAAGAGCTTGAAGAAAGGCAAGGGCTTGAAGGAGAAGGAAGTTTGGAGCTCTACTTCCTATCCTTTGCATTCCAAAGTGGGATTTGAGCTTAAAGAGGTTGGAACACTTCTTTTCCCTTTTCTTTTGGGATTTTTGTAGGAAAACCTAGTTTTTGGGAAAACTAGGGTTTATTTGGGGCTTTTAGATTTCTAGCTTTTGGGGTGGAATTGATGGGTGTAGTACACTATTGTAGGTTGGTTTTGAAGCTTTTGTTGTTTGGATTTCAAGATTTAGCAAGATTTCTCAACCTAAGGTATTTTCCACCTATTTTCCTTATGATTTTTAAGGAATTTTGTGATTAGGTTTTTGTGATGTTTTAACCCTCTGGAAACTTCTCTTAGGGCATAAGAGGAAGTGTGGGCTTCTTGGTTGGGATCCTTCACAAGGATTTGGCAACTTTCCGGTGGGTTTGACCTCACCAAAATGGGTGAACTTCCCCTATGTCTTCCACAGACTTTTAGGGCATTATTGTTTTATTAAACATGCATCGTTTGATTTATCATGATTTATGATCATGCATTTGAACCCCTTCATGTGTAGATAATTTCATACTCTATGTAGTAGAGGTAAACATTGTAGGTGCATGGGCACTTTAAGGGGGGATTGAATAGGAATTTTCGTGAACTTAAGCTTTTGGATATGAATATAGAATAACTATACCTGTTATAGAATTATTGGGACAGGTTAAGCATTTGATCATGTATAAATGGACATTATGACATTAGTGCTATCTAGTGTTGTGAGATACAAGTAGAAAACTTCTAAACTTGTACAATCAAGATGAATAGTTAGATTCCATGTTTGAGACATGAGGACAACTTGTAAATGTTTTACTCTTTCATTATGCAAGATAATGGTAATATTGTATACGAAACATTGACACTTGAGATACTATACCCCGACCTAAAGGTCGATGATGCTATTCCGTGTTTTAGACACGATGATTGCTATTCCGTGTTTTAGACACAATGATCGAGACTTGCTTGCTTGCCATTTGTGCTCATTCGCACATGCTTGGTAGGGTCGCTCCCTCCAAGCCGGCACTCCCGAGTTGGCCATTTGCGACATCATGATCGCCGTGCGGGATTGGGTGCCGATTGGGACGCCGTTGGATTGGCATAGCTCCTTAGGGGGTCCCACCACGGGACCATGAGGCGTGGCTCAAGCTTAGACTCAAAGAAAGTCTTCAAGAGAAAATGATTAAGTTAACTTAACTTGACATGGAATATCACATAGATGATACATTCATGGTAGTTGGACATAATACATGATAGCAAACTTGACATTGGACACCACATAAATAATACTACTCATTGTAGTTGGACATTATGATAACATGACAGATTCATATCATCATCACTTTGTACATGAGCATAGAGGCATGATAGTAGTAGAGTACTTTACTTTACTTCAGTTGTTTATTATCTGCATTTTATTTCAACAGTTATACTATCTTTTGCCTCAGTTGACCTAGTGGTGTATTTCGCTTCTCTCGGCGGCTTACCCACTTGGAACTATTGTCTAATAGTTCTCACCCCATTTGGGTTGTTGTTTTTCAGAGCCATCCGCAGCGGGAGGGGCTCGGGATCGTGGCAAGGGGTCGTCGCATAGCTAGCTTGTCCCCGTCTCGCCACTCGAGGTGGTTACAGGGCACCTTTCCTTTTGTTTAGTGGGAGAGTTGTGGGTGTTTTTTTTTTTGTATAGAGACCACCCATGTATTTTGATAGGTTGCACTTGAGAGGACCACCTTTGTATTTTGGATTTTAAATTCTTGTATGACAGTTGTTATATACTCTTCTCTTTTGTGCATGACTTAGTTGTGTTGTGCTCTGATTACTAGTAGGATGTGTCTATTGCTTCCTTTCCACTTTGTTGTTGTAGAGGCCTTGTGTGTACCGGGAGGTACCTTGTGCACACGGCGGGTCTGTGCACGTGCCGGGTAAGCTTCCGCTGGGGCCCGGGGTGTGACAGCTTTCCACCCCCAGAGTGATGGGCAGTCTGAGCGAACCATACAGATCTTGGAGGACATGCTCAGAGCATGTGTTTTGGATTATCAGAGTGGTTGGCATCAAAATCTACCGATGGCCGAGTTTGCTTATAACAATAGTTATCAAGCAAGTATCAAGATGGCGCCATTCGAGGCTCTTTATGGAAGAAAGTGCCAATCACCTCTTCATTGGAGCGAGGTGGGAGAACAATTGATTTTAGGCCCCGATGTACTTCAAGAGGCCGAAGACAAGGTTCGACTAGCGCGAGAACATTTGATTTCAGCTCAGAGTCGACAAAAGAGTTACGCTGATAAGCGTCGGCGCGATTTGGAATTTCAAGTGGGGGACCATGTCTTCTAAAGGTATCGCCGACTCGGGGAGTCAAGAGATTTGGCGTCCGGGGGAAGCTAAGTCCCCAATTTATTGGACCTTTTGAGATTTTGGAGCGTATCGGCCCAGTGGCATATCGACTTGCTCTACCACCTAACCTATCGGGAGTGCACAATGTGTTTCATGTGTCGACGCTCCGGAAGTATGTTTTTGATCCATCTCATGTGGTGGGCTTCGCCCCGTTGGAACTACGCTGTAAAGTACCGGGGCATTGGATAGCGCGCCGACCACACAGATGGCTTGGAGCAGAGAGTTGCCTTGGGCATGTTGCATTTGAGGTTACTGTTGATGCCGAGTTGATTCGGGTCAACGCGGGAGCTCCAGCTCGATTCGGGGTTTTTCCGGGCTTTGTGGGCCGATTGAGGATGAGATTGGAAATTTCCGACTTCACCGTGGAGCGCCGGAAATTCAGGAACACTTGGAACAGGTGTACTTTCAGATTACAGCGAGGTTCGGGAGGTTCCGGACTGACGCGGAGGACCCGGAGTCAAAAAGTGAGTCGGAACTGGCAATTTTGGAGCCGGTAATTGATTTGAGCACCCCGACTCAACGGATAAGCTTTTTGAAGAGAAAAAGCTGTGGACACGTGTACTTTTGATTTACAGCGAGGTTCGGGAGGTTCCGGACTGACGCGGAGGACCCGGAGGCAAAAAGTGAGTTGGAACTGGCAATTTTGGAGCCGGTAATTGATTTGAGCACCCCGCCTCAACGGATGAGCTTTTTGGAGAGAAAAAGCTGTGAGCGCGTGTATTTTCGATTTACAGCGGAGTTCGGGAGGTTCCGGGCAGCGGCGGAGAGCCCGAAGGCAAAAAGTGAGTTGGAGTTGGAGTTTGGAGTTAATTAATTAATGGATTTAATTAATTAAAGCTTTAGGCTTTATATAAAGCTGCCTCCACCCTCCTCTGCAGCAGAGAGAAGAAAGAAAGGAAAAGAGAAAGAAAGAAAGGAAAGGAAAAGAGAGGAAAAGGAAGAAGAAAGAAAAGAAAGAAAAGGGATTGGAGCTTCTCGGATTTTTGGACTCGCCGTTGGAGGCCGAGTGGATGCTCGTGGGCGTGCGGCGTGCGACAACGAGGTAAGCAATTTCTCTTTTATGCAGTTTTTTGGAGTTTTTGAGCTTTAGGGATTTTTATAATTGGATTTTAATTGCTAAAATGGTTTTATTGAGCAATTTGGATTTTCCTTGGGATTTGCGGATTTTTCGGGGCCTTTTTCTGATTTTGCCGTCGCCGTCGGCCGCGCGCGCGCGCAACGGCGCACGCGCGGCGCCAGGGTGCCGCTGTCGGCAGCACCCTGCGGCGTGGTGCCGCTGGGCGCGGCGCCGCGTGCAGCAAAGTGCTGCACGCGGCGCTGCCAGGCCGCGCGCAGGCGCGCGCGGCAGGGCCGCGCGCAGGTGCGCGCGGCGCTGCCTGGCCGCGCGCAGGGGCGCGCGGCAGGGCCGCGCGCAGGTGCGCGCGGCGCTGCCTGGCCGCGCGCGGGCGCGCGCGGCAGGGCCGCGCGCAGGTGCGCGCGGCACTGCTGGGCCGCGCGCAGGTGCGCGCGGCATGGCCGCGCGCGGGCGCGCGCGGCAGGGCCGCGCGCAGGTGCGCGCGGCACTGCTTGGCCGCGCGCAGGTGCGCGCGGCATGGCCGCGCGCGGCAGGGCCGCGCGCGGGCCTGCGCGGGCCGCGCGGGCCGCGCGCAGGCGCGCGCGGGCCTGCGTGGGCGCGCGGGCGCGCGCTGCTGCGCGCAGCGCTGCGGGCTGCGCGCAGCGGCCGCGCGCGCGCGGCGGGCTGCGCGCGGGCGCGCGCAGCGCCGCTGGGCGCCGCGCGCAGCGCCGCAGGGGCCACTGCGCGACGCGCTCCAGCGCCGCGCAGCAGCCCCTGCGCCGCGCGGTTTGGCTTGGCGCCGCGCGGTGGGCCTCCCTCGTCGCGCGGCAGGGGTTGTCGACGCTCGGCGTGCTCCCGGACAGCGGGCTGCACCTCGGGTTGCGTGCCGGCGCTGTTTTTCGCCGTCGGGCGTCGTCTTCGCCGTCGGCGCTGTTTTCGCAAAGTTTTTCGCGAGCGGTTTCGCGAGCAGTTTCGCAGGATTTCGCGAGCTGTTTTTCGCAAGCAGTTTTCGAGCTGTTTTTCGCCGACGGAGCAGGTTTTCGCCGCCGCGTGCTGTTTTTCGCCGTCGGGCGCAGTTTTTCGCCGACGGAGCCGTTTTTCGCAGTTTTCGCCGGCAGATTTCGCGAGCGGTTTTCGCAGGAATTTCGCAAGCTGGTTTTGCGCTGTTTTTTCGCCGACGGAGCTGGTTTTCGCCGCCGCGTGCTGTTTTTCGCCGTCGGGCGCTGTTTTTCGCCGACGGAGCTGGTTTTCGCCGCCGCGTGCTGTTTTTCGCCGTCGGGCGCTGTTTTTCGCCGACGGAGCTGGTTTTCGCCGCCGCGTGCTGTTTTTCGCCGTCGGGCGCTGTTTTTCGCCGACGGAGCTGGTTTTCGCCGCCGCGTGCTGTTTTTCGCCGTCGGGCGCTGGTTTTCGCCGACGGAGCTGGTTTTCGCCGCCGCGTGCTGTTTTTCGCCGTCGGGCGCTGGTTTTCGCTGACGGAGGCTGTTTTTCGCCGTCGGATGCCCGGTTTTGACCGTTTTGATTGATTTTGCGATTTCTTCGCTTCTGGCAGCTTGCGGCGCTGTTTTTAGCTTCCGTCGAGGCTGGTTGTGTGTTTCTTCGCCGCGTGGAGCCGCGGGTTTGTTTCGGGGCGTCCGCTGGGTGAGCGGTCTCGTGGTTGGACACGGCGTGCCCCGATTCGCGTGCGGATTCTGGCATCGGGCTTCGGGTTGCGTGCGGACCCCTTGGAGGCCAGGTAAGCCGCGGTGCCAATTGCAAGTGTCGACGAGCAATTGGTGGCTTTCTGAGGTGGGTTGGTTTTCTCTCCAAGTCTACGGACTTCCTTCTAATTCTAATGTTTTAGGATTGCATGCTAGTTTAAGTGTTTTCTTGGAACTTAACTAGCACCCCCGTCATATGTGCATGAGTTTGACCAGACCATTTGTGAACCTTAATTTGGGCTAGGTTCCTTTATGCTTTAGACATCCCGCACTTTTCTTATCCTTCGGGACTTAGAGTTTCCTCGCCCGGGTAGTGGGCCGAGTGGTCAGAGTGTTGTGGGACGGGTGTTGCACTCGGTCCCGGGGGGGGCCGAGTGGGGTCTGGTGGCTGGGTTAGGCCAGTGTTAGCATTTTGGGGAGCCGTTTCAGATAAACGGTGGTCCCGGGGGATTTCCTTTCCACTGTTCTTCTCGTCACCACCAGATTGGGATCGTGGTGCACGTGTGTTAGCAGGACCTTGAACCCAGAACCTTTTTGGATAAATACATGATTTTAGTCAGCCAATGTTTCTTCCAAGCCTCGCAAGGTTGTCTGAGTCTGTTCTCGTCCGTTGGGACGAAGGCGTCAGCTCTTCGAGGCTTGGGCATAAAACTTGATTTCAAAGGGTTTTCCTAAAAAGACTAAAAATCATTATAAAGATGGCTTTCTCTCAGATCGAATGATTTTCTGAAATAAATGACATGGTTTCTTATAAACTTATCCACTCGAGTGGATTCGAGTGATCTGGGTTCTAAGGGCTGCTTTCTCTCTTGGGGACGTAGATGTTAGTCTCCCTGGGTTTCGGACCCTTCGTAGATCTGGCCGTGGAGTAGCTCCGGCCGTGAGTTGAGTGTTGAGTTCAGTGGAGTTGTGTTGTGGGAGCCGTGGGAGAGACGGTGGTCCCAGCTGGGTAGTACCTTCGTTGAGTGGGACTGTGTTGTGAGATTGAGTCGTGGAGGGTTCTCCGACTGAGTTTGTGCTTTGAGCATCGAGATACCGATCTGTTTGATCGAGGACCACAGCCTGCAGGAGCCACTTGTGAGACAGTGATACTGATGAGATACTGGAGTTCGGTGGGGTCGCACCCCTCGAACCACGCCCCGGGTGCGTTGATGATTCCGAGCCTGATGAGGCTGCGATGATGATACCGAGCCTGACGAGGCTTCGATGATGCGCCTAGTTCATGTACTAGTGGTCGCTTGATACCCCTGGCCGTGCTACCATGGGGTCACTGTGTGAGATATCGAGTTTGTCCGTTGGGACACCCTGGTTGATACACCAGGGGGCGCAGGCTTGACTCGACTGGACCCGGGTGGGCAGTCGCCGAGATTTGAGATGTACTGAGAGAGTGATGGTGTAGCATGTGTCATAGTAGAGCGTCTTGGGCTTAGTCCTTGTGACATGTTGTCAGCTGTGAGTGACTGCATACCATCATCCATAGTCTCTTCTTGTTGAGCATAGTAGATAGAGGCATGATAGCTGTAGATTCTTTTCCAGCTTATTTATATTTCTCATCAGTCTTTTCTCTATCTTATGCCTCTGGTAGACTTAGTGGGCAGACCGTGGTTCTTGGAGACGGTACCCACTGAGAACTACTGTAGGATGTAGTTCTCACACCCTCTGTCGGTGACAGGTTGCTGAGGCTTTCTTCCGTTCCTGCTGTGCTTGACTGGACGGACCGAGGACAGGGAGTCGCGTGATAGTTCCCTACCAGCATTGCTACTTTAGAGAGAGGTAGATGTACCATCCCGGATTGTGGGAGTTGGTTATGTTCTTGTTAGCTATCTCCCCTTTGGATTTGTAGATATTGTATAGGTGCACTTCTTTTTGTACCAGCTGATTTTGGGAGATAGGCTATGAGTTGTAGCAGCTTGTAGTTGAGAAAAAATTTATAGTACAGCTTTTTATCCGCTCTGATATCTGTGTAGCTGTAGTTTTGTCTTTTGCAGGCTAGACGCTTCGTCTGTACGGCAGTTTCCGTACAGATGGCGGATCTGTTAGCGAGCCCGGGTCGCAGTTTCGACCCCGGGGCGTGACAGATTAGAGTGGTATCAGAGCCTAGGTTATAGGTCATTGAGGACTTAGAAACCCTAGGCTTGTGGTTGGACATTAGGATGACTACGTGAGAGTCGTGACTTTTAGCGAGAGTCCAGATTGAGTTTTTACCTCTCCCTCGGGTTGGGATGAGTGATTTGATATGTTATTCTCTCAAAGTGATTATGTTGGCTGCAGACAACATAATGCTTTAGGAAGGATAGCAAATTTTAGACTCTCGCTGGATTGGGTCGTATGGTTGTTGTGTCCTGATGTTTGTTTTGTTTCAGTTACTTGCGATGCCGCCGAGACGTCGTGCAGCGACGAGCGAGCGTTTGACCTCAGCTGAGGAGCCCGGACGGCGGGCTGCCGAGTAGGCTAGGCAGGGTGAGGTACAGGATCTGCGGGCTCAGGTGGCCCAGATGTCGGAAGCGTTGCGGCGCCAGGAGAAGAACATGGAGCGTGTGTTGCGCATGTTTGAGCTGAGAGCATCTCCCGGGGTATCGCCAGTAGTACTCCAGCCGCGACATTGTCGATTTCGACCCTGGTCACACCACTGATGGTGCAGGAGTAGCGAGAGGTTGCCAACCGATTATTCTACTTCATCCAGTCCCATCCCCTGCAGATTTTGGGATTTAAGTTGGGGGCCTTGGGAGGCCGAGAACTGGATCGCTGCTATGGAAAAGCTGTTCAAGGATTTGTTCATCCAGGAGAAGCGTCAGGGCGCGGGATCTTGCGCCTTTCGTGTGGGACGCCGAGAGTTGGCGGCGTCGGGTTCGTCCTGTTGGACCACCGAGAGTGAGTTTCCGCGATGGTTGAGCAGTGGGCCCTTGTCACCCAGGATGAGGTTTAGAGGTTGGTTTTGTTGAGAGGGGTCTGCACCTGGATATCTATCCCATTGTGTATTTTCGGCGAGTGCCGACCGTAGATGCAGCGATTGGGCATGTGCGATGGATTGACCGAGGATCACTGATCACGTCCAGGAGGGACGGAGATTGAGGGACCAGCTCCAGAGAGAGAGTCTTCCAGTATTGCCTGATTTCGGGATAGTGGAGTGGATCGAGGTTGCCATGGTGCCAGCCCCAGGATCATGTGTCTCAGAGGAGACAGAGACCTGGAGGTTCTCGGCGGTTGAGGTGCCGAGATAGTGGATTGGAGACCGAGATAGTGGTCGACATGGTTATGGAACCTGGCAGTCGAGATTGTGCCCGGCTAGTGTTCAGAACCCGGTAGGGGCTTTTTGAGCTTGCCTTGCGGTCAAGTGGATTGGCTGAGGCCTGCGATTGTTAGTATTTGAAGAATCGAGTCCTCCAGCTGTGTTGGAACGGGTTAGCAGCCAGACCCGTCGAGGACATTTGGATTTGTTGCCGAAGTGGCTTAGAGCTTCAAGATCACTGGAGGTTAGGGCAGCAACTCCAAGAGGGGAGTTGTTGGTTGCCTAATCGAGGGATGTACCTGCGAGACTTGATTGTTTTGGTTGCTAAGGAGCAACGGAGGAGTTTTTGCCTTTTGGAGACTTCGATCTTTTGGAAGCCACCAGCCGCAGAGGTTTATGTTTATAGACTTGAGTTTACGCGGGGAGTTTGGACCGTGATTTTCGTCTGGTAGGAAGAAGTGTAATTGAACCCTCGCACTTTATCGGCTTTTCTTCGTTGGAGCCGAACAAGGATTTGAGCTATCTGAAGCAACCGAAGAAATTCTTACTTGTGAAGTTATGGAATTTACGGTTGAGTTTACCCAGTTAAGGTTCGGCGATGCCAGTATGTTGAGTTAGAGCGACCACCTGAGGGCCGAGAGGATGAGTTTGGGTTGCCGATTGGTGGGCGCCAGGTTAGCGGATCGCTTGGTACTTGGTATGATTTCCTTTCCTTGTGGTTGATATCAGAGTTTTGCACCCCTACTTGGTTGAGTTGGTGGACTGTGGTTTTGGGTTGCGGCCACGGCTGGGACAGCTTCAACATCTCTCTCTCCTTGTTTTTCCGTTTTAACCCCGAAAATAGCAGCGGAGCGAAAAATTTCGAAGGATTACTCCAGAAATGGAGGCGATGCTGGAACCTGTTCTTGTTTTGATCGGGGCGAAAGCATCGGTCCGTTGGAAATTTTGGACTTTTCGCTATTTTCGGCTGCTTTTCTTTTGAGAGAGAGTTGGAGTTGATGTTTTTCCCGAGGCAAGTTCCTTGGGGTAGGGTGTGTGTTTTGGTTTCGAGGACGAAACCTTCTGAAGGAGGGGAGAGTGTAAAGTACCGGGGCATTGGATAGCGCGCCGACCACACAGATGGCTTGGAGCAGAGAGTTGCCTTGGGCATGTTGCATTTGAGGTTACTGTTGATGCCGAGTTGATTCGGGTCAACGCGGGAGCTCCAGCTCGATTCGGGGTTTTTCCGGGCTTTGTGGGCCGATTGAGGATGAGATTGGAAATTTCCGACTTCACCGTGGAGCGCCGGAAATTCAGGAACACTTGGAACAGGTGTACTTTCAGATTACAGCGAGGTTCGGGAGGTTCCGGACTGACGCGGAGGACCCGGAGTCAAAAAGTGAGTCGGAACTGGCAATTTTGGAGCCGGTAATTGATTTGAGCACCCCGACTCAACGGATAAGCTTTTTGAAGAGAAAAAGCTGTGGACACGTGTACTTTTGATTTACAGCGAGGTTCGGGAGGTTCCGGACTGACGCGGAGGACCCGGAGGCAAAAAGTGAGTTGGAACTGGCAATTTTGGAGCCGGTAATTGATTTGAGCACCCCGCCTCAACGGATGAGCTTTTTGGAGAGAAAAAGCTGTGAGCGCGTGTATTTTCGATTTACAGCGGAGTTCGGGAGGTTCCGGGCAGCGGCGGAGAGCCCGAAGGCAAAAAGTGAGTTGGAGTTGGAGTTTGGAGTTAATTAATTAATGGATTTAATTAATTAAAGCTTTAGGCTTTATATAAAGCTGCCTCCACCCTCCTCTGCAGCAGAGAGAAGAAAGAAAGGAAAAGAGAAAGAAAGAAAGGAAAGGAAAAGAGAGGAAAAGGAAGAAGAAAGAAAAGAAAGAAAAGGGATTGGAGCTTCTCGGATTTTTGGACTCGCCGTTGGAGGCCGAGTGGATGCTCGTGGGCGTGCGGCTGTGCGACAACGAGGTAAGCAATTTCTCTTTTATGCAGTTTTTTGGAGTTTTTGAGCTTTAGGGATTTTTATAATTGGATTTTAATTGCTAAAATGGTTTTATTGAGCAATTTGGATTTTCCTTGGGATTTGCGGATTTTTCGGGGCCTTTTTCTGATTTTGCCGTCGCCGTCGGCCGCGCGACGCCGCGCAACGGCGCACGCGCGGCGCCAGGGTGCCGCTGTCGGCAGCACCCTGCGGCGTGGTGCCGCTGGGCGCGGCGCCGCGTGCAGCAAAGTGCTGCACGCGGCGCTGCCAGGCCGCGCGCAGGCCGCGCGCGGCAGGGCCGCGCGCAGGTGCGCGCGGCGCTGCCTGGCCGCGCGCAGGGGCGCGCGGCAGGGCCGCGCGCAGGTGCGCGCGGCGCTGCCTGGCCGCGCGCGGCGCGCGCGGCAGGGCCGCGCGCAGGTGCGCGCGGCACTGCTGGGCCGCGCGCAGGTGCGCGCGGCATGGCCGCGCGCGGGCGCGCGCCGGCAGGGCCGCGCGCAGGTGCGCGCGGCACTGCTTGGCCGCGCGCAGGTGCGCGCGGCATGGCCGCGCGCGGCAGGGCCGCGCGCGGGCCTGCGCGGGCCGCGCGTGCCGCGCGCAGGCGCGCGCGGGCCTGCGCGGGCGCGCGGGCGCGCGCTGCTGCGCGCAGCGCTGCGGGCTGCGCGCAGCGGCCGCGCGCGCGCGGCGGGCTGCGCGCGGGCGCGCGCAGCGCCGCTGGGCGCCGCGCGCAGCGCCGCAGGGGCACTGCGCGACGCGCTCCAGCGCCGCGCAGCAGCCCCTGCGCCGCGCGGTTTGGCTTGGCGCCGCGCGGTGGGCCTCCCTCGTCGCGCGGCAGGGGTTGTCGACGCTCGGCGTGCTCCCGGACAGCGGGCTGCACCTCGGGTTGCGTGCCGGCGCTGTTTTTCGCCGTCGGGCGTCGTCTTCGCCGTCGGCGCTGTTTTCGCAAAGTTTTTCGCGAGCGGTTTCGCGAGCAGTTTCGCAGGATTTCGCGAGCTGTTTTTCGCAAGCAGTTTTCGAGCTGTTTTTCGCCGACGGAGCAGGTTTTCGCCGCCGCGTGCTGTTTTTCGCCGTCGGGCGCAGTTTTTCGCCGACGGAGCCGTTTTTCGCAGTTTTCGCCGGCAGATTTCGCGAGCGGTTTTCGCAGGAATTTCGCAAGCTGGTTTTGCGCTGTTTTTTCGCCGACGGAGCTGGTTTTCGCCGCCGCGTGCTGTTTTTCGCCGTCGGGCGCTGTTTTTCGCCGACGGAGCTGGTTTTCGCCGCCGCGTGCTGTTTTTCGCCGTCGGGCGCTGTTTTTCGCCGACGGAGCTGGTTTTCGCCGCCGCGTGCTGTTTTTCGCCGTCGGGCGCTGTTTTTCGCCGACGGAGCTGGTTTTCGCCGCCGCGTGCTGTTTTTCGCCGTCGGGCACTGTTTTTCGCCGACGGAGCTGGTTTTCGCCGCCGCGTGCTGTTTTTCGCCGTCGGGCGCTGGTTTTCGCCGACGGAGCTGGTTTTCGCCGCCGCGTGCTGTTTTTCGCCATCGGGCGCTGGTTTTCGCTGACGGAGGCTGTTTTTCGCCGTCGGATGCCCGGTTTTGACCGTTTTGATTTATTTTGCGATTTCTTCGCTTCTGGCAGCTTGCGGCGCTGTTTTTAGCTTCCGTCGAGGCTGGTTGTGTGTTTCTTCGCCGCGTGGAGCCGCGGGTTTGTTTCGGGGCGTCCGCTGGGTGAGCGGTCTCGTGGTTGGACACGGCGTGCCCCGATTCGCGTGCGGATTCTGGCATCGGGCTTCGGGTTGCGTGCGGACCCCTTGGAGGCCAGGTAAGCCGCGGTGCCAATTGCAAGTGTCGACGAGCAATTGGTGGCTTTCTGAGGTGGGTTGGTTTTCTCTCCAAGTCTACGGACTTCCTTCTAATTCTAATGTTTTAGGATTGCATGCTAGTTTAAGTGTTTTCTTGGAACTTAACTAGCACCCCCGTCATATGTGCATGAGTTTGACCAGACCATTTGTGAACCTTAATTTGGGCTAGGTTCCTTTATGCTTTAGACATCCCGCACTTTTCTTATCCTTCGGGACTTAGAGTTTCCTCGCCCGGGTAGTGGGCCGAGTGGTCAGAGTGTTGTGGGACGGGTGTTGCACTCGGTCCCGGGGGGGGCCGAGTGGGGTCTGGTGGCTGGGTTAGGCCAGTGTTAGCATTTTGGGGAGCCGTTTCAGATAAACGGTGGTCCCGGGGGATTTCCTTTCCACTGTTCTTCTCGTCACCACCAGATTGGGATCGTGGTGCACGTGTGTTAGCAGGACCTTGAACCCAGAACCTTTTTGGATAAATACATGATTTTAGTCAGCCAATGTTTCTTCCAAGCCTCGCAAGGTTGTCTGAGTCTGTTCTCGTCCGTTGGGACGAAGGCGTCAGCTCTTCGAGGCTTGGGCATAAAACTTGATTTCAAAGGGTTTTCCTAAAAAGACTAAAAATCATTATAAAGATGGCTTTCTCTCAGATCGAATGATTTTCTGAAATAAATGACATGGTTTCTTATAAACTTATCCACTCGAGTGGATTCGAGTGATCTGGGTTCTAAGGGCTGCTTTCTCTCTTGGGGACGTAGATGTTAGTCTCCCTGGGTTTCGGACCCTTCGTAGATCTGGCCGTGGAGTAGCTCCGGCCGTGAGTTGAGTGTTGAGTTCAGTGGAGTTGTGTTGTGGGAGCCGTGGGAGAGACGGTGGTCCCAGCTGGGTAGTACCTTCGTTGAGTGGGACTGTGTTGTGAGATTGAGTCGTGGAGGGTTCTCCGACTGAGTTTGTGCTTTGAGCATCGAGATACCGATCTGTTTGATCGAGGACCACAGCCTGCAGGAGCCACTTGTGAGACAGTGATACTGATGAGATACTGGAGTTCGGTGGGGTCGCACCCCTCGAACCACGCCCCGGGTGCGTTGATGATTCCGAGCCTGATGAGGCTGCGATGATGATACCGAGCCTGACGAGGCTTCGATGATGCGCCTAGTTCATGTACTAGTGGTCGCTTGATACCCCTGGCCGTGCTACCATGGGGTCACTGTGTGAGATATCGAGTTTGTCCGTTGGGACACCCTGGTTGATACACCAGGGGGCGCAGGCTTGACTCGACTGGACCCGGGTGGGCAGTCGCCGAGATTTGAGATGTACTGAGAGAGTGATGGTGTAGCATGTGTCATAGTAGAGCGTCTTGGGCTTAGTACTTGTGACATGTTGTCAGCTGTGAGTGACTGCATACCATCATCCATAGTCTCTTCTTGTTGAGCATAGTAGATAGAGGCATGATAGCTGTAGATTCTTTTCCAGCTTATTTATATTTCTCATCAGTCTTTTCTCTATCTTATGCCTCTGGTAGACTTAGTGGGCAGACCGTGGTTCTTGGAGACGGTACCCACTGAGAACTACTGTAGGATGTAGTTCTCACACCCTCTGTCGGTGACAGGTTGCTGAGGCTTTCTTCCGTTCCTGCTGTGCTTGACTGGACGGACCGAGGACAGGGAGTCGCGTGATAGTTCCCTACCAGCATTGCTACTTTAGAGAGAGGTAGATGTACCATCCCGGATTGTGGGAGTTGGTTATGTTCTTGTTAGCTATCTCCCCTTTGGATTTGTAGATATTGTATAGGTGCACTTCTTTTTGTACCAGCTGATTTTGGGAGATAGGCTATGAGTTGTAGCAGCTTGTAGTTGAGAAAAAATTTATAGTACAGCTTTTTATCCGCTCTGATATCTGTGTAGCTGTAGTTTTGTCTTTTGCAGGCTAGACGCTTCGTCTGTACGGCAGTTTCCGTACAGATGGCGGATCTGTTAGCGAGCCCGGGTCGCAGTTTCGACCCCGGGGCGTGACAACGCGACTTGAGCTTCGAAGAGCATCCGGTGAGGATTTTGGCTCGTGAGGTGAAGAAACTTCGGAATCGCGAGATACCTTATGTGAAGGTACTTTGGAGCAATCACGTGGATCGTGAGGCTACTTTGGAGCTAGAGAGCCCGCTTCAAGAGCGTTTCCCACATCTTTTTCAGCCGGAGACTTGTGGTACTTGACTTCCAGTTCCGCGGACGAAACTCCTTTTTAGGAGGGGTGAATGTAGTACATTGAACTTTAGCAAATTGCGAAGTTTGAGTGTGTGAAGGGTTGAATGATACACTTCGGATGTTTTTGTAAGCTTCCGGGAGGTTCTAGAAAGTTTTCGGAGAGTTTGGGCGCAAATCGGAAATTTTCGAAAATTTTGAAAATTTGAGGTTTTTGGCTTCGGGGTCCGGACCGTCTGGGGACAGTCCGGACTGTCCGCGCGAATCTAGGAAATTCCACCTTCGGGGTCCAGACCGTTTTGGGGCAGTCCGGACCGTTTTGATCTGGACAGCCCAATAAGAAATGTAATTACATTTCTTGCAGGGGGCTTTTGGGATTTTGTTACATTCGGGTTTTTAACCCTCTTCTTCCTCTCTTTTCCTCTCATTTGGAGAGTGCAAGAGAGTGTTAGAGAGAGAGAGAGAGAGAGAGAGAGAGAGAGAGGGAGAGCTCTTCTTGGATTTCCTTCTCCAACACATCTCTCTACTTGGGTTCCTCTTCAACCTTCTGTTCTCCCCCCATTGGAGCTTGTTTCAAGGGCTTGAAGGAAGGCAAGGGCTTGAAGAAGAAGGAAGTTTGAAGCCCTAATTCCTATCCTTTGCACTTCAAGGTGGGATTTGAGCCTAAAAGAGGTTGGAACACTTCTTTTCCTTTTTCTTTTGGGATTTTTGTAGGAAAACCTAGTTTTTGGGAAAACTAGGGTTTATTTGGGGCTTTTAGATTTCTAGCTTTTGGGGTGGAATTGATGGGTGTAGAACACTCTTGTAGGTTGGTTTTGAAGCTTTTCTTGTTTGGCTTTCAAGATTTAGCAATATTTCTCAACCTAAGGTATTTTCCATCCATTTTCCTTATGATTTTTAAGTAATTTTGTGATTAGGTTTTTGTGATGTTTTAACCCTTTGGAAACTTCTCTTAGGGCATAAGAGGAAGTGTGGGCATCTTGGTTGACATCCTTCACAAGGATCTGGCAACTATCCAGTGGGTTTGACCTCACCGCAATGGGTGAACTCCCCCCCTATGTCTTCTATAGATTTTTAGGGCATCATTGTTAAATTAAACATACATCGTTTGATTTATCATGATTTATGATCATGCATTTGAACCCCTTCATGTGTAGAAAATTTCATACTCTAGTTAGTAGAGGTAAACATTGTAGGTGCATGGGCACTTTTAAGGGGGCGCGCAACTGGCGCGTTGACGCGCGGTTCCCGCGTGTCACGCCCCGGGGTCGAAACTGCGACCCGGGCTCGCCAACAGATCTGCCACCTATGCCAACCTGCATAGGCGAAGCGTCCTACCTGCAAGTAAAGTACTACAGCTAAACAGATATCAGAGCTATAAATAAAAAACCTGCTGTAAAACTAAAATCAATCACTGTACAACTGGAAATAATACAACAATGTCCACCTCCCAAAATGATAATCGTACAATATCCTCAGATACAAAACTCATAGTTCAACAGGGAGGTATCTCCAATAAATACAACAGTGTACTGTCTCTCGATACATAATATATCCTCACTACATCGGTCTCTCAAAAGAGGAAAAAATAAAACAACTAGTCTACTGAAGATCTCCTCTGCAGGGGTACCGCTACTCTCCAACGATGGGTAGGGATCTAGCTCGCGACTCCCTCGCCTCGATCAACAACCGCAGAATCAGCAACAACCGCTAAGACTCTGCAAAACAAAGGAGAGGAAGGAAAAAGGAGGGGGAAAACCCCCAAAGGGTGTGAGAACTACACCAAAAAGGGAGTTCTCAGTGGGTAGCACCGCCAGACCCGACGGTCTGCCCACTAAGACCTCAAGAGACATAAACTAACCCAAGTCATAAAGACTGAAATAAGTAAGCTTGAGACTCTCAACAGCTACCAAGCCTCTAACTAAAGGCTCAAAAGGGGAGAATCCAAGAATGGTATGCAACTACCAGCACATGAAGTGCACAATCGACCCAATCGAGCTGACTGCCACACCTGGTCCAGTCAAACCTGCGCCCACCTACAACTACCTCCCGCTGACGGGCAGGAATTTCGTAGGGCGTCCAAATGGACTAACTCGCTATCGAGTAATGGCTCATGCAGGCTATTGTAACGACCCGGCCCACTAGCAATAATAACTCGTTGGGCCCAAACCACAACCCAAAATGCTTAAGCCCAGTTATTATTACTAGTGTCCAAGTCTCATATAAACCCAATCACAAATCCATCCACATCCGATGTGGGACTATTGGGGGCGTCACAGACTCCCCCCGTTTAGGCCTGACGTCCTCGTCAGCCCAAACAAACACACACAAGCCCAAGATCACCAGGCGATGTGAGACTCGTCTCGCTAGCCCTGTCATCTAGACCCAGGCTCAGCCGAGACTCGTAACACACTTCCGGCTGGTTATTGGCTCTGATACCAAATGTAACGACCCGGCCCACTAGCAATAATAACTCGTTGGGCCCAAACCACAACCCAAAATGCTTAAGCCCAGTTATTATTACTAGTGTCCAAGTCTCATATAAACCCAATCACAAATCCATCCACATCCGATGTGGGACTATTGGGGGCGTCACAGCTATAGTCAAAATCCACGCTCTCTCTCAGAACGGATAAACTCAAGATCACCAAGCCTATCGCAGAATGGTCAACAACTCACAATGACCTTGGGGCCACCGTCAATCCCCAAACGGTTCCCAACAACACTAGCACCGGTCTAACACAGCCACTAGACTCCACTCGGTCCCCTTGACACGAGTGCAACAATAAAAGTATCTGGTCGAACAAACCCAATAGAATGAACCGGTATAAAACCCGGTACTGCCTGCTCTGTCATCAATCTCACGAACTCAGTATCTCCACTGTCCAAATGACCGGAACCCAACACGGTCTAAAGCCTACTCCAGAGCGGCGCTCGAGGGGAGCGACCCACACGAGGAAAGTATCTCAGTAACAAGTAACACAAGTATCTCTATATAGCAGGTCTAGATCATGACTATGATCAAAGTGGGAAAGCCCAACCACTAAAGAATACCCCGGTCCTCAATCAGATGCAAAAGTACTCAAATAGTGGGAAACTCTGTCCACTAGAGAAATCTGATACCCAATCTGATGCATAAATAAATATCCGGTCAACCGCCCAATATCCGCGGTTGCCGCAAAGCCCCACAACTAATCCAACCTGTCCTAGACACCAAGTCCCGACTACACTACCCAGACCCCTGCTCGAATCCGAGCAACACTGACCACTTGACTAACAAAGAAGGAGAAAGGAAAAGCATGGTTTCTCCTAAGTCAAGTTCCAATAAGTAGTGCAGCAGTAAAAGATGGCCTAACTACATGACCATACAAGCATGCTTTTGTCCTCAGAAACGATAGAAGTGGGTGAAACATATATTAGCAAAGCACGCTAAAATATTCCTACTATGGTATGCCACACTCCCCCAAGTAGGCTATTCCTTGCTTACCTCTCGCTCATACCGGTTGTACATCAAATACGCCTGCTATCAGTCATAGAGGGGTGACATCCCCACAAGTGCACTTATCTAAACCATACATGAACATCCACTATTACACCTCCCATAAGGCATAATATGCATATAAACCCTTAAACAGTTACCATTACTAAGTTTACCCACATGAAGTGCTTAAACCAAGGCAAACCTGAAGTCGGTGAAGTGTGCAGACGCTCACGATCCAAAATCTGCCAAAATTGCACCCTCGGTACATGTCGCGAAAGCCTCGGCTCCAAACAGCTAAAAGTACCCTGAAATCAAAGTCTCCAGATCCAATGGGTCCAGCAACACTTGCAACACCCCTAGGTACAACAATAAGGCCCAACATTACACTTAATCCAAAATATTCCAAGTATACACAACATCAGAAAATAGCCCCAAAGATGTGCAGTTTTCACCTGCAGAACAGATTCTGAAAAATCCAAAAAAAATACTATCGCGATCGTCGCGTCGATACCTTCGAAACGAGTACCTGCACATCAAATTCCGAGCCCCATAGGCCGAGTTACAAATTCCACAATACAGGGCGCTCACAAACACACAACCACACATCTGTATTTCCATGCACAGATAAAGGGAGAAAAATATACCTCCGGGCAAGCCACAGAAAAATCCAGGAAAAATACTGTGATAATCCTCGCGTCGAGTAGATGAAAAATGTCCAAAAGCTCGTCTCCATCCGATGCCCGGTTGCGGAGATAAAAATCTGGCAAGGTGTCGCTGTCCAGAATTCCTCACATAAAAAGGGGTCCCAGTAAGCATGGAAAAACTCCTCGAAAAACGCGAAACAAGGGAAAGCTGAAAATACCAAGATCGTAGCTCTGTCTGTCGCGGATCCAACGGCGCAAGAATCGCCTGAAACGAAGGTCGGAGTAGGCCGGGGGAGCTCGCGCACCAAAACGGGACGAAGGGGAACACAAATGGACGAGCGTCGCGCCGCGCCAAAAAAATGGAAACCTCAAAGTGCGTGCCACGGAAAAATCCGGGAATCCACGGTTGGAACCAGCTCCGAAGGAGGAGAGAAATCTTGCTGACGGTTGCTCTGTGAGAATCTAAGCAGGGAAAGAGATGCAGCTGCTTGTTCTCGGCCTATTTATAGGCTGGGAAAACAAATCCGGAAATGACGCTTATGTCCCACTTTCCGGGCGCTGCAAGAATCGGGCTGCTACAGTGTTGGGCCCGGCCCAACACTGTGCGCGCCCGAAACGCCCACAGGCCGCCACGACACCCCCATAACAGGCGACAGCCGATGCCGCCACTAACCTTGCGCCACGTGACCCACCGCGATGCCGACGCGTGGCGCGCCCGAGCGCGGGAGAAATCGTCAACGCGCCCACGTGGGCACGCAGGCGCGCCGTCTGCCATCTCTGCACGCACGCATCCCGAGGCGACCTACACCCGCTCCGTGGACCCGGTCCACTGCACCGGCTTATCAGAACCCGCCACGTGTCCGCCCTCCGGTGCACGCCGGCCAGTGGACCGCGCACCTGCCCGCGCGCCCGCGCGCCTGCCCGCGTGTCTGCCCGCGCGCTGTGCACTGCCCCCGCCTGCCCTCCGCTGCCCGCCGCCGCCGCCGCTGCCCGCTGCCGGCCGGAACAGTAACACCTGTCTCGAAAAACGTGCGCATCATCCGGGCTCCAAAAAATACAAGTAGGTAGTCCATTTTCATCGTTTTCGCGCGCTGAATCCAAATCCGAAGTCCATTTTGCCAAATTCCAACTCTAAAAATTGCCGAAGGCATCCGGAAAGGTGTTCCTTGGTCCAAACTTCACGATGAGTCCATTTTTAATATCCATTGTGCGCAAAACCACTTCTAAGCACTCGACGGGGTCAACTGACCACTCTCGTGATCCATTAAACACTCTGAGTCCATCACTAGCGTCCAATTGGTGCACAAACACCGCCGACGCACCACATAGGCCTCCAGGAGCTGCTGGTCAACCAATAATCTCGTCGTGGGGATCCGGGTCCTCACACCGCGCGTGGGCGCGCCACGAATCAGCCTCCGTGCAGGCCACGTGGTGCTTGGCGGGTGGTGGACTTGGCTGTTGCCTGTTCGGGGGTGACGTGGCTTCACCACAGAGTTTCGGGCGCTGGTCGGACGGGGGTGTCCGACCGGGTTTTCGGCGCCCGAATGATTCGGGCGCCCGAAACCGGGGACACCCCGATCATTTTCTGATTTGTTTTCCCAGCCTATAAATTGGCCCTTCCCTCCTCCGTTCCTCCGTTTTCTAGTTTTTCGGAGCCTTCTCTCCGCGCGATGTCTTCTGTGGAGCTCCTCCCCTCCCTCTTCCCCACTCTTTGATGGATTCCCGAGAATTTTGGAGGCCTCGGTTTTGGCGTTTTCTCCGACGCGGCGCGCTTCGATGCACTTCGTTTTTGGGCTTTTACCCTCGCTTTTCAGTCCGAGAGACCCCCTGGACTACCCCGATGGACTTTTGAGCCGATTTTTGCGGCAGCGCATTCACGAGAGGTACGCCTTCGATTTTCGTGTTGATCACTTAGCCTCATTTTGGTTTTTGGCACAGTTCCCAAGGCCTTTCTGTGACCCTTTGTACTGCTCCGAGGTACGGGACTGTGAGGACCTAGATCCCCACGACGAGATTACTGGTTGATCAGCAGCTCCTGGAGGCCTATGTGGCGTGTCGGTGGCGTTTGTACACCAATTGGACACTAGTAATGGACTCGGTGTGTTAAATGGATCACGAGAGTAGTCAGATGACCCCGTCGAATGCTTAGAAGTGGTTTTGCACGCAATGGATATTAAAATTGGGCTCAGCGTGAAGTTTGGACCAAGGAACACCTCTCCTGATGCCTTCGGCAATTTTTAGAGTTGGAATTTGGCAAATCGGACAGCGGATTTGGATTCAGCGCGCGAAAACGATGAAAATAGACTATTCACTTGCATTTTTCGGAGCCCGGATGGCGCGCACGATTTTCGAGGCACCTTGACACTGTTCCGGCAGGCAGCGGCGACGCATGCTCGGGCATGCACAGGCGCGGCGGCGGGCAAGCGCGGGCAGCGCGCTGGCAGCGGGCAATGCGCGGGCAGGCGCGCGGGCAGGTGCGCGGTCCACGGGGCCAGCGTACACCGGAGGGTGGACACGTGGCGGCCACTGGTTGGCCGGTACACATGCGCGCGGTCCACGGAGCAGGTGCGGCTGCCTCGGGGCGCGTGCGTGCAGGGATGGCAGGCGGCGCTGGCAGCGCGCACGTGGGCGCAGTGGCGACTCGTTGACCGAGTACGCGCCACGTTTCGGCTCCGCAGTGGGCCACGTGTCGTCCGCTGGGTGGCCCCGCACGGCTGTCCGCTGTTTTGTGGGCGACGTGGAAGCCTCTGGACGATTCGAGCGTGAACAGTGTTGGGCCGGGCCCAACACTGTAGCAGCCCGAATCATTTCGGGCGCCCGGAAGTGGGGACTCAACCGGCATTTCTCGAATTGTTTCAGGAGCCTATTTAAGCAATCCGACCGGCTTCTTCTTCCTCTTTTCTGCATTTCGGAGCCTCTTCTCACCTCGGCATCTTCTACAAAGTTGTTACCCGCACAGTGCTTCTTCCAACTGTGGATTCCCGGATTTTTCTGTGGCACGCACTTTGAGGTTTCCATTTTTCCGGCACGGCGCGACGCTCGTCCATTTGTGTTCCCCTTCGTCGCGTTACGGTGCGAGGACTCCGCCGGCCTACCCCTACCTCCGTTTCAGGCGATTCTTGCGCCTTTGGATCTGCGACGGACAGAGCTACAATCTTGGTATTTCCTACTTCCCCTCGTTTCGCGCTTTTCGAGGTGTTTTTCCCAGCTTACTGTGACACAATTTCTGTGATGGAGACTTGGACAGCGGCGTGGTTTTTCGGCGATATCTCCGTAACCAGGCATCGGATTGAGACGCTCATGTGCACTTTTTGCATCTACTCGACGCGAGGATTATCATCGTATTTTTCTGGGATTTTTCTGGAAATTGCCCGAAGGTATACTTTTCTTGTTCTTCTGTGCAATGTGATACAGTTGTGTATGTTGTGGAGTTTCGCGCTCATCGCGTTGTGGAATTTGTAACTCGGCCTACGGGGCTCGGAATTGGACGTGCAGGTATCTGTTTCAAAGGTCTCGACGCGAGGATCGCGACAGTATTTATGTTGGATTTTTCTGAGTTCTCGCTGCAGGTGAAAAATCCGCATCTTTGGGACTGTTCCAACAGATTAGTATGTACTTGGATATTTTGGAATAAAAGTGTAACTTTGGTCCTTTTGTTGTACCCAGGAGGGTTCGCGAGTGTTTTTGGAACACTGCTAGGAGCCGAGGTTTGCGCGACATGTACCGTGGATACGGGTTCAGCGGATTGTGCGTGCAAGTGGCCACGCTCTTCACCGTCCCCAGGTTTGCCTTGGATTGAGCACTTCAGGTGGGTAGGCTTAATTTGGTAACTGTATAAGGTTTTTACATTATGGTGAATGTAAGTGCACTTGTGGGGATGTCACCCCTCTATGACTGATAGCAGCCATATTTGATGTACAACCGATATGAGCGAGAGGTAAGCAAGGAATGGCCTACTTGGGTAAGATTGGTATACCATAGTAGGAATACTTTAGCATGCTTTGCTAATATATGTTTCACCCACTTTTATCGTTTCTGAGGACAAAAGCATGCTTGTATGGACATGTAGTTAGGCCCCCTTTTATTGCTACACTACTTATTGGAACTTGACTTGGGAGAAATCATGCTTTTCCTTTCTCCTTCTTTGTTAGTCAGGTGGTCAGTGTTGCTCGGGTCCGAGCAGGGGTCTGGGTAGTGTAGTCGGGACTTGGTGTCTGGGACAGGTTGGATTAGTTGTGGGGCTTTGCGGCAACCGCGGATATTGGGCGGTTGACCGGATATTTATTTACGCACCAGATTGGGTATCTGAATTCTCTAGTGGACAGAGTTTCCCACCATTGAGTACTTTTGCATCTGATTGAGGACCGAGGCTTTCTTTAGTGGATGGAGTTTTCCACTTATCGTTTACTTGCATCCGATTGAGGTTGGGTCTTTCTTTAGTGGACAGAGTTTTCCACTTTGATCATAGTCATGATCAAAGTCCTGCTATACAGAGATACTTTACTCGTGTGGGTCGCTCCCCTCGAGTGCCACTCCGGAATGTGCGATCGGACGGTTTAGATGCCGATCTGTTACTTACTTTAGTTTCCAATCGGACGATTTAGATGCCGATCTGTTACTTACTTTGGGATGCGAGCCATGTGGGCCGATCCCGCGGTTTCGAGCCATGTGTGCAGATTCCGCTGAGCAGGCAATGCCAGTTTTACTGGTGACACCAGATTGAGGTCGTTACAGGCATTTACTTTATTATTGCACTCGTGTCAGGGGGACCGAGTGGAGTCTAGTAGCTGTGTTTAGACTAGTGCTAGTGTTGTTGGGAACCGTTTGGGGATTGACCGTGGTCCCGAGGTCGTTGTGAGTTAGTCGACCGTTGTGCGAGAGGTTGGTGATCTTGAGACTATCCGCTCTGAGAGAGAGTGCGTGGATTTTGACTATAACCTGCATGAGCCACTACTCGATAGCGAGTTAGTCCGTTTGGACGCCCTACATAATTCCTGCCCGTCAGCGGGAGGTGGTCGTAGGTGGGGCGCAGGTTTGACTGGACCAGATGTGGCAGTCAGCTCGATTGGGTCGATTGTGCACTTCATGTGCTAGTGGTTGCATACCATACTTTGATTCTCCCCTCTTGAGCATTTAGATGGAGGCTTGGTAGCTGTTAGGTGACATTAGCATTCTTGTTCAGTCCCACTTCTTTGGTTATTTTATGTCTCTTGAGGACTTAGTGGGCAGACCGTCGGGTCTGGCGGTGGTACCCACTGAGAACTCCCTTTTTGGTGTAGTTCTCACACCCTTTGGGGGTTTTCCCCCTCCTTTTTCCTTCCTCTCCTTTGTTTTGCAGAGTCTTAGCGGGTGTTGCTGATTCTGCGGTTGTTGATCGAGGCCAGGGAGTCGCGAGCTAGATCCCTACCCGTCGTTTGAGAGTAGCGGTACCCCCTTTAGAGGAGACCTGCAGTAGATTGGCTATTTTGTTTTCCTCTTTTGACAGACTGTTGTAGTGAGGATGATATGTATTGAGAGCCTGTACAGTGATGTATTTATTGGAGATATCTCCCTGTTGAGTTTTGAGCTTTGTATATGAGGATATTGTATCATTATCATTTTTGGGAGATGGACATTGTTGTATTATTTCCAGTTGTACAGTGGTTAATTTTAGTTATACAGCAGATTTTCATTTATAGCTCTGATATCTGTTAGCTGTAGTACTTTTCTTGCAGGTAGGACGCTTCGCCTATGCGGGGTTTGGCATAGGTGGCGGATCTGTTGGCGAGCCCGGGTCGCAGTTTCGACCCCGGGGCGTGACAGATTAGAGTGGTATCAGAGCCTAGGTTGTAGGTCATGGTGGACTTAGAAACCCTAGGCTTATGGTTTGACCCTTGGTTGACTTCGTGAGAGTCGTGATTTATAGCGAGAGTCCTGATTGAGTTTTATACCTCTCCCAAGGGACGGGAAGAGTAATTGGCATGTTTATTCTCCTAAGTAATTATGTTGGCTGCAGACAACATAATGCGGTGGAACGGGTGACATGCTTTAGACTTTCGCTGGATTGGGTCGAGCATTATTGTGTGCTGTTTTGCAGTTTCGTCGTGGCGAGCGGTGTCTCCCCGACGCTGGGTTTTGACCGTATGTATCCATCCTGTCATAGCAGTTGAGCTTGAGCGGTTGGTTTTGGGCCGGATACCCGGATTGAGGTCAGAGAGTTCCGGACCCAGATGACAGGATCGTCTGAGGCCTATCAGCGGCAGAGTGAGCGAGCAGCTGGTTTTAGTGACACAGTTGTCGGAGCAGCTGGTAGCTCGATAGTGCTTCCTTCCGAGACCACCCGGTTGCAGTATCCTCAGTGGCGGGGATTTCTGTGGCACCGATACGCTATCAGCTTTCTCAACTTTATTGGTGATACCTAATGAGGTGCTGTCGAGGTTGGCGCGGTTCCCAGAACCACGTCAACCACAATCTCAATCTCCCTAACCGACGGCATCATCATCAGCTTAGGTGGACTCACACCCGGGATCTCACGGGCAATAAGGATATCCTTGAGTCCCGGTGTCGCCGTAAGCTCCTCTCACACTATCACTGTAACCTGTGTGCTCTAACAGTCTCCACCGCAAACCAACTCCTCTAGTCTGCCTCTAGTCCATGCAGGAATGCAGCATGCTCTAACTCCGATTGCTGTGATGAAATTACACCTGCGACAACCCGATCCACTGCCGTGGCGCCCTCCAATCAGGCGGCACAGACTCATCAACTCGATGCAGGTGGTCGTCGCTCAGTCTGCCTGAAAATATCTAGACCAATCACAAAAGGAGCATGTCCTCTGTCTCTACTCATACTGGGGCGATGAATATGGTCCTCCGCAGATAACAAATCCACGCTACCGCTGCTGCTGACCCTAATGCTGATGCTGCCATCGGGGTCCACCTGACCTCTGGCGTCTTAGAAATCCACTACCCTGGAAAAGAAATCGGGAATGCCTCAGCCGGCTGATCTGTCCTCCATCACTTAGCGTCAAGCGCCTCTATCCAGAACTCGCCTCTGGCGGTAGATCCCAATCCAAAGGGACTGCAGCGCCCCGCTCCATAAACAACGCCTACTCCCTCGAGGCATCCAAAATCTGTAACGGAGGGACCGAGTAAGCTGAAAGGTATCCTGGCGCAATCCACTCCCAGACACACATATCCTATGCGCCTCGTCCCTCTAAACATGGAGCGCGCAGTTCAGCAACTGCGTAAACTCTCTGGCACGGGGAGGCTCTCAAGTAGTCTCTCCATTACCACCAAACACGATTCTGCCACCAAGGCTCCAAGCTCAATCCTACGAATCGGGGTGGTTCATCTGCCAAAACTGGCTCAATCGATCAATGATGTCCCACAGCTCTTCTGCTGTCAACTGTCCACCCTGCCTCGGTGCCTCGGCACTAAACGTCGGCACGGAGGGGGCTACTCAGTGCTCCGACACTGTATCACCTAAACCAGCTGCCCACTCCGCTGCTGTTATGCCTCTAACAATCCTGCCATCTGGGCCCGAAGCACTCTGACCTCAATTTGGGTATCCGACCCAAATCTAACCGCTCAGGCCCCACTGCTCCGACAGGGTGCACACGGGTCAAAACCCAGCGTCGGGGAGACACCGCTCACCACGACAAAACCACAACTCAGCACAAATCAAACACTCGACCCAATCTAGCGAAAGTCTAGAGCATGTCACCCATTCCACAGCATTATGTTGTCTGCGGCCAACATAATAACTTAGGAGAATAAACACGCTGATCATTCATCCCGTCCCCTGGGAGAGGCATAAAACTCAATCAGGACTCTCGCTATAAATCACGACTCTCACGAAGTCATCCAAGGGTCAAACCACAAGCCTAGGGTTTCTAAGTCCACCATGACCTACAACCTAGGCTCTGATACCACTCTAATCTGTCACGCCCTAGGGTTGAAACTGCGACCCGGGCTCGCCAACAGATCTGCCGCCTATACAAAACTGCGTAGGCGAAGCGTCCAACCTGCAAGAAAAAATCTACAGCTAAACAGATATCAGAGCTATATAAAAAAAATAAACTGCTGTAAACCTCACATCCATCCACTGTACCACTGGAAATAACGATACAATATCCATCTCCCATAAATGATCAACATACAATATCCTCTAATACAAAACCAAGAACTCAACAGGGAGGAAAACTAAAATAAATAATACATCAGTGTACAGGCTCTCAGTACAAGTCAGATCCTCACACTTCAATAGTACCTCAAAAGGGAAATAAAAATAACTAATCTACTGACTGTACTATAGATCTCCAATGTGGGTACCGCTACTCTCCAAAGACAGGTAGGGATCTAGCTCGCGACTCCCTCGCCTCGAACAGCAACAGCAAATCAGCAACTCCCGCAATGACTCTGCAAAACAAATGAGAGAAAAGAAAAAGGAGGGGGAGAACCCCCAATGGGTGTGAGAACTACATCAACACGTAGTTCTCAGTGGGTACCGCCACCAAGCCCGACGGTCTGCCTACTAAGTCTACTAGAGGCATAAGATAACAAGCAGTAAAAACTAAACAAGAAAGCTGGAGATACTCTACAGCTACCATGCCTCTATCTAAATGCTCAAAGGGGAAAACCAAAGAAAGACAGGCAACCACTCGTACACGAGGTGCACAATCGACCCAATCGAGCTGACTGCCACATCTGGCCCAGTCAAGCCTGCGCCTCCCTAGTGCATCAACGTAGGGTCCCCTAGTGTATCAACATAGGGTGTCCAATCGGACTTAACTCACCCCTCGCGCAAAACTGCCTCAACGGGCCAAACATCGGGATCCACTGCGGCATCTCACGGGGTGCTCCCCCAGCTGAGGAAAACAGTGCGGTATAGAGTATCAAACAGTGGCACATGCAGGCTATAATAAAAATCCACGCTCTCTCTCCCAGAACAGATAAACTCGGGATCCTCAACAATCTCGTACATGGTCGGAGTACTCTCAACGACGCAGCTAATAAAGCTCTCACGAATCCCGAGACACTAGCGACACAACCACTCATGACGCAGAACTCACTGGCTGGAGATACTCCACAGCCGGGACCACCGTCGACCTGAACGGCTCCCAAAATGAGACACTCAACTCGCCTCTCTAAACACATTGGCTGGAGATCCTCCACAGCCGGGACCACTGTCTATCCTCACAGCTCCCAAAACGAGACATCCGACTCGCCACACTATAACCGCGGGCTGGAGATACTCCACAGCCGGGATCGACCCACAACTCGAGGTCTAACAAAACTAGTCAGACGACACTCAACGGCCTGGGATCACCGTCACACTAACGGTTCCCAACAACGCTGACCGGAAGATACTCTACGGCCCGAGATCACCATCTATCCAAACGGCTCCTAACAACACCGACCGGAAGATACTCTACGGCCCGAGATTACCGTCTACCCAAACGGCTCCTAACAACACTGACCGGAGGATACTCTACGATCCGGGATCACCGTCTACCCAAACGGCTCCTAACAACACTAGCACTGGTCTAAGCTCAGCTACCAGACTCCACTCAGCCCCCAGGCACGAGTGCAGCATACGTCCCACGACAACCTGACCTCTCGGCCCACTACCCGGGCGAGGAAACACTATGTCCAGGAAATAAGCAAGGTGTGGGATGTCTAAAGCAATAAGGAACCTAGCCCAAGTGAAGGTTCTCTACTAGTCTGGTTTCAACATGCATCATATGACAGGGTGCTAGGTCAAGTTCCAACAATAGCATGTAATTTAACATAGCGTATATAGAAAATCCTCATCTCTCATAAGCATGCTTCCTATCTCCTCTAGCATGAAATAAACATATCCATCTAGCATGTACAATAAAACGGGTAAGCATCAATCCACATAATCTAGGCCATTCCTCATGCTTACATCTCAATCCTAGAGATTGTACATTTAAACATGCATGCTATCAACCAAAAGGGGCAATATTCCCAAAGGTAAGCTTCTATTAATCATCATCATGACATCCACTATCGCAATTCTCATAAAACATAATATGGATACTACTCATGCGATTCTCAAATAAATACCGATACTAAGCTTACCTCTCCATCACATACATGGGTACACTAACATGCAAATATTCTATCAGATAGAATTAGAGAACCGTCCACCGGTTCTGGAGACGAAGCAACCCACCTGAATCGATTTCCGCAGGCAAAGCCGAAGTCGGTGAAGTGCGCAGTTACTCACTATCAAAATCTGACGAAACCGCACCCTCGGTACTCGGTCGCGCAAGCCTCTGCTCCAACCAACATCACAGCCAACAATCAATAAACACCACAAACACACCCGAAACAACACTTGCTATTTTTACAAACCAGCACAGAAAGAAGGGATTTTTCACCTGCGTGCAGTCCTCCGAAAAATCCAGAAAAATCACGGCAGCGATCCTCGCGATGAGTAGATACAAATCGAGTATTTAAACTTGTCACGCCCCGGGGTCGAAACTGCGACCCGGGCTCGCCAACAGATCCGCCACCTATGCCAAACCCGCATAGGCGAAGCGTCCTACCTGTAAAAAGAACTACAGCTAACAGATATCAGAGCTAAAAGATAAAACTGCTGTAGAATAAAATCAACCACCGTACAACTGAAGATAAAAACAACAAGGTCCATCTCCCAAAAATGATAATCATACATTAACCTCGAGTACAAAACTCACAGCTCAACAGGGAGATATCTCAAATAAAACATCAGTGTACAAGCTCTCAATACATCATATCCTCACTACATCAGTCTCTCAAAAGAGGAAATAAATACCAATCTACCGACTATACTGAAGATCTCCTCCAAAGGGGTACCGCTACTCTCCAAAGATGGGTCTGGATCTAGCTCGCTACTCCCTCACCACGCACAGCAACCACAGAACGGCAACACCCGCCAAGACTCTGCAAAACAAAGAGGAGAAAGGACAAAAGGGGGAAAACCCCCAACGGGCGTGAGAACTACGCAATAAGGGAGTTCTCAGTGGGTATCGCCACAAGGCCCGACGATCTGCCCACCAAGACTACTAGAGGCAAAAGATAACCGATGCAGTAAAACTGAAAGAAGAAGCTGGAAACACTCTACAGCTACCATGCCTCTATCCAAATGCTCAAATGGGGAAACTCTGATGAAGATATGCAACACTCGCACACGAGGTGTTCAATCGACCCAATCGAGCTGACTGCCACATCGGGTCCAGTCAAACCTGCGCCCACCTACAACCACCTCCCGCTGACGGGCAGGAATTACGTAGGGCGTCCAAACGGACTAACTCGCTATCGAGTAGTGGCTCATGCAGGCTATAGTCAAATCCATGCCCTCTCTCTCTCTCAGAACGGAAAGACTCAAGAAGCTCAACCTCTCACACAATGGTCAAAGAACTCACAACGACCACGGGACCACCGTCAAACCCCGAACGGTTCCCAACAATACTAGCACTGGTCTAAACACAGCTACTAGACTCCACTCGGTCCCCCAGGCACGAGTGTAACAAAAAGTATCTGCCTGAATAAACCCAATCGATAGACCAGTAATCACTGGTACTGCCTGCTCTGCCGCGACGGGTATGCCAGCCTACACATAACACCGAAGCAAAGGAGTCCCAAGGACTCAAAACCCAGCATGGTGCCCGGCGCTCTGCACCGTGGAAAGCCTACTCCGGAGTGGCACTCGAGGGGAGCGACCCACACGAGTAAAGTATCACTGTATCAAGCATCACTGTATCGAGTATCTCTGTAACCACTGTTTCATAATAGCAGGACTGGATCAAGACTATGATCAAAGTGGGAAACTCCGTCCACTAACAAAACCCCGATCTGATGCAATAATACTCAAAAAGTGGGAAACACCATCCACCAGAACAAATCTGATACCCAATCTGATGCAATAGTCAACATCCGGTCAACCGCCCAAAGTCCGCGGTCACCGCAATAACCCACAACCCACAATTGGGTAAATTAATCAAGATCCGGTCAACCGCCTACTGTCCGCGGTTGCCGCAATAACCCACAATCCACAATTGGGTAAATTAATCAAGATCCGGTCAACCGCCTACTGTCCGCGGTTGCCGCAATAACCCACAATCCAACATCAAGCACACCCTGTCTCTGACCCTAAGGTCCCAGCTACACTATCCCAAACCTCTGCTCGAACCCGAGCAACATGACTCAAAAGTCTACATAAAAAGGAGAAAGAAAGCAATCATGGTTTCTCCTAAGTCAAATTCCAATATGTAGTGCAGCAGTAAAAGATGGCCTAACTATATGTCCATACACATATGTCCATACAAGCATGCATTTGTCCTCAAGAAGAATAAAGAAAATAAACCTCATGCCAAAATTATCAATGACCATACCTGTCCATAATTCTCAATCCATAATGGCTCCTCAGAGTAAAACCTGCACATAACTACATAATCCTATCCCAATGCATAAACCATCCTCATAAAAGGTTATGTGCTAATATGGCATGATAATTAATCATATAGGGTATCCTTGCCTTAGATAAGCTTTCACTAATCATCAACATGACTATTTGATTAATACCATTGTCATACTGTGAATAATTCACTTGCAATTTCCATAAAATCCTCATTGTTAAACTTACCGATCAACCCCAGCTATTGTACCATTCACCTGCATGCAATGCTAACATATGAAAATTTAGAGAACCGTCCACCGGTTCCGGGAATAAGGCACCCACCTGAAAAGCTGACTGTCCAAAGCCCAACAGCTGAAAACACCAAATAACTCTAATCCCTTGCTCCAATAAGTTCAGCACACCCGCAACACTCCTGGCACAATACAAAGTCCACTAATTACACTAGGCTCCCAAATATAGCACTTAAAACCACGTACAACCTCGAATTCTGAACTGTTAAATTATCCCCTGCAGATAGTGCCCAGAAAATTCCAATAAAAATATCACAGCAATCCTTACGTCGATAGCTTCGAAACGGTACCTTGCACGCCCAAATCGGAGTTCGGTAAGTCAAGATAAAAATTCGGCAAGGGGGTACACTCATACAAAAATCTGTATTAAAACTGTACACTGTTCACTGAGAAAACAGTAATTTTCACCTCTGATGAAATCCCAGAAAAATCCAAGAAAAATACGAGCGCGTTCCTTGTGATCTGTAGATGAAAAAGTTGTATAAGCTCGTTTCCGGCTGACGCTTGTGCGCAAAGATATGGCCAAAACACCTCGATGCTGTCCCACAAAGCCAAACAGAAAAAGGGTCACAGTGTCACCTCGGGATCCGTGCCAAAAACTCGCAACGGGAAAGCACGATCAATACGAAAGATGAAGCCCTACCTCTTAGGAGTCTGTCGGCGCAAGAATCACAGAAAAAGGAGCTCGGGGTAGCCCAGGGGAGCTAAAACACTGTCGCTGCGCCGAAGAAGAACCCAGGAATGCAACGTCGCGCCGCGCCGTAAAATCCAGAACCTCGGGATGCGTGCTCCTAAAATCGTAGAACTCGGCAGGAAGATCAAGAATTAAGAGTTGAACAAGTCTTCTTCAAGGTGCTCGGGCAGATGGTGCGTGGGCTGAGAGAAAAGAGCCAAAGAAGAGGGCTCGGGCTGCCTATTTATAGGCTGAGGAAAACAATTGGGATAATTCCCATTAAGTCCGAATTTTCGGGCGCCCGGAAATTTCCGGGCGCGCACAGTGCGGCCCGGCCCACCACTTTCGGGCGCGCACAGTGCGGCCCGGTCCACCACACAGTCCAGTCCACTACTCCCCCGGGCCCCCACTGCACCCGGTGCACCTGCGCCCGCGAATGGGGACGCGACACGTGGCCCGGCAACCCGTGCACCACGCACGTCGCGCCGTGGACCGCGCACGTCGCGGCTGACCCGGGCCGTACGGCCACCTGCCCCGCCGTACGGCCACCTGCCCCGGTCACCCACTCCACCGGTTGCGTGGACCGGGAGCACAACACCGAACCAATCACCTCACGCCACGTGTCCACCCGGTCTACCGTGCACCCAGGCCCAATTTCAGTGGACCGCGCCTGCTGAACCGGCCAACCGGAGAGCGCCACGTGGCCCGCCCCCGGTGCACGACCTCCGCGGTGGACCGCGCGCCTGCCCGCGCGCTCAGCCGCCTGCCCGCGGCCGCCAACGCCTGCCCGAGGCTGCGCCGCCGCCCGCCGACGCCGCCCGCCCGCCGCCGGCCGCCGCCGGCGATCGCCGGAAATACTGTTCCGGCATGAACAGTACCCGCAAGCTCAAAAACAGTAAGTAAATAGCCCATCTTGACCGTTTTCGCGCGCTGATTCCAAATCCGGCGTCCATTTTGCCAAATTCCAATCCTATAATTTGCCGGAGGCTCCCGGAAAGGTATTTTTAATCCGAATTCCGCGCCGAGCCTAAATTTGATATCCACTCCTCGCGTAAACTCTTCTAAACATCCGATGGGGTCCCCCGATTACCTACGAGATCCATTTTAAGCCCCGAGTCCATCTCTTGTGTCCAAATTGGCGCGCGAACACCGCCGACATGCCAGTAGGCTTCCAGAAGCTGCTGGTCACACTGTAGAAGCCCTGCAAAGATCCGGGTCACCACAAAACTCCTCGTTCCGACACTTGTAGGCCAAGTTACACCCAAAACAACGCGATAAGCCAAATTACCCGCAATCACAAATCTGCGGAAAAATCAGCCATGAAGAAGCTTAAATATCACCTTCGAAACAACCTCAGAAAAATCCGATAAAAATACGGTTGCGTTCCTCTCGAAGCGTAGATGCCGATCGAGTCCTCAAAAGTCCCGATCCGATGCCCGTAGGCCGAGAAATCCCAACAATACTTCACCGCTGTCCCAAACATCGCAGCAGTACAAGGGGTCAAAAGGTACCACGGAAACACCACCAAAAACTCGAAACGGAGCGAAGAGATCTACACGGAAATCGAACGCGTACCTCTCATGAATGCACTGCCACAAAAATCGACTCAAAACTCCATCGGAGTGATCCAGGGGACCTCGCGGACTGAAATGCGACAGTAGAAGCCACAGTCAAAGGAGCGTTGAAGTGCGCCGCGTCGCAGAAAACGCCGATGCCGCGGCCTCCAAAAATATCCAAGATCCATCGGAGAGTAGAGGACAAAGTGTAGGAGGGCTCTGCTACAGGGGAGGCTCCCAAAATCTCCAAAATTCCCGCAATGGGGCACCCCATGCCTATTTATAGGCTGAAAACCTAAGGAAAAATCACACTTTGGGGTGCAATTTTCGGGCGCCCGAAAAATTCGAGCGCACACAGTGCCTCCGAACTCCCCCTCACTGCCAACGCCCGGACCACCCCATTGCGCCACGTCACCCCGAACAGCAAACAACGAAAACGGCCAGCCGCGTTGTCACGCCCCGGGGTCGAAACTGCGACCCGGCTCGCCAACAGATCCGCCACCTATGCCAAACCCGCATAGGCGAAGCGTCCTACCTGCAAGAGAAGTACTACAGCTAAACAGATATCAGAGCTAAAAATAAAAAGTCTGCTGTATAACTAAATCAATCACTGTACAACTGGAAATAATACAACAATGTCCGTCTCCCAAAAAGATAATCATACAATATCCTCATATACAAACTCAGAACTCAACCGGGAGGTATCTCCAATAAATACATCAGTGTACAGGCTCTCAATACATAACAATCCTCACTACAACAGTCTCTCAAAGAAGGAAATAAAATAACTAATCTACTGAAGCTCTCCTCTGAAGGGGTACCGCTACACTCCAACGACGGGTAGGGAACTAGCTCGCGACTCCCTCGCTCGGTCAGAAGGATCAGCAACAGGAACAACAGGAACCAGAGTAGAAGTTCCTGTGGGAAAAGACACCACGACGGGTGTGAGAACTACGTCCCAAGTAGTTCTCAGTGGGTGCCGCCAACAAGCCCGACGGTCTGCCCACTAAGTCCACTAGAGGCATAAAGTAACAAAAGCAGTGCTGTAAGGAAAGCTGGAAAAGTAAACTCTACAGCTACTATGCCTCTACCTAGATGCTCAAGGAGTGGAACAGAAAGAACATGATGCCACAACTAACTCTCATCTCTGATCACCCAATCTGAACTGACTGCCTCATCAGGTCCAGTCAAGCCTGCGCCAACCTACTGCCGTTACGTCCCGGAGGAGCGGACTTACGTAGGACGTCCATGACTGCCAACACCAGCACAGCCAGAGGGACAAATGCAACGACAAGTCGCGATAGAAAAGCTCAATCTCACGCCGGTACAACAGCCCGGTCTCGCCTACTCCGGAGTGGCACTCGAGGGGAGCGACCCGCTCGAGTAAAAAGTAACCCATCTCAAGTATCTCTGTAAAGTATCTCTGTAAAGTATCTCTGTCAAGCCAAATGTGGCTCATGCAGGCTATGATCCACGATCAAACAGATCGGTAACTCCAAGCTCAAAACACAACTCAGTCGGAAAAGAACCTCGACTCAAACAGCTAAGTCGGAGAACCCTCAACGACTCAAACTGATAATGCACGACCATGGCTGAGTCGGGAAACCTCCACGACTCGATCTGCCAGAACCCCAAGATCCTCAAAGCTAAGTGGGAGAACCATCTCCACCACTAAATCAGAGAAACAACCTCTAGATCACACTCTACCAACTCATAGCACAAAGTCGCATCCACTGCGAACAACTGCCTCTACAGGCCAACATCGCATCCACTGACCCGAGGAAGGGTCCGGAAACCCCGAAAGACTAGAACCTACAATCCAAATCAAACAAGAACAGGCTTTAGGCATAGCCTCTCGTTGTTCTCGTCCCAAGAAGAAGGCAGACCTTAGAACCCAGACCACTCGAATCATCTCGGGTGGTTAATTATAGGAAAAAGGTGACATTTCTTACTGAAGCCATCTGATCTGTAAGAAATCCATATTTAATGATTTTTAGTTCTTTTTAGGAAAACAGTTGAAACCAAGTTTTACATCTAAGCCTCGAAGAGCTAATGCCTTCGTCCAATCAAACAGGAACAGACTCAGGCGACCCTACGATGCTTGGAAGAAAATATTTGGTTGACAAAAAATCATATGTGTGTCCAAAAGGTTCTGGGTTTAAGGTCCTGCTAACACTGATCTACCGCTGCCACTAACACAGCGGCGACAGATAAAACAAGAAAATAAAACATCTCGGGACCGCCGTCTACCCAAACAGCTCCCGCTACAAATGAACAACCAACTACATCTACCAGACTCCACTCTGCTCCCAAGCACGAGTGTAACATGCATCCCACACTAAAAGATAACACCTGACCACTCGGCCCACTACCCGGGCGAGGAAGAACACTATGTCCAGGAAAGTAGAAGTGTGGATGTCTAAAGCAGAAATAACCCTAGCCCAAGTGAGGGTTTTCTACTAGTCTGGTTACACATGCAACATATGACGGGGTGCTAGGTCAAGTTCCAATAACTATAATTTACAGATGGTAGAAAGCAAGGAGATGACAATACCATCAGATAATACAAGGAATAGCAATTCCTACATTCTAACATGCTGCACAAGCATTTCACTATCATGCATAGTCCTACTATAGCAGATTTAAAGCACAGTCCATCAATCTTGGAGACAAGGCCACCCACCTGAAAATGCTAACTGTCCGGAGTCGCACAGCTGAGAAAGTCCAGAAACAGATATCTCTACACACCCACCAATCCAACAATACAGGAACAGTGATCAATACCTCCTGGGTACAAAAACACAACCCAAAGTTACACTTAATTCCATAAAATCCAAGCATCACAAATCTGCTGGGAACAGTCCCCTTAATGCGAAATTTTCACCTATAAAACGAACTCCAAAAATTCCAATAAAAATATCACAGCGAGCGTCTCGTCGAGACCTTCGAAACGGGTACCTGCACGCCCAAATCCGAGCCCCGTAGGCCGAGTTACAAATTCCACAGTACAGGTGCGCAAACACTCACAACCACACAACTGTAAACTCAAACACAGATAAAAGGGGAATAGTATACCTTCGGGCAAGCCTCAGAAAAATCCCGGAAAAATACAATGATAATTCTTGCGACGAGTAGATCCAAAAAGTGTATAGGCTCGTCTCGATCCGACACTCGGGTGCGGAGATAAATTCCGGCAAGGGGCCGCTGTCCAAAAACTCCACCAGAAAACAGCGGCTTAGAAATGCCTCGAAAACCGTGTCATAACTCTGAATCCAGCAAGATGATCAACACGAAAGTCGAAGACGTACCTCTCGTGATTCCAACGCCATAGAAATCGTCCAAAAATACTGACGGAGTAGCTCTGTAGACCTCTCAGATCAAACTGCGACGATAACGGGCCTCCGATGAAAAATCGCCACACTGCGCTCCGATGCCGAAGTCGTCGACGCCGCGGCTTCCAAAAAATCCGGGCCTCTGCCAGAAGATGCGCAAGATGAAGATCTCCAACTTTGCTAAAGGGTCCAAGGGCAGGGGAGCTCGGGAAAGGGGGCAGAAAGCCCCAGCCAACAGCCTATTTATAGGCTCAGCCCGAAAGTCCAACACTTTGGACTTTTGGCCCAAGTTCCGGGCGCCCGCAGGTTTCGGGCGGCTACAGTGTTGGGCCCGGCCCAACACTGTGCGCGCCCGAATCAACGAGGGGAGCGCCACGTGGCCCCGCACTGCTCCCCGCGCCCGGCACACGCGCGCCCGCGAACCGCGCGACGCCACGTGTCCCGACACGCAGACGTGCGCGGCTGCGCCCGACCAACCACGGGGCGCCACGTGGCGCCCCCCACGTCGCCCGGCAGCGCCCACGCCGCGCCCACGTGCGCGGCCGCACACGCCCGCGGCACCGTGTCGGGCACGCATCCCGAGGCAGCCGCCGCTGCCAGCGTGGACCGCGCGCACCAGGACCGCCAACCACACTCGGCCACGTGTCCGCACCCGGTCCACCGTGCACCCGCGCCTCTTCCGTGGACCGCGCCCGCTGAGCCGGCCAACCAGAAGGCGCCACGCGTCCTCCGCCCGGTGCACGACCTCCGCGGTGGACCGCGCGCCTCCGCCGCCGCCAACCGCCGCGCTCCGCCGCCCGCCGCCGCCGCCGGCGCCCCTCCGGCGGCCGAACAGTACCAAAACCTCGAAATGCGTGTTTCGCATCCGGACTCCGAAAAATACAAATAAATTAGCCCGTTTCGATCATTTTCGCGCGCTGAATCCAAATCCGAAGTCCGATTTGCCAAATTCCACTTCTAAAATTTGCCGAAAATTCCCGGAGAAGTGTTCTTTACTCAAATTTCGCGCTGAGTCCAATTTTAATAACCATTTCGCGCGAAACCACATCAAAACATCCGACGGGGTCCTCCGAGACTCACGTGATCCATTATACACCCGAAGTCCATCACTTGAGTCCAAATTGGTGCAGAAACACCGCCGACAGGCCACACAGGCCTCCAGAAGCTGCTAATCGCACTGTAGAAGCCCTGCGGAGATCTGGGTCAACACATCCTCCCCCACTAAAAGAAAGTTTCGTCCTCGAAACTAGCTCAACCCAAAAGGTGCCACAAAAACAGGGTAGTACATAACACTGCCGTCTCCAGCTCTCAAGTCACCTGTCACTCCCGTGATTACTCCCACAACAACAACAACCGGTACGGCATGGCCCAAATTGCGTAATTCTCTCATCTCATGAGCCAGAATTTGCAACGGCATCCCTCGTACCACAAGTACTCGCAGATCTCAAAGGAAACGAGTCCATCACGGGCGAGGAATCCACAAGCCTAACACTCCTGAGCTGAGACGTGGAAGGAAAAGGCTGGGGGGAAAAGAGAGAACAACCAACGTAGCACGCACCAAAACCGCTCCCTAGTGCCAGCTCAACCAGGCGATCCGAAACAAACCCCATACGGTCATCCAGAGAAAAAGAAGCCCTAATCGGCTAGGGTCCTCGCTCAATCACTCTCGGATCCTGACCATTCGCATGGACTGCTTCACCGCAGTCTACCTCGAAAGGGACCCTCAGGGACACAACCTCGAGCCCTGTTCCGCAACGGTCCCACCAGCGCCAGCAACGGAATCATCAAACTCAACCCCCAATAGCTCTCCGGTTCCAGGTATCCGCCACCACAGTGGCCCTATCGTGGGTGATACAAAATGCTCAAGAATAACCCATGGTAACTCCACAGCCACTATGGGAGGCATCACTAACACAAAGGTCCATCCCCCATCTCTGGCAAAGCTGCAATCGGCGCTAGTACCAGTCTCATCATCCATTCGCCATGCTCTCCTGGCACTGCCAAATCCAAAAAACTCCTCACCTCAGCAATAAATGTTGATCTCAGCCAATCTCAAATAGCATCCACATTGGCCCGAATTCCACCGCCGCTCCTATGGCTAACACAATGTGACCCAAGAAGGTAAGCTTCTAAAGCTAAAACTTGTATCTCAATAATCTGGCATACAGCTTCATCCACACAGCATGGTAACACATCCACCAGTGCTCCTCATGCTCCAAGCCGCTCTGGGAGTAGATCATAATATCCCGGGAGGATCTAGTTACCAATGCAAATCAAGTACAGCTGGAGCACAATTCCTCAAACAAAAAAGAGTGGCAGGGCGTTAATCAATCCAATTGGCCTCACTATAACATAATGCCCCTACCGTGTCCTGAACACCATCTTGGCGAAATACTCAGCCGTATGATTCCAAAATCTGTACCTGCATCAATCGTACAACTGCGGAGTATAATTCCATCAAAAGGTCCAGAATAATACTTGGACCTGTCTACACTCGACCCATAAAGGGCCTCACAGGCGTGTATCAACGATAGGCATCACCACCGTATATCAACGGCGTGGCACTAGGTCAAACAGACCCTCGATCCATCAGATCCTGCAACTGCGCCATCAGCTCTCACAGCTCTACTGGCAATATCCAATGAGGTGCTGTCGAGGGTGGCGCGGTTCCCCGAACCACGCCAACCAATCTCTATCTCCCTAACGGCGGCATTATCAACAGCTCAGGTGAAATCACACCCGGAATCTCGTGGCAACAGAGATATCTTTGGGTCCGGTGCCGCCGTAAGCACCTCTCACACTGTCGCTATAACTAGTGTGCTCTAACGACCTCAAAACCAAATCTCCTCTCGTTGCCTCGCAGAAGGTCCAAAGTCCTCTCCTTCCGCAGTCTAGCATCTGTGGCACTGTGCCACCCAAAACCAAAGCACTAGGTCGAAACGCCGAACTGCCAAAATTACCAATAAGTCTACCCGTATATCTCGCGGCCTCAAAGGCAGAGGACATAATCCACAAGGGAGCACAACCTCTGTCTCTGCTCACATTGAGGCGACGAATAAAGTCCTCCGCAGATAACAAATCCACGCAACCGCTGCGCCACTCCGATAAAGAGGTGATGCTACATCGGGGTCCACCCGATCTCGGCATCACGGAACCCGTATCCAGGAAAATAAATCAGAAATGTCTCTGCCGGCCGATCTGTCCTCCATCACCCGGCGCCAAGCGCCAATATCCAGAACTCACCTCTGGCGCGGCCGATCCTCATCCAAAGAAACTGCAGCGTCATGCTCCACACACAATGCCTACCATCGAAGCGTCAATAATCCAAACGGAGGGACCAACTACAATGAAAGGTATCCTGGCGCAACCATTCACCGTCAAACATATCCTATGCGCCTCTGTCCCTCGAAACCTGGAGACGTGCGTTCGACAACTGTATAAAATCCCTAGCACATGAAGGCTCACAGATAGTCTCTCCATCACCACCAACCCCATTTTGCCTACAAGGCTCCAACTCAAACCTGGATCGGGATGGTTCAGACTGCCGGGACTGGCTCCATCGAACAATGACGTCCCGAAAGCTCAGCTACTATCCACTATCCACCCTGCCTCGGTGCCTCGGCACTACTCGTTCACGGAGGGGGCTGCTCGCTCAGTCGGTGCCACAAGTGTAACTGAAGGTACCACTGCATAGGAGAAATACTGGAGGACACTCAAGCGGTTACTGCCAATTAACTGCCTCTCTGCTCCAACAAGCGCATCAAAGTTCCATGGCATCCTCCCTGGCATCGGACAAGCCTCCGACGTCTGTGCCTCTGGATCCATAACTCTTGGGTCTCGCTCTGCTCGATAGCTCTGCCTCCCGCTGCTCGGGTTACTATCAGATGCGGAAAGCGCATTCCTCACTGCACGACGTCTCACAAGCATCGTAGACCACTGCACAATAACAAACATCAGGACACAACAACCCTACGACCCAATCCAGCGAAAGTCTAAGACATGTTATCAATTCCACCGCATTATGTTGTCTGCAGCCAACATAATCGCTTAGGAGCATAAACATGCCGATCACTCATCCCGTCTCTTGGGAGAGGTACAAAACTCGATCAGGACTCTCGCTAAAAGTCACGACTCTCTCACGTAGTCATCCTAATGTCCAAACCACAAGCCTAGGGTGTCTAAGTCCTCAATGACCTAAAACCTAGGCTCTGATACCACTCAATCTGTCACGCCCCGGGGTCGAAACTGCGACCCGGCTCGCCAACAGATCCGACCTATGCCAAACCCGCATAGGCGAAGCGTCCTACCTGCAAAGAGAAGTACTACAGCTAACAGATATCCGAGCTAAAAATAAAAAGTCTGCTGTATAACTAAATCAATCACTGTACAACTGGGAAAATAATACAACAACATGTCCGTCTCCCAAAAAGATAATCAGACAATATCCTCATAATACAAACTCAGAACTCAACCGGGAGGTATCCAATAATACAATCAGTGACAGGCTCTCAATACATAACAATCCTCACTACAACAGGTCTCTCAAAGACAGGAAAATAAAATAACTAATCTACTGAAGCTCTCCTCTGAAGGGGTGGTACCGCTACCCTCCACGACGGGTAGGGAACTAGCTCGCGACTCCCTCGCTCGGTCAGAAGGATCAGCAACAGGAACAACAGAACCAGAGTAGAAGTTCCTGTGGGAAAAGACACCCACGAGGGTGTGAGAACTACGTCCAAGTAGTTCTCATGGGGTGCCGCACCAACAAGCCCGACGGTCGCCCACTCTAAGTACACTAGAGGGCATAAAGTAACAAAAGCAGTGCTGTAAGGAAAGTGGGAAAGTAAACTCTACCAGCTCTATGCCGTTACCGAGGGCTCAAGGAGGGGAACAGAAAGAACATGATTGCCACAACTAACTATAAATCTCTGAACACCCAAGCTGAAATGGCCTCATCAGGTCCAGTCAAGCCTGCGCCAACATTTACTGCCGTACGTCCCGGAGGAGCGGACTACGTAGGCGTCCAGATGCCCACACCAGCACAGCCAGAGG
>CM055060.1:42693939-42785853 GCA_029204045.2 Tillandsia leiboldiana | reverse complement strand
CGACCCGGCTCGCAAAACAGATCCGCCACCTATGCCACACCCGCATATTTGCGAAGCGTCCTACCTGCAAGAGAAGTACTACAGCTAAACAGATATCAGAGCTAAAAATAAAAAGTCTGCTGTATAACTAAATCAATCACTGTACAACTGTAAATATACAACATGTCCCGTTCCCCAAAAGTAATCATACAATATCCTCATATACAACATCAGAACTCAACCGGGGGTATCTCCAATAAATACTCAGTGTACAGGCTCTCAATACATAACAATCCTCACTAAACCAACAGTCTCTCAAAGAAGGAAAATAAAATACTAATCTACTGAAGCTCTCCTCTGAAGGGGTTACCGCTCACTCCAACGACGGGTAGGGAAACTAGCTCGCGACTCCCTCGCCTCGGTCAGAAGGATCAGCAACAGGAACAACAGGAACCAGAGTAGAAGTTCCTGTGGGGAAACGACACCACGACGGTGTGTGAGAAACTACGTTCCCAAGTAGTTCTTCAGTGGGTGCCGCCAACAAGGCCCGACGGTCTGCCCACTAAGTCACTAGAGGCAGCATAAAGTAACAAAAGCAGGCTGTAAGGAAAGCTGGAAGAAAAGTAAACTTCCAGTACTATGCCTCTACCTAGATGCTCAAGGAGTGGACCAGGAAAGAACATGATGCCACAACTAAAACTCTCATCTTGATCACCCAATTGAACTCGGACTGCCTCATCAGGTCCAGTCAAGCCTTGCGCCAACCTACTGCCGTTACGTCCCGGAGGAGCGGACTTACGTAGGACGGCCATGACTGCAACACAGCACAGGCCAGGGAGGGACAAATGCCAACGACAAAGTCGCGATGTGATAGGAAGACAAATCCCCCGCCGGGTACAACGCCCGGTCTCGCCTATCCGGAGATGGCACTCGAGGGGAGCGACCCGCTCGAGTAAAAGTAACCCATCTCAGGATCTCTGTAAAGTATCTCTGTAAAGTATCTCTGTCAAGCCAAATGTGGCTCAGCAGGCTATGATCCACGATCAAACAGATCGGTAACTCCAAGCTCAAAACACAACTCAGTCGGAAGGGAAAAAGAACCTGACCTCAAAAGCTAAGTCGGAGAACCCTCACGACTCAAACTGATAATGCACGACCATGGCTGAGTCGGGAAACCTCCACGACTCGATCTGCCAAACCCCAAGATCCTCAAAGCTAAGTGGGGAGAACCATTTCCACCACTAAATCAGAGAAAACACCCTCTAGATCACACTCTACCAACTCATAGCACAAAGTCGCATCCACTGCGAGAACAACTGCCTCTACAGGCCAACATCGCATCCACTGACCGAGGAAGGGTCCGGAAACCCCGAAAGACTAGAACCTACAATCCAAATCAAACAAGAACAGGCTTTAGGCATAGCCTCTCGTTGTTTCTCGTCCCAAGAAGAAGGCAGACCTTAGAACCCAGACCACTCGAATCATCTCGGGTGGTTAATTATAGGAAAAGGTGACATTTCTTACTGAAGCCCATCTGATCTGTAAGAAATCCATATTTAATGATTTTTAGTTCTTTTTAGGAAAACAGTTGAAAACCAAGTTTTACATCTAAGCCTCGAAGAGCTAATGCCTTCGTCCAATCAAACAGGGAACAGACTCAGGCGACCCTACGATGCTTGGAAGAAAATATTTGGTTGACAAAAATCATAGTGTGTCCAAAAAGGTTCTGGGTTTAAGGTCCTGCTAACACTGATCTACCGCTGCCACTAAAACAGCGGCGACAGATAAAACAAGAAAATAAAAACATCTCGGACCGCCGTCTACCCAAACAGCTCCCGCTACAAATGAACAACCAACTACATCTACCAGACTCCACTCTGCTCCCAAGCACGAGGTAACATGCATCCCACACTAAAAGATAACACCTGACCACTCGGCCCACTACCCGGGCGAGGAAGAACACTATGTCCAGGAAGTAGAATGTGGATGTCTAAAGCAGAAAATAACCCTAGCCCAAGTGAGGGTTTTCTACTAGTCTGGTTACACATGCAACATATGACGGGGTGCTAGGTCAAGTTCCAATAACTATAATTTACAGATGTAGAAAGCAAGGAGATGACAATACCATCAGATAATACAAGGAATAGCAATTCCTACATTCTAACATGCTGCACAAGCATTTCACTATCATGCATAGTCCTACTATAGCAGATTTAAAGCACAGTCCATCAATCTTGGAGACAAGGCCACCCACCTGAAAATGCTAACTGTCCGGAGTCGCACAGCTGAGAAAGTCCAGAAAACAGATATCTCTACACACCCACCAATCAAACATACAGGAACAGTGATCAATACCTCCTGGGTACAAAAACACAACCCAAAGTTTCACTTAATTCCATAAAATCCAAGCATCACAAATCTGCTGGGAACAGTCCCCTTAATGCGAAATTTTCACCTATAAAACGAACTCCAAAATTCCAATAAAAATATCACAGCGAGCGTCTCGTCGAGACCTTCGAAACGGGTACCTGCACGCCCAAATCCGAGCCCCGTAGGCCGAGTTACAAATTCCACAGTACAGGTGCGCAAACACTCACAACCACACAACTGTAAACTCAAACACAGATAAAAGGGGAATAGTATACCTTCGGGCAAGCCTCAGAAAAATCCCGGAAAAATACAATGATAATTCTTGCGACGAGTAGATCCAAAAAGTGTATAGGCTCGTCTCGATCCGACACTCGGGTGCGGAGATAAAATTCCGGCAAGGGGCCGCTGTCCAAAAACTCCACCAGAAAACAGCGGCTTAGAAATGCCTCGAAAACCGTGTCATAAACTCTGAATCCAGCAAGATGATCAACACGAAAGTCGAAGACGTACCTCTCGTGATTCCAACGCCATAGAAATCGTCCAAAAATACTGACGGAGTAGCTCTGTAGACCTCTCAGATCAAACTGCGACGATAACGGCCTCCGATGAAAAATCGCCACACTGCGCTCCGATGCCGAAGTCGTCGACGCCGCGGCTTCCAAAAAATCCGGGCCTCTGCCAGAAGATGCGCAAGATGAAGATCTCCAACTTTGCTAAAGGGTCCAGGGCAGGGGAGCTCGGGAAAGGGGGCAGAAAGCCCCAGCCAACAGCCTATTTATAGGCTCAGCCCGAAAGTCCAACACTTTGGACTTTTGGCCCAAGTTCCGGGCGCCCGCAGGTTTCGGGCGGCTACAGTGTTGGGCCCGGCCCAACACTGTGCGCGCCCGAATCAACGAGGGAGCGCCACGTGGCCCCGCACTGCTCCCCGCGCCCGGCCACGACGCGCGCCGCGAACCGCGCGACGCCACGTGTCCCGACACGCAGACGTGCGCGGCTGCGCCCGACCAACCACGGGGCGCCACGTGGCGCCCCCCACGTCGCCGGCAGCGCCCACGCCGCGCCCACGTGCGCGGGCCGCACCGCCCGCGGCACCGTGTCGGGCACGCATCCCGAGGCACCGCCGCTGCCGCGTGGACCGCGCGCACCAGACCGCCAACCACACTCGGCCACGTGTCCGCACCCGGTCCACGTGGCACCCGCGCCTCTTCCGTGGACCGCGCCCCGCTGAGCCGGCCAACCAGAAGGCGCACGCGGTCCTCCGCCCGGTGCACGACCCTCCGCGGTGGACCGCGCGCCCTCCGCCGCCGCCAACCGCCCGCGCTCCCGCCGCCCGCCGCCGCCGCCGGCGCCCCCTCCGGCGGCCGGAACAGTACCAAAAACCTCGAAATTGCGTGGTTTTCGCATCCGGACTCCGAAAAATACAAATAAATAGCCCGTTTCGATCATTTTCCGCGCGCTGAATCCAAATCCGAAGGCCGATTTGCCACAATTCCACTTCTAAAATTTTCCGAAAATCTCCGGAGAAGTGTTCTTTACTCAAAATTTCGCGCTGATGGTCCCAATTTTAATAACCATTTCGCGCGAAACCACATCAAAACATCCGACGGGGTCCTCCGATCACTCACGTGATCCATTATACACCCGAATGTCCATCACTTGAGTCCAAAATTGGTGCAGAAACACCGCCGACATGCCACACAGGCCTCCGGAAGCTGCTAAGCGCACTGTAGAAGCCCTGCGGAGATCTGGGTCACCACATCCCTCCCCCACTAAAAGAAAGTTTCGTCCTCGAACTAGCTCAACCCAAAAGGTGCCACAAAAACAAGGGTAGGTACATAACACTGCCGTCTCCAGCTCTCAAGTCACCTGTCACTCCCCGTGATTACTCCACAACAACAACAACACCGGTACGGCATGGCCCAAATTGCGTAATTCTCTCATCTCATGAGCCAGAATTTGCAACGGCATCCCTCGTACCACAAGTACTCGCAGATCTCAAAGGAAACGAGTCCATCACGGGCGAGGAATCCACAAGCCTAACACTCCTGAGCTGAGACGTGGAGGAAAAGGCTGGGGGGAAAGAGAGAACAACCAACGTAGCACGCACCAAAACCGCTCCCTAGTGCCAGCTCAACCAGGCGATCCGAAACAAACCCCATACGGTCATCCAGAGAAAGAAGCCCTAATCGGCTAGGGTCCTCGCTCAATCACTCTCGGATCCTGACCATTCGCATGGACTGCTTCACCGCAGTCTACCGTCGAAAGGGACCCTCAGGGGACACAACCTCGAGCCCTGTTCCGCAACGGTCCCACCCAGCGCCAGCAACGGAATCATCAAACTCAACCCCCAATAGCTCTCCGGTTCCAGGTATCCGCCACCACAGTGGCCTATCGGGGTGATACAAAATGCTCAAGAATAACCCAATGGTAACTCCACAGCCACTATGGGAGGCATCACTAACACAAAGGTCCATCCCCCATCTCTGGCAAAGCTGCAATCGGCGCTAGTACCAGTCTCATCATCCATTCGCCATGCTCTCCTGGCACTGCCAAATCCAAAAAAAACTCCTCACCTCAGCAATAAATGCTGATCTCAGCCAATCTCAAATAGCATCCACATTGGCCAGAATTCCACCGCCGCTCCTATGGCTAACACAATGTGACCCAAGAAGGTAAGCTTCTAAAGCTAAAACTTGTATCTCAATAATCTGGCATACAGCTTCATCCACACAGCATGGTAACACATCCACCAGTGCTCCTCATGCTCCAAGCCGCTCTGGGAGTAGATCATAATATCCCTGGAGGATCTAGTTACCAATGCAATCAAGTACAGCTGGAGCACAATTCCTCAAACCAAAAGAGTGGTAGGGCGTTAATCAATCCAATTGGCCTCACTATAACATAATGCCCCTACCGTGTCCTGAACACCATCTTGGCGAAATACTCAGCCGTATGATTCCAAAATCTGTACCTGCATCAATCGTACAACTGCCGGAGTATAATTCCATCAAAAGGTCCAGAATAATACTTGGACCTGTCTACACTCGACCCATAAAAGGGCCCTCACAGTCGTGTATCAACGATATGGCATCACCACCGTATATCAACGGCGTGGCACTAGGTCAAACAGACCCCTCGATCCATCAGATCCTGCAACTGCGCCATCAGCTCTCACAGCTCTACTGGCAATATCCAATGAGGTGCTGTCGAGGGTGGCGCGGTTCCCCGAACCACGCCAACCCAATCTCTATCTCCCTAACCGGCGGCATTATCAACAGCTCAGGTGAAATCACACCCGGAATCTCGTGGCAACAGAGATATCTTTGGGGTCCCGGTGCCGCCGTAAGCACCTCTCACACTGTCGCTATAACTAGTGTGCTCTAACGACCTCAACAACCAAATCTCCTCTCGTCTGCCTCGCAGAAGGTCAAAGTCCTCTCCTTCCGCAGTCTAGCATCCTGTGGCACTGTGCCAACCAAAACCCAAGCACTAGGTCGAAACGCCGAACTGCCAAAATTACCAATAAGTCTACCCGTATATCTCGCGGCCTCAACTGCATAGGACATAATCCACAAGGGAGCACAACCTCTGTCTCTGCTCACATTGAGGCGACGAATAAAGTCCTCCGCAGATAACAAATCCACGCAACTGCTGCGCCACTCCGATAAAGAGGTTGATGCTACCATCGGGGTCCACCCGATCTCTGGCATCACGGGAACCCGTTATCCAGGAAAATAAAATCAGAAATGTCTCTGCCGGCCGATCTGTCCTCCATCACCCGGCGCCAAGCGCCAATATCCAGAACTCACCTCTGGCGGCCGATCCCTATCCAAAGAAACTGCAGCGTCATGCTCCACACACAATGCCTACCCATCGAAGCGTCAATAATCCAAAACGGAGGGACCAACTAAACTGAAAGGTATCCTGGCGCAAACCATTCCCCGTCAAACATATCCTATGCGCCTCGTCCCTCGAAACCTGGAGCGTGCAGTTCGACAACTGTATAAACTCCCTAGCACATGAAGGCTCACAGATAGTCTCTCCATCACCACCAACCCCAATTTTGCCTACAAGGGCTCCAACTCAAACCTGTGAATCGGGATGGTTCAGACTGCCGGGACTGGCTCCATCGACCAATGACGTCCCGAAGCTCAGCTACTATCCACTATCCACCCTGCCTCGGTGCCTCGGCACTACTCGTCGTCACGGAGGGGGCTGCTCGCTCAGTCGGTGCCACAAGTGTAACTGAAGGTACCACTGCATAGGGAGAAAGTACTGGAGGACACTCAAGCGGTACTGCAATTAACTGCGCTCTCTGCTCCAACAAGCGCATCAAACGTTCCATGGCCTCCTCCTGGCATCGGACAGCCTCCGACGTCTGTGCCATCTGGATCCATAACTCTTGGGTCTCGCTCTGCTCTGATAGCTCTGCCTCCCGCTGCTCGGGTTACTAATCAGATGCGGAAAGCGCATTCCTCACTGCACGACGTCTCACAAGCATCGTAGACCACTGCACAATAACAAACATCAGGACACAACAACCATACGACCCAATCCAGTGAAAGTCTAAGACATGTTATCAATTCCACAGCATTATGTTGTCTGCAGCCAACATAATCGCTTAGGAGCATAAACATGCCGATCACTCATCCCGTCTCTTGGGAGAGGTACAAAACTCGATCAGGACTCTCGCTAAAAGTCACGACTCTCACGTAGTCATCCTAATGTCCAACCACAAGCCTAGGGTTTCTAAGTCCTCAATGACCTACAACCTAGGCTCTGATACCACTCTAATCTGTCACGCCCCGGGGTCGAAACTGCGACCCGGCTCGCCAACAGATCCGCCACCTATGCCAAACCCGCATAGGCGAAGCGTCCTACCTGCAAGAGAAGTACTACAGCTAAACAGATATCAGAGCTAAAAATAAAAAGTCTGCTGTATAACTAAATCAATCACTGTACAACTGGAAATAATACAACAATGTCCGTCTCCCAAAAAGATAATCATACAATATCCTCATATACAAACTCAGAACTCAACCGGGAGGTATCTCCAATAAATACATCAGTGTACAGGCTCTCAATACATAACAATCCTCACTACAACAGTCTCTCAAAGAAGGAAAATAAAATAACTAATCTACTGAAGCTCTCCTCTGAAGGGGTACCGCTACACTCCAACGACGGGTAGGGAACTAGCTCGCGACTCCCTCGCTCGGTCAGAAGGATCAGCAACAGGAACAACAGGAACCAGAGTAGAAGTTCCTGTGGGAAAAGACACCACGACGGGTGTGAGAACTACGTCCCAAGTAGTTCTCAGTGGGTGCCGCCAACAAGCCCGACGGTCTGCCCACTAAGTCCACTAGAGGCATAAAGTAACAAAAGCAGTGCTGTAAGGAAAGCTGGAAAAGTAAACTCTACAGCTACTATGCCTCTACCTAGATGCTCAAGGAGTGGAACAGAAAGAACATGATGCCACAACTAACTCTCATCTCTGATCACCCAATCTGAACTGACTGCCTCATCAGGTCCAGTCAAGCCTGCGCCAACCTACTGCCGTTACGTCCCGGAGGAGCGGACTTACGTAGGACGTCCATGACTGCCAACACCAGCACAGCCAGAGGGACAAATGCAACGACAAGTCGCGATAGAAAAGCTCAATCTCACGCCGGTACAACAGCCCGGTCTCGCCTACTCCGGAGTGGCACTCGAGGGGAGCGACCCGCTCGAGTAAAAAGTAACCCATCTCAAGTATCTCTGTAAAGTATCTCTGTAAAGTATCTCTGTCAAGCCAAATGTGGCTCATGCAGGCTATGATCCACGATCAAACAGATCGGTAACTCCAAGCTCAAAACACAACTCAGTCGGAAAAGAACCTCGACTCAAACAGCTAAGTCGGAGAACCCTCAACGACTCAAACTGATAATGCACGACCATGGCTGAGTCGGGAAACCTCCACGACTCGATCTGCCAGAACCCCAAGATCCTCAAAGCTAAGTGGGAGAACCATCTCCACCACTAAATCAGAGAAACAACCTCTAGATCACACTCTACCAACTCATAGCACAAAGTCGCATCCACTGCGAACAACTGCCTCTACAGGCCAACATCGCATCCACTGACCCGAGGAAGGGTCCGGAAACCCCGAAAGACTAGAACCTACAATCCAAATCAAACAAGAACAGGCTTTAGGCATAGCCTCTCGTTGTTCTCGTCCCAAGAAGAAGGCAGACCTTAGAACCCAGACCACTCGAATCATCTCGGGTGGTTAATTATAGGAAAAAGGTGACATTTCTTACTGAAGCCATCTGATCTATAAGAAATCCATATTTAATGATTTTTAGTTCTTTTTAGGAAAACAGTTGAAACCAAGTTTTACATCTAAGCCTCGAAGAGCTAATGCCTTCGTCCAATCAAACAGGAACAGACTCAGGCGACCCTACGATGCTTGGAAGAAAATATTTGGTTGACAAAAATCATATGTGTGTCCAAAAAGGTTCTGGGTTTAAGGTCCTGCTAACACTGATCTACCGCTGCCACTAACACAGCGGCGACAGATAAAACAAGAAAATAAAACATCTCGGGACCGCCGTCTACCCAAACAGCTCCCGCTACAAATGAACAACCAACTACATCTACCAGACTCCACTCTGCTCCCAAGCACGAGTGTAACATGCATCCCACACTAAAAGATAACACCTGACCACTCGGCCCACTACCCGGGCGAGGAAGAACACTATGTCCAGGAAAGTAGAAGTGTGGATGTCTAAAGCAGAAATAACCCTAGCCCAAGTGAGGGTTTTCTACTAGTCTGGTTACACATGCAACATATGACGGGGTGCTAGGTCAAGTTCCAATAACTATAATTTACAGATGGTAGAAAGCAAGGAGATGACAATACCATCAGATAATACAAGGAATAGCAATTCCTACATTCTAACATGCTGCACAAGCATTTCACTATCATGCATAGTCCTACTATAGCAGATTTAAAGCACAGTCCATCAATCTTGGAGACAAGGCCACCCACCTGAAAATGCTAACTGTCCGGAGTCGCACAGCTGAGAAAGTCCAGAAACAGATATCTCTACACACCCACCAATCCAACAATACAGGAACAGTGATCAATACCTCCTGGGTACAAAAACACAACCCAAAGTTACACTTAATTCCATAAAATCCAAGCATCACAAATCTGCTGGGAACAGTCCCCTTAATGCGAAATTTTCACCTGTAAAACGAACTCCAAAAATTCCAATAAAAATATCACAGCGAGCGTCTCGTCGAGACCTTCGAAACGGGTACCTGCACGCCCAAATCCGAGCCCCGTAGGCCGAGTTACAAATTCCACAGTACAGGTGCGCAAACACTCACAACCACACAACTGTAAACTCAAACACAGATAAAAGGGGAATAGTATACCTTCGGGCAAGCCTCAGAAAAATCCCGGAAAAATACAATGATAATCCTTGCGACGAGTAGATCCAAAAAGTGTATAGGCTCGTCTCGATCCGACACTCGGGTGCGGAGATAAAATTCCGGCAAGGGGCCGCTGTCCAAAAAACTCCACCAGAAAACAGCGGCTTAGAAATACCTCGAAAACCGTGTCATAAACTCTGAATCCAGCAAGATGATCAACACGAAAGTCGAAGACGTACCTCTCGTGATTCCAACGCCATAGAAATCGTCCAAAAATACTGACGGAGTAGCTCTGTAGACCTCTCAGATCAAACTGCGACGATAACGGGCCTCCGATGAAAAATCGCCACACTGCGCTCCGATGCCGAAGTCGTCGACGCCGCGGCTTCCAAAAAATCCGGGCCTCTGCCAGAAGATGCGCAAGATGAAGATCTCCAACTTTGCTAAAGGGTCCAAGGGCAGGGGAGCTCGGGAAAGGGGGCAGAAAGCCCCAGCCAACAGCCTATTTATAGGCTCAGCCCGAAAGTCCATCACTTTGGACTTTTGGCCCAAGTTCCGGGCGCCCGCAGGTTTCGGGCGGCTACAGTGTTGGGCCCGGCCCAACACTGTGCGCGCCCGAATCAACGAGGGAGCGCCACGTGGCCCCGCACTGCTTCCCCGCGCCCGGCACACGCGCGCCCCGCGAACCGCGCGACGCCACGTGTCCCGACACGCAGACGTGCGCGGCTGCGCCCGACCAACCACGGGGCGCCACGTGGCGCCCCCCACGTCGCCCGGCAGCGCCCACGCCGCGCCCACGTGCGCGGCCGCACCACCCGCGGCAACCGTGTCGGGCACGCATCCCGAGGCAGCCGCCGCTGCCGCGTGGACCGCGCGCACCAGGACCCGCCAACCACACTCGGCCACGTGTCCGCACCCGGTCCACCGTGCACCCGCGCCTCTTCTGTGGACCGCGCCCGCTGAGCCCCGGCCAACCAGAAGGCGCCACGCGTCCTCCGCCCGTGGCACGACCTCCGCGGTGGACCGCGCGCCTCCCGCCGCCGCCAACCGCCGCGCTCCGCCCGCCCGCCGCCGCCGCCGGCGCCCCTCCGGCGGCCGGAACAGTACCAAAAACCTCGAAATGCGTGTTTTCGCATCCGGACTCCGAAAAATACAAATAAATAGCCCGTTTCGATCATTTTCGCGCGCTGAATCCAAATCCGAAGTCCGATTTGCCAAATTCCACTTCTAAAATTTGCCGAAAATTCCCGGAGAAGTGTTCTTTACTCAAATTTCGCGCTGAGTCCAATTTTAATAACCATTTCGCGCGAAACCACATCAAAACATCCGACGGGGTCCTCCGATCACTCACGTGATCCATTATACACCCGAAGTCCATCACTTGAGTCCAAATTGGTGCAGAAACACCGCCGACAGGCCACACAGGCCTCCAGAAGCTGCTAATCGCACTGTAGAAGCCCTGCGGAGATCTGGGTCACCACACGCGTGGCGTGCACCATGCACGCGGGGTGGTTGGCGCCCGCCAACCACATGCTGCCACGTGGACCACACCCATCGACCGGCCCACATGCGCCCGCATGCTCCCCGCGCACCCGCCACCATGGTCAGCGCTCACGTGCGCCCGCGCCACTTCCGGAGGCACCCGCTCGCAGCTCCGTGGACCGCACCTAATGCGCCAGGCACTCATGGACTGCCACGTGTCCACCGGCGGTCCACAGCTCCTCCCGTGCACCCGAATACACTGAAAACTTTTGGGTGTCCGTTCTTAGGCGTCCGGACTCAGAAAAATACAATCAAGTAGTCAATTTCCATCATTTTTCCACGCTGAATCCAAATCCGATATCCGTTTCGTGCGAAACCACTTCTAAAATTCCACAGGGGCATCTGAATACACTCGTGATCCATTCAACGCACTGAGCCCCTTTCTTGAGTCCGATACGCACCCAAACACCTCCAACACCCAACAAGGGCCTCCGGAAGCTGCTGATCCAACGTAATCCTTTTGCGGGGATTCGGGTCTCCACAATCATTTTCTCTTGAAGACTTTCTTTGAGTCTAAGCTTGAGCCACGCCTCATTATCCCGTGGTGGCACCCCCCAATGGAGCTATACCTATCCAACGGCGTCCCGATCGGCACCCAATCCCGCACGGCGATCATGATGTCGCAAATGGCCAACTCCGGAGTGCCGTCTTGGTGGGAGCGACCCTACCAAGCACGCGCGAATGAGCACAAACGGCAAGCAAGCAAGTCTCGATCATCATGTCTAAAACACGGAATAGCAATCATCGTGTCTAAAACACAGAATAGCATCATCGACTTCTAGGTCGGGGAATAGTATCTCAAGTGTCAAGGTTTCATATACAATATTAGCTTTATTTTGCATAATGAAAAGAGTAAAGTATTTACGAGTTGTCATCATGTCTCAAACATGGAATCTCACTATTTCATCTTGATTGTACAAGTTTAGAAGTTTTCTACTTGTATCTCACTACACTAGATGGCACTAATGTCATAATGTCCATTTGTACATGATCATATGCATAACATGTTCCAATAACTCTAACACATGTATAGATGTTCTCTATTCATATCCAAACTCTTAAGTTCACGATAATTCCTATTCAATTCCCCCTTAAAGTGCCCATGCACATACAATGTTTACCTCTACTACATAGAGTATGAAATTTTCTACACATGAAGGGGTTCAAATGCATGATCATAAATCATGATAAATCAAATAATGCATGTTTAATATAACAATGATGCTGTAAAAGTCTATAGGAGACATAGGGGAGTTCATCCATTTCGGTGAGGTCAAACCCACCGGATAGTGGCCAAACCCTTGTGAAGGATCCCAACCAAGTTGCCAAAGGACATCACAAAAATTCAATTACAAAATTCCTTAAAAATCATAAGAAATATAGGTGAAAAATACCTTTGGTTGAGAAATCTTGCTAGATCTTGAAATCCAAACAAGAAAAGCTTCAAAACCAACCTACAAGAGTGTTCTACACCCATCAATTCCACCCCAAAAGCTAGAAATCAAAAATCCCCAAAATAAACCCTAGTTTTCCAAAAACTAGGTTTTCCTACAAAAATCCCAAAAGAAAGGAAAAGAAGTGTTCCTAACCTCTTTTAGGCTCAACTCCCACCTTGGAAGTACAAGGGATGGGAACAAGGGCTCCAAACTTTATTCTTCTTCAAGCTCTTGCCTTCCTTCAAGCTTTTGGTGCAAGCTCCAATGATGGAGAAGAAAAAGATGAAGAAGAAGCCAAGTAGAGGGAAGAATTGAAGGTGAAAATCCAAGAAGAACTTTCCTTCTCTCTCACACACATACCTTCTCTTGCTCTCCCCAAATGAGAGGAAAAGAGGGGGAAAAGAGGGTTAAAAGACCTATTGTAACAAAATCCCGAAAGCCCCCTGCAAGAAATGGATTTACATTTCTTACTGGGTTGTCCATACCAAAATGGTCCGGACTCTCCCGAAATGTTCCGGACCCGAAGGTGGAAACCCAGATTCGCGTGGATAGTCCAGACTTTCTCCAGACAGTCCTAACCCCGAAGCCAAAACCTCAAATTTTTAGATTTTCTGAAAAATTCTGATTCGCGCCCAAACTCTCCGAAAACCTTTTAGAACCTTCCGGAAGCTTTACCAAAACATCCGAAGGGTATCATTCTACCCTTCACACACTAGAACTTCGCAATTTGCTAATGTTCAGTGTACTACAGCTGTGGGGACCTTTTTTGCAGAGACTTCTCCTTCAGTCCTTGCACCGGTTGGTTCGTCGAATCGAGGTAAGGGAGTCGCGAGCTAGATCCCTACCCGTGCTGTTTTTTGGTGAGATAAATGTACCTACCCGAATTGTGGTTTTACCCTGTACACTGATTGTATTATTCTTATAGTTTCCTCTTTTGTGAGTTGATAGATATTGTATTTGAGGTATTTTGGATATTTACAGTGGTACAGTGGATTTGAGGTTTATTTTAGCAGCTTTTATTTCAACTCTGATATCTGTTAGTTGCTAGACTCTATCTTTTGCAGATTTGACACTTCGCCTATACGGGGCTTCCCGAATGGGTGGCTGATCTATTAGCGAGTCGGATCGCAGTTTCGACCCCGAGGCGTGACAGAGCAAGTCTCTCTTGGGGCCAAGTCATCTGAACTGGAAGAAAGTGAGCAGACATGGTTAGTCTGTCCACTATCACCCATACTACATCAAATCCTTCGTGCTAGACTGCTGGCGATCTACTCTCGAATCCGTACGAGCTGGGGGTCCTCACCATTCTCTCCCTGATCTGATCCAGTAGGGTGGGCTGCACGACCAATAACATTAGTCACACAGAATCCCCGAGGACACAATCTCTAAGCTAAGTCGTCTCATCTCCTCAAGCAAGGGTGCATGATCAGTAATCATCATGCTCGGACTCTACACTGTTTTTTTGTTCAATACATCTGCTACCACATTAGCTTTGCCGAGGTGATAATGTCCACATCATAATTCTTCAATAATTTCAATCACCGACACTGTCTCAAATTAAGCTCTTTTTGAGTAAACCGATACTTCAAACTCTTGTGGTCAGTGTAGATTTCACGGTGCTCTTCATACCAATAATGTCGCCACAGCTTCAATGCAAAGATAACTTCGACGAGCTCCAAGTCATGAGTAGGTAATTCTTCTCATAATCCTTAGACTGGCGTGAAGCATAAGCAATTACCCTACCCTCCTACATCAGCACGCATCCAAGTCCACTATGCGATGCATCACTGAAGATCACATATCATTTTTGTAGAGTACCGGGACTTCGTATAGCGCACCGACCTCGCAAGATGGCGTGGTGCGGGAAAAACGCCTGGGGCGAGTTCTATTTGTGTTTACAGATGAGTTTGGGTTGTTTCGGATCGAAGCGGAAGCCCCAGCTTGAATCGGCATTTTCAGGGCATTGAGCTCCTGTAGAGTATTGGGTTGGATAGAGCACCGACTCGGCAGTGGTGCACAGAAAAATTGGAAAATGTTTGAAACATGTGTATTTTATGATTACAGTGGAGTTCGGGAGGTTTCGGAATGATGCGGGAGCTTCCGGGGTAAAAAGTGAGTTGACGGCGAGGAAATCAGAAGCTTCAGCCGAAATTGGTGTGTTGGAGCATTGAGTTCCGGAACCAGAGCCTGGGTTCCGGAACTGCATGCTGGGTTCCGGAACCAGATGCTTGGTTCCGGAACCAGATGGCATTGGTACCGGTACCCAGCTTATGGTACCGGTACCCAGCCCCAGGATTTCAAATTTTGTGGATTTTTGAGCGTGGGCCTTTTGGTCTTTTCACTCCCAGCTGCCCTGTACCCCACGCCACCTTCTATAAAGAGCCACCCAACCCTTCCTTCTTCTCCATTTACAACCAGAGGAAAAGAGAAGAAAGAAAGAAAAGAGAAGAAGAGAAGGAAAAGAGAAGAAGAGAAAGAAAGAGAAGGAGATTGAGAGAGTGAGTTTGAGAGGAAGTGGCTGTGGATTTTGGTGGAGTTGATCTTCGCGCCGACGTTTCGGATACCGTTTGGGAACGCGTTGGAGAGCGTGACCGGTTTGAGGAGAGCTCGGATGGAGCTCGCGCGCGTGCGGACAGCCAGTAAAGGTTAGTACTGTGCGTTTCCGAGTTGTTGGATTTTCGAATTTTCCGCAGATTTTCGGTAGTGGACAGGGAATGGATTTTGAGCTTGAGTGGAATTTTTCTGTCTTTATTTTCTTCTCTGTGATGAGGGGTGCCGCAGAGTGCTGCCCGTGCCATGAAGAGTGCGCGCGAGGGCCTTGCGCACTGTGGGGAGCCGCGGCGGAGCGCGGGCAATGTGCGCAGGTGAGCCGGCAGCTTGGATTTTTGTGTTGATCGCGGAGTTGACCGAGCACTGTTGGAGCATCCATGAGGCCATTGGAGTGTGCTGTGAGCCTTCGGGGATTTTTCTGGACGCCCGGCAGAGGTGCGCGCGACCGAGCGCCGAGGTGCAGTTTTCGGCAGATTTTGGACAGTGAGCGAGTCCGCGCTTCACCGATTTCAGCGTTGCCTGTGGAAAGCGATCCAGGTGGGTTGGAAATTCTTCAAGATGTATGGAATGTCCTCTAAAGCTATTGTATGCATGTTTAGCATGTCTAGCTTGATTATTATGATAGTTGGTAAATCTGATAGTTGCCTAGAAAATTGTAGGAAAACTTTCCTGAGCCCCAGATATTTTTAGCATGATCTAGAGGTGATTTAACACTATGCTACATGATTAGTTGGCATTAGATTGGCATATGAACCGTTTTAAAAATCGTCGGACCTGTTTTTAATGAAAACTGAGCTTTGAAAATAGTTTTAAAATATTGAGATCTTCCAGAGGGGTTGAGTAGGTTCAGGATGCATGTGCTCTCGTGCCGGGGGGGGGGGGGGGGGGGGGGGGGGGGGGGGGGGCGAGTAGATTTTTTAGAGCTCTGTGGGATGAGTTTCTGGAATCATGTGAGTTTGAGCTTCCTTGTTGGGATTGATGAGGTTATTCTAGATCATGGGTTGTGCATTTCTGATTTGGTCGTGGAGGTGGTTCTCCGACTTAGCTATGAGGTTTGGGCTCTGGCAGATTGAGTCGTGGAGGGTTCCCGACTTTGCCATGGGTTGTGCATTATCAGATTGAGTCGTGGAGGGTTCTCCGACATAGCTGTGAGAGTTTGGCCATTTCCTGATCGAGTCGTGGAGGGTTTCCCGACTGAGTTGTGTTATTTGAGTATTGAGTTTCCGATCTGTTTGATCGTGGATCATAGCCTGCATGTGCCGCTTGTTGAGACAGATGAGACACGCTTGAGCTCGGTGGGGTCGCTCCCCTCGAGTTACGCTCCGGATGCGATGATGATGATGATGCCCCTGGCTGAGTTACCAGGGGTCGCTTTGCGTGAGATTGAGATAGTCAGTTTAGGACGCCCTACGTAAATCACGTCCTCTTGTGGATGCGTGGTAGTAGGCAGGTGCGTTCCTAGATAACTCACCCCTAGCTGAGTTACTAGGGGTCCTGTGAGGCACAGGCTTGGCTGGACCCTATGTGGCAGTCATTGAGATTGGGTGATATGAGCGGGTGATTGCATAGCATGTTCTTAGATGAGTTTTCCTTTGAGCATGGTACTTGAGGCTTATTAGCAGTGGAGAGTGTATGCATAGCATGTTCATAGTAGAGTTTCTTGAGCATGATGATTGAGACATATTAGCTGTAGTTTTCTTTCAGCTTTCCTATTATCTATCTGCATACCTATTGGTTTGCCTCTAGTAGACTTAGTGGGCATACCGTGGATATTGGTGACGGTACCCACTGGGAACTACCTTCTGCAGTAGTTCTCACACCCGCTGCGGTGACAGGTTCCTGAGGTTGCTATTCCAGCTTGGTTCGCGCGGAGACAGCTGATCGAGGTGAGGACGTGGCCGAGTAGCTCCTTACCCATTTTATTTGAGAGTCAGAGGTAGATGTACCCTGTATCTTTTATGATTCCGCTTTTGTACTGGACAGTCTGAGAGATCTGTGAGGATTGTTTTTACTTTTCATAGCTGAGAGACTATGTATTGAGGTTTTATATTTATTCAGATGTTTAGTTGATTTCTGTAGCTACTGGTTTTGGTTTCATCTCTGATACATGTTTAGCTATAGATCTGACTTGCAGGGTAGACGCTTCGTCTGTGCGGGGGTTTCCGTACAGATGGCGGATCTGTTAGTGAGCCCGGGTCGCAGTTTCGACCCCGGGGCGTGACAATTTTTCCCATAATGGGGAGGGAAAGGATAGGAGTTGATATGTCTAAACTTCAGTTCCTCAAAGCTCCTCGTGCTCAACATCACTCCGGGAGTAGATCAGGATATCAGCTACAATACAACCACAAACTTGCCCAAGTACAGCTAAAACACTTTGTTCATCGTATCCATAAATGCGGCAAGGGCATTAGCTAATTCAAAAGGCATGATGGTGAACTCATAATGCCCGTACCGAGTCCTGAACGCCGTCAAGGAAACATCATCGGCCTTCACCTTCAACTGGTGGCAACTTGATTGTAGATCTAACTTGGAGAAGACACAAGACCCTTGTAGTTGATCAAATAAGTCATCAATACGCAGCAAGGGATACTTATTCTTGATGGTCACTTTATTTAATTCTCTGTAGTCAAGTCATAGTCTTAGTGAACAATCCTTTTCTTCACAATTAACACCAGCGCTCCCCAACGCGAAACACTTGGCCTAACAAACCCTTTATCCATCAAGTCTTGCAACTGCGCCTTTAACTCTCTCAACTCCGCCGGTGCCATCCTGTAAGGTGCCTTCGAAATTGGCGCAGTTTCAGGAACCACATCAATCACAAACTCTGTCTCCCTATCCGGCGGTATTGATGTCAACTCAAATGGAAATATATTCGAAAACTCACGAACCACAGGAATATCCTCGAGTCTCGGTACCACCGTAGGCACCTCTACTACTGTCGTTAAGAAAGCCACACATCCACGACTCATCATCTGTCAAGCCCTCGCTGAAGAAATCATCACAGTGAACGTACTTTGGCAGCCTCGATAAATAAACTCCTTCTGACCGGGCTCACGAAAGATCACCGTCCTCTCTCCACAATCAATCGTCACACATACCCAGTACAACATCAAAATCCTGGAGCTGTCGCAAGACCAACAAGTCTGCAGGCATGATCCAAGGTCCTAACTGCGCTGGGCAAGACCGACAATACTCTTCCATGTGCAACACATAATCAGGGGTCTGTACCACTCGTGCACATAGTAACGGTCCTATCTCTAACCCATGCGGTAATGCGGATGCTCTACTAATAAATGAATGCGATGCTCCAGTATCAAATAAAGCTCAGGTGCAAATAAAAGAGATCAGAACAATACATGCTAGCAGCAATTTGGGCTGATATGTTCCCTTGCAACTATCAAATCTATGGCCAATGCCCCCAACGAGGGTAGCACGCGTCTATTTCTTGGCATCAAAGTCTGCCTTGTTGCCGGAAGTGGAGCTGGAACTGGGTCGTTAGGAACATCGATGGGGAATCTCTCGTTATTAAGGGTACTACTGCAGTAAGTCAAGGACAGGATGCCCACACATGTCATGGCTGACTGTAATGAAAACACTCACCACAAAACTGATCACACATATACATAAAATGCGGTCCTCCACAAATCTCGCATTCCTCCGGCTATTGTTGTTGCTCGCAGATCCTTCCAGCTTGACGTCCTCCAAATGCCTCACAACTCTGAGGATGAACTCGTAAATACTGCGGTGGTCTTCTCGAGCTAGGCTGCTCTAACTCCACAGTCCGTCTTCTCATCAATGTTGCACTCCTCCTTTCCCTAGTTACCAACATCTCCAAAGTAGGCTCTGACAATGAATAGTACCCGTCGAATGGTTGTTGTTCATCTTAACCAGCTAGATCCTGTTCCTCAAATTGTACGGAAGCAAATTTCATTAATAGTCGAAGTCGCGACGGTATCCTACAGCCAAACAAATAATAACTAAATATACAAGCACTCTCAACCTAATCAAGAGAAAGTCAAGTGTATGTCCCCCACCCCCCACTTCCCCCTCCCCCCCCCCCCCCCCCCCCCCCCCCCCCCCCCCCCCCCCCCCCCCCCCCCCCCCCCCCCCCCCCCCCCCCCCCCCCCTACTCCCTATCATTATGTTGTCCGCAGCCAACATAATCACTTTAGAAGAAAAGGCATATCGATCACTCACCCCATTCCTTCGAGGGAGTATAAAACTCAATCTGGGCTCTTGCTATTAGTCACGTATCTCACATCAGTTTTCCTACAGTCCAACCACAAGTCTAGGGTTACTAAGTCCTCAACGACCTACAACCTAGACTCTGATACTACTCTAATCTGTCACACCCTGAGGTCGAACAGCGACCCGAACTAGCCAACAGATCCGCCACTTATACGGAAAGTCCCACACAAACGAAGCGTCTAACCTGCAAAGATAACATCTACAACTATACAAATATTCAGAGCTGGAAATAAAACAACTAAAACTAATCTCACATAATTGTACATCTGGAAAGACATAAGTACAAAAACCCAACTCTCAACAGTAAAAGTAAACAAAATACACCCAGACTGTACAATACTAAATTCAACAATTCCAAAAAAGGTACGTCTATCTCTCATAGGTTCAGGTAGGGATCTAACTCGCGACTCCCTTACCTTAATCAGACGAACCAGAACGAACAAGTACAATAGTTGAAGTATCTGAAAAAAAAAACACCACAACAAGTGTGAGAACTACATCAAAGAAGTAGTCCTTAGTGGGTACCATCTCCAAGATCAGCAGCGATCTGCCCACTAAGTCTACTAGAGGCAAAAGTAACAGATATGCTGAATAAGTAGTAAAGCTAAAATAAAACAATAGCAACTATGCCTCTACTAGCATGCTCAATGAAATAACAGAATGAAATAACAGTATGCAACCACTTGCTCACAAAGCTCTCAAGTCAACCCAATCTCAATGACTGCCACATTGTGTCCAATCAAGCCTATGCCCACCTACGACCACAATCCACACTGGGCAGGATTTACATAGGGCGTCCAACCGGACTACATCGACATCACACAAAACTACCTAAATAGGCCCAGCTACGGAGCGACTCTAATGGGGTGCGACCCCACCGAGAAAAAGGCGACTGTTTGTGTCACGCCCCGGGGGTCGAAACTGCGACCCGGGCTCGCCAACAGATCCGCCACCTATGCGGAACCCCGCATAAGCGAAGCGTCTAACCTGCAAAGTATCATCTAACAACTAAATAGATATCAGAGCTGAAGAAAAACTGCTGTAATAAAAACCTGAATCACTGTACAACTGAAAAATAAAGGTACAATATCCATCTCCCAAAAATAGTAATACAATAATCCGGTCCACCGAAACAGTAATACAAGTGAAAGCCACCTATACATCATCTACAAATCCAAAAAGAGAGATAAACCGAAATAATAAAATACAACTGAGTACAGTGAAACCCACAATCAGGGCTGGTACATCTATCCCACTGTAGAAATCAATACTGGTAAGGATCTATCTCGCGACTCCCTCGCCTCGAACCTCCAACCGTAAGGTCAGCAACTCCCGCAGCAGACACTGCAAAACAAAGGGAGGAAAGGGGAAAAACAACAATGGGGGTGAGAACCACTAGTAAAACCAGTAGCCTCCCCCCGTGAGTAAGGCCTCAAACCCCGATGTACCCGCTAAGTCTACCAGAGGCAAGAGAAGGAGTAAGAGAGGTGGTAAGCTATAAACAGAAATACTGATAAGAGGAAGCTACCACTAATATGCCTCTAAACGCCGTGCTAAGAAGTATAGCTAAATGTATGCATCAGAATATCAAAGCCTGCCTGAATAAACCCAATCTATACTCCAGTAGACACTGGTACTGCCTGTGGTGCCTGCCAAATCGGGTATGCCAGCCTACGCATAACACCGATAGGGGATAGGAGTCTCAAGGACTCAAGGTCTGTATAACGTGCACACTATACTTGCCAAATCGGGTATGCCGGCCAATGCATAGCACCGATAGGGGATAGGAGTCTCAAGGACTCAAGGTCGTAGTAACAAGTATCATAGTAGAATAAGTCAGCAGGACTAGATTATGACACTGATCAAAGTGGGAAAACCCATCCACTAAAGAGAGCCCGATCCCACCAATCTGATGCACTGTAAATACCCGGTCGGCCGCCCAAAGTCCGCGGTCGCCGCAATATCCCACCAATCCCCCAAATCAAGCCCGACTTGTCATCCCTAATCCGATGCACAAGTCACCATCCGGTCAACCGCCCAAAGTCCGCGGTAGCCGCAATATCCTGCCCTCAAGCCAGCCTATCCCAGATCCCAAGAGTCTGCCTACACTATCCCAAAACCCCCTGCTCGCGCACGAGCTACAAATGCCCTGAGCCTAGTATGAAAGGAGAAAAGCAAGAAACATGGTTTCTCCTAAGTCAAGTCCAACATGATAGTGTAGCAGAAAAAGGTGGCCTATCTAAATGACCATACAAGCATGCAAATGTCCCAAAATGATAAAAAGAAAACAGGTGTCGATGTTCTACATTTATTAGAGCATGCTATCCCCTAATATTGATGATTGCATAAGAACAATGAGTGCAACATAGCCTATGCCTGCCAATACCACATACACGATGTTCACAAAGTATGAAAATAAGGAAGTGCCACACCTAATCACAAATCACATAAGATGGTACAACGCTTGTCAATCCTCACATTCATACAGGAATAAGCCCAAGATCATTTAACATCACATAAACAGGGACATTTAATCAAGTATCACCAATGAATAGACTAAGGTTCAACAACTCACATAGGATGAACATAGGATCTACCAACAACATCCAATCTCATTTGGAGGAATTTAGGAGTCATGAACAAAGCTTAGTCTCATAAGGAATAGGCCTCAACTCACAATGATAACCATCTTTTCATGTATGAACTAGGAATCAAAAGCATAGGTCATTCTCACATCGACTAAATCAATAACCAACACCAACACCCATTTTCACATAAACTAGATCAAAGATCAATCAACTCATTATTCTCACATAAATAGGTCATGAATCAACATCTATGCCCAACATCACACATTGTAGGTTAAGGATCAACGAAACCAACTACTCTCATATAAGCCATTCTCAAATAAATCAACCAAGTCCTCCTCACATAAGCAACCAAGCACTCCTCACATAACCCCATCAAGTCCTCACAGAAATCAATCAACCATTCACATATAACCATCACCATCATTCTCACATAATAATGTTAATCATTCATCACAAGGTATAGGTTGAAGAGTGATTTCCCAATAACCCTCACATAGTATAGATTTAAGGATGATCACCTATAATCAACTTCATATGAAATAATGTAATATCAACCAACCGATCATTTATTCATGCATAAGCTAAGGATCAATTAACCTAACATAAATATGGAGATTTATGCATGATTCACCAAGGAAAAGAGAACAACAATCAACTATGCCATAAGGGAAACCAATAGCCCGAGTGGGTAAATCATTGTTTTCGGCATAACACAACCACCCACCTGAAACTTGACGATCCGATGCCCGATCTGGCTGAATTTTGGCGTGAGTAATCCTTATCCTCCCAGGAGTCCGATGCCACGAAAATCATCCAAATCCGCCTCACGGATTGGGCGCAATCACTGAAACAATGCACACTGCGCATTCAAATTCCAGAATTTCGGCAAGTGCAACCAGGTTAATTAAAATGTATGTGCAACCACAAATACCTCAAAATAAAGTTCCCAGCAGTAAAGCAAAGATATCCTCTTTCATACAAACATCTTTAAGTCCTCAAAATCCACCATTAATTTTCCTTTGACATTCAAATACAACAAAATCACAATGCTGTCCAAAATTGCTAACATAAACTTGCTAGCATTTCCAAGCTTAATTAGAGGCTTTTCCAAAGGGATTCATCCACAGATCATAAAAGAGAATTTGCTCACCTTGAAGTTAAGAAGAAGTCCCAACTTGAATTTCTGAAAAAGACCTTATATCCACAAAGTTATCTGCATTCCAAGGTGCCTTGCTCAAATCAAAACTAAAACAGGGACTGCAGTAAACCATATAATCGCACTTAAAAAGATGATTAAAGTTACCTAATCAAACGTGCTCCAAATCCTGCAAGAGAGGTACCATTGGATTCCTTGTTGAGAGTAGATACAAATTGAGCTAAAGAACTCCAAATTTCATGCTCGGATGAAGGAGAAAACCCATAAACACTTTGAACTATCCACCAAGTTCCATCTGTACCTGACTGCAGCAAGGTGCTTCCAAGATCATGCATAAACCCTAATAAAAACTCAGATCTGGGGAAAATGGTACATACCAATATTGTAGATCTTCGAGTCCTGAAAATGTTCCCGCAAAAATCATCCAAATATTCCCATCCTACTGCCCAGAAAGGCCAACACACTGAGGACTGTTCAGGATTCCAGACTGAATGAAGGGTTCCAAAGATGGCCTTAAAACTCTGTAAAAACATGAGATCTGGGGGAAGAGTTGAATACAAAAATTGTAGCCTTACCTCTTGTGAGAATGTAGAACCAAAAATGAGCTCAAACTTCCAAGAGATGAGTCCTGGGGAATTTTCGCACTGAAACGCGACGGAGAGGTTCACAAACTGCAACAATGGTGGTGCTTGCCTCAAGGAGAAAATGATGGTGATGAAGCCCCTCTTGTCCATCTCTTTGCTGATGAAAATGGAGGAGAGTTGCATAAGAATCCCCTGTAGAAGTCCCCAAGGTTGGATGGATCCAAAAGAGGAAGATGGAGGAGGTAGGAGCTCTTAAGTAGGAGGAAGAAGAAGAAAAGAAATCCAAAAAAGGGGGGGGGGGGGGTTTACTGTGCGGTGCACAGTGCTGGGCTAGGCCCAGCGCTAGCCCAGCCCGCACCCCAAGCGGGGGCACGTGGCGCCCATCCGGGCGCCCCGCCCCCCGGGCAGATGGCCCGGATGGGGCCACGTCGCCCGTGGCGCCCCCACTAGCGCGGTGACACGCGTCCCTCACAGGGACGCGCGCTGCGCCAGCGGGCGCACCTGTGCGTGCCGCGTGGCCCGAGCGGTCCACTCCCGCGCCGACGCGTGGCGCTCCCCGCGACCATTGCACCTGGTGCACGCGCACATCCATGGACCAGCCGCCTTAAAAAGTTCCAATAAGCTCCAAAAATGCCCATTTTTGCTATTTTCGCGCGCTGAGTCCAATTCCGACGTCCAAAACTCCAAATAATGCAACCAAATAGCCGTTTTGATCGTTTTTCCGCGCTGAATCCAAATACGGTGTCCATTTTGCGCGAAACCATCTCTATTTTTCGACGAAATTCCCAATTAAGCAATCTTGATCCATTTCTCGCACTGAGTCCGTTTCTTGGGTCCGATTTGCGCGCAACCAACACTATCCACAGAAATTGGCCTCCACCAGCTGTCGATCACACTGCAATGACCATGAAGATCCGGGTCTTCACAGTTTGTGTGATGACCCGGATTTCCGCAGAGCTTTTGCAGTGTGATCAGCGACTTCTTGAGGCTTATTCGGTGAGATGGAGGTGCTTGTGCGCAAATCGGACCTCAAGATTGGACCCAACACGAAATTTGGATTAAGATTACTTATATGGATGCCTTCGACAAATTTTAGAAGTGGAATTGGGCAAAACGGACATCGGATTTGGACTCAGCGCGCGAAAACGATGGAAATGGACTATTTACTTATATTTTTCGGAGCCCGGATGCCAAAACACGGATTTCGAGGCAAGGTTACTGTTCCGGCAGGCCAGTGCAACACCGGCTGCGGCGTGCAGGCGGCGGAGCGCCGCGGTACGGGCGTAGGCGGGCGCGGGCGCGGGCGCGGGCGCAGGCGCGGGCAGGCTGGTCCACGAGACTAGGGCGTGCACCAGGACCAGCGGGCGCAGCGAGGTGGACACATGGCGCTCGGGGATAGGCCGGTCAACTCACGCGCAACAACGCGCGTTCTGCGCCCAGCGCGGCACACGGTGGACCACCTCGGGCCACGTGTCGCCTGCCTATTGGCGGGCGCAGTGACCCGGCTGATCCAGCGTGAACCGCGGCCCACCCTTCCCGCCGTGGACCGCGCGGCCATGCGTCGCGGCGCGATTGGCGGGCGCGCGTCCGCCGGGCGCGCGGGGCGCGGAGAGGGCCACGTGGCGCGCTGTGGGCGTTTCGGGCGCGCACAGTGCCGGGCCGGGCCGAATTCGGGCGCCCGAATCCAGACCCTTTTTCTTGTGGCCTTGGGTAAATAGCCCATTTGTTCTGCCTTTTGGGCTTCTTTTCCGAGCCTCTCTTGAGCCCATCTTCGACAGAGAGCAGGATCTACAAGTCTTCTACACTTCCAAGGATTGTGAGAAATTTTGGAGGCCGTGGCATCGGCATTTTCTGCGACGCGACGCACTTCGGCGCTCCTTCGATTTTGGCCTCTACCGTCACAGTTCAGTCCGCGTGGCCCCCTGGATCACCCCGATGAAGTTTTGAGCCGATTTTTGTGGCAGCGCGTTCATGAGAGGTACGTCTTCGATTTCTGTGTTGATCACTTCGCTCTGTTTCGAGTTTTTGGTGGTGTTCCCGAGGTGCCTTTTGACCCCTTGTACTGTTGTGATGTTTGGGACAGCGGTGGAGTATTGTTGGGATTTCTCGGCCTACGGGCATCAGATCGGGGCGTGTGAGGACTCGATCGGCATCTATGCTTCGAGAGGAACGCGACCGTATATTTATCGGATTTTTCTGAGGTCATTTCGAAGGTGATATTTAAGCTTCTTCGTGGCTGTTTTCTGCAGATTGGCGGGTTGTGGGTAGTTTGACTTACCGCAATGTTATAATTGTATCTTGGCCTACAGGTGTCGGAACGAGGAGTTTAAATACTCGATTTGTATATGCTCGTCGCGAGGATCGCAGCCGTGATTTTTCTGGATTTTTTGGAGGACCGCACGCAGGTGAAAAATGCCCTTTTTTTGTGCTGGTTTGTAAAAACAGCAAGTGCTGTTTTGGGGTGTGTTTGTGGTGTTGATTAATTGTAGTACACTGAACTTTAGCAAATTGCGAAGTTCGAGTGTGTGGAGGGTTGAATGATACCCTTAGAATGTTTTTGTAAGCTTCCGGAAGGTTCTAGAAGGTTTCCGGAGAGTTTGGGCGCAAATCGGAAATTTTCAAAAATTTTGATTTTTTGGGGTTTTTGGCTTCGGGATCCGGATCGGATAGGCGCAATCCGGATCGTCCGCGCGAAACTGGAAATTCCACGTTCGGGATCCGGATCGGATAGGGCAATCCGGATCGTGCGGGTCTGGACAGCACAGTAAGAAACGAAATAACGTTTCTTGCAAGGGGCTTTTTGGCTTTTGTTACATGAGGGTTTTTAACCCTCGTCACTTCTCTTTTCCTCTCATTTTTGGAGAGAGTAAGAGAAAGTGCTAGAGAGAGAGAGAGAGAGGAAGAGATCTTGGATTTCCTTCTCCAACACCTCTCTCTACTTGGGTCCTTCTTCAACCTCCTCTTCTCCACCATTGAAGCTTGCTACAAGAGCTTGGAGGAAGGCTAGAACTTGGAGAAGAAGGAAGTTTGGAGCTCTTGTGCCTATCTTTTGCTTTTCCAAGGTGGGATTCAAGCTCAAAGAGGTTTAGAACACTTCTTTTTCATTTCTTTTGGGATTTTTGAAGGAAAACCTAGTTTTTTGGAAAACTAGGGTTTATTTTGGGGCTTTTTGACCTATAGCTTTTGGGGTGGAATTGATGGGTGTAGAACACTCTTGTAGGTTGGTTTTGAAACTTTTCTTGTTTGGATTTCGAGATTTAGCAAGATTTCTCAACCTAAGGTATTTTCCACCTATTTTCCTTATAATTTTAAGGGATTTTGTGATTAGGGTTTTGTGATGTTTTAACCCTTTGGAAACTTCTCTTAGGGCATAAGAGGAAGTGTGGGCTTCTTGGTAAGGATCCTTCATAAGGATTTGGCAACCTTTCGGTAGGTCTGACCTCACCGAAATGGGTGAACTCCCCCTATGTCTTCTATAGACTTTTAGGGCATCATTGTTATATTAAATATGCATCGTTTGATTTATCATGATTTATGATCATGCATTTGAACCCCTTCATGTGTAGAAAAATTCATACTCTATGTAGTAGAGGTAAACATTGTAGGTGCATGGGCACTTTGAGGGGGGATTGAATAGGAATTTTCGTGAACTTAAGCTTTTGGATACGAATAGAGAATAACTATACATGTTATAGAATTATTGAGATATGTTATGCATATGATCATGTGTAATTGGACATTTTGACATTAGGGCCATCTAGTGTTGTGAGATACAAGTAGAAAACTTCTAAACTTGTACAATCAAGATGAAATAGTCAGATTCCATGTTTGAGACATGAGGACAACTTGTAAATGTTTTACTCTTTCATTATGCAAGATAATGTTAATATTGTATATGAAACATTGACACTTGAAATACTATACCCCGACCTAAAGGTCGATGATGCTTTTCCGTGTTTTAGACACGATGACTTGCTATTCCGTGTTTCAGACACGATGATCGAGACTTGCTTGCTTGCCGTTTGTGCTCATTCGCACATGCTTGGTAGGGTCGCTCCCTCCAAGCCGGCACTCCGGAGTTGGCCATTTGCGACAGTATGATCGCCGTGCGGGATTGGGTGCCGATTGGGACGCCGTTGGATTGGCATAGCTCCTTGGGGGGTGCCACCATGGGACCATGAGGCGTGGCTCAAGCTTAGACTCAAAGAAAGTCTTCAAGAGAAAAGGATTAAGTTAACTAAACTTGACATTGAAATATCACTTAGATGATACATTCATGGTAGTTGGGCATACATGATAACAAACTTGACATTGGACACCACATAAATAATACTACTCATTGTAGTTGGACATTATGATAACATGATAGATTCATATCATCATTACTTTGTACATGAGCATAGAGGCATGATAGTAGTAGAGTACTTTACTTTACTCCAGTTGTTTATTACCTGCATTTTATTTCAGCAGTTATACTATCTTATGCCTCAGTTGACCTAGTGGTGTAATTCGCTTCTCTCGGCGGCTTACGCACTGGGAACTATTGATTAATAGTTCTCACCCCATTTGGGTTGTTGTTTTTCAGAGCCATCCGCAGCGGGAGGGGCTCGGGACCGTGGCAAGGGGTTATCGCATAGCTAGCTGATCCCCGTCGCACCACTCGAGGTGGTTGCGGGGCACCTTTTCTTTTGTTTTCTTGGAGAGGTGTCAGTGTATTTTGGCATAGAAACCACCCATGTATTTTGATAAGTTGTATTTGAAGGGACCAAATTTGTATATTGGATTTTAACTTCTTGTATGTTAGTTGTTATCTACTTTCCTCTTTGATGTATAGATTAGTTCTGTTGTGCTCTGATTACTAGTAGGATGTGTATATTGCTTCCTTTCCGCTTGGTTGTTGTAGACGCCTTGTGTGTACCGGGGGGTACCTTGTGCACGGCGGGTCTGTGCACGTGCCGGGTAGGCTTACGCTGGGGCCTGGGGCGTGACAGATTATATTGGTATCAGAGCCTAGGGTTGAGTCTTAGAGGACCTAGCAAACCTTAGGCTGGTTAGACCATAAGGATTAAGAACGTGAGAGACGGGGTCTTATATGATTACTGGGCGAAAGTAACATGATTGGGTCAATATTATAACTTCATAAGAGTTGGAGTTGATCGAAGTGGTTGCACCTTCTATTTCCTTGGAAGGTCTGGTTGGCGGCCGACAGCCTGACATCGGGAAATAATTGTGGCATGCTTCATTTGCTTTCGCATGATTGGGATTTGTTTTGAGTGGGGATGCGTTTCGCGTTGGTTATTTTAACCTACGCATTTTATGCCTGTTACAGTTTGTGATGCCTACGACTCGCTCCATGACGGCCAAGGAGGCCGATGCGGAGACATCCGCTACTTCCGGATCCAGTGAGGTCCGAGATTTGAGAGAGCAGTTGGCTATGCTAGCTGATGTAGTGGAGCGGCAGTCGGCTGCGGCGCGAGAGCAGGCTGAGGCTTCGCGTCGGCGGATGCAAGGATGCAGAGGTTGGAAGCTCTTTTGACCCAGCAGTTGGCGGCGAGGGGAACTCAAGACCCTTCGCACCCACCCGTGCAACGACAGGAGCACATGGGTGGAGGGACCGATGCACTTCGACCTGAGGTGCCCGAGTCTTCACATCACACTCCGAGTGCTGGGCGCCGGGAAGAGGTTGTGATGTCACCGCCAGTTCAGACTCCACCGGCGAGGACGGTCCTACCGATGATGGTAGCAGGAGAAGAGCGGGACCGACTCATGGCTCGTTTGAGGGAATTTCGGGAATCCAAGCCTCGGACATATAATGGAGAGAAACCCGATTATTGGGTTTTTGAGAAGTGGATTCTACACATGGAGAAACTTTTCCACGATACCTTCGTAGCGGAGGGGGACCGGGTGTGGTTGGCGACACACCATCTTGAGGGCGATGCTTACCAGTGGTGGGCGGACATTCGGGATGATCCCACGACCGATTTGGCGGCAATCACATGGCCGCGGTTCAAGAAGATGCTTGCAATGAAGTATTTTTCGGCGAGCGCAAAAAGGCAATGGAAAGAGACCTCCGCACCTTAAGGCAAGGAGACAAAACCGTGGCGGAGCACGAGAGGGAATGTACTCGGCTACTCAACTGTATTCCGCACGTTGTGAGGGACGACGAGTTTTAGTTCCCGATCATACCTTGGAGATTCGAGAGTTTTCCCCTAGCTGTCCTGTTAGGATTGGGGATTGGATCTTGCCGGCATCGACTTGGAGAATTTGATGTGGTTTTGGGCATAGATTGGCTCACAAGATATCATGCTACCATTGATTGTGAGAATCGACTCGTGACGTTTCGAGAACCGGGACAAGAGGAAATTGTGTTCAGAGGCTGCAAGAGTTCGCTGTTTGCGATGACTATCTCTTCCACCAGAGCAAAACAGTTGATTAGGAGTGGATGTGTCGCCTATTTGGCTACTGTTGTGGATAGTAGCAGTGAGACTCCGAGAGTGGAGAATATTCCAGTTGTGCGAGAGTTGTGGATGTGTTCCCGGCAGAGCTATCGGGGATGCCTCCGGATAGAGAGATCGAGTTTGTAGTGGATCTGATTCCTGGAACTACCCCAATCTCGAAGGCACCACATAGGATGGCACCGGCAGAGTTAAAAGAGCTCAAGGCACAGCTTCAAGACTTGTTGGAAAAAGGCTTCATCCGGCCGAGCGTTTCACCTTGGGGAGCACCAGTTTTGTTCGTCAAGAAAAAGGATGGATCACTTCACCTTTGCGTGGACTATCGTGAGCTTAACAAGGTCACAATTAAGAATAAGTATCCATTGCTGAGGATTGATGATTTGTTTGATCAACTCCAAGGATCAAGAGTGTATTCGAAGATTGACCTTCAATCTGGATATCACCAACTCAAGATCAAGCCCGAGGATGTTCCTAGAACGGCTTTTAGGACACTATGAGTTTACTGTTATGCCGTTTGGGCTCACAAATGCCCCGGCAGCTTTTATGGATTTGATGAACCGTGTCTTCAAGCCCTTTCTGGATAGATTCGTCGTGGTGTTCATCGACGACATTTTGGTGTACTCTCGAAGTGATGAAGAACATGAGGGTCACTTGCGGCAAGTGTTGCAATTACTTCGAGAGAAAGAGCTCTACGCCAAGTTGAAGAAATGTGAGTTCTGGCTACGAGAGGTAGCGTTCTTGGGTCATGTGATATCAGATAAAGGAATAGCTGTGGACCCCAAGAAAATTGAGGCAATTAAGGATTGGCCTAGACCGACGAGCATCACCGAGATCCGGAGTTTTATCGGTCTGGCCGGCTACTATCGGCGTTTTGTGAGGGATTTGCAAGGTTATCTACTCCCCTCACGCGACTAACGCATAAAGGCACCAAGTTTATTTGGAATGATGCGTGTGAGAGAAGCTTCAGGGAATTGAAGGAATGGTTGACAACCGCCCCGATTTTGGCTTTACCTACTGTAGGAGCAGGATATGTGATCTACAGTGATGCTTTCTTGAGTGGGTTAGGGTGTGTTTTGATGCAAAACGAGAAGGTCATTGCTTATGCCTCTCGTCAATTAAAGGACTACGAGAAAAACTATCCCACTCATGATTTGGAATTAGCCGCCGTGGTATTTGCATTGAAGCTGTGGCGACACTACTTATACGGTGAGCATTGTGAGGTATATACTGATCATAAGAGTCTAAAGTACCTCTTTACTCAGAAGGAGTTGAATCTTAGGCAGCGCAGATGGTTGGAGCTGCTTAAGGATTATGATTTGACTATTCTCTACCATCCTGGGAAAGCAAATGTTGTGGCGGATGCTCTAAGTCGCAGATCGATGGAGAACTTAGCAATGATAATCACTTACCAACAATCATTACTTCAAGATATGAGACGATTGGAGTTGGAGGTTGTGACACCCGAAACACCCATGAGATTGATGGCATTGGTGTTGCAACCGACCCTTATGGAAAGGATCAAGATGAAACAAGTCCAAGATCCTAGTTTGGAAAAGATTCGGGCTACACTTGTGGATGGCAGAGCAGGTGAGTTTCATGTGGATGATCATGGCGTACTTCATTTTCGAAGTCGATTTTATGTACCGGCGGATTTGGAGATCAAAGAAGAGATCCTGAAGGAAGCACACCGAGCACCTTATTCTCTTCACCCAGGTGGCACCAAAATGTACAGGGACTTAAGGTTACTTTATTGGTGGCCCGGCATGAAGAAAGATGTTGGAAAATTTGTGGCTCAATGCTTGACATGTCAACAAGTGAAAGCCGAGCACCGACTTCCCGTAGGCAAGTTGCAGAGCTTACCCATCCCCGTGTGGAAATGGGAGAGGATCACCATGGATTTTGTTGTTGGATTGCCACGCTCTCAGGCTGGGCATGATGCTATTTGGGTGATAGTGGATAGGTTAACTAAATCTGCTCATTTTATCCCTATCCATACTACTTGGTCTAGAGAGAAGCTTGCACAAAAGTGCCTTGATGAGATTGTGCGATTGCATGGAGTGCCTGTTTCTATAGTTCCGATCGAGATCCAAGATTTGCATCTCATTTTTGGAGGAGCCTTCACGAGGCCCTAGGCACGCAGTTGGATTTCAGTACAGCTTTCCACCCCCAGAGTGATGGGCAGTCTGAGCGAACCATACAAATCTTGGAGGACATGCTCAGGGCATGTGTTTTGGATTATCAAAGTGGTTGGCATCAATATCTATCGATGGCCGAGTTTGCCTATAACAATAGTTATCAAGCAAGCATCAAGATGGCGCCATTCGAGGCTCTTTATGGAAGAAAGTGCCGATCACCTCTTCATTGGAGCGAGGTGGGAGAACGAATGATTTTAGGCCCCGATGTACTCCAAGAGGCCGAAGACAAGGTTCGACTAGCTCGAGAACGTTTGATTTCAGCTCAAAGTCGACAAAAGAGTTATGCGGATAGGCGTCGGCGTGATTTGGAATTTCAAGTTGGAGACCATGTCTTCCTAAAAGTATCGCCGACTAAGAGGAGTCAAGAGATTTGGCATCCGAGGGAAGCTAAGTCCCCGATTTATTGGACCTTTTGAGATTTTGGAGCGTATCGGCCCCGTGGCTTATCGACTTGCTCTACCGCCTAACCTATCGGGAGTGCACAATGTGTTCCATGTTTCGACGCTCCGGAAGTATGTTTTTGATCCATCTCATGTGGTGGACTTCGCCCCATTGGAACTACGCGAGGACTTGAGCTTTGAGGAGCAACCGGTGAGGATTTTGGCTCGTGAGGTGAAGAAACTTCGGAATCGCGAGATACCTTATGTGAAGGTACTTTGGAGCAATCACGAGGATCGCGAGGCCACGTGGGAGCTGGAGAGCGCGCTGCAGGAGCGTTTCCCTCATCTTTTTCAGCTGGAGACTTGAGGTACTTGACTTCTAGTTTCGCGGACGAAACTCCTTTTTAGGAGGGGTGATTGTAGTACACTGAACTTTAGCAAATTGCGAAGTTCGAGTGTGTGGAGGGTTGAATGATACCCTTAGAATGTTTTTGTAAGCTTCCGGAAGGTTCTAGAAGGTTTCCGGAGAGTTTGGGCGCAAATCGGAAATTTTCAAAAATTTTGATTTTTTGGGGTTTTTGGCTTCGGGATCCGGATCGGATAGGCGCAATCCGGATCGTCCGCGCGAAACTGGAAATTCCACGTTCGGGATCCGGATCGGATAGGGCAATCCGGATCATGCGGGTTTGGACAGCACAGTAAGAAACGAAATAACGTTTCTTGCAAGGGGCTTTTTGGCTTTTGTTACATGAGGGTTTTTAACCCTCGTCACTTCTCTTTTCCTCTCATTTTTGGAGAGAGTAAGAGAAAGTGCTAGAGAGAGAGAGAGAGAGAGGAAGAGATCTTGGATTTCCTTCTCCAACACCTCTCTCTACTTGGGTCCTTCTTCAACCTCCTCTTCTCCACCATTGAAGCTTGCTACAAGAGCTTGGAGGAAGGCTAGAACTTGGAGAAGAAGGAAGTTTGGAGCTCTTGTGCCTATCTTTTGCTTTTCCAAGGTGGGATTCAAGCTCAAAGAGGTTTAGAACACTTCTTTTTCATTTCTTTTGGGATTTTTGAAGGAAATCTAGTTTTTTGGAAAACTAGGGTTTATTTTGGGGCTTTTTGACCTATAGCTTTTGGGGTGGAATTGATGGGTGTAGAACACTCTTGTAGGTTGGTTTTGAAACTTTTCTTGTTTGGATTTCGAGATTTAGCAAGATTTCTCAACCTAAGGTATTTTCCACCTATTTTCCTTATAATTTTAAGGGATTTTGTGATTAGGGTTTTGTGATGTTTTAACCCTTTGGAAACTTCTCTTAGGGCATAAGAGGAAGTGTGGGCTTCTTGGTAAGGATCCTTCATAAGGATTTGGCAACCTTCCGGTGGGTCTGACCTCACCGAAATGGGTGAACTCCCCCTATGTCTTCTATAGACTTTTAGGGCATCATTGTTATATTAAATATGCATCGTTTGATTTATCATGATTTATGATCATGCATTTGAACCCCTTCATGTGTAGAAAAATTCATACTCTATGTAGTAGAGGTAAACATTGTAGGTGCATGGGCACTTTGAGGGGGGATTGAATAGGAATTTTCGTGAACTTAAGCTTTTGGATACGAATAGAGAATAACTATACATGTTATAGAATTATTGAGATATGTTATGCATATGATCATGTGTAATTGGACATTTTGACATTAGGGCCATCTAGTGTTGTGAGATACAAGTAGAAAACTTCTAAACTTGTACAATCAAGATGAAATAGTCAGATTCCATGTTTGAGACATGAGGACAACTTGTAAATGTTTTACTCTTTCATTATGCAAGATAATGTTAATATTGTATATGAAACATTGACACTTGAAATACTATACCCCGACCTAAAGGTCGATGATGCTTTTCCGTGTTTTAGACACGATGACTTGCTATTCCGTGTTTCAGACACGATGATCGAGACTTGCTTGCTTGCCGTTTGTGCTCATTCGCACATGCTTGGTAGGGTCGCTCCCTCCAAGCCGGCACTCCGGAGTTGGCCATTTGCGACAGTATGATCGCCGTGCGGGATTGGGTGCCGATTGGGACGCCGTTGGATTGGCATAGCTCCTTGGGGGGTGCCACCATGGGACCATGAGGCGTGGCTCAAGCTTAGACTCAAAGAAAGTCTTCAAGAGAAAAGGATTAAGTTAACTAAACTTGACATTGAAATATCACTTAGATGATACATTCATGGTAGTTGGGCATACATGATAACAAACTTGACATTGGACACCACATAAATAATACTACTCATTGTAGTTGGACATTATGATAACATGATAGATTCATATCATCATTACTTTGTACATGAGCATAGAGGCATGATAGTAGTAGAGTACTTTACTTTACTCCAGTTGTTTATTACCTGCATTTTATTTCAGCAGTTATACTATCTTATGCCTCAGTTGACCTAGTGGTGTAATTCGCTTCTCTCGGCGGCTTACGCACTGGGAACTATTGATTAATAGTTCTCACCCCATTTGGGTTGTTGTTTTTCAGAGCCATCCGCAGCGGGAGGGGCTCGGGACCGTGGCAAGGGGTTATCGCATAGCTAGCTGATCCCCGTCGCACCACTCGAGGTGGTTGCGGGGCACCTTTTCTTTTGTTTTCTTGGAGAGGTGTCAGTGTATTTTGGCATAGAAACCACCCATGTATTTTGATAAGTTGTATTTGAAGGGACCAAATTTGTATATTGGATTTTAACTTCTTGTATGTTAGTTGTTATCTACTTTCCTCTTTGATGTATAGATTAGTTCTGTTGTGCTCTGATTACTAGTAGGATGTGTATATTGCTTCCTTTCCGCTTGGTTGTTGTAGACGCCTTGTGTGTACCGGGGGGTACCTTGTGCACGGCGGGTCTGTGCACGTGCCGGGTAGGCTTACGCTGGGGCCTGGGGCGTGACAGATTATATTGGTATCAGAGCCTAGGGTTGAGTCTTAGAGGACCTAGCAAACCTTAGGCTGGTTAGACCATAAGGATTAAGAACGTGAGAGACGGGGTCTTATATGATTACTGGGCGAAAGTAACATGATTGGGTCAATATTATAACTTCATAAGAGTTGGAGTTGATCGAAGTGGTTGCACCTTCTATTTCCTTGGAAGGTCTGGTTGGCGGCCGACAGCCTGACATCGGGAAATAATTGTGGCATGCTTCATTTGCTTTCGCATGATTGGGATTTGTTTTGAGTGGGGATGCGTTTCGCGTTGGTTATTTTAACCTACGCATTTTATGCCTGTTACAGTTTGTGATGCCTACGACTCGCTCCATGACGGCCAAGGAGGCCGATGCGGAGACATCCGCTACTTCCGGATCCAGTGAGGTCCGAGATTTGAGAGAGCAGTTGGCTATGCTAGCTGATGTAGTGGAGCGGCAGTCGGCTGCGGCGCGAGAGCAGGCTGAGGCTTCGCGTCGGCGGATGCAAGGATGCAGAGGTTGGAAGCTCTTTTGACCCAGCAGTTGGCGGCGAGGGGAACTCAAGACCCTTCGCACCCACCCGTGCAACGACAGGAGCACATGGGTGGAGGGACCGATGCACTTCGACCTGAGGTGCCCGAGTCTTCACATCACACTCCGAGTGCTGGGCGCCGGGAAGAGGTTGTGATGTCACCGCCAGTTCAGACTCCACCGGCGAGGACGGTCCTACCGATGATGGTAGCAGGAGAAGAGCGGGACCGACTCATGGCTCGTTTGAGGGAATTTCGGGAATCCAAGCCTCGGACATATAATGGAGAGAAACCCGATTATTGGGTTTTTGAGAAGTGGATTCTACACATGGAGAAACTTTTCCACGATACCTTCGTAGCGGAGGGGGACCGGGTGTGGTTGGCGACACACCATCTTGAGGGCGATGCTTACCAGTGGTGGGCGGACATTCGGGATGATCCCACGACCGATTTGGCGGCAATCACATGGCCGCGGTTCAAGAAGATGCTTGCAATGAAGTATTTTTCGGCGAGCGCAAAAAGGCAATGGAAAGAGACCTCCGCACCTTAAGGCAAGGAGACAAAACCGTGGCGGAGCACGAGAGGGAATGTACTCGGCTACTCAACTGTATTCCGCACGTTGTGAGGGACGACGAGTTTTAGTTCCCGATCATACCTTGGAGATTCGAGAGTTTTCCCCTAGCTGTCCTGTTAGGATTGGGGATTGGATCTTGCCGGCATCGACTTGGAGAATTTGATGTGGTTTTGGGCATAGATTGGCTCACAAGATATCATGCTACCATTGATTGTGAGAATCGACTCGTGACGTTTCGAGAACCGGGACAAGAGGAAATTGTGTTCAGAGGCTGCAAGAGTTCGCTGTTTGCGATGACTATCTCTTCCACCAGAGCAAAACAGTTGATTAGGAGTGGATGTGTCGCCTATTTGGCTACTGTTGTGGATAGTAGCAGTGAGACTCCGAGAGTGGAGAATATTCCAGTTGTGCGAGAGTTGTGGATGTGTTCCCGGCAGAGCTATCGGGGATGCCTCCGGATAGAGAGATCGAGTTTGTAGTGGATCTGATTCCTGGAACTACCCCAATCTCGAAGGCACCACATAGGATGGCACCGGCAGAGTTAAAAGAGCTCAAGGCACAGCTTCAAGACTTGTTGGAAAAAGGCTTCATCCGGCCGAGCGTTTCACCTTGGGGAGCACCAGTTTTGTTCGTCAAGAAAAAGGATGGATCACTTCACCTTTGCGTGGACTATCGTGAGCTTAACAAGGTCACAATTAAGAATAAGTATCCATTGCCGAGGATTGATGATTTGTTTGATCAACTCCAAGGATCAAGAGTGTATTCGAAGATTGACCTTCAATCTGGATATCACCAACTCAAGATCAAGCCCGAGGATGTTCCTAGAACGGCTTTTAGGACACTATGAGTTTACTGTTATGCCGTTTGGGCTCACAAATGCCCCGGCAGCTTTTATGGATTTGATGAACCGTGTCTTCAAGCCCTTTCTGGATAGATTCGTCGTGGTGTTCATCGACGACATTTTGGTGTACTCTCGAAGTGATGAAGAACATGAGGGTCACTTGCGGCAAGTGTTGCAATTACTTCGAGAGAAAGAGCTCTACGCCAAGTTGAAGAAATGTGAGTTCTGGCTACGAGAGGTAGCGTTCTTGGGTCATGTGATATCAGATAAAGGAATAGCTGTGGACCCCAAGAAAATTGAGGCAATTAAGGATTGGCCTAGACCGACGAGCATCACCGAGATCCGGAGTTTTATCGGTCTGGCCGGCTACTATCGGCGTTTTGTGAGGGATTTGCAAGGTTATCTACTCCCCTCACGCGACTAACGCATAAAGGCACCAAGTTTATTTGGAATGATGCGTGTGAGAGAAGCTTCAGGGAATTGAAGGAATGGTTGACAACCGCCCCGATTTTGGCTTTACCTACTGTAGGAGCAGGATATGTGATCTACAGTGATGCTTTCTTGAGTGGGTTAGGGTGTGTTTTGATGCAAAACGAGAAGGTCATTGCTTATGCCTCTCGTCAATTAAAGGACTACGAGAAAAACTATCCCACTCATGATTTGGAATTAGCCGCCGTGGTATTTGCATTGAAGCTGTGGCGACACTACTTATACGGTGAGCATTGTGAGGTATATACTGATCATAAGAGTCTAAAGTACCTCTTTACTCAGAAGGAGTTGAATCTTAGGCAGCGCAGATGGTTGGAGCTGCTTAAGGATTATGATTTGACTATTCTCTACCATCCTGGGAAAGCAAATGTTGTGGCGGATGCTCTAAGTCGCAGATCGATGGAGAACTTAGCAATGATAATCACTTACCAACAATCATTACTTCAAGATATGAGACGATTGGAGTTGGAGGTTGTGACACCCGAAACACCCATGAGATTGATGGCATTGGTGTTGCAACCGACCCTTATGGAAAGGATCAAGATGAAACAAGTCCAAGATCCTAGTTTGGAAAAGATTCGGGCTACACTTGTGGATGGCAGAGCAGGTGAGTTTCATGTGGATGATCATGGCGTACTTCATTTTCGAAGTCGATTTTATGTACCGGCGGATTTGGAGATCAAAGAAGAGATCCTGAAGGAAGCACACCGAGCACCTTATTCTCTTCACCCAGGTGGCACCAAAATGTACAGGGACTTAAGGTTACTTTATTGGTGGCCCGGCATGAAGAAAGATGTTGGAAAATTTGTGGCTCAATGCTTGACATGTCAACAAGTGAAAGCCGAGCACCGACTTCCCGTAGGCAAGTTGCAGAGCTTACCCATCCCCGTGTGGAAATGGGAGAGGATCACCATGGATTTTGTTGTTGGATTGCCACGCTCTCAGGCTGGGCATGATGCTATTTGGGTGATAGTGGATAGGTTAACTAAATCTGCTCATTTTATCCCTATCCATACTACTTGGTCTAGAGAGAAGCTTGCACAAAAGTGCCTTGATGAGATTGTGCGATTGCATGGAGTGCCTGTTTCTATAGTTCCGATCGAGATCCAAGATTTGCATCTCATTTTTGGAGGAGCCTTCACGAGGCCCTAGGCACGCAGTTGGATTTCAGTACAACTTTCCACCCCCAGAGTGATGGGCAGTCTGAGCGAACCATACAAATCTTGGAGGACATGCTCAGGGCATGTGTTTTGGATTATCAAAGTGGTTGGCATCAATATCTATCGATGGCCGAGTTTGCCTATAACAATAGTTATCAAGCAAGCATCAAGATGGCGCCATTCGAGGCTCTTTATGGAAGAAAGTGCCGATCACCTCTTCATTGGAGCGAGGTGGGAGAACGAATGATTTTAGGCCCCGATGTACTCCAAGAGGCCGAAGACAAGGTTCGACTAGCTCGAGAACGTTTGATTTCAGCTCAAAGTCGACAAAAGAGTTATGCGGATAGGCGTCGGCGTGATTTGGAATTTCAAGTTGGAGACCATGTCTTCCTAAAAGTATCGCCGACTAAGAGGAGTCAAGAGATTTGGCATCCGAGGGAAGCTAAGTCCCCGATTTATTGGACCTTTTGAGATTTTGGAGCGTATCGGCCCCGTGGCTTATCGACTTGCTCTACCGCCTAACCTATCGGGAGTGCACAATGTGTTCCATGTTTCGACGCTCCGGAAGTATGTTTTTGATCCATCTCATGTGGTGGACTTCGCCCCATTGGAACTACGCGAGGACTTGAGCTTTGAGGAGCAACCGGTGAGGATTTTGGCTCGTGAGGTGAAGAAACTTCGGAATCGCGAGATACCTTATGTGAAGGTACTTTGGAGCAATCACGAGGATCGCGAGGCCACGTGGGAGCTGGAGAGCGCGCTGCAGGAGCGTTTCCCTCATCTTTTTCAGCTGGAGACTTGAGGTACTTGACTTCTAGTTTCGCGGACGAAACTCCTTTTTAGGAGGGGTGATTGTAGTACACTGAACTTTAGCAAATTGCGAAGTTCGAGTGTGTGGAGGGTTGAATGATACCCTTAGAATGTTTTTGTAAGCTTCCGGAAGGTTCTAGAAGGTTTCCGGAGAGTTTGGGCGCAAATCGGAAATTTTCAAAAATTTTGATTTTTTGGGGTTTTTGGCTTCGGGATCCGGATCGGATAGGCGCAATCCGGATCGTCCGCGCGAAACTGGAAATTCCACGTTCGGGATCCGGATCGGATAGGGCAATCCGGATCATGCGGGTTTGGACAGCACAGTAAGAAACGAAATAACGTTTCTTGCAAGGGGCTTTTTGGCTTTTGTTACATGAGGGTTTTTAACCCTCGTCACTTCTCTTTTCCTCTCATTTTTGGAGAGAGTAAGAGAAAGTGCTAGAGAGAGAGAGAGAGAGAGGAAGAGATCTTGGATTTCCTTCTCCAACACCTCTCTCTACTTGGGTCCTTCTTCAACCTCCTCTTCTCCACCATTGAAGCTTGCTACAAGAGCTTGGAGGAAGGCTAGAACTTGGAGAAGAAGGAAGTTTGGAGCTCTTGTGCCTATCTTTTGCTTTTCCAAGGTGGGATTCAAGCTCAAAGAGGTTTAGAACACTTCTTTTTCATTTCTTTTGGGATTTTTGAAGGAAATCTAGTTTTTTGGAAAACTAGGGTTTATTTTGGGGCTTTTTGACCTATAGCTTTTGGGGTGGAATTGATGGGTGTAGAACACTCTTGTAGGTTGGTTTTGAAACTTTTCTTGTTTGGATTTCGAGATTTAGCAAGATTTCTCAACCTAAGGTATTTTCCACCTATTTTCCTTATAATTTTAAGGGATTTTGTGATTAGGGTTTTGTGATGTTTTAACCCTTTGGAAACTTCTCTTAGGGCATAAGAGGAAGTGTGGGCTTCTTGGTAAGGATCCTTCATAAGGATTTGGCAACCTTCCGGTGGGTCTGACCTCACCGAAATGGGTGAACTCCCCCTATGTCTTCTATAGACTTTTAGGGCATCATTGTTATATTAAATATGCATCGTTTGATTTATCATGATTTATGATCATGCATTTGAACCCCTTCATGTGTAGAAAAATTCATACTCTATGTAGTAGAGGTAAACATTGTAGGTGCATGGGCACTTTGAGGGGGGATTGAATAGGAATTTTCGTGAACTTAAGCTTTTGTATACGAATAGAGAATAACTATACATGTTATAGAATTATTGAGATATGTTATGCATATGATCATGTGTAATTGGACATTTTGACATTAGGGCCATCTAGTGTTGTGAGATACAAGTAGAAAACTTCTAAACTTGTACAATCAAGATGAAATAGTCAGATTCCATGTTTGAGACATGAGGACAACTTGTAAATGTTTTACTCTTTCATTATGCAAGATAATGTTAATATTGTATATGAAACATTGACACTTGAAATACTATACCCCGACCTAAAGGTCGATGATGCTTTTCCGTGTTTTAGACACGATGACTTGCTATTCCGTGTTTCAGACACGATGATCGAGACTTGCTTGCTTGCCGTTTGTGCTCATTCGCACATGCTTGGTAGGGTCGCTCCCTCCAAGCCGGCACTCCGGAGTTGGCCATTTGCGACAGTATGATCGCCGTGCGGGATTGGGTGCCGATTGGGACGCCGTTGGATTGGCATAGCTCCTTGGGGGGTGCCACCATGGGACCATGAGGCGTGGCTCAAGCTTAGACTCAAAGAAAGTCTTCAAGAGAAAAGGATTAAGTTAACTAAACTTGACATTGAAATATCACTTAGATGATACATTCATGGTAGTTGGGCATACATGATAACAAACTTGACATTGGACACCACATAAATAATACTACTCATTGTAGTTGGACATTATGATAACATGATAGATTCATATCATCATTACTTTGTACATGAGCATAGAGGCATGATAGTAGTAGAGTACTTTACTTTACTCCAGTTGTTTATTACCTGCATTTTATTTCAGCAGTTATACTATCTTATGCCTCAGTTGACCTAGTGGTGTAATTCGCTTCTCTCGGCGGCTTACGCACTGGGAACTATTGATTAATAGTTCTCACCCCATTTGGGTTGTTGTTTTTCAGAGCCATCCGCAGCGGGAGGGGCTCGGGACCGTGGCAAGGGGTTATCGCATAGCTAGCTGATCCCCGTCGCACCACTCGAGGTGGTTGCGGGGCACCTTTTCTTTTGTTTTCTTGGAGAGGTGTCAGTGTATTTTGGCATAGAAACCACCCATGTATTTTGATAAGTTGTATTTGAAGGGACCAAATTTGTATATTGGATTTTAACTTCTTGTATGTTAGTTGTTATCTACTTTCCTCTTTGATGTATAGATTAGTTCTGTTGTGCTCTGATTACTAGTAGGATGTGTATATTGCTTCCTTTCCGCTTGGTTGTTGTAGACGCCTTGTGTGTACCGGGGGGTACCTTGTGCACACGGCGGGTCTGTGCACGTGCCGGGTAGGCTTACGCTGGGGCCTGGGGCGTGACATTAATTATTGGCTGTGATGTTGGTTGGAGCATAGGCTTGCGCGACCGAGTACCGAGGGTGCGGTTTCGGCGGATTTTGATAGCGAGTGGCTACGCACTTCACCGACTTCGGCTTTGTCTGCGGAAAGCGATTCGGGTGGGTTGCTTCGTCTCCAGAACCGGTGGACGGTTCTCTAATTCTATCTGTTAGAATGCATGCATGTTTATGTACCCATATATGGCTGAAGGGTAAGCTTAGGAATGATAATTGTATAAGGAATTGCAAGATATATATTCATGTTATGACTTATGGGAACTTGCAAGATTTAGATATCCATGTTGATGGTTAAGGAAAGCTTACCTAAAGGAATATTGCTCTTTTGATTGATAGCATGTATGATTAAATGTACAATCTCTAGGATCGAGATGTAAGCAGGAGGAATGGGCTAGATCATGTAGATTGACATACTATAGTAGTGATATATTAGCATGCCATGTTAGCACATAGTCTTTTATGAGATTTAATTACTCGATGGGGTAGGATGATATATCTATGTGCGGGTATCACTCTGATGATTTATGATGGACCATGGATTATGGACAGGTGTAGTTGATTAGTGATTTTGGCATGTGATTATACCTATGTGGAGCTACTATTTGTTATACTCCCTTTTATTTTTCTTGAGGACAATTGCATGTTTGTATGAACATCTAGATAGGCCATCTTTTACTGCTACACTATCATGTTAGGACTTGACTTAGGAGAAACCATCTTTGCTTCTTTTCTCCTTTTTAGTCAGGCGTGTGGTTCATGTTGCTCGGGTTCGAGCAGGGGTTTGGGATAGTGTAGCCGGGATCTTGGAGTCAGAGACAGGTTGTACTTGATTGTGGATGGCAGGGTATTACGGCGACCGCAGATATTAGGCGGTTGGCTGGGTGTTGGTTATTATACCGGGTTGTGGATTGTGGATTGTGGGGTATTACGGCGACCGCGGATATTGGGCGGTTGGCCGGGTGTCGGTTGTAGTACCAGATTGTGGATGTCAGGGTATTGCGGCGACCGCGGACATTGGGCGGTTGACCGAAGGTTACTTGTGCATCGAATTGGGGGTCGGGTTTTCTTTAGTGGTTGGATTTTTCCACTTCGATCAGAGTCGTGATCCAATCCTGCTATATTATGATACGTGTGACAGAGATACTTTATTCGTGTGGGTCGCTCCCCTCGAGTGCCACTCCGGAGTGTGCAACAGATAGGCTTTGAGTTCTTGATACTATTTCTTTGTGTCGGTGTTATGCGGCAGTAGCATACCCGATGCGGCCGGCAGAGCAGGCAGTGCCAGTTTTTACTGGTACATGGATTAGGTTTATTCATGTAGGTACTTTTATTGTTGCACTCGTGCCTGGGGGCTGAGTGGAGTCTAGTAGATGTGATTAGACCAGTGCTAGTGTTGTTTGGAGCCATTTAGGTTGATGGTGGTCCCGGGTCGTTGAGAGTATTTCAACCGTTGTGCGAGATGCTTAAGGATCTTGAGTCTATCCGTTCTGAGAGAGAGCGTGGGTTTCGACTATAGCCTGCATGTGCCACTATTCGATAGCGAGTTAGTCCGATTGGACACCCTATGTTGATGTACTAGGGAGGCGCAGGCTTGACTGGACTAGATGTGGCAGTCAGCTCGATTGGGTCGATTGAGCACCTCGTGTGCGAGTGGCTGCATATCTTTCATCGGTTTTCCCCATTGAGCATTTAGATAGAGGCATGGTAGCTGTTAAGTATCTCCAGCGTTCTTGTTCAGTCTTTACTGCATCGTTATCTTATGCCTCTAGTAGACTTAGTGGGCAGACCGTCGGGCCTGGTGGCGGTATCCACTGAGAACTACGTGTTGGTGTAGTTCTCACACCCGTTGGGGGTTGTGACACCCCCGGAATTTGGATTAGTCCTATATATAAATGATATAATAGGACTAAATCTCTTAACCCGGCTATAGCATTTTGGATGGTAGCAAGATCCAAAAGGTTATGAGAGTTAAGCGTGCTAGAGCTAGAGTAGTTCTAGGATGGGTGACCCCCTGGGAAGTGGGGCGTCACAATTGGTATCGGAGCCATTCACCAGCCGGAAATGTGAGATGAGTCTCGGCTGAGCCAGGGTTATATAGCGGGTAGAGCGAGGCTCCCCGGCTAATGACCGTTGTGGGTGGAGTGCAGCTCCCCACAAGGTCGGCTAAGGCTAGCGAGACGAGTCTCACATCGCCTGGTGCTTGTGAGTGTGCTTGAGCCTGACGTGGACGTCAGGGCTTAAAGGGGGGAAGAATGTGACACCCCCGGAATTTGGATTAGTCCTATATATAAATGATATAATAGGACTAAATCTCTTAACCCGGCTATAGAATTTTGGATGGTAGCAAGATCCAAAAGGTTATGAGAGTTCAGCGTGCTAGAGCTAGAGTAGTTCTAGGATGGGTGACCCCCTGGGAAGTGGGGCGTCACAGGGGTTCTCCCCCTCCTTTTTCTTTCCTCTCCTTTGTTTTGCAAAGTCATTTGCGGGTGTTGCTGATTCTGCTGTTGCTGTTCGAGGCGAGGGAGCCGCGGGCTAGATCCCTATCTGTCTTTGGAGAGTAGCTGTACCCCACATTGGAGACTTGTAGTACAGTCAGTAAATTATTTTATTTCCACTTTTGAGAGACTGATGTATTATGAGGATCTGACTTATACTGAGAGCCTGTACACTGATGTATTATTTTAGTTTACCTCCCTGTTGAGTTATTGGTTATTGTTTCAGAGGATATTGTATAAGGATTATGTTTGGGAGATGGATATTGTATCTTTATTTCCAGTTGTACAGTGTTGGATTTGAGTTTTTCACCAGTTTATTTTATAGCTCTGATATCTATTTAGCTGTAGTTTTATCTTTGCAGGTTGGACGCTTCGCCTATACGGGGTATTCCGTATAGGTGGCGGATCTGTTGGCGAGCCCGGGTCACAGTTTCGACCCCGGGGCGTGACAGTCTGTTGGAGAAAGGCTCCTACAGGCTATAGTCTAATCCACGATCTCTCAGATTGGAAAACTCACTATGCTCAATCAGCTCACAATAAGGTCGGAGAACTCTCAACGACTCAAACTTAAATGCCACAAAGTCAAATGATTTCAGTATCTCGATCAACAATACCATAATCAATACTCGGCCCCCAGGCACGAATATAAGTGCAACCCATAAAACCAAGATAACTCAGACCCTCCACTCAGGTGAGAAGAAATATATGAAGTCAATAATATAAAAATCATTTTATAGAAATTCCAATTTTAAGAAAACCTTCTTTCAAAAAATCAGATTTAAGAAATTAGTTTGAAAATCATTTGTAAAGTTTTCCCAACCAAAAGTGTGACCAACATCAGGGGTTTCTAGGTTTAGTTTCCATAACTATCTAAGTCCACTCTGCCCCCAAGCTCTAGTATAAATGCAATCTACACTACCCCAATTACTCAAACTCACTTGGAAACAGCTATCACAGTCGGAAAAGGAATACAAGTAGTGTAGAAAATCCAATTGCAAGATAGAATACTAGAGTTGAGAATTTTCTAAAGTTCTGATACATGCAATATATATATGACAAGGGGGCTAGTCAAGTGTTCCGCCACTTTCATGCCAATTTCGCAAAATCAAAACGTTGATTTTTACAGATTTCTATTGAGTACCGGTACGCAAAAATATTAGTACCGCTACACAACTTTTTCAACATCAATACCGGTACTACTCTCCTAGTTCCGCAAAATCCGAGAGTTGATTTCTTCTCTGCGCAATTAGATATCAGTATTCCAATCTTTGTTCTGGTACTCATTCTAGAATATGTAGTTTCAACATATTTGACTTTTTGGAGCTTGTTTTTATGTCGAGTTTGTGCCGAAAACACTCTGAAAACTCTTGAAACGTTGCTGTATTTGTAGAAATTCAATGCACTACATATACATTCTTATTATAAGAAGGGATCATTTAAGCGCATAAAAATAGAGATCTAGAATAAGTTCATATCTGAAGTTGGTTCCGTATAATTAAGACAACAAATAGTATAAATATGATATAAAACTTCATTGTATAATGATGAGTATGAATTCATAAATTTTAATGAATAACATTTTTTTTTCCTTTGCACCTTAGATTGAGTCAAATCCGGAAGTGAGTTCAGTACAAAAGTGAATCATCATAATCTTTTCTAATTTTTTTTCTTTTATTTTTCTATTTTTCTAAATTTTCTTCTATTTTTCCTTTAATTTTCATAATTTCTTATTTTTATTCTTTAAATTTTCTTAAAAATGAAAAAATATTCAATAAATTTCAAAATTTTCTAAAAATTCAAAAGCTTTCAACAAAATTTATAAATCAATTTTGAAGCCAACAAATCGTAAGACCTCATATACCCCATCCTCTGCATTAGCTAACCACCGACCCACACCACCGTTCTCCCAAAGAGAGTTCAACCATCGATGGTGGCATGCAAATGCTCTCCAAAATCAATTCGTCAAAATGCTCAGAAGGGAATAGAACAAGTTTGCAATAGGCAAGAGATTTAGCTGTTCTGACTGCAAAAGTACATTATACATAGCAAAATTCTTCCCGGTCGTTTTGCATCCAGAGCCCCACCAGGTTCTTGAAATAAAACAATATATTCAACAAGTGGGAAGTACTAAACTACATCTTTCTGTTGCTGTGACTGTATCAGGATTCTAGTTCATAGAATAAGGAAAAGCACTCAAAATGAAGGGGCAATCGAAGACAGGCAAAACCTCAAAACAGCTGCTGATGGTCTCAAAAGATTATACCAGGTTGCTGATGGTCTCATAAGATTATATCAGGTAATTCAAACTGTTTGGGTTCAATATTACTATGCACTATCTCTATTCAGAGCGAGGCAACAGGAACACAAAACCCGAGTTTTCTCGAATTAGTGGAGGTGGTTCCACGTCAGATATGTCAATCTGCTCCATTGATTTTGATATGTCGTCGACCGAAAAAGGTATGCTGCATGCCCAATGTATATTAGATGAGTAACCAGAATGATCAATAAGAAATACGAGGACTTTTCTGAAATCATAATGTCAACGTATTCATAGATTAACAGTTGTAACCTTGAATCATCATCCAACAAGAATGAGTTGCTCACAGGATTGTTTGAGTCTTCGGTCATCAGCACCCTCATATTTGATATAACCTAATTAAGAATTAACATCAGAAATAAGCTACTGAGAAATTCAAAAGTGGAATGTTTTATTGCAATAGCATTTGATAGAAAGTCTCTAATATTTGTTAACTTACCTCAGGTGATACACTATGTGTACCATATTTATCATCCCAATACATTGTACTGATCCTGTATAGCTGTTGTATACTAAGTACCTGCCAATGGAGCAATAGAGCTGGTTGATAAAATGAAGTTCTTTTTAGCATGCAAAAAGAAACATGAAAAGGCTTTCACTCACTGGGCATAGGTCATGGCTTATTTCATCCAACGTCTTCTTTGGTTTTTGATGGATGACCTTGAAAAAGTAATAAATATTTTCATTTTTTCAATCAGAAAGAAAGAAAGGTAGTTGTTATGGAACACTAAATTGCACAAATAACTCTAACATGCATTGACACTGCTACAGATGACAAAGCACAGTGAGCCTCAGTGAGCTGACAAGTGCAACTTTTTAAAATGTTATTGGGCTACCTACTCGTGAAAATACATAAATTTGACTAAGGGTCAGACTTGCAGTGTCCATTGTATAGGATTCAGCCAACAACCCAATGCTTTACAGACCGAAAAAAAAAAAGCCTTTCTCAAGAGTTAGTGTTGATATATCAGAATTCACTCAGCAATTTACTGTTCCTACATGGCGAAAGAAAATAGATATTTCTTTCCCAATAAAAACCGGAAACATAAAAGAATTGTTTACCAGGAACCCAATAGCCTGCCTGATATGCTTTAGCTCATCCCAAGCTGAACCTGCATACTGCATATTTTCGAATAAAGTTAGACAATGAGAAATTATGTTCAGAAATTAGAGCAACGAAACTGGCATTAAAGAGGATCCTTTCCAAAATGATTCACAAATAAAATCACTCTTTTAGCAAACCATCAAAGACACTGCTGCGCCTTCAAAGGCCACAGATGAAGTAGCAAAGAGAAATGAAAAAAGGGAAAATAGAAAATAGTTGAGAGGAGCATATGAGGCAAGGATTTAAATGCTCATCGGCATAGGCTGTATCCACTGTGCTGTATCATGCTAAAAAACATATCGACATGATACAACCTTCTTGCTTATGGCATAGTTCAAAACTCTTTTTTTTAAATTATTAAGTTCCTCAATAAAGTTCAAAAGATTTGATAAAGATACATAATAAGACATTAGAATATTTTATTGCTAAAGAAAATAAATATTTCATGCCATTATATGTCGGCACATATATATTTTTTGTGACCGACACGCATCAGCACGTCCCGACACGCACCAGGCCAACAAGTTTTTGGCACAACCCCGTGCCAAAGATTTAAGTATCCATCGACACGAGCCGTATCCACCGTGCCATATCATACCAACAAGATACCGGCACGATACAACCCTTATGCCAATGGCACAACTCAAAACCCTTTTTTTAAAAAATTATTAAGTAATTTTCTCAATAAAGTTCAAAATATTTGATAAAAATACATAATAAATAATTAGAAAATTTTGTTGCTAAAGAAAATAAATATTTCATGCCATTATGTGTCGGCACGCATGTATTTTTTGTGACCGGCACTCATCGGCACGCACCGTGTTATACCGTGCCGGCAAGTTTTTGGCACGATCCCTTGCCACAGCACTTAAATCCTTGCCCTGTGCCACGGCAGTTTAATAATGGAAATAATCTAATGTTTCGAAGTTGAAAAAACTAATTCCTCTTTACCAATGAAGTTTTCACATTCAAGCACTTGGTTACTCGATCGTAGGGAAAAGTCAAATGCCCACATAATATGAGATATATCCCATTGGGACATGTAAGAAAAGCCAGCTAGGAAGCATAATAGTAATTTTATCAGCCAATTGGTGCTCCTGACCTTTTCCAGAAAATGATATATAAGCCAACAAATATAGACAGAGCAAAAGAACATTGCAAGACAATATTCTTTTTCCGGATAAATTGCATTACCAATCCCTGAACTTCTGGCCAAGTTTCAGATTGATAAAATTTTAAGTTGAAAATTTTGAAAGTGCTTCGATTGAGTCCTTGCCTAAGAGAAGTTTCTGCCTGCATCTGGTGCATTTGCACATTTTTACACCACAAATCCTCTAGCCCTTCATCCAACTCATATTTTCAATCCCATCATTCAATTTCCAAGTAAAGAAATGCTACAACTCAAAGGTGGTAGGAATAGAAATATGAGATGAAATCGAAAACTCATGTAAATCGAAAGTACATGTGCGCGATGTACAATACTTCAGGTTCATGCAATAAATTTTCCTCTAACAATAAATTACACCAAGGACTAAATTAAAACACTTTCAAAAGTTTGGAGTGTCTACTATCTTCCTTAAAAGTTTGAGAGTCAAACTAAAACTTAGCAGAAAGTTTTGGGACCAGTGGTGCAGTTTCCCCTTTTTTTCTTGTAAAATAGTTCGTAATAGCATTGTCATTCCTTCGTTATTTTCTATTCCTCCATTGAGACCATGACAAATACATAATAAATGAATGTTGGAAGCCCAAACTCGTCTCGAGAGGACTACCATGAGAACTTACTCAGATAACAATGTTTGTTCTTCTTTCTCAAGAATACTTGGCTAGTACAGGTTAATGAAAAGGCTGTAGAGATTCCCTAGATGTACACATCGAGGCTTAATTTATCGTTGATGATTGCGAAAAGTGGGGTGGCTAAATTTTGTAAACTTAGGCAATGTTTGGTTGACGGATAAAAAGGGAATAACCCATTTTATCCTGTTATTCCTGCCAAATGACATGTTTTGGTCGGGATATTTTATCCCGGTCAAACCTTGCTATTCTCGATTATCTCGGAATAGATTGGGAGAAACTATTCCACCATTTTGATGGAATAGTGCTATTCTAAAAATTAATTCTAAACTTTATTAAGATTATAAATTGAATTAAAACTATTATGTAGATATAATTTATTATATATTATAATAAATTATTTTTATTATAAAATTAGTAATTATATATATATATATTAATACATATTATTTTTATTTAAATGTTATAATAAATTATACTTAAATATTTTAATGATTTATTTTTATTAAATTTAAGTTTAAGTAGCAGTTGAAAAAAAAATTATTTTTATAAAAATATTTTTATTAAATTATAATTTATAATAAATTATTTTTATTGAGTATAATAATAAATTATTTTACAATAAATTATTTTTATTAAATTATATTTTATATTAAATTTAACCATCACTTTTTCACTATCCTCTACTATTCCATAAAATTAACCAAACACAATTTCAGTTATTCTTAAGAATATCAGTATTACAAACCAAACACAATTATATTTTTATTCCTAACTATCCCGGAATAGTAAGCTATCCTAGGGATAAAAAAATTTATCCCAAAGTTCGTTATCCTCGAACCAAACGGGACCTTATTATGTTTCTTTATCAAATATTTTGAATTTTATTGAGAAAATTATTTAGTAATTTTAAGAAAAAAGGGTTTTGAACTGTGCCATCGGCATGAGGGCTGTATCGTGCTAGTATCTTGTTGGCACGGTACGGCACGGTGGATACGGCTCGTGCCGATGCATACTTAAATCCTTGATTGATCATGAAACATCTAAATCAAGGAACCAAAATGGTGGAAATGTACATCTATTCGGATGATGTATTTTCAACATGACATTAAAATGAGATCGTAAAGTGCATGAAGTTTGCTACTGCAGGTGCTGACTGCTAGAATATGAAGAGAGAAATTTTCTAATGAATTTACTGTTAGGGAAGCCAAATACCTAAATCAAATGACAACCTTCAAGTAGACTATTTTTGCAGCTCTAGAAATTTCAGGATGCTCACTGCAAATTTGCTTGTACCTACTCTACTGACATGCCCAAAGCATTAATGCAAGTCCTTTGCCTGTGTAATGCACCGAACTTCTGCAAATTGCGGAGTTCTAGAGAGAAATAGTGATTGAAACTATTTCCTATAACCTCAAGGGTGTTTGAGGGTCATTCGAGTGTTTTCGGTGCAAAAACAGCGTGAAAACGAAATTCAAAGAGTCAAATATGCAAACTACAGAATTTACATTGAGTACTGGTACTGGAATGGAGTACCGGTATCCAGCTATGAAGAGTTGAGGAAAACTCTCGAGTTTTGAGGAAATCACCTGAGTACAAGTACTGATGTTTGTAAGTACCATCACTTATATTTGAGAGTACCGGTACGCAATAGAAATATGAGAGAAACAATGTTCGAGTTTTGCGGAACTCACTCGAGTATCGGTATTGATGTTTAAGAGTACCGATACTGATATTTGTGGGTATCGATACGCAATAGAAACCTGAGAGAAAAACCGTTCGAGTTTTATGCAAGGATTTAAGTATCCATCGACACGGTCCATATCCACCGTGCCATGTCGTGCCAACAAGATACCGGCACATTACAACCCCTGTAGCGATGGCACAGCTGAAAACCCCCTTTTCTTTAAATTACCAAGTAATTTTCTTAATAAAGTTCTAAAGAATTGATAAAGATACATAATAAGTAATTAAAAAAATTTATTGTTAAAGAAAATAAATATTTCATGGCATTATGTGTCGGCACCCATGTATTTTTTTGTGACCGGTACTCATTGGCACTGCTCGACACGCACCGTGCCGGCAAGTTTTTGGCACGATCCCATGCCACGACACTTAAATCCTTGATGTATATGCAAAGAAAATATGAAGTTAATATCCTCCAAGGCTCCGACCTTATAACATGATAGAGCCCATCTTCAATAGTGCTATCCCATGGATGTACTTGCCACAGCATCCCCTCATGCCGATTAGCCATTAACATAGCTGAAATGCGAAGCAAAGCTCGACAAGAGAAGCGAAGATCATTTCAGTGGTTGCACCCACTAGGAACTTGTTTAAAGTTCTCACCCCGTTGTTGTTTACCCTTTTTCAGGTACCACTATAGTTGGTGTAGTGCGAGAGCAAAGCAAAGGTGTCGCGGGATAGATAGACCAAGTGAGAGATTTAAAGAAAACCCTTTTGCAAAACAATAAAAAATTGTAATATTTTGGGAGATGAATCGGATAATGTAAACTTTACGTTTAAGGTTCAGTTTAATGGATTAGATGTTTAGTTGTTTAACTCTAATGCTTTATACATATCCATTTCGTACAAATTTGTATAAGTTGGATGGTTATTACCGCTTCGTTCGAGGGGGGGGACCTTATCCATTCGGCAGGTCTATGTGCGTGCTCGGGGCGTGACAGCCTGCCTTCGCATTGGCCAGGAGTCAAGCCCAAATTTCTAGAGAGTTGAATCATGGTCCATATCATGCCAAAAGAAGCCATGAATGGTGACTCTGATGACAGCAATGACTATCAATTTCAAATATAGAAATCACTTTGGTAGAAACTGTTTGGTCCACTTTATCTATTTGCATACCTCCATAACAAGTGATTCTAATTTCCGGGCATTATTTTTTATATTATGTATCTTTACTCTGGGTGCTTCATTAATAACTACATAATTATTTGATCTGCTTAATTTTCCAACTATAGGATTTTGTTAGTTACGGAAATACCTAGCATTTCCTATATATAGATGTATGTCTATTTGTACATCATACTTGTATTAAGGGAACTGTTCCATAAGTAGCACCTGAGACCATATTGCTGATGTTTTAGTTAAGATTACTCAAAAAATAATCGTGAGTTTAAAAGTTCATCCAAATTATTCAGAACTAATTGATGTTTTAGTTAAGATTACTCAAAAAATAATCGTGAGTTTAAAAGTTCATCCAAATTATTCAGAACTAATTGATGGAACCAATCTATTTGTCACAACTAACTTAAGCCAGCCTTCAATTTTCTTTCAAAATGTAGGCTATATGTTAATTCTAAAGATTTGTTAGTGCCTTATTGTCCATCCGAATTTGCTTAGAATTTTTCGTTTTCATAAATTTCACTAAAAAAATTTAACCAGAAACCATTGATCACTCAAAAATTTTGATTCACATTTTAAGGGCTTCGTCCATATTTATAAAAGATTGTGCTCGACGTTTTTCAAATCAATATAATTTCAATGACACCATTGGTCACCAACCTTTTGGTGAAAATTCATTTAGGACACCGAACTTTAATTTGTTTCGATTAAGGCATTGAACTCTAATTTTACTTTCAATTGGGTCATGCTTATTCCTTTTCAATACCATAATTTATGGTCCAATTTCATTCAGCAAGTATGAAAATTGCTAGTTTATTATTATTATTATTATTGCTTTCTAGTCATGAAAGCTAGCTTAGTAGTAACATGTCATATTAAAGCAGCTTAATCACAATTTTCTTTACATTATTTTAGATTTCTGGGAGAAACTATGATTCAACAGGTGACACTTTAAATCGTCAGAGATTTTGGACATTATTATAGTGTTAAAAAGCCTTTTAAACATGTTAAATGACCATCATAAGAAATATCACGGGTTTGTTAGTTACATTTGCATGGAGAGCACATGCCAAAAATGAATTCCAGTACTTTGAACTCAAAAAAAAAGCTAACAAACCAACAGATTAATTCGCTTAGCTCAAAAATAAGCAACCAAATTATAGTGATTACCCCAATGTTATAGTTCATGGGAAGTTCAGTGACTACCCCAATGTTTAACCCAACATTTTTCAAACATACAAGAAAGAAAATATATGCAATCTAATAATTGGTGAATAAAAATTTAAAAAATTAACGCATTTAAGCATAAAAGAATAGCCAGAGTCTAGTCTTTTATTTCTCAATTAATTGAAAAGGACTAGATAAACTCTATAGGCCCTCAATATTGATCTGAAAACATTACCCAACTAGTTTGACTCATACAAAATTGTTCAGGTACAGTCAACTTTGAATTTCTATGTTTTTGGTCTGTCACCCCTTTTTTTAAAAAGAAAGTATAATTCAATTTTAGTTGTTGCTCATGGAGAAATGCAAAAAACCTTTAGTTTAAGTGAGAAAACTTTGTTATTTTTAACTCTTGTAAATTTTTAAAAACCTCACAAAAAGAGTGTTGATGGGCTTTCAAACTCTTTATGCGCATTCGGCATTGTTGCTTCTAATTTTCCATAACACAAAAACCCTATGCATGGCTATTCACCAAATTATGGAATCAGGGAAGCGGTAACTACAACTACTAATTGAGGGAGTTTGATAATTTTATAGAATCTGAAAATCAAACAGGAGTTTGGCAAAAACAAAAAAGAAGACTGTAGAAAGTGAAAACACCCTGATTTGAAAGCAAAAACACCCTGTAGTAAAGTGTAAAGCCTACAACATGAATCAAAATTTAAGACATTTACCTCGTCAGTTGCTTTGTAGCACCAATGTTCAAGTTCAGCTAGTCCTGCTTTGACGTACTCACCATTACTAAATGAACAACATTCTCTTCTTAATAGAAGACTGCATTCAAAAAGAGGAGAACATTATGAAAAGCAGATCTATCAAGATCATGCATCATGAAAACAATACAAAGAGCCCAGACCACTACCTGTTAAATAGCTGCACATTTATGAAGGAAAATATCTGCGTAAACACCTTTCGCACTAAAAAGGGAGGCACCTAGAAACAAATAAACATAAGCTGAAGTTGGGGGAATTTATATGTACACTATGTAATCGAAATTTATATGTACACTATGTAATCGAATAAGCACAATAAAAAGGCCTTGCACAGAATTGAAGGAATGAATCTGTTCACAGGTTTGGACACATCAAAACAAAACAATGCTCTATGCAGAAATCAACTTAATCTATTAATCTGATTAAAATTGATAATCAAAACAAATGTATTTGCTTGGAAGAGCAATCAAGGAAAATAGTCTGTCAAAGAAGCACGGTCAATGGCGTATATACTAACATGATTTGCTTTCAATGTATTCAAGAAATTCCCAAGACTCTTTACGATCCCTTGCCAGTGAGCAATAAGCGCTTGCTGGGCTGCAGCATTCATAAGTGAACGAGAAGATCCTTTCATTAAACTTGCCCTTGATGTTCTTGGTGCCTGTAAAATTCATGTTAAGGGGAATAAATGAAAACAAGCCAAATATCAGAATTGTAATTTTTTTTTTTTTTTTTTTTTTGAGTAAAAGTGAAGCTGATTTAAAATAAAAGGGGAAGTAAATAACATCATAAATGACCAAAATAACAAAGTTCTACATTTTTTTTCACCATAAACAAATCATGCTTACTTGAATGCACAAACCGAGCAACGGAGATATCTCTTTCTTCAAATTATCCCGAATCATCCCATATATCTTTTCTACATATGCAGTTAGTTGTTGTTTGAATAGCAAGGCAGGGTACTTGGCTTCCACTTGTCGCAATGTATCTACTCGGCCAACCAAACTCCCATTCACAAAAGAAAGATTCACGCCTTGAGGGGTTCCCCGAAAACTCTAGGTCAAGAGTAACACACAGGAAAAAAGTAAGCCTTCTAGTCAGTTTCAAGATAAAATCTTCTACTATTTAGGGTGTATAAAATGAGAGGTACTTGAGTCATCCTTCCAAAAAGAGTAGCTGACGATGACCGCCGGCGTTGTGGGGCCATGCCTGCTGCTCCCCCCGCTTTCAATGTACGTTGGAGTAGTAATAACAAAGTCGAAGCATTGGAGAGCCAATACGCTAAGACGTCATTATTGTCCTGGGTCTTGAACATTTAAAGAGCAACAACTCAGTATGGCCGGCTATTCTCATTAGTAAACAATAATGGGCCAAAACTACAGTTCTATTCTCATTAGTAAACAATAATGGGCGAAAACTACAGTTCAAACCTCAATAGCATGGCCTATTGTTTGAATGATACGGTCGAAAACACTTGTGCGCTCAACTTCAAATGATCTCCAATGAAGAAGGCACTTGTATATGATACAGGCAGCAACCGGTCTACTCCCCGCAAAGCCCAAATGTTGTGCAATACATCGGATTAACAAGTCCTGATTTTCCTGCGCATAGTAACCAATTAATCAAATGAAGATTGATACACAGATTTAAAGTTATATATACTAAAGGACTCTTAGCAGGAAAGGAGTTGATCTAAAATTAACAATACCTGCTGTTTTTCATTGAGAGATTTCTGTGGTTTATCATCAACTTCAGAATGTTCCCTCACGGTGGAGAAGCCATGTTGGTCCTGAAACAGCATTTAGAGAATGTCATTCAAGTCTCTGGTAAGTAATCTCATAAATCTCCATGCAAAGTATAGTAGTATCAGAAACTTGAGAGTTCATAAAGGCGAATTCTTACTGCAGCTGTCTTTGTGTCGCCGACCAGGATATGACCACTCTCAGAATTCCTCTGTAAAAATATAAACAAATCATTATTAAGTTTAAATTAAGTAAAACTTGTCACAGCGAGGCTAAAATTAGAATTTTGTTACAATTACCTGCAAAATGGATTTAGAACGTCCTGATAAAAGTTTATTCGGAGCCATCGAGACAGCTTGTTGGCGCAGTACTTTATTTTCCGATTCCACATTTGATATCTTCTCTTCAAGCCTAGTTCAGAGAAGAAAAGTTGCTTCTAAGACAATTTTCTTCTTAACTTTTTCAACGTCTAAAATGCATAGAAAAAGTTGGGATGCGAGAAATGGCAAGATAGTACATAAAAACTTAACCTGTTCAAAGAATCCTGAAGTTGACGAAGTTTTCCCTCTGCTTCCTCAAGTTTCTGTTGTCTTTCTTCACTTGTTTTTTGTGCATCGACAAATCTGTTTTCCACAACCACTGCTCTTTGTTTTTCTGCTAGTAATGATGCCTATAAGAAACTCGGCAGAATAAAGCGATAGAGATGTTAGCGGCATCAGTTGAATGGTCAAAAATCATTGCACTTAAGAAAAACAATATATAGGGAAAGAAGGCGATTTTCTATGAGAATCCAAGTCACCAGGGCTGGTTAAATTGACAATAAGCTTGTTAGGATAGATCCACTGCTGATTATATGGTTAAGTAATTTTCATATGCTTCATATGCATATCACTTCAAATCTATGAAGCACACATACGAATATGGGGTGCCGAAAAATTACCAGCACGGTACGGCACGGTGCGTGCCGGGCCGTGCCGATCACAAAAAATGCATGAGTGCCGACACATAATAGCATGAAATATTTATTTTCTTTAGCAACAAAATTTTATAATTGCTTATTATGTATCTTTATCAAATATTTTGAACTTTATTAAGAAAAATTACTTAGTAATTTAAAGAAAAAAGGGTTTTGAGGTGTGCCATCGACACAAAAGTTGTATCGTGTCGGTATCTTGTTGGGACGATACGACACAATGGATACGGCCCGTGCCGATGGATACTTAAATCCTTGCTTCTACATGTCCCGCCTTACCAGTGCCATATCCATTATTTTTTCTATTTCTTGAAAAATTGTAATACTTAATTCCCGTATTGGATACCTATTGGCGGAAAACAACACTAAAAATGAAGCATCTATACTTCGTAGCTTCAAAGTTTGAGTTTCTGGTCAAACTTTGAGGGAAAAAGTTACTTGTCTAACATTAGAACATTTTGCTTCCAAAAGAATTGGAGAAGGATTCTACAGTTAACTGTTTCTGCTGAGACAAACAAGTTTCTAGTAATAAACTACAGAGGGAAAGATAGAAAGTAAGCATATACACATGCACGTAGATCTGGCAATATTACATGTTTGTTCTTCAAGAGAAACTAACAAGTAAAATTTCCAAATACCTTTAATTGTTCCACCTCTGCCGTCAAAAAATCAATCTTTTCAGTGTCTTGAACAAGAACTGTCTTTTCCTGGATAGCAGGAGGTGCTTCTTCAATAGCCTTTCGGGCAGCCTCCCGTTCCTTGGCAAGCATTGCAGTTGTTTCCTCAACTTTACTTTGCACTGCTTGCAAAGAACTCTGCAATTTTGTTATTTCTTGAACTTTAGCTTCTTCTAAGTCTGTCTGCATGCATGAGGACAAAAACAAACGATTCTTTGTCATCGTGAATCTCCATCAGACCATTTAATAATGTTTAAAGCTAACAGTAAATGTAACTGAAAGAACAGATAATGTTGCAAACTAGCTACTTATTCACAAAGCAAAAGGGAAGTGATTTAGCTGATCGGTTTCAAATTTCAAGTAAGGCAAAAGAGTTGACTACTAGAATAAAAGACAGTTTGGAATCTAGAAAGTCTAAAACAGTACTCTCATTCGCTTTTCTAACTGCAAACGCCAAGTAAGTTCTTCCACCGTCTTTTCAAGCTTATCCTTTGCTTCCTTAAGCGCACCAGTTTCTCGTGCTGCCTGAGAGGAAAAAAAAAAAAAAAAAAAAAAAAAAAAAAAACCACAGATTATAAAATATCATAAATAAATTAAGAATGACCTAAAAATTTTACCAATATAGACAAGGTTAGGCAAAGGAACAGCTGATCACATCTATCAACATAATACATAGCTCGAGTTGAGAAAACAAACCTCATTTAAACCTGCACACTTTTACAAGGTAAAGTAAGCATCAAATTTTCATTTGCAAATGGGAACTAGGCTGGAATACTATTGGGCCCTGTTGCTACCATTAAACGGGTCCCATTGCTACCGATTTGTTTTCAATGATGGAGCTTCCGAATTGACGATCGGCACCGTTGAACATGATCTAGACCACTGGAAGTATCTAGAAATCAAATTGTTCTCTTGTGCATCAAATAGACACAAAAATAAACGGCTAAAAATAAATATCCTACAAAAAAATCATGATAGGATTCTTGTAATAGAGATCAAGACAATAGATCTTGTTTTAAATAGTTTAAAGAATTTTCTAACCAAAATTCAATTGATTTAAATTTCTTTACACCGTTAAACGGGCAAACGCCTCATATCTACCATAAAAATTACAAATTTTGCAACCCTTTGATCATTAGATCAATGATGTCGAAAATATTTGAAATTTGATTTCTAGATACTTCCAATGGTCTAGATCATGTTCAACGGTACCGATCATTGATTCAGAGGCTCCATTAGCGAAAACAAATCGGTAGCAACGGAGCCTATTTGCTACCGATAGTATTCCAGCCCAACTCTGCAAATGGATAGAGATAGAAGTGTACAATGCCAAAGCTTTACAAATCATCTTTCTGTATGTTGGATGATAATGGATTTCTAGGCACTAAATGCAAGTATTACTAAGGTTTAAAGTGCCGCCCGTGCCGCGGCGGCACGGGCGGCACGTACCGTGCCACTCAAATGGGGGCACGGTACAGGGGGGGGTATCGCACCCCTCCCGTACCCATGGGGTATCGCCGTGCCGTTCCGAGCGGCACGGTCTTTTTTCCTTTTTTTTTTTTTTATTTACATGCGTAGAGTATTTTTTTTTTTTTTTTTTTTAAAAAAATCACGGTGCGTGTTTTAAAAAAGTCACGGTTGTTTTAAATTTACCATGTCATCAAAGCAGAAGATCATGAGTTTGAATCCCGCCGGGCTCCTAGCATTACTTAATTTCCTCCCTTTTAATTCAAGCCCACATCTTTGGGCTATCAAAATATTTCGAACCCAAACATGTGGGGCAAGGATTTAAGTGCCGTGGCACGGGGTCGTACCGAAAACTTACCGGCACGGTGCGTGCCGGGTCGTGCCGATGAGTGCCGGTCACAAAAAATACATGCGTGCCGACACATAATGGCATGAAATATTTATTTTCTTTAGCAACAAAATTTTCTAATTGTTTATTATGTATCTTTATCAAATATTTTGAGTTTTATTGAGAAAATTACTTAATAATTTTTTTAAAAAAAGATTTTGAGTTGTACCATCAGCACGGGAGCTGTATCGTGCCGATATCTTGTTGGCACGATACGGCACGGTGGATACGGTCCGTGCCGATGGATACTTAAATCCTTGACGTGGGGGCGTGAAATATAAATAATGAAAACATCATTCTCTAGTGCTTAAGCTTTTGGAGAATGACGGTTGTTTCACATAATTTAACAATCCTATTTGCAAGCCCAAAGTCATACACCTATTGGGATGGCACGGGACCGCAAATCCTACCATATCACAGTGGCAATCGTCGAGATCCATGTTTTTCTTTTATGGAAAGTTGGCTCAATTACATCATATATGGAAAAGCATCTCAAGTACTTCCAAATTGGCAATAAGATCAAGTATTAATTCCTTACAGATAAGAAGATATTTGAGGGTCAAAATTTCTATAAATAGAAAGTCAAGCGTTAACCATGATTACAGAGGCCTAAATGACCACGGAATAATCCAAAACTCATACCAAACCTATTAGTACTGCGTAGTTCGGTTGCTAGAACCGAATTAGTTCTCCTCAATCTGCATGCTTGGAACCAAGAATAGCCTCAAAGGGAGTTCGTATGCAAAAGATATGCCCTCTGAACCGCATTGATGTTGTCGAAATCTCAACCTCAAACCAGACCTAGGCACCTAGATCTTCCTTGATTAGATACTGACTCAAAAGCAGAACAAATAAGGCTTAATTACACCCTACTACACTATATTTTAGTGTTTATTTCATTTCCTCCACTATATATATATATATATATATATATATATATATATATATATATATATATATATATATATATATATATATATATATATATAGGGTCCGGCTACTATACTATTATGAGTAAAATCCTTTTGTACTCATAAGTTTTCATCCCTTGGATGAAGGAATGTGCGGTTAGGATTATAGTAGTTCCTACGATTTATACTATTTCCCCAACAACCTAGTAAACTCTCGGGGGACCACTATTATCCTAACCGCACATTTCTTCATCCAAGGGTGAAAAAGTTATGAGTACAAAGGGGTTTATACTCATAAGAGTATAGTAGCCCTACGCTATATATATATCCGACTAATATACTGTTATGTTATGTCGAGCGTCTATGTGACGCCCCACTTCCCAGGGGGTCACCCATCCTAGAACTACTCTAGCTCTAGCACACTTAACTCTCTTAACCTCTTGGGTCTTGCTACCACCCAAAATGCTATAGCCGGGTTAAGAGATTTAGTCCTATTATATCATATATATATAGGACTAATACACATTTCGGGGGTGTCATATTCTTCCCCCCTTTAAGTCCTGACGTCCTCGTCAGGCTCAAAGACACTGACAAGCACCAGGCGATATGAGACTCGTCTCGCTAGCCTTAGCCGACCTTGTGGGGAGCTGCATTTCACCCACAACGGTCATTAGCCGGAGAGCCCCGCTCTACCCACTATATAACCCTGGCTCAGCAGAGACTCATCTCATATTTCCGGCTGGTGAATGTCTCTGATACCAATTGTGACGCCCCACTTCCCAGGGAGTCACCCATCCTAGAACTACTCTAACTCTAGCACACTTAACTCTCTTAACCTTTTGGGTCTTGCTACCACCCAAAATGCTATAACCGGGTTAAGAGATTTAGTCCTATTATATCATATATATATATATGACTAATACACATTTCGGGGGTGTCACAGTCTAGAAGTGGAGAGATGTCTTAGACTTTCGCTAGATTGGGTTGAGCGTCCTGTTATGTTTGACGTCTCCGATACTTTGTTCTGTTGTAGGTTATCGCGATGCCTCCCAGACGCCGTTATCCTACGCAGGCGAATCCCGCATCGCCCGAGGAACCAAAGCAGTTAGGGCCGGGGCAGATTGGACCGAGGCCTAGGAGTTGCGGGCATAGATAGCCAGCCGGGCTGAGACATCCCGACTACAAAGAGAGACTCTGCATCATATATTTCAGTTGTTCGCACAACAGCGGGCCCCTAGGCCCCAAGCGCCATAAGCAGCTTCACCAGTAAGATTCCTCCAGTGGCAGCGTCCTATATCGTGGCAACACTGGTAGCACCACCCATGCCGACGACCAGCGAAGAGGCCGATTGGGCAGTTGACCAATGTAGAGTATCGAAAGTATAAGTAACTGTTTGGGGTGCGTCATTACTGTGCTGACTAACTAATCTGGAGATAGTCGAGTCGAGCGAGTGCCGTTTAGCGCAAAATAGACGCGAAAACGAACTAAGGAAGCAAAAAAGGTTGGAACTGAAGTTCCAGTAGTTTCGGGTGCCCTAAACATATTTCGGACGCCTGGAACAATTGCGCACTTGCGGACCCTCCAGGTTGGACGCCCGAAAGTTACTATAGCAATCCGGGGATGAGATCTTCTCGGGATTTGTGCCATCCGTGCAGTAGTTGAGAGTAGTTGAGAGCAGGTGGACTTTCGAGCGTGGCATTGTAGCAACGGACGCACTTTCCGGACGCACGGGTAGATGGATACAGTGTTACACTTTTCCGGGCCCTTCACTGTAGCGAAGCGGACACCCCCGGGACAGCCCGTTAATCCTGTAGCCACGTAAAACTGAGCACCCCGATGAACAGTCGGGCGCTCGAAACTCATTTTTACGCGGATGGACAGGTTATCGCATTGGCTTCTCCCACAGCTCAGCACACCCCGTTTGGACTTTATAGGCCTCCTCACCTGTGGACACACCCACTTTGCACCAGAGAACACCCACAAGGGCTCTCTCCTCCCTCTCAATCTTCCTTCTTCTTCTTCCTTCGTCTCTGGGAGCGGGAGTAGAGCGGCGGTCGCAGCAGAAGCAGCATCAACACCACCCTCCATCTTTTGTTCCTTTGCGCCGAGGCTTCGCGGACAGGCCAAGAACTTTGAGAAGCTTGCTCTAGAGGTGGAGAACCCGTGCCTAGAACCCCTCCCTGTCGAATTCGAGATAGGCACTATTTTTTCAAAATTTTGGGACTTTCCGCAGATTTCGACACATTTTCTTAAAATTGAGTATTTGTGGTTGATGATGCTCCTGATTTTGAGCTATTTTCCTTTCATGTGTGCTGTGTGGGTGTGCTCTTGGTCATCTTGGAGGAGTTAGTGCAGAGGGTGAGGTTGTGGAGTTGTGATCTGTGATTGTGCGTGAGTGTGTTCACAGAGGCAGCGGTTGAGTCAAAGGCTGAGAATTTGGTGCTGTGAGCTGAGCTTGGTGTGTGAATTGTGCTGAGTTTTGGTGTTGTGGGCTTGGTAAAGTGTGTGTGTGCTTGGTGTTGTGCTGTGGTGGACAGAGGGTTAAGGCTTTTGGACTTCCGGCAGCGCGAGGATCCCCTGGCAAAGGGAGCCTGCGTTCTTCCCTGGTTGGAGTGCCAGGTGGGTTGGATTTCTTTCAAAAGCAGTGGACTCCCCTCTATGTCTATCAGATAGCTTATTGCATGTTAGGTGTAGTTTTAATTATCTGATAGTATTTATTAAATTATGGAATTTTGACTAGCACTCCTGTCATATATTGTATGTTGAGATCCTGGGCCCTGGAAATTTTTTAACATTGGTTGTATGTTCTAAACTCATTAGTTTTGTTGCATCCCTCTTGACTTGTGGTTTTACCCTCCTCCCAGGGAGTGGGTTGAGTGGTTGGGGTTAGTATAGGATACATGTTTAAAGTCTAGTAGTTGTGGTCTGGGTGTTCTTGTTTCGGGAGCCGTTCGGGGTGACGGTGGTCCCGGGCCGTCGAGTATCTCCGGCCTGTGTTGTGAGCTTGTCGATCTGGTTGATCGTAGTATTGGACTATAGCCTGCAGGAGCCATATTGAGCTTGACTGAGATGCGTTGATTCTTCAGTGGGGTCGCTCCCCTCGAGTGTCGCTCCGGAGCTGAGCCTGTTACTTTGTGTTCACGCGATGTCGATGCAATCCGTGTGGAATGCCCTACGTAAATCCTGTCCTCGGTAGATGTGGCAGTAGGTGGGTGCAGTTTCGACTAGACCCTATGAGGCAGTCGTTGTGATTGGGTATTTTATTAGCACCTCGAGAGCGAGTGGTTGCATTTATGTTGCCTCATCATTTATTGAGCATAGTAGATAGAGGCATAGTAGCTGTAAATTTCTTACCAGCTTTCATATCTGTTTTCTTCCTTGTTAGTGTTATCTTGCCTCTAATAGACTTAGTGGGTAGATCGTTGACCTTGGAGACGATAACCACTGAGAACTACTGGTTGATGTAGTTCTCACACCCGCTATTGGTGTTTTTTTGCAGAGACTTCTCCTTCAGTCCCTGCACCTGCTGGTTCGTCGCGAGCTAGATCTCTACCCATGCTGTATTTTGGTGAGATACATGTATCTATCTGGATTGTGGGTTATTATCCTGTACACTAGATTGTATTATTATTTTAGCTTACTCTTTTGTGAGTTGTTAGATGTTGCATTTGAGGTATTTGGATGTTTACAGTTGTACAGTGGATTTGAGGTTTATTTTAGCAGCTTTTATTTCAGCTCTGATATATGTTAGTTGCTAGACTCTATCTTTTGCAGGTTTGACGCTTCGCCTATGCGGGGCTTCCCGTATGGGTGGCGGATCTGTTAGCGAGCTCGGGTCGCAGTTTCGACCCCGGGGAGTGACAACAAAGGTGGAGCAGGAGCATATTACGGAAAGATTGGCTCGATTACGTAGATTTGATCCGCCCTATTTTAGTAGCAGGTGTACTGAGCCTTGGGAGACGAAGGTTTGGTTAGCAGCAATAGAGAAGTTATTTGAGGATTCATTTGTGCCGGAGAGATACCATGTGCACTTAGCGATCCACTTCCTTGATGGTGAGGCGAACACCTGGTGGCGCAGAGTCCGACCTGCGGGGTTGTCGGGCACGGGCACCTAGTTGATGTCTTCGATCGAGTTTCGAGGCATGTTGTTTAGGGCCTTTTTCCCGAGCAGTGTCAAGCATAAGCTAGAGGAGGATTTGAGGAGTTTGCGGCAGGATGATAGGATAGTACAGGAGTACTTCCGGGATTTTACGCGTTGTTGAATTACGTGCCATTTGTTGCGAGAAATGAGGCACACAGGGTGTATCTATTTGAGCGAGGTTTGCAATCGGAGATCTTCCAGTTGGTACAGGCGCAGCGATTACAGACTCTCGATGCGTCTATACAGCAGGCCTTATGAGTGGAGCGAGGCGCCACAGTGATGAGCAAATAGGTTGTCGTATCGAGGCAGAGTTCTGGTGAGAAGCGCCCGGCACAGGATAATGGGGGACAGACTAGTAGACCCCCCGAGACTAGTAGACAGGGTCGTAGGTTCCCAAGAAGATAGCGGTCTGGTGGACCCCGGCAACAGCGACAGGTGCAACAGCAGAAGCAACAGGACAGGTGCATCATTTGTGGAGGACCACATTCGTCGCAGCAGTGTGAGCAGAGACGGGTGATGTTTTCGATGTGAGCGGGCAGGGCACTTTCAATCAGCTTATCTCCGAGCAAGATTCCCAGCACCATCAACAGTATTGGCTCCTTCCTTACCTCTACAGATAGCACGAATTCCTTCAGTTTACAACCAGGCAGAGAGGGCTTCATCGTCACAACAAGCAGAGAGGCAACTGCAGACACCGACCGAGCGAGTTTAAGCAACTTAGGTTGAAAACTCTACAGCAACCAACCAGAGTTTTCAGCAACCAACCATATGGTGGCAGGTATCATTTTGATTTATGATATTAGAGATCGTGCATTATTTGATACCGACACATTACATTCATTTATTAGTAGAGTATTTGCATCCCAGTATAGACTAAAGATAGGGCTATTACCATATGCACGAGGTGCAGATTCCTGATCATGTTTTGCATGTGGAGGATTGTTGTTGATCATGTCCAATGCAGTTGGGACTATGGATTATGCCCGCAAACTTGTTGGTCTTGCGGCAATTATAGGATTTTGATGTAGTGCTCGGGATGGATTGGTTCGCGCAATACATTGCGATAATCGATTGCGGAGAAAGGACGGTGAATTTTCGTGAGCCCAGACAGGAGGAGTTCATCTATAGAGATTGTCATAGCATGATGTTCGCCGCCACGATTTCTTCAGCGAGAACCAAGCAAATGATGAGTCGTGGATGCATTACCTTTTTAGCGACTATGGTCAAGGTGCCTACGGCGGCACCGGGACTCGAGAATATTCTCATAGTTTGCAAGTTTCTAGATGTGTTTCTCCCAGAGTTGATAATAATGCCGCCGGATAGGGAGATCGAGTTTGTGATTGACGTGATTCCAAGAACCGCGCCAATCTCGAAGGCACCCTACAGGATGGCACCAGCTGAGCTGAGAGAGCTGAAGGCGCAGTTGCAGGATTTGATGGATAAGGGGTTTGTTAGACCCAGTGTATCGCCTTGGGGAGCGCCAATATTACTCGTGAAGAAAAAGGATGGTTCACTTAGACTTTGTGTTGACTACAGGGAATTGAATAAGGTGGCCATCAAGAACAAGTATCCTTTACCGCGCATCGACGATCTCTTTGATCAGCTACAAAGAGCTTGTGTCTTCTCAAAGTTGGATTTAAGTCCGGTTACCACCAATTGAAAGCAAAGGCCGAAGACATCTCCAAGACGGCCTTCAGGACACGGTATGGCATTATGAGTTCACAGTGATGCCATTTGGATTGGCAAATGCCCATACCGCTTTTATAAATTTAATGAACAGGGTGTTACAGCCGTACTTGAATCGATTTGTGGTTGTGTTCATCAACAACATCCTGATTTATTCCCAGAGTGATACAGAGCATGAGAAGTACTTGAGGATAGTGCTACAGTTTCTGAAAGAGAAGAAATTGTATGCCAAACTGAAAAAGTGCGAGTTTTGGCTTCGAAAGGTTAACTTTTTGGGCCACATAGTTTCAGCTGCAGGTACAACAGTAAACCCGAGGAAAGTTGATGCTATTCGGGATTGGTCTAGACTGACGACGATCACAGAGGTACGGAACTTCCTTAGATTGGCCGCCTACTTGACCCCGGGGCATGACACTATCTATTTAATTCAGCAATATTTTGAAATATATCAGCTAATTTGGTGATGTATCATGGATAATTTAATCAGACTAACATCTTTTACATGACATATGCATTTTTCTTCGAAATTAGCCAAAGCTTAAGTCATTATTATCAAAATTTGAACAAAAAAATGTTTACCTATATATGCAATTGTTAAAGTGCCAACATTCTAGAATGGTGATCATAGTTTTCTAAGGCTTCGTTTGGTTGTGGGATAAGAGAGAACTAGTTGTATCGGGGATAAAAATATAAATGTGGGAACTAGCTGAAACTATTGTAAAAATGTGTTTGGTATGATAATGGTGAATAAGAGGAATACAGAGTAGTAATTGTATGAAATGACGAAATTGCCCTTAACCATAATAGTTTTTTAAAACAAATAAAAAATTTACTTGTATGATTTTAAATATTTAATTTAAGATATTTATTAAAAAAAATTATTAAAATTTATATTTTACTGTATATAAAAAAAATTATTAAAAAAATTTAAAATTTAAAATTTTATAAATTTTAAAATAATTTTAAAATTTAAAATTTTATAAATTTAAATATCTTAAAATTTAGAATTTTTTATTTTTATTTTTTTTAAAAAAAAAAAGAAAAAAAAAAGAAAAAAGAAAAAAACAAGTGGGGGACAAGGTTGGGCCTACCCAAGGGAGGCCCCCCCCCCTTACCAAAATTTGTTTGGGGATTAAAGAGGGATATCCCCTTTTAATCCCCAAACCAAACAAGGGCTAAGAATATGAGAGCATTGATACTAGACCAGATTTTTAAGAAATGGAAGAAGACTATCATTAAAGCCGAGAAGAATTCTTCTACGACATACCAATGAAGATTATACAGAAATTATACTAATCTAAGAGATGAACTTTCCAATTGAAAATCTCAATCGACTCATATCAACGAAGGTAATGACAACTCAAAAACACTAATGAAGGATAACTTAAATAAGCAGTGACTTGTAACATTTAACTTTTTCATAACATTTAGGTTATTAGTTCTCTATGCTTCAAAATTGTATGGGACGTAACCTCCCCGGAGCTGTCGTGTAAATAATAGAGAAATCCTTTGTATTAGTGCTGAACAAGAAAAGGCTTTCTAGAACGTCTTGAAAAGAAAAAATCCACAATGCACATAATAATCCAAACAAATTCATCTAGAAATATTCATGTTTGTTTGTTATATTGTACAAAAGGAGCAATAGTTCAAACTGACCATTTTAAGCTTCCTAAGCTCCCTCCTTGCGACCCTTCCCCTCCACCTGCACTGGGTAACAATGGATGCCTTTTTTAGCTTCTTGTGATATGAATGTGCCCTGTGGCAACGCCAATTAGCCTGCAAAAAATGAAGCATTAAGCAAAATAAAAAATATGACACAAGAAACAAAAAAAAAAGGATTCATTATGTTGTTTAACTTCTGCAGTAAGAATCTAACAATAACCTGAACTATTGTAGCTGCTTTGGTTCGCTGTCTAAATCTAAACTCATTACAAGCAGTTATAGCCCGAAATGTAGTTTGCATGACAAGAACTGCAACTTTTAGACGTGTATAAGACGTCTTAGCCTGATATCTCCGCAAATTTCTCTGAAGTTTAATAGCAGCAGCTTCTCTTCTCATGTGCTCATATAGTTTGCTAGCCAATCGTCCTACAAGTAAAGCATAAAATGTAATATAATTATTTAATGAACCAATTGCCAAGATCATAGTGTTCACAGCTAAATGCACCTCTCCATAATGACTGAACACGTATTGTAGCCTTTCGTAATGCAATAAACTTTTTTCGCATGATATGAGTTCGTATTTGCCGTTGAATAGCCTTCGCAGCATTGCTAAGCACTTCAGCTCTCCGAGCATCTAACTCGGCCATCTGACCAGCTCTAAGGAAAACCTTTGTCTTGCCTATCTGGAAAACAAGGTGGGAGAGTTGGACTTAAGAAAAATAATTTCTCAGAAAATCGCAATAATAACTGAAACAGAAATCATATGGGAAATATTCATTTTCTCTCAGTTTTAATAAAACTACAGTTAACTGTCTTTGGCATTTCGCATTTAATTTACATACAGGGACAACCACAAATTTGTACTGTATAAATTCCACTCATTTGCTAAGTTTCCTGAATAAAAAATCATTATATCATTATGGGGTTATAATTCTGCTAGTTTTGAAACATTTCGATGCTGAGTTCCAAAGAGATACAGAACCAACAAAAAAGAATGGATCTCACTAACAATGTACAAACAAAAAAAGAAATTATTCACTAAGCTCTAACATAATTTTCTCCCCTCTTTCAAGCACTTTATGTTCTGAACAAGTAACAACAGGCAGCAGACATAAAAGGTACAAACTAATCTACCACAATGTAAGGTAAATGCCCGCTTTAACTCTTATATTCTCACAAGGCTCTTTGAATTTTTCTGTAGACTATAATGATCTTTCACATAGTTGCTGTTGAAGTTGTAAATTGCTAAGCTAAACCTTGCTGAAAGTAAAAGCCATTTTGGTCCCTCAGTGCAAGTAATTGAGCTTAATTAAAAAAAATTTACATGTTTCTATACATTGGCATAAGAAACACGGCATTTTAGTAAAGGATGATTAACTAGCATCAAAAAGGCAAGGTAAAGAAAAGAAATATAACACCACAAGGTGGATGTATGAAATTGTGTATAATATACATACATACATACATATATAGATTGAGAGAGAGAGAGAGAGAGAGAGAGAGAGAGAGAGAGCGAGCTACAATGCTATTAATAACACCAATGTGTACTGTAGACTTGTTTTCAATGATGTGGCACTAAGGATTTAAGTGTCGTGGCACCGGGTCGTACCGAAAATTTACTAGCACGATACGGCACGATGCGTGCCGAACCGTGCCGATGCGTGCTGGTCACAAAAAATACAAGTGTGCCGACACATAATGGCATGAAATATTTATTTTCTTTAGCAACAAAATAATATAATTGCTTATTATATATCTTTATCAAATCTTTTAAACTTTATTAAGAAAATTACTTATTAATTTAAAGAAAAGAGAGTTTTGAACTGTGTCATCGGCACGGGAGGGCTATATCGTGCCGATATTTTATTAATACGATACGGCACGGTAGATACGGCCCGTGCCGATGGGCATTTAAATCCTTGTGTGGCACCCAATTTGTCAATCGATGCCATTAAACATGACTCCATGAAGAAGAACCTGTTCTAAATAGTTTTTTTTAAAAAAAAAAATCTATCAAATATTCAACCTATTTAAATTGCTCTACACCATTAGATGAGAAAACACCTCGTGTCAACCATTAAAATTATCACTTTTGAGGCTGCCTGATCAACTGTAAATGATGTCTAAAAATTACATAATTTGGTAACTAGAAAGTTCAAATGACATAGATCATGTTTTGTGGTCTCTCTCTCTCTCTCTCTCTCTCTCTCTCTCTCTCTCTCTCTCTCTCACACACACACACACACACAGAGAAACAGAGAGAAAGAGATACTCTAGTAGTTACCTGGAATCCCGTTAGACCCTTCTTTTCAAGAATCATCTTGCAGGCAACCTTTTCATCATAGCTGTTCACACATGGAAAATGTATATAGTTGCAAATGACAAATTTACTGCACACTAACTACAAAATCAATGATAAATGGGCGGCTAACTAATTAGAGAGCAAGGCGCGAATTTATTTTGACTGTTACCTTCCTTCTAGAACTTCTGGAGCAAGTATCCCAAAACGGTGCAGAAACTCATAAAATGTGCGACGGGTAGGATATCCAGCACAACTAATTCTAATAGCCTCGAGAACACCCTATTAATTTATACAAAGCAATCACGCAACAGAGGTAACAAGAAGATTAGTATTGCTTGTAACTTTCTAATAACACAATGTGATATGGAGCCATTGTAAATCATCTGAAGTTCAAATACACTCACACCGCAGCGTAGTTGTTGCATAACATTGACATTCTCGAATATCGCTGGTTTTAGTAAATTGTTTGGCTTGACGCATCTAATATAATGAGGTTCTGTTGAATTCAGTGTCTCCATCAAGGCTTGTAGTTGTTGCTGCAGTTAGTAGAAATTAGTAGTCATTTGCATAAAAGGGACTTTAAGCATCAAAATAGATGAATTAATATAATTTCTACTAAACGAATACACTTTTGATGATGAACAACAACCCACCTTAAAACGAGAACCAATAGAGGAGAACTTAGAAGACTTGGATGTCTCCTCTGGCAGATGAGGAAAGAGGCCAGACACAAATGGACATTTTGAAGCACTCAACAAATCTTGGTGCTCTGCCACGACATAATCTTTATTTTTATCCAGGAACTGATCGGACTGATAGATGACCTGCCGACCAAAAGAACAAGTCAGTTTGACAAAAAAGGAAATAGTCCTTTTTCTTCAGATATTGAAAGGTGAAAGGTAAGGCTGACCTCGCCGGCATAATGACATAAAGTAAAATCTGTGCGAGACAGCTTTGGCTTGATGAAACGCTTGTGCACTTTAAAAGTCTGATAAAGCTTTTGAGAAAAGGTTTCATGCGTTGACTTTGGAAACATGCTGTCAATTACAACGGCACATAATCAGTAAAGAAACACTTGAACCATTTGGCACAAAAATAAATGGTAAGCCATATTGAAAACTGTTTAGACATAAAAAATATTGATCGAAGTAAATCCCCCCCAAAAAAAAACAAAATATAAGAAGAGCATATTAAGTTACATACCATGCTTCATCGAGGAGGGCAATGATACCACCAGGTTTCTGTAAAACAAATAGCAGCTTAAAGATCTTGGAGAAATAATCTCAGAGTTCCATAGAGATATATTGCATGCGAAGAAAAAGTGAAGCTATACACAAGAATGAAATGACACTGCAGACATAACAGAACATCTTGAAACTTCTGCATTATGAACTTACCAGTAGCTTTGCAAATAAAGAATTTTGTTTTGTAAAGGCATATGTTTGACAAATTAGTTCAATATACTGTTAAAACATTGATAAAGATAAGGGCAAGGACGACACATATGTCTGAAAAATAATTTTGAATTACAAAAGATCTGTCTGGCATGTTAGATATATGTAAGAAAAACAACAATCGGTCTACTATGTGCGTAGCATAGGACGTTTCCAAGATCCCCATGAAGAATTACTGAAGCATAAAGATAGGCAGGCCACAATTCTCACTTAAGAAGATGGCAAACAATAGCGCACAACTAAAGTAACCAGATGTTGTTAATGTATATCAAAAATTTAAGTATCCATCATTACGGTCCGTATCCACCGTGCCGTATCGTGCTAACAAGATACCGGCACAATACAGTTTCCGTACCGATGGCACAGCTGAAAACCCTACTTTTTTTAAATTACTAACTAATTTTCTTAATAAAGTTCAAAAGATTTGATAAAGATACATAATAAGTAATTAAAAAATATTGTTGTTAAAGAAAATAAATATTTCATGGCATTATGTATCGGCACCTATATATTTTTAGTGACCGGCACTCATCGGCACTAGTCGGCACGCACCGTGTCGGCAAGTTTTCGGCACGACCCCGTGCCACGGCATTTAAATCCTTGATGTATATGCAAAGAAAACATGAAGTTAATATCCTCTGAGGCTCCGACCTTGTTACATGATAGAACCCATCTTCATTAGTGTTATCCCATGGATGTACTTGCCACAGCATCCCCTCACGCCAATTAGCCATTAACATAGCTGAAATGCGCAGCGAAGCTCGACAACTTGGAATGACTATTTATGAAGATCATTTCCTGTGTCAACGCATATCACCATGTCGCACATAGGCCATTAGGCACATGATGATCAATATGGTGGCGCATGCCTACCATGTCAATCTATTCAATTCATATTTCCTAGTTTCAGGAAATATGTCCCTTTAATTGTCGAGATGTAGTTATATAAGCATCCATTGAGGAACTACTAATATAAAGGAGCTAGGAGCCTAGGACAAAAGGCTGATCATTAAAAACTTTCAAGGATCAGGATGACACAACCTACCAACACAGTATGCGCCACAATATCACCAATGTTGGCCAAATCTCTAAGGGATCTACCTAGGTTTATAAACTAGCAAGGCGAGCGACACAACTAAGAATTGCCCGTGCCGCCACCTCCCACCTGTGACTTATTGTGCCGAGGCCATGCCGGCGTGTGACATAGGGTAATGTCGGCATGAGGCACAGGGTCGTGCCGACATCGTATCAACACAAATGGTTTCTTTTTTTTGTATATTTTGGGATCTTTTTAAGTTTTTTGAAGTAAAAACTTTTACAAAAAAAATTTCATATTAAAATATATATATCATGTAAATCTACTAACATTTGGAGCAATTAGTAGGTTCCATTGCACAATAATACCAACTTTTAGTGAAAAAAATATTACATACATAAGAATATTTCTTCCAATTTTTTTTATCATTTTAGATCTAGCGAATTTACCGATGGTGGTGTTTTCCTATAAATTATTATCCAATTATGAGTTTCACTTTGGTTTCATGTATATATCAAAATAGAGTCCGGCTACTATGCTATCGATAGCACCAAGCACTTGGTGCTATCAAGTTTTTCATCGTTAGATCTACCTCTTTGATCATTTCCACCCCTTAGATCATACTATTCCCCAACTATCATCCTAGGGGCCCACTATCATCTTAACCTCACATCTCTTAATCCAAGGGTAAAAAGCTAAATAGCACCAATGACTTGGTGCTATTAATAGTATAGTAGCCTAGGTCTATCAAAATATATACAAAATGATTTTTTTTCATAGCCATTAGAGATACTTAAACACTAAAAACTAATTTTCATGAAAAAAATTTAAAAAAAAATGCCAATGTGCCAATGGCATGCCTCTAGCATGAGTTGGGCATGGCACGCCCTATGCCGCTGTGCCATGCCATGCCACTAGCATCGCGGCATATAGGTCGTGCTAGTGGCACAGCAATCCTTGGATACAACCCGTTCCACATAGTAGATAAAGATTTACAAATGTCTCAATCGGTACATTCTACTAATTAAATAACAAGCATGTCCTAGATTCTACTAGCAAAGCTATTATAGTTGCTAAACGAGAACGACCAAATAAGCTCCCACACATTTGATCCATCAATGAAACCAAGATGGAGCATTGTAGTATTTGCAAAAGAAAAAAAGGTGCACAACTTGAACGTGAATTCTTTTCTAATTTTTCATCTAATCCTTATCCTTTGAATTTAAATATTCCACTCATTAATACTTTATATTCATAATTTTGATAGGTGTAGCTAGCGAGAATATTAATCTGAATGAGTGGTCATAGAAAGGAGTATGGGGTTAGACATAAAAATTTCAACTCTAACATGAGTTAGCTTCAATCAAGTACAACAAAAAAGGGTTATTTATTTGTTATGGATATGACACAAAAAAAATGATTTTCCAATCCTAAAAGCAAGAAAGACAAAGTAGGTGATATAAGAGGAGGTAGAGGAAGGCCTAACGTGACATGGTCAGATATGATTTGAGAAGATTTGTCATAACTCGATCAAGGGATGAAGTAGCTTACAATAAGATCAAGTTGCCAAAGATGCATGTTATGACTGATCGCGCACAATTCCTTTTGAAGATTTATTTAGATAATGCCGAAGGATGAGTGGAGTTCGATTGGTCTAATCCACATTAACAATTGTTAGTGTGACTAAAACCAACAGAATTACCACCACAGTTGCAATGTATGACACGCTTGTCAGCCATGTGCCCATGTCCATTTCCCCTTCTCTCCATAAAGGAAATGAGTCATAAACAATATTTTTTCCCCACTACTGTTTACCCCCAAATGTTGGACAATAGTTTTTAAAGAGGACAAAGGTGGTTGTCAAGTGTATCATACCTGGTTGCCACAATAGGCTTTCCATCAGTCCCTGAAAAAGATTATATGAATTGCTTACAGCTTACAAGGACATGAATCGTAATTTAGATGCTGAGAACTATGTAAAACTAGGGGTATAAACAGGCCAAACACGAGCAACCTAAGATCAAATCAAAAATGTTTCAAGCTAGTTCGTGTTCGGCTCAAAATCATGACAAACTGGAAAAGAACAGCTTATGATCAGTTCACAATTGATTCAAGTTAACCTGAGATCATTTCATTAGATCGATTAATGTAATAGGAAGATAAATAGGATTAAGGGAAAATAATATCAAAAAAATTATACTTATGGATATATTAGAGGTGCATTGTAAACAATGAAACTTTATAAAATAGCAAATTACAATCTAAGAAGAAAAGGAAATCTTAGAAAATAGCCGGCATGAGCAAAAGAAATAAAGGACAATAAAAGAACATCATAATCCTAATAATATTTAGATCATAACCTCCTTTAGCCAAAAAACAAGGCATATAAAGCAATGTCAAGCATACACCTGTGAAGTTCCAAAATTTCATTTATACCCCTTCAAAATCCAAAATATCGCATATTCCCCCTTAAATATATGAGTTTATCACAAATGCCCTTATTGTTTTTTTTTTAAGCCTATCCGGGCTAAAAGATAATTTAACACTAGTTTAGTTAGTAAATGATGATTTTACACTCAACTATCTATTGTAGGAGAAAATATTGGTACATGTTTTTTTTATATATTTAGGATATAGCTTTTAATTTTATAGCTTACGGTTTGATTTTTTAATTTTTTAATAAGTGTCCGACCTGTCACTCTTATGTAATTAATTTTTTATTTCAAAATATGTTAAGATTGTGAAAATTGCATTTTCTGATGACAAGTTTATTAAGGTTTTAGCTTATTGGGGGGTAAAAATGAAATTTTAGAACTAATCCATCAAATTTGCACAAATTTTTCTAAATAGGGGCATTTGAGAATATTTCTGATATTTATAAGCATATTGATGATATTATAAACTTTGAAGGGGCATAGATAAAATTACAGCCTGGTGGGAGGGCATTCATGAAATTATCCCCATAAACATAATCTTAATCTAATAACATTATCTATCGCATTTATATATTTCTAAGCTAAAATAGAACAAAACCCTAATCTCAATTAGAAATCAGAATAAAAGTAAAAAACACCTGCTAAGCAGTGAAGATTTGGCAAATAACCTGATGAACTCTCAAATTTTCACAGCCAAACCTCCCTGAACTTTATCAAATTGTTTAATGCGTCCTTCTTCTCAAGCAAAGCTATCAATTAAAACCATTCTTGTTAAATATCTTACAAGTGATCTTGCGAAGCATTAAGACATAGCGAAACCTATCCTTTTTATTCTAACTCCTGAAAAGAGCAATAAAAATCAAAGATCAGCTCACCCAGCCTTCAATCCTAATGCTTTATTTCATTCGTGAGAAGAGAATAAGCAGGTTTTTTCATATCTTGAAACTTTACAAGATCATATATATAAGACATGCTGATAACACGGCTATTCAATAAGTAACTTTGTTTGAGAAGAAGGAACAATTGAACTATTTGATTTGATAAGGCCTAGTTTGGTATTGTGTTTGTTTTTTTTATTTTTTAAATAAAATCTTGTATATCCAGAAGTGCAGGAAGGGACGGATTATTTACAATCATTTCATTCAAAGTGTTTACTTGGCAAAAAATATAAAAATTTCAAAGCAATTATAACAACAATAAAAAAATCTTTTCGCCAGCACATCAAATTATTATATAGAATGAATATTTAAAAATTAAAAACATATACGATACCTAAATTAGGAGGTTTAGTTGCCAAACCTGAAAGTTTAGGAAGCCATTTGACAAAACTACAAATTTTAGGTTGTATGCATATTTTTCAAATAAGGAAATATTAAGACTTGGCTTCATCTATGACCAAAAAAATGCCTATAAAAGATTAAATAATCCAAGTATAACATGAAAATTTAGATGAAACATTTTAAAAACCAAAAAAAAGAACAAAGAGAAATACTAGGGGCTAGGGCTGCGGAGAAAAAAGCATAAGGATTTGCTGGCGGGCGTCGGCGTAGATGGAAGGCCGTTCACGCTCGGCGGTCTGGACACGTGGACTGACAAAGGAGTCGGCGGCCGCATTCTCACGTTCGGTGATCAAGCTCGGGCTTCGCGCTCGTCGGCGATCGCGATCTCGTGATCTGCGATCTCGTGATCCCATCGCACACTCGCAGATGGGGCCTGATCGGTGTTCAATTGCTCTACTACGCGCCGTGCGCATGGCAGGATTCCCGGCGCACGGGCGGATCACGTCGCACATCCGCGGCGGGATCATTATTATCTAAAGAGCAACGCTACATGTACACCCCAAAGGGGGTGTACATCTTACACCCATCCATCTAAGGGTGGAGGGTCACTTCACAAATTGTGAAGTGACCTCTCATCACACCCCACTCATTGGATGGGTGGAGTGTGCGATGTACACCCCCAAATGGGATGTACAAGTAGCATTTTCCATTATCTAAAACGAAAACGTGTCCGGCTATGTGGTAGGTATTATCCCTATTAATATTATGGATTTTTTTTTCTTTTTTTTTTCCTTTTTTTTTTTTTTGCATATAGCTCTATGAAAAAAAAAAAAAAAAAATACAAATATCCTCACAAATTTTAAAATTGTAAAAATAATCATATACTTGTGACATGGCCAGTGAGGTGTTTAAGTTGAACACGGTAAACTATTCAAATACGATGCATAAATTTTCATGTTCAAACACGGTGAATAATTCATCGTGTTCCGTGTATTAACTCACTTATGCGTCACGAATGCACCAGAAAATAGTGTGCTTAAATTGAATACGCTAAATAATTTTTCGTATTTAAACACGGTAAATTATCGTGTCTAAACTATTTACCGTATTTAAAATATTTTTTAAAATTTAATAGAATCATTTATTGTATCTAAAGTAATTTTTAGGATTTGATAAACGGAAAGAGAAGGAAAGGAAAATGAGAAGAGAATGAGGCAAAACGGAAATGAAAAATTCATATTTGAAATAATTTTTGAAGATTTGATAGAAGAAGAGAAAAAAATGAGGATGAGACAAAGCAGATAATTTTTGAAGATTTAATGGACGGAAAGAGATTGAGAAAAGGATGAGGTAAAGTGGGAATGAAAAATCCGTATTTGAAGTAATTTTTAAGGATTTGATAACGGAGAGAGAGGATAAGAGGAGGGACACGGTAAAGCACGGTGAATGATACACCTCCAAAGGATGTCGGATGTGGCCCGACTAAAAAATATCACAACTAAGCAACTGCAAAGGGAGCTCACAGAGGATAGTTGCTGTGCAGTAGCTCAGTGGGTTACTAAAGAAGTGGGCCAGGAGAAGGACATACCCGAGCCGATACAACGAGTGTTGCAAAAATACGCGGAGGTTTTTCAAGAGCCAGAAGAGCTACCTCCAGCAAGGGCTCAAGACCACAGGATACCCTTACTTCCAAATTCGCAACCCGTGAATATGCGGCCCTACCGATACACATATGAGCAGAAGAATGAAATAGAGAAGCTGATCAAGGAGATGTTGAGGACAGGGGTGATTCAGCCCAGCCATAGCCCCTACGTGTCGCCAGTTCTTTTAGTTAAAAAGAAGGACGGGAGTTGGCGATTTTGCGTCGACTACCGCCAACTAAACAAGCTTACGGTAAAAGACAAGTATCCCATTCTGATCATTGATGATCTATTGGACGAGCGAGGTATTTTTCTAAGATCGACTTACGGTCCGGCTATCATCAAATCCGGATGGATCCAAATGACATCCCAAAAATGGCTTTCAGAACGCATGTGGGGCACTACGAATTTCGAGTAATGCCGTTTGGGTTGACAAATGCACCAGCCACCTTCCAGGTGATTATGAATGAGGTATTCTCTCCATGGCTCCGAAAATATGTTTTGGTGTTTTTTGATGACATTTTGGTGTACAACAAAACACTAGAGGCTCACACGATTCATTTAGGGAGTGTATTGGGTGTATTGAGGGCAAATAAGCTCTACGCCAAGCGGACAAAGTGATTCTTCGGGCAAGGTCGAGTGGACTACTTGGGGTATGTCATCACAGACCAGGGGGTATCCACGGATCCAAGCAAGGTGGCAGCAATGTTACAATGGCCTACTCCCAAGTCAATCAGAGGGGTGAGGGGTTTCCTGGGGCTTACCGGATACTACCGGAAGTTTATAAAAGGGTATAGAGCATTGAACAAGCCTTTTACGGAGCTTCTTAAGAAGAACAATTTCCTGTGGGGTGAAAAAGCGACCAAGGCCTTCGAGAGGCTTAAGAAGGCTATGTCTGAAGCTCCCGTGCTCGCAATGCCGGATTACTCGAAATCTTTTGTAATAGAGGCTGATGCGTGTGGCCACAGAATCGGAGCAATCTTAACTCAGGAAGGAAGGCCTATAGCATACCTTAGTAAAGTCATAGGATAGAAAAACTTGGGGCTTTCAACGTATGAAAAAGAATTCCTCGCGATACTATTGGCCGTGTCGAAGTGGCGACACTATCTCAGCCCTCGGTAGTTTATTATTAAAACCGACCATGAGAGCTTGAAGTACCTCCTTGAGCAAAAAATCACAACTGTGGTTCAACAAAAAGGAATGTTAAAACTCATGGGTCTAAATTATATCATCAGCTATAAAAAGGGGAAGGAGAACAAGGCGACTGACGCTTTATCAAGAAGAGGTTTTGAGGATGGTGCCACTCAAGCTATCACAGGTGTTGTACCTGAGTAGGCATTGGAAGTGACCAAGAGCTACGAAGGCGATGAAGCGTGCCAAAGGCTTATTACAGCCCTCACCTTGCAATCAACTAAGGTAGGGCCTTATTCCTACAGCCAAGGGCTACTCAAATATAAAGGTCGATTATACATTGGGTCTGCCGGAGAATTGAGGAAGAAAATCCCGGCTTAGATGCATGATTCCCCTTTGGGAGGTCATTCTGGACAGCAGCATACCTACCGAAGAATCAAATCAACTTTTTATTGGCCGAGGCTAAAGACAGATGTCAAGGAGATGGTGGGGAACTGCACGGTGTGCATCAAGAATAAATCCGACAACACGCCCTATGCTAGATTATTGCAACCCCTACCTGTTCCCACTCAGATTTGGAGGGAAGTAAGCATGGATTTCATTGAAGGGCTCCCCAAATCGAAAGGAAAGGATACCATCCTGGTAGTAGTAGATCGACTGACAAAGTATAGCCATTTCATCGCTCTTACCCACCCCTACACAGCCACTGAAGTAGCTCGTGCCTTTTTCGACATGATCTACAGGTTACATGGGTTACCCGAGGTGATAGTGTCTGATCAGGATAGGGTCTTTACGAGTCAGTTGTGGCAAGAGCTATTCAAGCTAATGGGTACAAGACTACACATGAGCTTTGCCTACCATCCGCAGTCCGATGGGCAAACTGAACGACTCAACAAGTGCCTAGAGACTTATGCGCAGCTTCATGGGTTTAGCTGGATACTACCGTCGGTTTGTAGAAGGCTTTGCGAAGCTTTCCACGCCCCTCACTCGTTTGGATCGAAAAAGAATTAAGTTTGTTTGGAGTGAGCATTGCTAGAGGAGCTTTGTGGAGTTAAAGCTTATATTGATGACAACTCCTATCCTTTCCCTCCCCATCCTGGGGAAAGGATATATGATTTTTAGTGACGCATAGCACAGTGGTCTTGATTGCGTGCTGATGCAGGAGGGTAGGGTAATTGCTTATGCTTCCCGACAACTTAAGGATTATGAAAAAAATTATCCTACTCATAACTTGGAGCTCGCCGCAGTTGTTTTCGCACTGAAGCTTTGGCGTCATTATTTGTATGGGGAGCACTGTGAGATTTACACCGACCACAAGAACCTGAAATATCTGTTCACACAGAAGGAGTTAAATTTGAGGCAGTGCTGATGGCTGGAGTTATTGAAGGACTACGATGTGGATATCATTTGTCACCCCAGCAGAGCTAATGTGGTGGCGGATGCTTCGAGTTGAATGACGGTGCAGAGTTTGAGCATGTTGATGATTACAGATCAGACACCCTACTTGAGGGGATGAGACGACTCAGTTTAGAGGTTGTTTCCCCCGGAGATTTGGCGCGACTGATGTCCCTAATTGTGCAGCCCACTCTGCTAGACTGGATCAGGGAGAAGTAGAGTGAGGATCCCCAACTCGTACTGATTCGAGAGCAAGTTGTGACTGGCCAGGCAGGGGATTTCAGCATTGATACATCGGGAGTACTGCGGTACAGGGACCGATTATGTGTGCCATTAGATGCTGAGATATGCGAGCGGATTTTGAGAGAGGCCCCTTATACCATTCATCCTTGTGGAACTAAGATGTATAGGGACCTTAGGGCACAGTTCTGGTGGCACCGCTTGAATAGAGAGGTTAACAGATTCGTCGCTCAGTGTTTGAGATATCAGCAAGTGAAGACAGAGCATCGTTTGCCGGCTGGAAAACTTCAGAGTCTTCCGATTCTAGTATGGAAGTGGGACTAGATTACCATGGACTTTGTCACGGGACTACCGAAAGCACATGTCGGATTCAATGTAATCTGGGTAATAGTGGACAGACTGGCCAAGTTTGCTCACTTCTTTACAGTTCAGATTTTCTGGTCTCGTGAGAGACTTGCTCAGCTATTTTTGGATGAGATTGTGAGGTTGCATGGTGTGCCTACCTCGATTGTATCGGATCGGGACACGAGTTTTGTATCTTATTTTTCGAGGAGCTTACAGGCAGTCTTGGGGACCCAGTTATACTTCAGTACCGCATTCCACCCACAGACTGATGGACAGTCAGAAAGGACTATTCAGATTTTGGAGGATATGCTGAGGGCTTGCTTTATGGACTTTGGCGGGAGGTGGAGTCGACACTTATCACTGGCTGAGTTTGCGTACAACAATAGCTATCAGGCGAGCATCCAGATGACTCTGTTTGAGACGTTGTATGGACGCAAGTGTCGATCCTCTCTACACTGGAGTGACGTGGGTGAGAGACGAACTTTGGGGTCGGATTTCCTACAAGAGACTGAGGACAGGATCAGAGTTGCACGCCGACATCTTCCCAGAGTAGACAGCGGAGTTATGCTGATACTAGGCGGCGAGACCTAGAGTTCCAGGTTGGAGACTATGTTTCCTTGAAGGTCTTGCCGTCTAGGGGGATCTGGTTGATATGTTTGGTCGGTTTGACACACATGTATGAGATTGGGTGACCTTCATGGTCGGTACTTTCCTTTGTGGACTTGTTGTCGGTTATTTGCCGATGGTTGGCTATTGACCATATTGCATCGATCGTCACAGCTTGTTTAGTGCATTTCGCGTCCACTAGCGGTCTGATCCGCCCAAGAGGGTGTTCTTTTTTGGAGAAGTGGTCGTATTTCCAACCCGTGAGCCCGATGCGGTCCCTGCTAGGGTTATATGCTAGGTTGAGCATAGCGTGATATTTGCCTAAGGTCTTTTGACCAACATGGTGGTTGATTAGATTTATACTTTTGGACTGTTTGTTCGGTTGATGCATATATTTTATTACGGTAGTGATAGTTGTTTATATAGCATTCTTTTATTTCTTGTTATATCATGCTACTGTAGCATTGTTGTTAATTCCATATTTATTGAGCATACCTGAATTTGTAGATTGACATGACAAATATATAAATTAGTACGTACATTACCTACAGATGCGTCCTTTTAAGAAAGCATCTAAGTCTGAGCGGACTTGGAGAACCCCCAAGGCAATATAGTTTCAAATAAAGGTGGTAGCAGACCTTGCGCCCAAGCGTGGACGCGCACACAGAATTGGACCGACACATTGGATGCTTGTCTCCTAGCGTTGCTGACTAAGGAACATACCTTAGACAACAACGGAAATGGGTCTTTCACTAACCTTGCGTGGGTTAGGATTGTTAGCAAATTAAATAGTAGAAATAACATCAACCTTACCAAGGATCAAGTAAAGAACCATTTGAAAAGTTCTCAAGCGAACATTTGCGTTGTACCACTGCTTGCTAAACAAGAGCGGGTAGGGATGGGACTATGTCCTCAACATTCCCACGGCTGGCGATAGTGCTGATTGGGAGGCCGTGATCACGATTACTTTAATTCATTTTGCTTTCAACCTATTATTACCGCATACATTCCTTACTACTAATCTGATACAACTAACCTATGTCCAGGAGAATCCCGCTTATGGCAAATGTAGGGATAAGCCATTTCCCCCTTATAAGGATCTTGCGTTCCTTACGGAGAAGACTACGACCACCGGTAGATATGGATTTTCTTCTATGATGCCACCCACCACAATCAGAGTTAGCTCCTCCTCATCTTCCCCTGGTGAGGAAGATACTATATTAGTCCCAAGAATGTCAACATTATATCTCTTACCCACTCCATTTGAAGTAGGGTCATCTGGGCCACCTATGGATGGTTTTATGAGAAGTACACACACGTCAAGGTCACCTAGCCCTCACCCTACAAAGAAAAATACAACTGGGTCTGGGCACAACTCTGCTGGGAAAAGGCCTCGTTCCCCAAAAGCCGACACTACCCAACGAAGAAACCCTTCGTCAACCGGTAGACGAAGAAAGAAAATTGAAGGTACCAGTGATGCCGTGGCAGAGATGGTTCAGATTGGAAGAGATAAGTTAGATCTAGTACGCCATATGTATCATCAAGAGTTACAGGGTCGACCAAATATTTCGAGTATCGAGGATTGTATGTCAGGACCCGAAATTCCCGCGTTAGGATTATTGCTTGATCGACAGCTTCTGGAGGCTTAAGTTGAGTTTTGGAAGTGTTTGTGCGCATATTGGACCCAAGAATTAGACTCAGCGTGAAATTTGGATTAAGTTTACCTGTCCGGATGCCTTCGACAAATTTTAGAAGTGGAATTTGGCAAAACGAACATCAGATTTGGACTCAGCGCGCGAAAACGATGAAAATGGACTATTTACTTGCATTTTTCGGAGTCCGGATGCAAAAACACGACTTTCGAGGCATGGGCTACTGTTCCGGCAGCCGGGGGTAGCGCCGGCAACGGCGGGCAGCGGCGGAGTGCGGCGGCGCGGGCGCGGGCAGGCGGCGGAGCAGGCGGGGGCAGGCGCGCGGGCAGGCGTGCGCGGTGCAGCGGGGGCGTGTGCCACGTGGCGTTTTCCTATTGGTTCGGTGAGGACACGTGGCAGACTTGGGTTGGCTGGTGCACGGGCACGGTCCACGGAGCAGGGAGGCAGGTGCCTTGGGATGCGTGCGCAACACGGGGGCGCAGGCGGCGCTGGCGCGCACGTGGGCGCGGCGGCCAACGTGTTGACGCGCGGTTCCCGCGCGTGGGCGCGCCATGCGTCAGCCTCCGCGCGGGCCACTCGGCGCATGGCGATTGGCGGTCTTGGCTGTTGCTTGTTCGGGGCCACGTGGCGCAATGTGGTGAATCCGGGTGATGATGAACGGCTGGGATCGAGGGGGTTTGGGCGCACTGTTTGCCCCCGAATTGTTCCGGGCGCCCGATTGTGGGGACCCGGAGGGTATTTCCTGAATTGTTTTGCTGGGCCTATAAATAGGCCCAGAAGATCTTCGTTTTTGGGCTGATGGGGGCCTTTTCTCTCGTGGGTTTCTTCAGAGAAGTTCTTCCTCTCTCTCTCCTCCACCCTTTGATGAATTCCCAGAATTTTTGGAGGCCGTGGCATCGGCGTTTTCTGCGACGCGGCGCACTTCGACGCTTCTTCGGTTTTGGCTCCTACCGTCGCATTTTAGTGCGCGAGACCCCCTGGATCACCCCGATGGACTTTTGAGCTGATTTTCACGGCAGCGCGTTCACGAGAGGTACGGCTTCGATTTCTGTATTGATCACTTCATCTCATTTTGAGTTTTTGGCATGGTTCCCGAGGCAAACTTTGACCCCTTTTACTGCTGTGAGTTTTGGGACAGCGGTAGAGTATTGTTGGATTCTCTCGGTCTACAAGCATCGGAATGAGGCGTTTCAGGACTCGATTGATATCCACGCTTCGAGAGGAACGCACCCGTATTTTTGTCGGAATTTTTGGAGGATTCTTCGAAGGTGATATTTATCCTTCTTTCGGACTGGTTTACTACAGGATTTTGCTTGTGGATATTTTGGCATACCGAGTTGTTGTAATTATATCTTGGCCTACAAATGTCGGAACGGGACGTATAAATACTCGATTTGTATCTACTCGTCGTGAGGATCGCAACTGTGATTTTTCGGGGATTTTTGGAGGACTGTAAACAGGTGAGAATCCCCCCTCTTCTCTGCTGGTTTGGAAAACAACGTGTGTTGTTTTGTGTGTTTGGGGTTGTGATTGTTGTGTTGTTTGTTGGAACAGTGGACTTGATTGTGTACTGAGAGTGCAGTTTCAGCGGGTTTTGGGTAGCGTGTGACTGCGCACTTCACCGACTTCGGCTTTGCCTGCGGAAAGCATTTCAGGTGGGTTGCCTTGTCCCAAGAACCGGTGGACGGTTCTTTGATTCTATATGTTAGAATGCATGCATGTGAGTACCCATACATGGTTGAAGGGTAAGCTTAGGAATGATAATTGTATCAGGGAATTACAAAATATTTATTCATGTTATGACTTTGGAAACTAGCAAGTTTGGATATTCAAGTTGATGGTTGAGGAAAGCTTACCTTCTCGGATTATTACTCTTTGATTGCTAGCATGCAGGATTTAAGATACAACTAAACAAAATGAGATGTAAGCATGGAAATGGCCTTGATTATGTGATTGATGCTTACTTGACTATTGTACATGCTTAGAGGATTTGAGATCTAGCATTCTTGATGACTATGTTCATGTTATACTAGATGAGATAGAGTTCATGCTCGATTACCATTTGGCATATTTATATGGAATTGATATATTATAGTAGCGATTTATTAGCATGCCATGTTAGCACATCTCCTTTCGTGAGGACTGATCATTCAAGGGGACAGGATGATGTAGCTATATGCGGATATTACTCTGAGGAGTTATTATGGATTATGGATCATGGATGTTGGACAGGTGTAGTTCATTAGTGATTCTGGCATGTGCTTATATTTATGTGGAGCTGCTATTTGTTATATTTGTTTTATCTTCCTTGAGGACAAATGCATGCTTGTATGGACATCTAGATAGGCCATCTTTTACTGCTACACTATCTTATTGGAACTTGACTTAGGAGAAACCATGTTTTGTTTCCTTTCTCCTTATTGGTTAGTCTTGTGGTTCATGTTGCTCGGGTTCGAGCAGGAGTTTGGGATAGTGTAGTCGGGACTGTGTGTCTGGGACAGGTTGGACTAGATCGTGGACTTGTGGGGTTTTGCGGCGACCGCGGATATTGGGCGGTTGACCGGATATGTACTTGTGTATCAGATTGGATTTCAGATTTCCTTTAGTGGATGGAGTTTCCCACTTATTGTTTACTGTTGTTTCAGTTTGGGGATCGGGTTTCCCTTTAGTGGATGGGTTTTCCCACTTTGATCAGAGTCGTGATCCAGTCATGCTATATGGTGATACTTGTTACAGTGATACTTGTTACAGTGATACTTGTTACAGAGACACTTTACTCGTGCGGGTCGCTCCCCTCGAGTGCCACTCCGGAGTGTGCGACAGGCAGGCTTTGAGTCCTTGAGACTCATTGTTCCCATCGGTGTTATGCGTAGGCTGGCATACCCGATATGGCAGGCCTTGAGTCATTGAGACTCCTTCTTCCCATCGGTGTTATGCGTTGGCCGGCATACCCGATATGGCAGGCACAGCAGGCAGTGCCAGTTTTTACTGGTCCATTGATTGGGTTTATTCAGGCAGGTACTTTTATTGTTGCACTCGTGCGTGGGGGCTGAGTGGAGTCTAGTAGTTGTGTTTAGACCAGTGCTAGTGTTGTTGGGAACCGTTTGGGGTTAACGGTGGTCTCGAGGTCGTTGTGAGTTTTTCGACCGTTGTGTGAGAGATTGAGGATCTTGAGTCTATCCGTTCTGAGAGAGAGAGAGTGGATTTTAACTATAGCCTGCATGTGACACTATTCGATAGCGAGTTAGCCCGTATGGACACCCTACGTAATTCCTGCCCGGCAGCGGGAGGTGGTTGTAGGTGGGCGCAGGCTTGACTGGACCAGATGTGGCAGTCAGTTCGATTGGGTCGATTGTGCACTTCATGTGCGAGTGGTTGCATACCTTTCATTGGTTTTCCCCTTTTGAGCATGTAGATAGAGGCTTGGTAGCTGTTGAGTAGCTCCAGCTTTCTTGTTCAGTTTTACTACATTATTATCTTATGCCTCTAGTAGACTTCGTGGGCAGATCGTCGGACTTGGCGGCGGTACCACTGATGGTGTAGTTCTCACACCCATTGGGGGTTCCCCCCCCCCCCTCTTCTTTCTTTTCTCTCCTTTGTTTTGCAGAGTCTTAGCGGGTGTTGCTGATTGTGCGGTTGCTGTTCGAGGCGAGGGAGTCGCGAGCTAGATCCCTATCTATCTTTGGAGAGTAGCTGTACCCATTTTCAGTGGAGATCTATAGTACAGTGAGTAGATTAGTTATTTTATTTTTTCTCTTTTGAGAGACTGATGTATTGTGAGGATCTGACTTGTACTGAGAGCCTGTACATTGATGTATTATTTATTTCAGGATTACCTCCCTGTTGAGTTCTGAGTTTTTGTATTTGAGGATTTTGTATGATTATTATTTATGGGAGATGGATATTGTATCATTATTCCAGTTGTACAGTGGTTGGCTTTAGTTTTACAGCACTTTTATTTTATAGCTCTGATATCTGTTTAGCTGTAGCCCTTTTCTTGCAGGTAGGACGCTTCGCCTATGCGGGGTTTTGCATAGGTGGCGGATCTGTTGGCGAGCCCGGGTCGCAGTTTCGGCCCCGGGGCGTGACATTGTATGACCCGAGTCTATTCTCTGCCCAGGCTCACTAATGAAAATGTTTTGGCTACCGGTGACGCTTTGAGGGAAGACAAAAACTGATAACTTTTTATGACAATGAATGACGACCTTACACTAATGTGGGTTGAACGACAGATTGCTAAAGAAAATCTAATGTTTAGGTAATTTTTTCCGGGCATGTAGTGAAGTACTCAAAGGTTTCGACTGCTGGTGATGCTTTGAAAGAAGACAAAAACCGATAACTTTTTATGACAATGAATGACGACCTTGCTCTAATGTGGGTTGAACGACAGATTGCTAAAGAAAATATAATGTTTAGGTAATTTTTTTCGGGCATGTAGTGAAGTACTCAAATGTGGACATTTCTGTATTTTAGTTTATTCCTTTCTTTCGTATGTTGTTTCAGTAACCGGTAGGATTAGTATATGTGTAATATCATTAGCTTAAATAAGACTTTGTAATTTTTAGTATCGCACTTCGATTAGCTAAAAGTTGACGTTGTAATATTTAGTATCGCGCTTTGATTAGCTTAAACCTGACTTTGTAATATTTAGTACCACACTTTCTTAGGCTTAAACCAGACATTATTGGAATGTTTGTAAATGACTAGGAATATGTTGTGAACCTCCTTTGTAATTTATGAAAGCTGTGCATTTTGATGATTGAATTATAATACCGAGTGAATGTTTGTCGTACATATCTATACAAGTTATACCATGTCTAGTTACTATCAAACTTGGCTAAATTGTTATAATTTCGTTGCAGCTGTAATGGATGTTTCAATTTATCGAACTGTATTTTCTTCGGCTTTTGTTGCAAATTTGTTGACTATATTAGACGATGATGATGACTATTGGGTGCAATCTTTATCATGCTCAATGAACAAGAATACATAAATTCGGTTAGTACAATAAGCAGACAATCATGTCATACTCGTCCTTTTACTGGGCATCAATTTATTTGTGATATTCTGAATGGTCATCCAGACCGGGGGTACAATCATTTTAGAATGACGACAACGACATTCATTTCTCTCCGTGATGAGCTTGTTAGAAAGTGGCTTTTAAATAGTACAAGGAATATGACTGCTGACGAACAGTTAGCAATTTTTCTATTTTGTATAGGATACGGTGTTGCAAATAGGGTGATCGCTGAAACTTTTCAACACTCGGGGGAAATAATTAGTCGACATTTTAACAATGTAATCCATGGCATTATTATGTTAAAAGATGAATACTTAACTATGCTGCCAAGTAATTGTGGAGTGCATCCAAGAATTAGTGAAAATCTAAATTTTCTTCCTTTCAAGGTCAGAGATAATAACTTTTCTTAGGTGAATTTGGACTTTACCAATGATGAATTACTAATGTAGTTTTTTGTTGCATTTACATATGTAGAATGCAATTGGGGCGGTGGATGAAACGCATATTCCTGTGATTGTAGAAAGGAGCAAACAACCATGATTTCGGTGTCACAAAGGGTTTACATCGCAAAATATGATGGTTGCTGTATCCTTTGATCACAATTTCTTCTTTGTATGCACCGGTTGGGAAGGATCTGTCGCTGATATGCGGGTACTCAGATTGGCATGTGAAAGCGGAGGTTTTTACAGTACCTGAAGGTATTATTAAAAATAAATTTCATTACATTTTGTTCTTTATTATCGGGTAAATATATATTTTCAAATGTTGCCTACATTTCCGTTATATCTATAGGGAAATATTACTTGGTCGATTCCGGCTATACAAATACAGATAGATTTCTTGCGCCATATAGAGGAGAGCGTTATCATCTAAGTCAATTTGATAGTAACACCCGTGGTCATATACATCGGAATCCACGAGATCTGTATAATCATCGGCACGCGCAATTAAGAAATGTGGTGGAGATGACTTTTGGGATATTGAAGAAGCGATTCAAGATTTTAAATATTGCTACACTGTTTTCCTATAAAGTGTAGTGCCTAATTGCTATGGCATGCTGTGTGATCCACAATTTTATTCGACGGCAACAAGGAAATGATAGATATTTTAACAAACGCTAGATCCACAGCCTACAGAGGATGAAGAGGAAGACACAACTACTTTCCCCGGTACATCAGAGTCACGGCGGGGGGATGACCTTCGAACTAGTATTACTGAGCAGTTGTGGAATAATAGAAGTTAGATCAATCCTTGAAAATGCCGATCAGTTTTTAACGTTCCAATTAATGTGGTTATATTATGTTGTATACATATTGATACAATTGGATAGGTTGTTAAATAGTTTCTTTTGTTTATATATCATGTCAATCGGACTGTTAATTAAAAATAATTGTGATTCATGTGTGGATGTAATTTTAATTATTAGTGTGACGTGATACTTTAAATCCGGTAGTACATTTGTGAGATCATTATTGTCTGATGATCAATTTTATCGACATACTTGAATGATTTTATAATATGTATATTTAAATAATGTATAAATTCCGACTTATATTTAATGCTGATCACAAGCAAATATTTGATTAATGTTATTGCGTGCTAGTTTTTTTAATTGGTTTTTGTGAAAGTATTAAATTTTAAAAATGTTACCTTTTCAAAATATAAACATTTTAATTTTTTGACAATACAAATAATTTTTTTTCATTATTAAAAATTAAATAAAAATTGACATAGAATCAAATTTGTTAAATAATGTATATAATATTTGTTATATTTAAAAAGGTTAAATATAAACTTTCAATAAATTTTTTTTAAAAAAACTAATAAGAATGGCATATTAGTCTTTTTACACAAAAACTACTCTCTATTCATCTTATTCTTCATTCCCTACCAAACACTATTTTCCTTATACTGGTATTAACCTAATACCCAACAAAACACAAATTTACAATAGTTCCAGCTTGTTTCAAAAGTTATACTTATCCCTGGTATTACTAGTTCTCTCTTATAACCGAACTAAGCGAAGCCATAGAGTCTGGCTACTATACTATCAATAGTACCAAGTAGTTGGTACTATTGACTTGTCCGCTCTTGAATGAAGGGATGTGCGGTTAGGATTATAGTGGTCCCCTAGGCTTTATACTATATCACCAACAACCCACTAAACCCTAGGGAACCACTATCATCCTAACCGCTCATCCCTTCATCCAAGGGCTAGAAACTCAATAATACAAAGTGCTTGGTACTATTGATAGTATAGTAGCCTCATTCTCTCTCTCTCTATATATATAGAGTCCGGCTACTATACTATCGATAGCACCAAGCATTTGGTGCTATCAAGTTTTCTAGCTTTAGATCAAGCTCTTTAATTATTTTCACCCGTTAGATTTTACT
>CM055060.1:42676439-42691439 GCA_029204045.2 Tillandsia leiboldiana | reverse complement strand
ACTTGTTTTCAGCTTGTTGACCCTGTATAGTGGTCAGTGTTTTTACTCCCTTGGACAGTACAAGTGGATTTTTGAGTTGATTTTTGGTGGGAAATTTGCAAGACTTAAAGATCTTCAACTTTCGTATTTACTGAAATCTCCAATTTTGGCTTTATATTAGGTAAATTAAGCCATCTTTGAGGTTTTGATGCACAGCCTGAAGTTTTGAGCAAGCTTTGAGCAGTACTCAGTGTTTTTACTCTCCTAGGCAGTAGGATTGGAATTTCGAGGTGATTCTTGTGGGAGAATTTTCAGGACTTAAAGACCTACAACTTTTATGTTGAAGAGGAAGGCTGATGGTTGCTTTTATTCAGGTAAATTCCACCATCTTTGAGACCCTTTGTACAGATTGCAATTTTGGACAGCTTGTGGGAATTTTAATATTTCTCCTTGCTCCCTTAATGAAATGATGAATTTTAAGTTGGGTAATCTTCTAGACTTCAAGAGGAACAATTTGAAACCTTAATCTCGAAATTTGGATAAGAATTGATGTACTATCATTAGTCCTCTTTGCAGTATATGTGTTGCTGAAAATCTGCATGTTAGTTGGAAAGGCTTATGTTGCTATTTGAGGGTTGGTTCTAATTTCGTGGTTAAAAATGGTTTTGGGGGTTAACTCTAATGGATAATTGTAATATCAGAAGCATGAGGAACAATTTCTCTTTTGGTTTCAACTTGTAATTATATTCATTTTGGGAGGTATAACAAGTTGAATTTCAACTTAAGATTACGTTGGAATTTTGGAAAAGCATTGGTGCATTTGTGAGATGAGCTTATTGAAAGAGTTAAGTTTAACTTTTTGTGAACCTCTTGGCATTTCTATGTTAATTGGGAACTTAGAAATCAAGTTTGGGTTGTAGTGTTAGAGATTCACGAGACATATATAGCAGATTTTGTGTTCATTGTCTACTTGTTCGGAATTCGAAAATTCAGCGCAGCTAGTAATGTCTTTGCTATAACTTTCTATCTGGCAGGAATTTTGGGAATTTACAGATTCATTGGAAAGGTATCGAGCAGCAGATTGTGGTTGCCAAAAATCCGATTGATCGGGCTTCGGATCAGCAAGCAAACAGGTGGGCGGTTGAGCACATTGAAATTGTGGCCTACAAGTCGACTCAACCAAAAGTGCAACCTTGTGTGATGCTTACTACCTATATTGGTTTAATTATGCTTATATTCAAGTTTCTTGTTGAGAACTATATTGATCATGTGTGAGAACTATTTTATACATGTTGGCCATTTAGTTAGGCTACACTTTATCTTTTATGCTTTACTAATCATGTTGGAATCAAACTTCGGAGAAAACCTTTACTTTCTCTCTTATGATATTATTTGCTCGGGTTAGAGAGCAGGGATGGGATTAGTATGGCTATGTTATTGAGTCGGGTGGGATAGTACCGGATTATCGACTCGGAATGTTACTCGGCAACCGCGGATTGTGGGCGGTTGGTCGATTAGTGTATTTGCATCAGTTGGGCCGGGATTGCATTGTGGATAGAGTGAGTCTCCACTTTGAGCATAGTGTCGATTTTTGCCTGCTTGACAGAGATACTTGATATGGGTTACTTTGTACTCGAGCGGGTCACTCCCCTCGAGTGCCACTCCGAAGTAGGCTGGACCGGGTTGTTGTGCCGGGTGATAAGATTGATATATGGACCGGGTTGGTGTACCGGGCGATGAGAATGATATGTGGACCGGGTTGTTGTACCGGGCGATGAGATTGATATAGAGACCGGGTATGACTCGGGTCTTTGGTTTTGAGCTTTACGCAGGCAGGTCCGGATTTTATGTAGGACCATTTGATTGGGTTTACCTCGGCAGTTGGCTTTCCATGATGCATACATATGTCTGTTTGATATCATACAGTTGAGGACATCATATATTATATAGTTGAGGACATCATATATCTCGGTAGTTGTTTTCCATGATGCATACATATATTTATTTGATATTATACAGTTGAGGACATTATTGGTATACGAGGGTAGTGGTGATTTACTGTCACGCGAATAGTTCGACAATCTCGAAAGACTAGTTTTTGTTCTTGTTTGCTAGGGTGAAGGCCCTAGCCTTTCGAGATTATCGAACCTTTCGTTGTTGCCGGTAGTTTCTTTCAGTGATACATTCATACATACACCTGCTATTATTCAGTTGGCATTGGGTATAGTTGAGTAGGGTTCGTTCCAGCTATTACTTTTATTCTTCATACCATCTCCTACTTTGCCCTTTCGGTAGACTCGGTGAGTAGGTCGGCGGTTCGATGATTTACCCACTGAGGACTGCTTGTTAGTAGTTCTCACACCCGTTGTTGCTCCCCAATGACCTCTTCAGGAGCAGTGGTACAGGCAGAGCGTGGCAAGAGAGTCGCGGACTAGATAGAGCTCCACCCCAATGGTTCTGATAGAGGTTGCCCTATAGTTTATTTATTTCTTTCAGTCTTTTTATGTACCCAGACTACTGTATATATTTGGTCTGGCTGGAGCCAACTTTATGTATTTATGTTAGTCCCAGAGTTGTATTTATTGGAGTTGTGCATGATGTTGTAGTAGAGCTGTTATTTTGAGAGTTGTATATTATTCAGAGTTGTATGTATACTGGAGTTGTTTTTGTTGGAGAGTTGGTTGGAGTTGTGTAGTAGTTGTGTACTTGTTATTTCTTGTGGTAGAGTTGTACTTGTCCTTTATATTGGAGTTGGTTTCTTGTGTATATTCATGTTAGTTCAAGAGTTGTATTAGTAGAGTCGTTCTTAGACTTGTATTATGGTGATATTTGGAGTTGTGCTTGTTCTTGTTGGAGATGGAATTGTGGGTTTATTTTTGGAGTTGTTTGTGGAGTATTCTTTTGTTCATAGAGGTGTTGTTGGTGATCTTGTTGTTGAGGTATCTCTGGTTGAGAGTTGTTTTATGTCCTTGTGGAGAGTTGTGGTCTGGTTGGGCAGTTCTGTATTTTAAGTTGTTGATGTTGGGATTGTACTTTATTTCATGGTGGTATGGTGGGAGTTACTTGTGTTGTTGTTGTGGTGGTTTTTATTAGAGAGTTATTTTTAGTTATATACAGTTAGTCTGTGATTTATTTCCTGCTCTACACCACTTTTTGTGGTTTTACTCACTCCTGTATACTTATCGGGTCGTTTGAGTTGTTGTACCGCTTCATATACGTGGGAAATACTGCGTATACGGCGGATCTGTTGCCGAACTCGGGTTCTGGTTTACACTCGGATTGTGACATTTTCGGCTTTATTTACCTAGTGATCAAAGAGTCTCAAAAATAACTATTTTAACGGTCGATGTGGCATGTTTGTATGTTCAGTGGTGTAGAATAATCCAAATTAGGTGAAACTTTAATAGAAGATTATGCTTATTATCAAGAATAAGATCAATACTTCCGATTTAAAATTTGAGTCTTTTATCATTATTTTTTATGAGATTTTTATTTTCAGCCGTTCATTTTGGGGCTACTCATTTACTTGGCAAGTAAAGTCAAAATATTATGAAATTTGGTTTCTAGATATTTCCAACACTGTAGATCATGTCTAACGGAATCGATCGCAAAATCGAATATCCCATCATTGAAAACAACTTACAAGTATGGAGGCCTCTATACTTTCGAAAGCATGGAGGCTATATATATATAGAGAGAGAGAGAGAGAGAGAGAGAGAAAGAGAGAGAGAGATATAGAGAGAGAGAGAGAGAGGCTCCTATACTATTGATAGTATTGGAGCTCTTATACTATAGTTCCATTTTTTATTTTGGGGTGTTCAAATCAACGATCCACATCATTAAATATGATTTAGGGTATATGAAGTTCTTAGAAATAAAATTTTAATTTTTTTTGACATCGTTTACTTAGTAAGTAAATCATGTTAAAATAAATAGTAGAAATTGAACAATCTTTAAAATTTGAGGATATCACTTTTAAATTCAAGATTATGAATGTTGATCTTGATTTAAATGGTTTAAAGTATTTTCTATCAAAGTTTAAATAAATTCAGATTCTTCTACACCGTTAAACTACAAACTTGCCATAATAACCATTGAAAATTGGCAATTTTAAAATTGTTTGATCATAAAGTAAACTATGCCGAAAAATTATAAAATATATTTTTTAAGAATTTCATATACCCTAAATTATATTTAATGATGTGGATCATTGATTTGAACACCCTAAAATTAAAAATAGGACTATAGTATAGGAGCTCCAATACTATCAATGGAGCCTAACTCTCTCTCTCTCTCTCTCTCTCTCTCTCTCTCTCTCTCTCTCTCTATATATATATATATATATATATATATATATATATATATATATATATATATATATATATATATATATATATATATATGAGCTAGACTGGAATACTATTAGTAGTACCAAGTCATTGGTGCTATTAAGTTTTTAACCCTTGAATTAATAGATGTGTGGTTGAGATTATAGTGGGCCCCTGGGTTTAATGGGTGGTTGGGGAAATAGTAAAATCTAACGGGTGAAAATGATCAAAGGGGTTGATCTAAGGGTAGAAAACTTGATAGCACCAATAACTTGGTACTATTAATAGTATAGTAGCCGGACTCATATATATATATATATATAAAGCTAGGTTGAAATGCTATCAATAACAAACGGTCTTCGTTGCCACCAATTTGTTTTCGATAATGAAGCTTACAAAACGACAATCGACCCGTTAAGTATGATATAGACCAATCTGAAAATTAAATTTCATATTTTTTTGATATTCTTTTCTTGTCCATCAAATGGATACAAAAATGAAAGGCTAAAAATGAATATCTTTAAGAAAGTGATGATAGTAGTCTTGTAATCAAGATCGAGACTATAGATCCTGTTTTAAATAGTTTTAAAAAAATTCTAACCAAAATTCAATTAATTTAGATTTTTTTACACCGTTAAACGAGCAAAAGACTCATATCTATTATTAAAATTATAAATTTTATAACCCTTTAATTATTAGGTCAATGATGTCGAAAAGATTTGAAATTTGATTTCTAGATACTTCTAGTGGTTTGGATCATATTCAACAATATCGATTGTCGATTTGGAAGCTACATCATCAAAAACATATAAATGGCAATAGCGCTCGTTTACTACTGATAGTATTCTAACTCAACTCTCTCTCTCTCGCTCTCTCTCTCTTTCTCTCTCTCTCTCTCTCTCTCTCTCTCTCTTTCTATATATATATATAATATAATATATATAAAACTATGCTACTATACTATTAATAGTACCAAGTTATTGTTGCTATTTGGTTTTCGGCCTTTAGATGAAGGAATGTGCGGCTAGGATGATAGCGGTTCCCTAGGGTTTACTGAGTGGTTGGTGAAATAGTGTAATCTAAGGGATGAAAAATGGTCAAAGGATAAAATCTCACGACGAAAAACTTGGTAGCACCAAGTGCTTGGTGCTATCGATAATATAGTAGCTGGACTCTCTCTCTCTCTCTCTCTCTCTCTCTCTCTCTCTCTCTCTTTATATATAAAGAGAGAGAGAGAGAGAGAGTAAGTCAAGTTATTATATTATTGTGAATACAATCACCTTCGTATTCATAACTCGATTTTGATAATAGAGCTTTTGAATCAACTATCCATATAGTTAAATATAATTTAAAGTATTTAAATCTTTTTAGAAACTAAATTTTTTAATTTTTTTTTACATCATATATCTAATGATCAAACGGTTGTAAAATTGCCATTTTTAATGGCTGATATCATACGTTTTCGAGTTAACAATTTAGAAGAATATATGCATATGTATATAGAGTCCGACATTTTTAACGGCTTCACCAGGTTCTCTTTTGGATATGGTCGGATTTTTTATTCTCTTCATTCTTGCGTTCGGTCCAATAATATTTCCTCACATTTGAACTTCGGTCCAATAATATTTCCTCACATTTGAACTGAGTTTTATCTATTCACTTGAAACCAAATATGATTTTCTATTCCTTTGAATCGTCTTCACCTGCCCGGTTCTCTTTTGGGGTCGGTCCAATTTTCTGTTCTCTTCATTGTTGGGTTCGGTCGAGTAGTATTTCTTCACCTTTGAACCGGATTTTCTATTTGTATCTCTCCGCCTTCTCACCTTCCTTGAACCGAACTTAATCGAATTGAACCGAACTGAATTTTCTATAGTCCCCCATCCCCGTACACCCCCCTCACATTCTCTTATCTCTTCCTAAAACATACACCCCCCACCTCTCCTTATCTATTCCCAAAACGTACACCCCCTCACCTCTCCTTATCTCCTACTCATCGTACACCACCTCACCTACACTATCTCTTCCCAAAATCCTAATCACCCTCTCTCTACCTTAAACTGCTCTCTCTCTCTCTCTCTCTCTCTCTCTCTCTCCCTATTAATAGAGAAGTTGGTGATTGTATCATTTTCTGGTGGACGTGGTATAGGTTGCTAGAGCCTTCACTGCTATACCGAAAAGCTTCGCTATGACCCCTACATTGTCCCTCGCCAAGTCCTCCTCTCCATGAGCTGTGGTTGCAGTGCTCGTTTCCTCACCTTCTCTCAAACCTTTTCCTCCTCTGTCGCCTCATTTGACATCCAATTCGACTCCATCATCGACATCATAAGCTCCCTCCCTTCCTCTACTTCTCTTCCTATATTTTTTTTCCCTTTTAATCAAATCCTTCTAATATGATATTCGTTCCTTTGAAATTAGGAAGAGGTTTGCAAGGTTATCGTTTGTTTGGATATCACGGCATCGGGATTGTTTACCATGCACGCCAGTTGTTCGATGCAATGTCTCTGAGGATTAAAATATTATTGATAGGTTCTAAATCATTATTAATAATATATTTTTTTTCTTTTTAGAGTTGTTAAAAGTTTGGCACATGTGTGAATGGACAAAATTAAAAGGTATTAATAAACGGTGGTTCCTAGACAAGATAGGTTGTAGATAAGTCTGGCACATGCTTTGGATTATTTACCATGCATTTTCTATTATTCTTTTTTTTTTTTATGGTAGTTCTTAAGAATCATGACTACAGGGGTGATGAGTTTGGCACAATTAAACACCATCCTTCAAAAGATTGATAGCAAAATTTATTTGCATGAGATCTTTATTTAAATACAGGTAATAGTGTTTTTTTTTTTTTCTTTTTGAATTTTTTGCGCTAATTATGTATCATTTTGCGAATTAAATATTGAATATATATCTTTATTTTTTGTGTAGATATTGCAAATTTTTTCTTTGTAGACACAATTTCATTCCAACTAAAATATGGAACAAAACTAGAGGATGATGATCATTATGATTGGAGGGAAGTCCATAAGAAAATTACATCTCTAATCTCTTAAAGGTATGTAGAAAATAAACTTTTTATCTTTTTAAAATGGCTTATCGATCAAGTGTCACTTGGGATTTAGAAGTCTACTATATATTCATAGCTTTGTTTTAAGTTTTAATTCAAATTATTTTATCTTGCCTTTTTTATTTCTATTTATTTTATTTTGTTGTTAGTTCTAATTCAAATGTTTCTATTCTTTCATCATTTTTTGGATAGTTTATGATATACTTTTTTTAATAATAAAAAAAAATTATTTGATTTTTTTTTTTTTTTGTAGTTCTCCCAGCTGTCTTTGTGTCTCCTTTTATATGAAAAATGTTTGCTTCTATGGAGAACAAGATTCGATGGTCAATTTGAAGGCCATTAATTCACCTCAATACAAGCTATTGTTCCATTTGAATATAATTTTTTTTGTTTGCTTTTCAAAATTTATTTATTGACTATTATTTGTAAGTTTTAAATTAGATTCAGAAAAAGATCATTTTCAATTAGTTGTTTCACTTTGAGAATGAAAAATAATTCTTTTTTATACTAATCTTATTACAATATTCCTTATTATTAATTATTATTCAAATTTAAATTTAATATATATTTTATGTCTAATTGTTTTTCTAATTAGTTTTACTTTTTCTTTTTATTGATAAATTTTTTTCTTCTTTTTTTTTTTTTCATAGGTAGCTTCTGCAGTATATTATGCTTCTTATTAGTTGTTCATTATTTTACATTGTAATTTCTTTTTGTTGCCCTGCACGGAATAGCTTGCCCTTATCGAGTTGCTGTACCCACTGAAAAATTGTATAGTTTCTCATCCCATATTTTCCAGGTGTGTCAGGCGGGGTGGAGCTCGATTTGGAGTGAGGACCTGTGATAGACAGGTCTTCCCAAGATAATTATCCTTTTTTGTATTTTGGACAGTAAAATGTAATTTGGATTAATTTGAAAAGATGGAATTTATAACTAAACTTATAAATGATGGGGGGTGTGTTTAGAAAACCTCAACATATTTTGTAGATGTAAAGGTTTTCGAAAATTAATATTTCTAGTTTATATTTTTTTTGTAAATATTTTCATACAATTGTTTTGTGTTTCGATGCCGTGCATGTACAATAAAAATTCTATCCATGTGGCAAGTCTATGCGAGTGCCTTGTTGAGCTTTCGTATCGTGCGTGATAGATTAAATTGGTATTAGAGCCTAGATTTTAAAATCGATACTAAATCTAATTAGATAATCTAAGAACATGAAAATATACGTTATGGTTGGGTGTAGTGACCGGTCTTGCCTCCAACGGTTTGTTGGCGGCTATGGATGGGTTACTCCTATTTTGTTAATCAAGTTGGCTGCAAACAATGTGCGTCGAGGGTTGAGAAAGAGTGCTCGGTGTTGAGGGACTAGGAATGATTTCTCATTTGTGGTCACCTCCTAGAATTATTTTTTTTACCTTGCTTTCCTTTTAGGATTCATGGCTTATGGATGATATTTGATGGCGAGTAGAGGTGGGGTATGCTTTGATGTCGTGGAGCCCTCTAGTGCTGACTAAGTCAAGGAGATCTTGGACCAGTTGGTGGCACCGACCTGACAGGTTTTGGTACGGTAGCCAGATTAAGCTTTAACAATAGCTAGATAAGGCTACCACCACGAGGGTGAGTCCGAGTGCTCTCCCATTGACCCTTGGTGTCACTGTAGGACCTATAGAGACTGTCGTTCTGCTGCAGCAGTGGCATATGTCACGAAAGTGCCCATCACGAGCCGCCTAATGCTAGTGGAGGTCGCGATGACTACCCCTCCCTTGTCCACTTCCTATACCTCCGCCGCCTACTATGCGGTGTTCAAAGCAAAACCGGCGCGAGCTCGAGTGAGCCTTGCAAACTTCAAGACGTTCATTTTGCGTCAGTTCAATAGGGATAGCACTGACCCATGGGTTGTGGAGACCTGGGTTGATAACATGGATAAGCTTTTTGCAGATCTTTTTATCCTCGACTAGGAGAAGATTGACTTGGCTGCCCACTTCCTTACCGAGCGGTGTACCGTTGGTGGCAGTCTATTAAGGTGGGCTGTCCCGTAGACACTCCTATTCCATCATAGGTTGAGTTACGAATCTTGCTCTTTGATATTTTCTTTCAGGAAAGTGTAAAGCAGCAACTCGAGAAGAACTTGGAGAATAGCAAGTAAGGGGACAGGATAGTGTTGGAGCGTGAGCAGACTTTTTTTATTCTCCTTATAAACTACATCCCATATGTTCATTCAGGACAAGAAGCATAAGGCCCGCAAGTTCGACTGTGGGCTCCAACAAGGGATCTTCAGAATGGTCTAGTTGCACAACCTTTTATCCTATAGAAAGGTTCCTGACTAGGCGCTCTTAGTCGAAAGAGGAGCTGCTATGGACTAGAAGGAGAGAGAGGCGTCCGACAAGGGAAAGGAGAGGAAAAAGCCTTTTCATGGGGCTCGAAGTGGGCCATCTAATTCTAAGAAGCTATTGAGACACCTTCGATCGATGTTCGGGGCACAAAGCTCGCAGCCCCACGGCCAGCAACAGGCACGTGTGATTTGCAGTTGGCCCTATTAGCCATGTCAATGTCCTCGCTTGGCTAGAAAAATGTTTCATGTGTGGCCAGGTAGACCATGTGTTGGCAGAATGCCCCAGCAGATCACAACGTCCCCATCTACAGCCTTGGTAACCTTGGCTCATCATCGGAAAACAAGGGCCACCTCGCCAGCATATCATTGGGGTGCCTCTCCTCTTTGCCTTAGCCTGAAGGGTCTCACCAAGTTGTGTGATGCCCTACCTTAACCCATTCTAGGACTACTTTAGTCCTATCATGTTTAACTCTCTTAATCTTTTGGGTCTAACCATTGCCCAAAATGTTATAGTAAAGTTAAGAGGTTTAACCCTATCTTATATATAGGACTATTTCAAATCTTGGGGACGTCACAACTAGTGGGTAGTCGGGTCTACTCCATAGTCTAACAAGACGACGACGGTTATCTCGACGTTATTACAGGTATAACTTCTTTATTTGGCATCCATGTAGGATTTTATTTGACACACGTGCATCACATTCATTCATCTCTCGAGCATTTGCATTTGTGCATGACTTCCCCATGTAGGATGTGGTGGTAGCTACGCGCATGACTATCCCTGATCATTACACCTCAATTAACCAACTTTGCCCTGTTTTGGTGGGCGATGAGAGTTTCTAGCGGATCTCTTGGTGCTATCGCTTAAGGAGTTTGATGTGGTGTTGGGGATGAATTGGCTCGCATAGCACTACGCCAACATCAACTGTGCAACAAGATGGCGACTATTGCTACACCTGAACGGGATAGATTCATCTACACCGGGTGTAAGAGCACGTGCTTTGCCAAGATGATCTCTATGTCTGGGTATGACTCTTGATCAATCATGGGTGTAGCCTACTTGGCTTCGGTGGACGATGTTCATTGAGTTTTACTGGAGCTTCTGGAAATCCCGGTGGTTCAGGAGTTTTCTAACATCTTCTTCACCGAGCTTCTTGAGATGCCTTATTTCTAGAAGATCCAGTTTGTCATCGACCTAGCTCCTAACATCACGCCGAACTCCAAGGCGCTGCATAGGATGGCGTTATACAGAGTTGAAGGCTTAGTTCCAAGACCTCTTGGATAAGGGCTTCATTTGGTTCAGTGTGTCTCCTTGGGGAGCACTAATTTTGTTCATGAAAAAGAATGATGATAGCTTGTGACTTTGCATCAACTATAGGGAGCTCAACAATATGATGATCAAGAAAAGGTTTACATTTCCCCTGATTGATGATCAAGAAAAAGTGTACATTTCCCCTGATTGATGACTTGTTTAACCAACTACAAGGAGCACAGATGTGCTCCAAGACCGACCTGCAGTCAAAATATCATCAAACAAAGACTAGGCTTGAGGATGTGCCTAAGATTGCATTTAGACATGATATGAGCACTATAAGTTCACAACGATACCTTTTAGACTCACTAACGCATTGGTAGTATTTATGGACTTGATGAATCGAGTGTTCAACCTATTTTTGGGTCAGTTTGTAGTGGCGTTCATTGACAATATCTTGGTCTATTCTCAGAGCGATGAAGAGCATAAGCGACATTTGGGGCAAATTCTGCAAGTCCTTCGGGAGAACCAACTATATGCAAAATTGAAAAAGTGTGTGTTTTGGCTACAAAAAGTGGGTATTCTTTGGGCATACTATTTCTGAGGCTGGGTCTCTGTGAACTCAAAGAAAGTTGAAGCTGAAGCCAACGTGGGTGATAGACCAATGTGATTGAGGTTTGGAATTTTCTCTGGTCGGCAGGCTATTACCGGCAATTTATAGAGTTATTTTTTTTTAAAAAAAAAAATAGCCACTTTGCTTAACCACCTCACTAGGAATGGGGAGAAGTTTGTCTGAGGCCCCAAATGCCACCTAAGCTTCAAAGAGCTCAAGGGTAGGCTAGCCATGGCCCTAATTTTGGCATTGTCTGTTCTAGACGAAAGCTTCCTAGTCTATAGCAAAGTCTCCTATATCTGACTTGGATATGTGTTTATGCAGAATGAGAGAGTCACTGCAATGGTCTTTGCTCAGAAGTTATAGAGGCACTATTTATGTGGTGTTCATTGCAAGGTGTTTATAAGCCACAAGAGTCTTAAGTACCTAGTCACCCAAAAAGGAACTATATTTGAGACTGACGATGGTTAGAGCTCTTGAAGGACTATAATATATCTATCCTTTACAATTTAGGAAAACCTAGTGTGGTGGCTGTCGCACTAAGCCGGAAGCACTTCTCTGCTGATCTCACCTCAATGATCATTAAGCAATCTTGCCTAGTTGAGGAGATGAATCATTTACAGTTAGAGGTGGTGCTTCGTGGCACTAGTGCTTGCATCATGACCTTGAAGGTGGAACCCACCTTCATGGAGAAGATCAAGGAATGACAGAGTATGGATCCATACTTGCATAAAGTCCGTTCTCAACTAGAGGACGGGGAGGCAAGTGACTTGGTGGTGCATGCCGATGGCTCCTTGAGATTTCAGGATTGGTTATGTGTGCCTGACAACTCCAAGGTAAAATGGGAGATCCTGATGAAGGTGCACCAATGCTAAGCCTACACTATTTATCCTGGTGCTTGATTCACTTTACACCCCTAAATTCACATATAGGTATACAATATTAGCATGGATACTCATAGTATAGATAAGTAAAAATATTAGTAATAGACATTCCAAGACTCTCTGCCCTAATTTAAGTAACAAAAACCAAAACATATAAATAAAAGTCCGTAGCTAAGTATAAGAAAAACAAACCTTCTCAAGGAGGTCAAGGACATCTTGGTTATCAACAAACTCGATGTAACTCCAATCAATTTTTTCTTTAGTATACTCCTCTTGTTCCATCTTGAAAACATGCTGTAGAGTAGAATAAACAAATTAGGAGCAAGCAGAGAAATGTAAGTAGGCAACTAATAAAAAGAAATAGCATTTCATGCAGGTAAACTTTACCTGGTTAAAATGTTGTTGCAACTTCTCATTCGTGTAGTTGATACAAAATTGTTCAAAGCTGTGAGAATTGCAATATGAAAATGAGAAAGAGGTAGGAGGAAGAGAAAGCTTTCTATCTTATTAAAAATTGACTGAAAAATCAAACAAACTCCTTTTCTTTTCTTATGAAAAGATTATACCTGTTTGTTTTGAAGCTCTCAAAACCATATATGTCAAGAACTCCAATTAGAGACTTAGAGACTGGATCTTGCCCAATGGAAACGTTGATTTTATCAACAAGCCTGAAAAATGATGGAATGACTGTTAACATTAGAACAAGATATTCCACTAACTTCTCCTTCTATCTCTAAAGTATTAATAATAAAACCACACTAAATCCAATCATCTATAATACTCATATTACCAGTCAAATAAGCGAGAGTATATTGTCTTAGCTAAACCATCCCTGCTTACTGTTGCATTGAGAGGATCAAGGGTTCTTTTGATTATTTCTTCAGGAGTTATCATTACACGCTTGCAGAGGGCATCTTCCAATGCCTCAGGATTACACCTAAAGTGGAACAATATAAAAAATGATTATAAGAGGGAGTAATGAGGAACAGTCTCATAACAGGCATCAAACCAAAAAAAAATATAGAAGAAACAGAGAGGGCCAAATAACAAAACACGTACATCAGAAGCTCTGCTGTCATCTTGAGATGGAATTTGGAATTGTCATCTTTTGGAATTGAGGAATCAATTTCTTGACCCTTAGCAAATTCAATGTTACCAATATGAAGGATTGCTGCAACAACCCTGAAAATAGCATCCTACAAAAATTTATATAGGAAACATATTAGTTAAGAATTTAATATTACTTCAGTTAGCAACTTGTCAAAATATTACTAGTTATGTAATACGAACTCCACCTGTTCTTGTGCACTAATTCCAACAACGTCCATGGCTCTCCGAGTGGCTAAATAATCATGGGCATCACTTACACCAACTAATTCATAGCAGTTTGATTGGTTGAGATAGTGAAATGATTTTGGATTGCCCAGCTTATACTTTTCAATCTCCTGGAGATTTTAAGTAAAGAAATAGTATATATTATCACATAGAGACAAGCTATATTTGTAGTAGTTGTAGCATATAGTATCATTGAAAGATCAAGTTTATAAGTAATATTTTTTAGTCACATAAAAGTTTACCTCTGGAGGTGCGGCACAAAGTAGGTAAAAACAGTGATAGTTACGCTCAGGATCAGATATTTGGCAAACTCGAGACCTCTCGAGAAGGTAAGTTCTAATGGCAGCACCTGATATCCTACCTTGCTTATCAAATTGAATCTCAACAAACTTGCCAAAACGACTGTTTCAACAAAAAATATTAAAAGTACAATAAGATATATATAATCATTTTATAACAAGTACCCAAAGAAGTAATATAATTCTTTGTTAGACAACTGACCTGGAATTGTTATTTCTAACAGTTTTTGCATTGCCAAAAGCCTCAAGCACTGGGTTTGACTGTAATCATATTGGATAATCTTTGTAGAAGGCTTGCATACCAAAAAAAAAAAAAAGGAAAAAAAAAAATCTAAAAAAAACACATCAGATTGCTTCATTAGTAGCATCTAGTTATCTTACTTCCAAGACTTGTTGCTCTACTGTTCGTCCTTCAGTTGCAGCACGCCCTCCCAAATAAGCAAGATAGCGCATTAGCATTTTGGTAGTTTCAGTCTTCCCTGCACCACTTTCACCACTAACCAGGATAGAGTTGCTCTTTTCCTCATTTATCATTGCCCTATCCTCGTTGGCATGGAGCGTAAAAGTTATTTGGTTTACGTCAAGAATAACTCATCTATACAAGAGAAAGAAAGATGCTTACCTGTAAGCAACATCTGCCACTGCAAAAACATGAGGACTTAGCTCTCCAAATGGAGCACCTTTGTATTGTTCCATCATGTGAGAATCATATATATGCGGTAATCTCTGAAAGGGATTCACGGCAATAAGAATATTTCCTGTATAAGTCTGTCAACATGCTAGACATTAGGGATGCAATAGCGTGGGAACTTGTTAAACTATATTTATTCCATATAGAACATCGATCTGTGAAAAATGAACAATACAAAAGAATGTTAGCTTACATAGATTTCATTGAGTTCATATCTTG
>CM055060.1:42441439-42671439 GCA_029204045.2 Tillandsia leiboldiana | reverse complement strand
TTTTTTTAGATTTTAGAAACACTTAAAAGTGTCGCTATAGCCTAATTTTATTGTAGTGAATTCCCATTTCTTCCCTTTTCTTCTCTTTGAAGCTCTCCACCTTTTGTCTCTCTCACTGTACTTCTCTACTCTACTACACCTCTTCTTTGCAGTTGTTCGATGCCGATCACTTTCTGAGGTGATTTCCTTAGTTGACGAGTACTTCTTCCTCGGTTGCTTTGGTTGATTCCAATTTTTGGAGCTCACCAAGACATTTTCATATCTTCTTTGGGTTTCTCATCTTTGATCATCAAAGACTAGGTATTTCTCTCCCCCTACACTTACGCCCCAATAGTCTCACATCGGATGGGAATGGAGTTGTGATTGGATATATAAAAGACATGGACACTAGTAATAATAACTGGGCTTAAGTATTTTGTGCTGTGGTTTAGGCCCAACGAGTTATTATTGCTAGTGAGCCGAGTCTTTACATTTGGTATTAGAGCCAATCACCAAGATTTTGATTAGGACTTTGGGTTAGCAGTGATTGTATTCGTGGTTTTGGGACCTATAGGTTGAGCGTTGGATTTATTGATTGAGTTTTGGTGCTGTGTTGAGGATAGGACACTACAACAAAATTAGGTTATAGGGACACATGTTTATGACACTTTTGTATAAGTGTCATATCTATATTCCATCCATATTCAAAATTAGGTTATAGGAACACATTTTTGGGACACATTACAAAAATGTGTCGCTATACACCCTAGCGACGGCACATATAGCAACACTTATAATAAGTGTCGGTATTTTTGTCAGCGACACTTTTTTTAGATTTTAGAAACACTTAAAAGTGTCGCTATAGCCTAATTTTGTTGTAGTGGGATTTGAGTGTGCTATTTCTCTGCCTTGGAGCTGCCAAAAATGGCGAACTAACTCGTATGTCTATTTTGCATGATTTAGTTGGTGAGATGGTCTGTTGGCATAACTAGGATGATAGTAGTGATTTGGACATCTATTTGTTTTGTTGATTATACTGTTAACATGTTGAGTTACGCATGAATGCTTAGTATTTTCCTTGAGAATCTATTGAGATGGGTATGCTATCAGTATGTAGAGTTGCATGCAAACATCTTGCGCTTTCACTCCTAAAGATCCTATTACTTGATTATGCATGAGATGAGTAGATTGGAAAAAAGGCCACATGACAGTGGACAATGATATTCAGTGAGTCACAATATGATTGTGCCAGAGGGAACTTGGACAGTATGACACTTTATCATTGCATTTGACTACAACCTGCATGAGCCACATTGAGCTTAACAAAGATATGTGATATGATACTTGGTGGGGTCGCGCCCCTCGAGTGCCCGTCTGAAGGTTGGCCGATATAGATGAGCTAGGTAGCCTACTGTTGAGACCAATTTTTTTGCCACTTAAGGAAGTGACACGTGGCGTATACCATCAGCTGATAGAAGAATAAGTCAGCAGAGAGGGACCTGCGTCTTGACCAAGACCGGCTTCGGTCACGCGAGAGTGCGGCACGTGGCGCACGTCATCGGTTAAAGACACCAGTCGATAGGAGAAGTGGCCGACAAGGGGTATCGTCTCATCCAGGACCGACCTCGGCCGAAGGCAAATATCAGATCGCCTTAGTCGAACGACGAAAAAGGCGAAGTCAGTGTCAACTTTCGACTGCTCGAGCCGCAGAAGAAAAGACCCAGAGAGAAAAGAGTACGAGATTTGGGCGCGAATCTCGTAACTGACTTCGGAATGGCAAGCGGCGCCTAGCATTGGAAAGCGCCGAAGATCACGCTTCGGCGCGTCGATTAGGGGATGAACCTGGACGGAAAACGACTGCTATCCTATTGAGGAGAATCAACTCAAAAGAAAGTAGTTGAGGGATTTACGATGATTCCCCTTAGATCACGCTGATTACTAAAATCAGCGGTTACACATATAGTTCATAAATGTATAAATAACCGAACCATCGAAAAAAAAGGGTTCCTGCAACCTCGTAAGCCAGTGATCACCCTTGCTTTTTCATACATTTTATATCTGTATTTACTGCTTTCCTAGATAACATTTCATACCAACATTTACCGCACTTCTTAGGAGCAGATTAAATTGTAATCGGTTCCCGGTTACCCTTGTAACCCCCTTTTCAAGCAATACAATTCTATAATCGGCTATTCGGTCGTGTCAAATTGTTGTCTCTGACTCCCAGTTCGGCTCCTCTAGGCCGAACTCTGTTTACCACACAACCCCAGTTCAGCTAGTATAAGCCGAACTCTCTTAAGAGTTGATTGAGAAGAACCCGGCCGAGCGAATCTATCCTCGACCCGATCGCTTGATCCCTTTGGCACGCGGCGCATCACACTCAGAGGGTCACCCCAACGGGCCGATCGCGAATCGCACCCGGTCGACAGTCAACACAACTTTTCGGCCCAACAATATTTCTGGCATGTCCGGTGGGCGCTCAGGTAACTCTTACCTTCTTCTACCGTAAAATGTCAGACGACAACGTCTTGAACCTCCGAAGCAGAGTCATTCCTAGACATTCAGAGAATGACCAAGATAGTAGCGCCGGAAACACGGATCACCCCCCACCGACGCTACCAGAGATGCCGGAGACCAGTGGGAGGTCGACACCATGGGAGCCGACCCTATCTGACTTATTCGTGCAGATAGCCCGAATGCTGGAAACTGTTGAGAGGACACAAGCGTCCCTCGAGAGAGACAGCCAGGCGCAAGACGCCTGGTTGGACTCAGTATTGGCCGCGGTAACGGCCTCGAATGAAAAGGTGGCTCTAATTGGGCAAGCGTTTGTTACAGATTTTATGTTGGCATATTTCGTGATTTGAGTCAGAGTCTTGAAGTGATCAAATTGTCAAATCAACAATCGAAGACTCAGAGAAGATTCCTCAAAAAGCTCAAGATGACACTCAGGTATGATTTAAGTATTCATGATGATTTAAGTTTATTTACAATATTTGGAATAGTTAATTAATCAAAACTGAGTTAGAAGAGGTTTTGGGAACTAGGTTTTTAACTTATAACTTATTTTAAGTTTGAATTCCGGTACTTGGTTGTTTTCGTTAACATTCTCTTTGAAAAATTTATATTTTTAAATTGAGTATCGGAACCATACTTAGAGTTCCTCAAGATCCGTCACAAGATTTTTTGAAAATTGCATGGGGTACCGGTACCTGACTTTGAGTACCGGTACGCAATAGAAAATTTTGTCTGTTGTGACATTGAGTACCGGAACCTAACCTTGAGTACCGGTACGCAGTATTCAGTTTTGATTTGAATTCTAAACCGAATCTAATTGTATTCCAAAGGTTATAAATAGATACTTAGGGTTTCTCAAGAGGTACCGACCAACTCAGAAAACACCTGAGAGCAACCATAGAGGCTAGGCTTTTATTGTTAATCTTTTTAGCCTCTCTAGGTCAATTCGACAGTTCTTCCATGATATATTTTTTGTCGAATTGATCTAATCTTTGCTTAGAGATTTCTTCCTTGGTTCTCTAATGTTATTCTAGGCAAAGAATCACCATCGAAGCCTATACTTTTGTTACGGCTGAGATTGCGTCAAGGATTTGACGTGGCATCGTGGATTCGATGTGTTGAAGGCGTTTCGTGGATACGAAACGTGTTGCTCGTGGATTCGGGTGGCGTTTGTGATGACCTGGATCTCCGCAGAGCTGTTGTAGAGTGATTGGTGACTTCTGGGGGCCTATACTGTGTGTTGGAGGTGTTTGTGCACCAATTGGACATAAGTGATGGACTCTGGACTTAAAATGGATCACGTGGGTAATCGAAGGACCCCGTCGAATGTTTAGAAGTTGTTTCGCGCAAAACGAATATCAAAATTGGACTCAGCGCGAAGTTTGGACCAAGGAACACCTTTTCGGATGCCTTCGGCAATTTTTAGAAGTGGAATTTGGAAAAATGGATGGCGGATTTGGATTCAGCACGCGAAAACGGTGAAAATGGACTATTTACTTGTATTTTTTGGAGTCCGGATGCAAAAGCGCGTTTTTCGAGGCTTGGGGTTACTGTTCCGGCCGGCGGGCAGCGGCGGAGCGCGGCGGCGCAGCCGCGGGCAGCGCGGCGGGCAGAGGCGCGGGCCGTCCGGTCCACGCGGCGGGCGTGCACCGGGGGGCTTGACGCGTGGCGGCTCGGGAGTGGGCCGGTCCGCGGGGCGCGGTCTACAGAGTGGCGCGTGGTGTACGGTGGACCGGGCGGTGCCACGTGGCAACCGTTGGTTGGCCGGTCCACGTGTGCCCGGTCCAGGGAATGGATGAGGCGGCCTTGGGAACCGTGCGTGGCAGGGGCGTGCCAGGCGGCGCTACAGGAGTGGTCGGGTCATGATTGCGGGCCACGTGGCGCCCGCTGATTCACGGGCGCCACCCACCCCTGCTGACCGGGAGCGGCCACGCGGCGCCCCGCCGGTGGCGCGTCTTGCTGTCGCCTGTTCAGGGTGACGTGGCGCTCCCCAGGCATTTCGGGCGTTTGCCGTTTGGAGCAGCGCAACGGATTCGGGCGCCCGAATCCCGTGTGGGCGCCCGAATCCAGGGACAAGTTGGGACTTAAGTGATTTGTTTTTCCCGGCCTATATAAAGGCCGAGAACATCTGCTGAGAGCTCTTTTCCTGCTCATCTTCTCTCTGTGCAACCTTCACAAGAATTTCTCCTCTCCCAGAGCTGGTTTCATCTATAGATTCCCGGATTTTTCTGCGGCACGCATCCCGAGGTTTCCATTTTTACGGCGGGGCGCGACGCTTGTTCATTTGTGGTCTCCTTCATCGCGGTTTGGGTGCGAGGACTCCCCCGGCTTACTCCGACAACCGTTTTCGTCGATTCTTGTCCCGTTGGCTTCAAGACAGGTAGAGCTACGATCTTCGTGATTTGAGTTTCCCCTCATTTCGAGTTTATCTTGGAGTTCCCCGAGCTTTCATTTCACCCTTTTTCTTGGGCGGAGTTTTGGACAGCACTGTGGTATTTCGGTGATATCTTTGCGCACAGGCCTCGGATCGAGGCGTCCCAAGAGGCGTTTTTCATCTACACAGTGCAGGGAACACCCTCAAATTTTTTACGAATTTTCAAAATATTTTTCGAAGGTGAAAAATCTCTGTTTACAGAAAGTAGTGCTACAGTTTTTGAGATCGGTTTATTTCGGGGTGGTTCCCTTATCGGATTTGTTTCTCCGTGTAGGAAACTCGGATTTGGGCGTGCGAGTACTCATTTCGATCTTCTCGACGCGAGGATCGCAGCGGCAATTTTTCGGGAATTTTTGGTCTCAATCTCGCAGGTAAAAACAGGGCATCTTTGGGACTGAATTCTGGACAGCATGTATTTGGATACTTGTGTGCTTATTTGTGTGTATATTGGGGATATTTTTTTTTTGATTAAACAAGGATGTACCCTATTTGAAAAGTACAGAAGGACTGACAGTGGTGAAAACCCCGTACAACAAGAGATACAAGAAAAGATGCCCATCGCCCGAACAGTCAAAAAAGAAAGCACCACAAGTCTTAAGCTTTTGTACTCTCAATAATCAAGCGGATAAAGACACAAAACAGTTAACTAGTACACTAAGCAAAGGAGTATATCAGTCAATGGATCCTGATGCTGGAATCAAGCCGTCGGCGTCACGAGGAATAGACTCCAGCCCCGAAGCAAGCCGCGGCAGTAGCAGTTGGAGGTAAACTGAAAAGCAAAGCTCGTAAACATAAATGTACCGAAGATTGATATCCCTTGTTTCCAATATTCCTTCCATACCTGACCGGTCACAAGTGCCCAACAAACATATTAAACCATACCCAAGCACAGAGTCGCCGAAGCCACCGGGGTAGAAACCAGATAAGAGGCAAAACGAGAGAGTAAACAAAAGTGGTTACAGCACTTTGGACTATGAATCCCTTTTTTTCTACATATCATCATAGTTTGACTTGATGTCAATTATCTCCTTCGCTTTCACCATCTGATTGAAGGGGGGCCCTATAAAGAGCAGTCCAAAGAAAAGGAAATGCCAATGATCCTGCAGAAGGTCCCACATAACTACTCCGATTGCCGGAGCCAGAGCTTGAAGCCAAGGCCGAGAAGCCAATATTGCACAGAGTAGAGCAAACAAATCTTCCATTATTCTTAGGGAATTGAGCTGCTTGCTCCAAAACAAAGATTAAGAAAACCCCAGCTCCAGTTTCCCGGATTCGAAGAGCGTACAATTAGGATATCAGCATTTGAGAACGCGGGGGTCGAAAACAGATAGAACAACTCAACTCTGGTTGAAAGGGAGGTCAATAAAATACCAGAAACATTAAAAAGAGAAGTACCATTGACCATGCTGTAGTAACCAAAATCCACCAATGATACTGAAGCGGATATTTTGTACAGTGATCGCGGCGGTTTATCTGTTTGGGTGAGAGCACTATTTGGACTTGGATTTAGCGATCAAGGTGGGTGGTTGTTGTTTACCTCTATTTTGACATGCTCACTAGGATTATTAGAGTGATCTCCTTATGCTAGGATTATTGATTAACAAGTGGGGATGAAACTTATGCATGCTTGTTTGGACATATGGATTGCTATGTTAGCACTTAACCTTGCATGTGGAATTGAATCTTAAATTGGGATAATTAAAGTACCTTGATGGTTGGTACTATTTGAGGATTGTATGACATGCATAGGTGGATAGTAATGCTTTATTATGGAACATGGATTATAGACATGTGTGGTTGGATAATATTTTAGCATGATGGTTATATCTATGCGGAGCTATTAATTGTTACACATGTGGAATCACTATTGATCACCTTTTCTTTTATATTCCTTGAGGACATAAGCATGCTTGTATGGACATCTAGATAGGCCATTTCTTATCGCTACACTATCATGTTGGAACTTGACTTAGGAGAAACCATGTTTGCTTTTTTTTTCCTTTTCGTTAGTCAGGTGGTTCTTGTTGCTCGGGTTTGAGCAGGGGTTTGGGATAGTGTAGCCGGAGTCTGGATTGTGGATTATAGGTTTTGGCGGCGATCGCGGATTTTGGGCGATTGACCGGATGATCACTTATGCATCAGATTGGGGATCAGTTTTCTTTTAGTGGAGGGGTGTGTTCCACTGGGGTTTTATATTGATCCAGTCCTGCTTTTGATACTTATCACACCGGCGCGGTTATTGCCCAGTGATGTGTGGTGACCCTGATCCCCGTGTGGCTTCTCCCATGAACCGTGGTGTAGAACACCTAGTGTTGGTGTATCTGGTCCATAGTGCATCAAAGGGATGCCACAGATGGACCCTGTGTGATATCTACAGCCGGATTGGCCTTCGGCTGCATTTGCCGAAGTTTCGGTTTTGTTTTGGGCCAATCAGAGGTTGGATTTGGATTCAGCGCGAAAAAACGCTTGAAAACGGCTGTTTGCTTGTTAAATTTGGAGTCCGGATGCCCAAAAACGGACCCCCGGAAGTTTTCGCTGAATTTCGGTGCATGGGAGGGGCCGTGGACCGCCGGCTGCCACGTGTCGGCTTGTGATTGGGCCGGTCCGCAGCTCTCGGTCCACAGAGGGGAGCGGCTGGGTGCACGGACCCGGCGCATGGACACGTGGCGCCGCCTGATTGGCGGGCTCGTGAGGCGCGATCCACAGTTTTTGCGCGGCAGTGCATGGACCGGGGCGGGGGGACACGTGGCATCCCCCGGTTGGTCGGTGCACGTGGCGCGGTCCACGGAACCTGAATTGGGTGCGTGGACCGGGTGCACAGGACACGTGTCGTCACGCCATTCGCGGGCTCACGAGGCGCGGTGCACCGGGTCGCGGTCGGGCGCCTCGGGGCGCGTGCATGGCAGGCGGCCAGTGCGGCGCCTGCCCGCACGTGTGACCGCGACAGTGGCAGGGCCACGTGTCGCCCTGCCACTGGCGGGCGCCACCTACCCGGTTTGACCGGGTAGGTGCCACGCGGCGGCACCACACGCGCCCCGCACAGCTGTTTGCTGTGCGGGACACGTGTCGGTCACCGGGAGTGCCACGTGGCCACTCCCGGCGCGCCCCGCACAGCTGTTTGCTGTGCGGGTGACGTGGCGGCACCAAATTTTTCCGGGCGGCTACAGTAACCCGCCTCTGCGCCCGGATTCGGGCGCCCGAAACTTCGGGTGCGCCCGAAAGTTGGGACCTTTTGGGGATTTCTTCAATTGTTTTTTTGGGGCCTATTTAAAGCCCGAGCCCTCTTCTTCTTCAACTTTTTGGCACTTCCGAGCTTCAAACCGCCAAGAGCCCTTTACCAAAGTTGATCCTCACTTTGTGAAGCTTCCATCTGCAGAGTTTGGGGATGTTTGGGGGCACGCTTTTCGAGATTCTCATTTTCTTGGCGCGGCGCGACGCTCTTTCTTCGGTGTTTCTTCCGTCGCTCTTCGGTGTACGAGCTCCCCCGACCTACTCCGACCATCTTTTCGAGCGATTTCTTCGCTGCTGGATTCGTAACAGGTGAGGCTACAATTTTGGGTTTCTCGTACATTTTCAGATTTCGCGTTTTTCGAGGTGTTTTCTCGTGCTCATTGGGACCCTTTTTGCTGTGAGATTTTGGTGAGTGCAGCACCTTCTTTTGAGGAGATCTCCGCGCACGAGTCTCGGATCAAGACGTGCTTATAGACTTTTTTCATCTACTTGATGCGAGGATCATCGTGGATTTTTCTTGGAATTTTTGGAGACCTTCCCGAAGGTATACACTTTTCCTTTTATCTGTACAAGAGTTTACAGTTGGATGGTTTTGGGATTTTGCGCACCGATACTGTGGAATTTTTAACTTGGCCTACGGTGCTCAGAATTGAGCGTGCAGGTACTTGTTTCGAAGCTATCGACACGAGGATCGCAGGGATATTTTATTTGGAATTTTTCGAGCACATTTAGTAGGTGAAATAATCGCATCTTTGTGGCTGTATTTTCAGTGTTGTAATTCTTGGCAGATTTTGGAATTAAAGTATAACTGTAGCCTTATGTTGTACCCAGGAGGGATTGTGGACTGTGCTGGACCTGTTGGACATAGAGTTATTATTTTTCCTGGTTTTCTCAGCTGTACGACTCCGGACAGTTAGCGTTTTCAGGTGGGTGGCTTGCTTTCAAGATCTATGGACTGTACTCTAATTCTATTGATATAGAATCATGCATGATAGTGATTGGACTTGGGTAGCATGCTAGAGTGTAGGAATTGTTGTTCCTTGTTTTATCTGTCGATCTTGTGATCTCTTGCTTCCTACTATCATGTTAAATATTTGTTATGTTGGAACCTGACCTAGCACCCCCGTCATATGTTGCATGTGTAACCAGACCGGTAGAAAACCCTCACTTGGGCTAGGGTTATTTATGTTTAGACATCCACACTTTATGTTTCATTCCTGGACTTAGTGTTATCCTCGCCCGGGTAGTGGGCCGAGCGGTCGGGACTTCTTTAGTGTGGGATGCATTTGCACTCGTGCTTGGGAGCAGAGTGGAGTCTGGTAGATGCAGTGGTTCGCTTGTCTGTACCGGGAACCGTTTGGGGTAAACGGTGGACCCGGGAGATCTGGTTTTCCCCTGTTTGGGTTGTCGCCACTGTGTTAGTGGCGGTAGTTTTCTAGTGATAGCCGGACCTAGAACCCAGAACCCTTTTCGACATACACATGATTTTTAGTCTACCAATGTTTTCTTCCAAGCATCGAAGGGCCGCTGGAGTCTGTTCTTGTTTGATTGGACAAAGGCATCAGCCCTTCGGGGCTTGGGTAAAACACTTATTTTTCTAACTGTTTTTCTAAAGAGAACTAAAATCATTAAATATGGATTTCTTCTAGATCAAATGATTTTCAATAACAAATGTCACCTTTTTCTTGTAAATCTTCCCACTCGAAAGGATTCGAGTGATCTGGGTTCTAGGGGCCGTTCCTTTGTCGGGACGAAAGCCACGGGGGCCGAGCCTGGAACCTGTTCTTGTTTGATAGGGTTGTAGGTGTAGGTCTCCCGGGACTTTCGGGCCCTGTTGGTGTTTCCTGCGTGTCGTGCCGAGGTTTTGCTTTCCCGAACTATAAGGGGATCGGGAACTTCGATAGGCGGAGCCTAGAGTCTGTTCTTGTTTGATAGGGTTCTTAGCACCGGTCTATCGGGTTTCCGAACCCTTATGGTGTCGGTCTTTCCTGTGAGTTTAGTGTTCTGTTGTGGGAGCCGTCTGGTGGACGGTGGCCCCAGCTGTGTGGTTTTCCAGCCTGTGATTGAGAGTTGGTGTTGTTGGTCGATCTTGTTGATCGTGGTTTGGACTATAGCCTGCATGAGCCATATTTGAGCTCGATAGAGATATGCGGATACTTTCCTCGGTGGGGTCGCTCCCCTCGAGAGCCACTCCGGAGTTGGGCCTGTTACTTGCTATCGCGACTTGTCGACGCCGTCCCTCTGACTGGGCCAGTTAGTGGCAGTCACGGACACCCTACGGTAGACCCGTCCTGTTGAGGATGTGCGGCAGTAGGTGGGCGCAGGTTTGACTGGACCCTTGAGGCAGTCAGTTTAGATTTGGTGAGTTTACTGTGGGTATTAGTAGATGCATCATGTTCCATCTGTTCCTTTTTCTTGAGCATCTAGATAGAGGCATAGTAGCGGTAGAGTTACTTTTCCAGCCATTTCATTTCAGTATTATATTGTTACTTTATGCCTCTAGTAGACTTAGTGGGCAGACCGTCGGGCTTGTTGGCGGCACCCACTGAGAACTACTTGGGACGTAGTTCTCACACCCGTCGTGGTGTTTTTCCCCAGGGACTTCTTCTTCTGCTCCAGTTCCTGCCGCACCTGTTGCTGCTTCTTCTGATCGAGGTAAGGGAGTCGCGAGATAGTTCCCTACCAGGCATCGTCCAGAGAGTAGATGTACCCTTATTACTTTTGAGAGTTCATGTTGAGAGAACTTTGTAGTGAGGTATAGAGTTGTATTTATTTTCTACTGCTCGAGAGACTGTTGTATTTTGGTGAGGTCTTGGGTTGTATATTGTTTTATTTCTAGCAGTTTTCTTTCAGCTCTGATATCTGTATAGCATAGTTGATCTTTTGCAGGTTAGTCGCTTCGTCTATACGGGGCTTCCCGTATGGGCGGCGGATCTGTTGGCGAGCTCGGGTCGCAGTTTCGACGCCGGGGCGTGACATGATGCTTTCCTCGTGTGGGTCGCTCCCCTCGAGATCCCCTCCGGAGGCTGGGGCCAGACAGTTATTGACAGTTTTGCTATCACATCGGCGCGGCTTATTTGCCCGATGATGAGGGCGGTAGCAGGAGTTTTGCTATCACATCGGCGCGGCTTACTTGGCTTACTTGCCCGATGATGAGGGCGGTACAGATTGGGTTCATCTGGGATGGTTGGTTACTGTTGCATACGGTTATTCCAGTCTAGGACTGCATTTTAGAGGCATAGTAGTGGTAGTTTCCTTTCTTCAGCAGTCATTATTGCTTACCACACTTATTTCCTTTTTGCCTCTGGTAGACCTAGTGGGTGTGTCAGAGTTTGAGGTTTTACCCACTAGTGGAGGCTACTGGTTTACTAGTAGTTCTCACCCCCATTCTTCTTTCCTCTTTTTCTTCTTCCTTGTTTTGCAGTGTCTTCTGCGGGTGCTGCTGGGCTTTCAGCGGCGGGTCGAGGAGAGAGGACGGCTGAGTAGATAGATCTCGAGGCAGGATGAGCGAGTTAGCTGGACTGTTGGTGTACCCATGTTTCCTCAGACGGTTGTACTTTTACTTTGGGACTGGCTTTTGCCAGCAGGTTGTATTTATTTTGGTGAGCTGGGAGAGACAGATGTATCATTTATACAGATATATTGTATTTTATTTTCCAGCTTCAGTCTGAGATGTATTAGTTTTTAGTTCAGCTCTGTTTTTATTGCTCTATTATTATTATCTCTTATATCTGAGCAGGTTTGGCGCTTCGTGTACGCGGGAAATACCGTGTGCACGGCGGATCTGTAGACGGGCCCGGGTTCCGGTTTACACCCGGGGCGTGACAGATTAGGTGGTATCAGAGCTTAGGGATAGGTCAGTTGGGACTTAGGAAACCCTAGGCTTTTGGGCGGACCCTAGGATGTTAGTGCGTGAGAGACGCGACATTTTACGAAAGTCGGTGATTTGTTTATTTGACTCTTCCTGTGAGTGAAGAGGGATCGACATATCCTATTTTTGTGGGACAGTTATGTTGGCTGCAGACAACATAAAGTTACAAAAATAGGGGGATGTCTTTGACTTTCGCTAGATTGGGTCGAGTGTTTGGGGTGTGCTGATTTGCGGTTTTGTCGTGGTGAGCGGTGTCTCCCCGACGTTGGGCCCTGACCCGGGTGCACCTTGGTGCGACAGTTGGGTCTGAGCTGGTTGTTTCGGGCCGGATACCCAGATTGGAGTCTGAGAGCTCCGGACCCGAAGGGTAGGAGTGTTGGAGGCAGATCAGCGGTGCAGTGGCACAGTTGTCGGAGCAGTGACACAGTTGTCGGAGCAATGGCACAGTTGTCGGAGCAGCGCAGTGGCACAGTTGTCGGAGCAGCACAGTGGCACAGTTGTCGGAGCAGCGCAGTGGCACAGTTGTCAGAGTAGTGGGTAGCCCCCTCCGTGCCGACGTTTAGTGCTAGGGCACCGAGGAAGGGTGGACAGTTGATAGCGGGTAAGCTGTGGGATTGCATTGATCGAGTGAGCCAGTTTTGGCGGATGAGTCATTCCGATTCGTGGGATTGAGTATGGAGCCTTTGGAGGCAGGGTCTTGTTCGGTGGGGGATAGAGAGTACTTGGAAGCCTTTCGTGTCAAGAGTTAAAGCAGTTGCTGAACTGCACGCTCCATGTGTAGAGGGACGGGGTGCATAGGATATGAGTGTCTGAGAGTGGATTGCGCCAGGATACCTTTTAACTCGTTGGGTCCCTCCATTACGGATTTGGGACGGCTCATTGGAGTAGGCGTCGGGTATGGAGCGTGGCATTGTAGTTCCTTTGGATTGGGATCTGCCGCCTGAGGTGAGTTCTGATTGAGGCGCTTGGCGCCGGGTGATGGAGGACAGATCAGTCGGATGAGGCATTCCCGATTTATTTTTCCAGGATAGTGGATTTTCGAGACTGTCAGAGCACATAGGTTACAGCGGTCGGTGTGGTTGTAGGTTTGAGTTGTTCCGGGCTCTTGGGTTCGTATCTTTTGATACGGGAGTATTCCCTTCTTGGTGGGTAATGCTTTTGCTTCATTGCTTGGGTTAGGGGTAGGATGGTCACCACGTGCACGGGAGGCTTATTTTTCCGATCGCGCTTGGCACGTGGAGGAGAGTTGTTGGTCCTTCCCGGTGCAGCTTGAGTCCTGGATTTTGCCGGTAAACCTGATGGTCTTGGCTCGGCTGCGGGATGTTGTTGTGGTCCCCGTTGGGCTGGCTGGTTCGGTTTTCTTTCGCGGCGGTTGATTATGCCGCGAGGACGGTTTTCTTGGGGAGCCAAGCCCGGAGGTGTTGGTGTACCTGGGTTGCTTGAGGGTTATCTTCGCCTCTATGGTTTTGACTTCGTGAGCGAGGCGGATGTTTCGCAGTGGATGAGTAGCCTTTTTGGCTGGTGTGGTTGAGGGGCCTACGGCGGCGCCGGGACTCGGGGATACCCCCTTTGGTTGCGAGTTCCTGGCTGTTCTCCTATCGGAGTTGTCTAGCATGTTACTAGTTTGGGAGTTGAGGACACAACTCCAGGATTCTATGTTTTGGGAATTTTGTCAGACCAAGTGTGTCGCCTTTGGGGGCGTCGGTGCTATTCGAGTTGTGGAAGGTTGGTTCACTTCGGCTTTGTGTGGATCCCCGGGAATTAGATGAAGTGACCATCTAGAGCTAGCACCCTTGTCGAGTATGGAGGATTTGATTTACCAGCTGTAAGGGTCCCGGGTCTTCCTGAAGGTGGATTTGTAAGCTGGTTTTCTCGACTGCCTATGGCTGTGTGTTGATGCCGGAGAGTTGGGGAATTACTTCTACATCCCGACGGTTTAAAGATTAGAGATCAGAGTCTATGTGATCAGTTGGGGGACTTATATTGGATACCTCGGGGGTACGGAGGTACTCGGATCGAGCTTTTGTGCCTTTGGACCTGGTGGTTGGATTTTCGAGGCCCTGGGAGGAGCGGATGCTTTTGCCGATGCAGGCTACTTGGTAGCTCGAGCGGTTAGCCCAGCTGTACTTGGATGAGGTGGTGCGATTTTTCTGGAGTGCCCGCCTCTATTTTGTTCTAGTTAGAGACCCGAGGATTGTATCGCGTCTCTGGAGGAGGTATTAGACGGCCTTGGGAGCTTGAGTGGTGGATGATTGGATATTTAACCCCTCTATTTGGTTGAGGTTCCGGGTTGAGGAATGATTTTAGTTTCGAGGACGAAACTTTCTTTTAGTGGGGGAGGATGTGATGACCTGGATCTCCGCAGAGCTGTTGTAGAGTGATTGGTGACTTCTGGGGGCTTGTACTGTGTGTTGGAGGTGTTTGTGCACCAATTGGACATAAGTGATGGACTCTGGACTTAAAATGGATCACATGGGTAATCGGAGGACCCCGTCGAATGTTTAGAAGTTGTTTCGCGCAAAACAGATATCAAAATTGGACTCAGCGCGAAGTTTGGACCAAGGAACACCTTTTCGGATGCCTTCGGCAATTTTTAGAAGTGGAATTTGGAAAAATGGATGGCGGATTTGGATTCAGCGCGCGAAAATGGTGAAAATGGACTATTTACTTGTATTTTTCGGAGTCCGGATGCAAAAGCGCGTTTTTCGAGGCTTGGGGTTACTGTTTCGGCTGGCGGGCAGCAGCGGAGCGCGGCGGCGCAGCCGCGGGCAGCACGGCGGGCAGAGGCGCGGGCCGCCCGGTCCACGCGGCGGGCGTGCACCGGGGGGCTTGACGCGTGGCGGCTCGGGAGTGGGCCGGTCCGCGGGGCGCGGTCTACGGAGTGGCGCGTGGTGTACGGTGGACCGGGCGGGGCCACGTGGCGACCGTTGGTTGTCCGGTCCACGTGTGCCCGGTCCAGGGAATGGATGAGGAGGCCTCGGGAACCGTGCGCGGCAGGGGCGTGCCAGGCGGCGCTGCAGGAGTGGTCGGGTCATGATTGCGGGCCACGTGGCGCCTGCTGATTCGCGGGCGCCACCCACCCCTGTTGACCGGGAGCGGCCACGCGGCGCCCCGCCGGTGGCGCGTCTTGCTGTCGCCTGTTCGGGGTGACGTGGCGCTCCCCAGGCATTTAGGGCGTTTGCCGTTTGGAGCCGCGCAGCGGATTCGGGCGCCCGAATCCCGCGTGGGCGCCCGAATCCAGGGACAAGTTGGGAATTAAGTGATTTGTTTTTCTCGGCCTATATAAAGGCCGAGAACATCTGCTGAGAGCTCTTTTCCTGCTCATCTTCTCTCTGTGCAACCTTCACGAGAATTTCTCCTCTCCCAGAGCTGGTTTCATCTATAGATTCCCGGATTTTTCTGCGACATGCATCCTGAGGTTTCCATTTTTACGGCGCGGCGTGATGCTCGTTCATTTGTGGTCTCCTTCATCGCGGTTTGGGTGCGAACACTCCCCCTACTTACTCCGACCACCGTTTTCGTCGATTCTTGCCCCGTTGGCTTCACGACAGGTAGGGCTATGATCTTCGTGATTTGAGTTTCCCCTCGTTTCGAGTTTATCTTGGAGTTCCCCGAGCTTTCATTTGACCCTTTTTCTTGGACGGAGTTTTGGACAGCACTGTGGTATTTCAGCGATATCTTTGCGCACAGGCGTCGGATCGAGGCATGACAGAAGGTGTTTTTCATCTACACAGCGCAAGGAACACCCTCAAATTTTCTAGTAATTTTCTAAATATTTTTCGAAGGTGAAAAATCTCTGTTTACAGAATGTAGTGCTACAGTTTTTGAGATCGGTTTATTTCGGGGTGGTTCCCTTGTCGGATTTGTTTCTCCGTGTAGGAAACTCGGATTTGGGCGTGCGAGTACTCATTTCGATCGTCTCGACACGAGGATCGCAGCGGAAATTTTTTGGGAATTTTTGGTCTCCATCTCGCAGGTAAAAACAGGACATCTTTGGGACTGAATTCTGGACAGCATGTATTTGGGTACTTGTGTGCTTATTTGTGTGTATATTGGGGATATTTTTTTTTGATTAAACAGGGATATACCCTATATGAAAAGTACAGAAGGACTGACAGTGATGAAAACCCCGTACAACAAGAGATACAAGAAAAGATGCCCATCGCCCGAACAGTCAAAAAAGAAAGCACCACAAGTCTTAAGCGTTTGTACTCTCAATAATCAAGCGGATAAAGCAACAAAACAGTTAATTAGTACACTAAGCAAAGGAGTATATCAGTCAATGGATCCTGATGCTGGAATCAAGCCGTCGGCGTCACGAGGAATAGACTCCAGCCCCGAAGCAAGCCGCGGCAGTAGCAGTTGGAGGTAAACCGAAAAGCAAAGCTCGTAAACATAAATGTACCGAAGATTGATATCCCTTGTTTCCAATATTCCTTCCATACCTGACCGGTCACAAGTGCCCAACAAACATATTAAACCATACCCAAGCACAAAGTCGCCGAAGCCACCGGGGTAGAAACCAGATAAGAGGCAAAACGAGAGAGTAAACAAAAGTGGTTACAGCACTTTGGACTATGAATCCCTTTTTTTCTACATATCATCATAGTTTGACTTGATGTCAATTATCTCCTTCGCTTTCACCATCTGATTGAAGGGGGGCCCTATAAAGAGCAGTCCAAAGAAAATGAAATGCCAATGTTCCTGCAGAAGGTCCCACATAACTACTCCGATTGCCGGAGCTAGAGCTTGAAGCCAAGGCCGAGAAGCCAATATTGCACAGAGTAGAGCAAACAAATCTTCCATTATTCTTAGGGAATAGAGCTGCTTGCTCCAAAACAAAGATTAAGAAAACCCCAGCTCCAGTTTCCCAGATTCGAAGAGCGTACAATTAGGATATCAGCATTTGAGAACGTCGGGGTCGAAAACAGATAGAACAACTCAACTCTGGTTGAATGGGAGGTCAATAAAATACCAGAAACAATAAAAAGAGAAGTACCATTGACCATGCTGTAGTAACCACAATCCACCAATGATACTGAAGCGGATATTTTGTACAGTGATCGCGGCGGTTTATCTGTTTTGTCGAGAGCACTATTTGGACTTGGATTTAGCGATCGAGGTGGGTGGTTGTTGTTTACCTCTATTTTGACATGCTCACTAGGATTATTAGAGTGATCTCCTTATGCTAGGATTATTGATTAACAAGTGGGGATGGAACTTATGCATGCTTGTTTAGACATATGGATTGCTATGTTAGCACTTAACCTTGCATGTGGAATTGAATCTTAAATTGGGATAATTAAAGTACCTTGATGGTTGGTACTATTTGAGGATTGTATGACATGCATAGGTGGAAAGTAATGCTTTATTATGGAACATGGATTATAGACATGTGTGGTTGGATAATATTTTAGCATGATGGTTATATCTATGCGGAGCTATTAATTGTTACACATGTGGAATCACTATTGGTCACCTTTTCTTTTATATTCCTTGAGGACATAAGCATGCTTGTATGGACATCTAGATAGGCCATTTCTTATCGCTACACTATCATGTTGGAACTTGACTTAGGAGAAACCATGTTTGCTTCTTTTCTCCTTTTCGTTAGTCAGGTGGTTCTTGTTGCTCGGGTTTGAGCAGGGGTTTGGGATAGTGTAGCCGGGGCCTGGATTGTGGATTATAGGTTTTGGCGGCGATCACGGATTTTGGGCGATTGACCGGATGATCACTTACGCATCAGATTGGGGATCAGTTTTCTTTTAGTGGAGGGGTGTGTTCCACTGGGGTTTTATATTGATCCAGTCCTGCTTTTGATACTTATCACACCGGCGCGGTTATTGCCCGGTGATGCTTTCCTCGTGTGGGTCGCTCCCCTCGAGATCCCCTCCAGAGGCTGGGGCCAGACAGTTATTGACAGTTTTGCTATCACATCGGCGTGGCTTATTTGCCCGATGATGAGGGCGGCAGCAGGAGTTTTGCTATCACATCGGCGCGGCTTACTTGCCCGATGACGAGGGCGGTACAGATTGGGTTCATCTGGGACGGTTGGTTACTGTTGCATACGGTTATTCTAGTCTAGGACTGCATTTTAGAGGCATAGTAGTGGTAGTTTCCTTTCTTCAGCAGTCATTATTGCTTACCACACTTATTTCCTTTTTGCCTCTGGTAGACCTAGTGGGTGTGTCAGAGTTTGAGGTTTTACCCACTAGGGGAGGATACTAGTTTACTAGTAGTTCTCTCACCCATTCTTCTTTCCTCTTTTTCTTCTTCCTTGTTTTGCAGTGTCTTCTGCGGGTGCTGCTGGGCTTTCAGCGGCGGGTCGAGGAGAGAGGACGGCTGAGTAGATAGATCTCGAGGCAGGATGAGCGAGTTAGCTGGACTGTTGGTGTACCCATGTTTCCTCAGACGGTTGTACTTTTACTTTGGGACTGGCTTTTGCCAGCAGGTTGTATTTATTTTGGTGAGCTGGGAGAGACAGATGTATCATTTATACAGATGTATTGTATTTTATTTCCAGCTTCAGTCTGAGATGTATTAGTTTTTAGTTCAGCTCTGTTTTTATTGCTCTATTATTATTATCTCTTATATCTGAGCAGCAGGTTTGGCGCTTCGTGTACGCGGGAAATACCGTGTGCACGGCAGATCTGTAGACGGGCCCGGGTTCCGGTTTACACCCGGGGCGTGACAGCATTCGTGGATTTGGACGTGTGCGTGGACCTGCAGTCGGTGAGCGCAAGATTCAAAGAAGTTGAAGGAGGGGTTGGAGTCCGTAGAGTCGGTAATCACCTTGTAATATTTCTTTTCTTAGTGGATTGTTTTGCGTGTTGGTCCCGTAGGTTTTTTACTTCTGGATTGGAGTTTTTCCACATAAATCTCGGTGTTCTGATTTTATCTTCTGCATTTATTTTAAATTACATTGAGATTTTTATTTTGGATATTATACCTATTCACCCCCCACTAGGTATTTGATAGAACCTATTTAGATTCTTGGGGATCCATAACCTACAATTGGTATTAGAGCAGGTTTTAGGTTTTTCTATCATGTTGGGTTGAGGTGGTAATATTAATAGACCTCCTCTTTTCGATGGTACTAATTATGTCTATTGAAAAGCCCGGATGAGAGCCTTTCCCATCGCAATTGATGAGCGGGTATGACAAACCGTGGAATTCGGCTGGGTGCATCCAATTGAAATAGTAGATAATACTACTACTCCTAAACCTTGTTCTAGGTGGCCTAGAGAAGAGATCGAAGAATCTTTTTACAACGGGAAAGGTATTAGCGCCTTATTTAACGCTCTTTCCTCGACTGAGTTCACACATATTTCAGCGTGAGAAACTGCAAAAGAGATTTTGGGTACTCTTCGAATTACACATGAGGGTACGAGTCTAGTAAAAATTCAAAAGCTCTAGATGCTTACAAGTAAATCTGACTCTATTCGTATGGAGGAGCATGAATCGTTTACAGATTATTATACTAGACTACAAGATATAATTGATATATGTGCTAATTTGGGAGAAAAGATCCCAGAATCTAATGCTGTTAGAAAGATTCTTCGAACTCTTCCGAAACGTTTTAGGGCAAAGGTTGCCGCCATTGAAACCGTCAATCATCCGGATGACATGAAAGTAGAGAAATTAGTAGGTGCTTTACAAACTTATGAAATGACTTTTTCTACTAATCAATTTTCTTCAAAGTCTTCTTCTAAGCATACAGATATTGCATTCAAATCGACGAAGGAAGAAGATAGCAATTCAGACTCTGACGATGAAATCACTTTATTTGACTTCGAACAACAATTGGCGCGAATCACGAAAAAAATTTGTCAGAATTTTTGGAAGAACCGAACCGATAGATCTTCATCTTCGAAACCGAAAAGATTATCTAAAGGATCATCGGGTTCTAAATCCTCTAAAGTCAAGAGACTTGCAAAACCTTCAAAAGAAAAAGATGAATTCGAAGGAAAAATCCAATGTTACAGATGCAAAGGCTTCGGCCATATTTCGACGGATTGTCCTTCTAAGAAATCATATAAAAAGAAGGCTTTGCAAGCAAAAACTTGGGACGATTCTACTTCTGATGAATCGACCTCAAGTAAAGAGGGAAAGAATAATGTTGTTGCTTTTCATACTTCTCTAGTTCCCTCCTCTAATATTTGCTTGTCATCATTAATTACTGACTCTACCTCTTTGGTTTTGCATGAATTATCTACATCTGACGGAGAGTCGATTGAGGGGGAGTCGGATGAAGAAGAACTCGTTGAGGCTTATCAACAACTTCTTATGGAATCAAAGAAGATGGCTAAGCACATTAAGAAGTTGAACAAACATCGACTTGAGCTAGAAGACGAGAACCGAGCATTAAATATCAAATCTAAAGCTCTTGAGGAGGATCAGGGATTTGTATTGAAGAATAATAAAATCCTCCAAGAAAAGCTTGACTAATCAGAAACTACTGTTAATTCTCATATGGATAAGATTGGTTTTCTAAAAAAATAATTTAAGGAAATGCATGATGTCAACCAAGTTTTGACCAAGCAAGTTCATCAACTTAAATCTGACATACAAAAAATTTCAATGTGTTCTAAGAAACTTGACGGTATACCCGGATTAGGTCAAACGAGCAAAATTGGTTTGGGATATGAAAAGAAACAAATTGAGAAGGTTTCAAATTCCACAACTAAATTGAAAGAAAAAATATGTCACCAATGTGGAATTGAAGGACATATCGTGAAGACATGCCCGAAAAATAGAAAGAGAAATCAATCAACATATTCTTCTACGGAGCGAACTCTACGGATTCAAAAGCCACATCAATTCAATCGAGTTCCCTCAATCTACCAAAGATCCGAGTCACAACAACAGTCATTCAAGAGAACTATTGCAACATGGGAACCTAAAGTGGATCAACAGTCAAAACAAACAACCCCCGGCCACAACAAATCTAGACAACCCAAAATCCAACAAGTCTGGATTCGGAAAGGTGATATCTTTCATTGTCTTAAGTTTTAAATTACTTTTTGATTGAATGTAGTGCTTTGATATGTTTTTATTTCTTACATATCTTAATCTTTGCATTACATGGTTTCAATGCTTGTCGTTTTCTATGTTTTTATGTTTTATTTTAAATAAAAAAATTTAAATGAACGATTGCGACTTTAATTAGTGCATCGAACATCAAAAGGGTTTACTTTCATTCACTCATAATTAATTTTATATTAATGATCAACTTTACTCCATAATCATTATCTTTGAAGATATTCCATTACAGGAGTTTTAGATATTTATATTCATTAAATTTTAGCAATCATGTGTGATCTTAAGATGCTCAACCTATCTCGGTTGTGTGTATTCATTGTGATGAATATGAGACTACGAATAGACTAAAGTTTGGGATTTAATTCTTTCACGTAAGGGATTGCACCTTACAAGGATAAATAAAATAGTTAAAAAAGATGTGGAAAGAGTTACATCCTTAAGGGAGTGTGAAAACTACCACCACATGTAGGAAAGAGTTGCCACCCCGGTTATCCGGTAAGTGTGTGAAGCTACCACATATAATGCTTGATGATTTTGGTGAAAATCTTAGATAAAGCATTTGGAGATATATATTCAAATTTCTTATATTTTTAAATAATTTCCTGGTTGGTATAAGATGGGATAGTGGAAAGATACTTAAAGAGCCACCCTTAGTTATTTTTGTACTTATCTCAAATTTGAAAGAGTATTGGTCAAATTGATGTCATTTGGAAATCTTTATAAGTCATTTTTGATAATTCATTACATCTTCAAAGAGTTTGGATCTCTAGATTATTTTTGATGACTTAACTTTGACGTATATAAAATGAAAAACGGTTTTAATGTTTTATCTTTATTTTTCATGATTAGGGAGTAAATCCTTTTAATTTTTATAAAATTAATTGGATTGAATGATATCTGTGTGATCTCACTATATTCAAGCATTTAAATTGATTTTCTTGATTAAATGCAAATCGGTATTTTAAAGATTTCAAAATTTGGATTTGTTTTAAGAAATTTTTTGATTTTTACTCGGGGGTACCGGTACTACCTTGAGGTACCAGAACAGGATTACCGGAATTAAGATTTAAAACCCGCAACAATTTTTTTTTTTATTTTTTATACGGGGTACCGGTACGCCTCTTCGTGTACCGGTACGCCCTCCGCGGATTACATTATATACCGGAACCGAGTTTTGATCTCTCATTTCTCTCAACTAAAAACTCTCCCTTTCTCTCTAAAAGATTTCAAACATCATTCTCCTCCGGATCAACAAGATTTTTGCTGTGATTTGTAAGATCTTTCATCAATCTTGTTCTTTATGTTTCAAAACCCTAGTTTTTAGGTTTTGATGATTTATTTTGGGATTTTTGAATTGATCTCTATTTTTAATGAAATCTTTAGCAAATATGGACTTATTTTCTTAATTGGAACATAAATGATTGCTTTCTATGCAATTAGATTCATGTTTTCTTGCACATTTTGCTTGAATATATCATTTACATCATTTCTTTATATCAAGACATTTGAAAATTGGGGCTTGCATGTAAATTCATTTTGAATGTTAAATCTTCAAAGTTTACATGTTTAGAATATTTGTTTCACATTTTAAGCATTTAATGATGTTCATATTCGATCAAATCATAGTGGTATAATGTTCTTCACAGGATCATGACATTCTCATTGCTACTTGTGCTTGTGGTATTGATGGCTACCGGAAGTGGACGTGGTCGTGGCCATGGAAAGAAGAAAGCTTCTAAACGATCACGTGATAAAGGATCAACAAGTTCTGAATCGGAACCTTCATCTGAATATGAGGAAGAGTCGGTAAAAGAAAAGGGAAAGGCACTTATGGCATTGAGGAAAAAGAAAGGTGCAGATTCTCCTCCATGAAGAAGTACCGGTGGGCCGGTAATTCGTGAACGCTCACAATCGAAACGGCGATCAAAGATAGGTGAAGGTGAAAAACATATAAGCTCTAAACGCCGTGAAGCCTTTGAAAACAGGACTTCTATTGGGGAGCGACATGTCAACTTCTTTGATTTATATCGAGAAGCTTCGGATTTTGCAAGGCTATTGGAACGGATCCCTATTGAGCCACTTGGTAGAGTTCCAGCAAGGATGGGTTTCTGTGTGGAGTTACTCAGGGAATTTTATATGCAAGTAGTTATACTTCGTGAGGATCCAGACACCGGGACATTCATATTTGAAACATTAGTGTGGGGTGTCAATGTGAGGACCTGAATCCCCGCAATAGGATTACTGCGGATCAGCAGCTTCTGGAGGCCTATGTGGTGTGTCGGCGGTGTTTGTGTGCAAATTGGACACAAGTGTGGACTCAGTGAGTTGAATGGATCCCGAGTGTATCCAGATGCCCCCGTCAAATTTTAGAAGTGGTTCTGCGCGAAACGGACATTAGATTTGGATTCAACGCGGAAAAATGATGGAAATCGACTACTTGGTTGTATTTTTCTGAGTCCGGACGCCCGAAAACGGACACCCGGAAGATTTCTAGTGTTTTCGGGTGCACAGTGGACCGGTGGACCGAGGTGGTGCCACGTGGCGGCTTCCCGTTGGCGCCGTACGCCACGTGGCGGAGCAGGAGGCGCGGCGCAGTGGGCCCAGCCCACGGGCACGGGCACGGGCAGCGCGCGGGCCTGGCAGGCGCACGGGCGAGCGCGGTGCGCGGGGGCGGCGTGCCACGTGTCGTCTCCCCGTTGGCTCGCAGTTGACAGATGGCGGCAGCAGGTTGGTTGGTGCGGTGGTCACGGTCCACGGCGGTGCGCGGGGAGCGCCTTGGGATGCGTTCATGGCAGGGGGCACAGGCGGCGGGCGCGCGCACACTTGGGTTGGTAGGCGGGCGTTGACGCGCGATTCCCGCGCGTGGGTGCGCCACGCATTAGCGTCTGCGGGGGGCCACGCGGCGCAAGGCGGGTGGAGGGATCGGCTGTTGGCTGTTCCGCGGTGACGTGGCGCATGGATGTGGTTTCGGGCGCACCACGCGGGGAGCATTGTGGGGGATTCGGGCGCCCGATTGAGGTCCGAGCGCCCGAATCCCGGGACAGATTCAACATTTTTGGAATTGTTCGGGCTGGGCCTATAAATAGGCCCAGTACTGCTCCGTTGCTGGGTTTTCTGGCTGGTTTTTCACAGAGGTGTCTTCAGGGATTCTCTTCCTCCTTGAGTTCTACAGATTGTGGAGGATTCCTGGGATTTTTGGAGGCCGCGGCATAGGCGTTTTCTGCGACACGGCGCACTTCGACGCTCCTTCGATTTTTGGCTTCTACCGTCGCATTTCAGTGCGCGAGGCCTCCTGAGCTACCCCGATGGAATTTTGAGCCGATTTTTGCGGCAGCGTGTTCAGGAGAGGTACACCTTCGTTTTCCGTTGTTGATCACTTTGCTCCGTTTTGAGGTTTTGGTGGTATTCCCGAGGTGTTTTTGTGACCCTTTGTACTGCTGGGAGGTACGGGACAGCGGCGGCGTATTGTTGGGATTTCTCAGCCTTATGGGCATCGGATCGAGGCGTGAGAGGACTCGATTGGAATCTATGCTTCGAGAGGAATGTGCCTGTATTTTTACCGGAATTTTTAGAGGACTCTTCGAAGGTGATAATTAAGCTTTTTTGTGGCTGGTTTTTCACAGATTTGCGTATTCGGGATGTTTTGGCCTACGTCGATCTTCTAATTGTATCTTGGCCTACATGCGTCGGAACAAGATGTACAAATACTCGATTTGGATCTACTCGTCGCGAGGATCGCAACCGTGATTTTTCTGGATTTTTCGGAGGACTGCACGCAGGTGAAAAAGCCCCTTCTTTGTGCAGGTTGGTAAAAACAGCGAGTTATTTTGGTTTGTTTGTGGAGTTGTTTATTGTGTTGTTGGCTGTGTTGTTAGTTGGAGCAGAGGCTTGTGCGACCGTGTACCGAGGGTGCGGTTTCGGCGGTTTTTGGATAGCGAGTGGCTACGCACTTCACCGACTTCGGCTTTGCCTGCGGAAAGCGTTTCAGGTGGGTTGCTTCGTCTCCAGAACCGGTGGACGGTTCTCTATTTCTATATGTTAGAATGCATGCATGTTTAGGGTACATTGTATGTTATTGAGAGGTAAGCTTAGTAATGATGATTGTATAAGGGAATTGCAAGATTAACATTCATGTTAGATATTATTGAGGACTTGTAAGATTTGGATATTCATGAGGATGAATAGTAAAAGCTTACCTAAGGGAATTTGCCATATGTGATTGTTAGCATGCATGATTAAATGTATAATCTCTAGTATCGAGATGTAAGCTTGAGGAATGGCCTAGATCATGTAGATTGACATACTATAGTAGTGATCTTTTAGAATGCCATGTCGCACATAGTCTTTTATGATATGATTACTCAATGGGGTAGGATGCTATATCTATGTGCGGGTATCATTCTGATGATTTATGATGGACCACAGATTATGGACGGGTGTAGCGGATTAGTGGATTTGGCATGTGGTGCTACTATCTGTTTTACTCCCTTTTATGTTACTTGAGGACATTTGCATGCTTGTATGGACATCTAGGTAGGCCATCTTTTACTGCTACACTATCATGTTGGAACTTGACTTAGGAGAAACCATGTTTGCTTCTTTTCTCCTTTTCGTTAGTCAGGTGATTCTTGTTGCTCGGGTTCGAGCAGGGGTTTGGGATAGTGTAGTCGAGACTTCGAGTCTGGGACAGGTAGGATTTGATTGTGGATTGTGGGTATTGCGGCGACCGCGGATATTCGGCGGTTGGCCGAGTGTCGGTTGTACTTGATTGTGGATGGCAGGATAGTGCGGCAACCGCGAATATTGGGCGGTTGACCGGAGGTCGGTTATGGGTTTATGGATTATGGGGCATTACGGCAACCACGAATACTGGGCGGTTGACCGGATATTTACTTATGCATCAAATTGGATATCAGATTTCTCTAGTGGACAGAGTTTCCCACTTATTGAGTACTATTGCATCTGATTGAGGACCGGGGGTTTTCTTTAGTGGATGGGTTTTTCCCACTTTGATCAGAGTCGTGATCTAGTTTTGGCATATTATGATACTTATGATACTTGTTACTGAGATACTTTACTCGTGTGGGTCGCTCCCCTCGAGTGCCACTCCGGAGTGTGCGACAGGCAGGTTTTGAGTCTTTGAGACTCCTTCTTCCCATCGGTGTTATGCGTTGGCCAGCATACCCGATATGGCAGGCACAGTAGGCAGTACCGGTGTTTACTAGTGGTTAGATTGGGTTTATTCAGGCATATACTTTCTTTGTTGCACTCGTGCTTGGGGGCTGAGTGGAGTCTAGTAGCTGTGTTTAGACTAGTGCTAGTGTTGTTGGGAACCGTTTGGGCTTGACGGTGGTCCCGGGGTCGTTGTGAGTGTTTCGACCGTTGTGCGAGATGTTGAGGGTCTTGAGTCTATCCGTTCTGAGAGAGAGCGTGGATTTCGACTATAGCCTGCATGGGCCGCTTTTCGATAGCGAGTTAGTCCGATTGGTCACCCTACGTGATACACTAGGGAGGCTCAGGCTTGACTGGACCAGATGCGGCAGTCAGCTCGATTGGGTCGATTGGGCACCTCGTGTGCGAGTGGTTGCATACCTTTATTTGGTTTTCTCCATTTGAGCATTTAGATAGAGGCACGGTAGCTGTAGAGTATCTCCAGCTTTATTGTTCAGTTTTTACTGCTTGGTTATCTTATGCCTCTAGTAGACTTAGTGGGCATATCGTCGGGCCTGGTGGCGGTACCCATTGAGAACTCCCTTTTTGGTGTAGTTCTCACACCCGTTGGGGGTTTTCCCCCTCCTTTTTCTTTCCTCTCCTTTGTTTTGCAGAGTCCTAGCGGGTGTTGCTGATTCTGCTGTTACTGATCGAGGCGAGGGAGTCGCGAGCTAGATCCCTACCCGTTTGTGGAGAGTAGCGGTACCCCTACAGTGGAGATTTGTAGTACAGTCAGTAGATTATTTTATTTCCACTTTTGAGAGATCATTGTATTGTGAGGATTTGACTTGTTCTGAGAGCCTGTACACTGATATATTATTTCGGTTTACCTCCCTATTGAGTTTCGGGTTATTGTATTTGAGGATATTGTATGATTATCACTTATGGGAGATGAATTTTGTATCATTATTTCCAGTTGTACAGATGGTTGGTTTATAGTTTTACAGCAGTTTTATTTTTATAGCTCTGGTATCTGTTAGCTGTAGTCCCTTTTATTGCAGGTTGGACGCTTCGCCTATGCGGGGTTTGTATAGGCGGCGGATCTGTTGGCGAGCCCAGGTCGCAGTTTCGACCCCGGGGCGTGACAGATTAGAGTGGTATCGGAGCCTAGGTTGTAGGTCATGGTGTACTTAGAAACCCTAAGCTTATGGTTTGACCCTTGGATGACTTCGTGATAGTCGTGATTTATAGCGAGAGTCCTGATTGAGTTTTATACCTCTCCCAAGGGACGGGATGAGTGATTGGCATGTTTATTCTCCTAAGTGATTATGTTGGTTGCAGACAACATAACGCTGTGGAATGGGTGACATGCTCTAGACTTTCGCTGGATTGGGTCGAGTGGCTGTTGTGTGCTGTTTTGCGGTTTTGTCGTGGTGAGCGGTGTCTCCCCGACGTTGGGTTTTGACCCGTGTGCTTCCTGTCACGGCAGTTGAGCTTGAGCGGTTGGATTTATGCCGGATACACAGATTGAGGTCAGAGAGCTCCGGACCCAGATGGCAGGATTGTTTGAGGCATATCAGCGGCGGAGTGAGCAGCTGGTTTTGGTGACACAGTTGTCGGAGCACTGAGTAGCCCCCTCCGTGCCAACGTTTAGTGCCGAGGCACCGAGACAGGGTGGACAGTTGACAGCAGATGAGCTGTGGGCCATGATCGATCTATTGAGCCAGTTTTGGCAGATGAACCACCCCGATTCGTAGGATTGAGCTTGGAGCCTTTGGAGGCAGAATCGTGGTTGGTGGTGATGGAGAGACTATTTGAGAGCCTTCCTGTGCCAGAGAGTTTACGCAGTTGCTGAACTGCGCGCTCCATGTTAGAGGGACGAGGCGCATAGGATATGTGTGATTGGGAGTGGATTGCGCCATGATATCTTTCAGCTCATTCGGCCCCTCCGTTTTAGATTTTGGATGCCTCGAGGGAGCAGGCGTTGTGTATGGAGCGTAGCGCTGCAGTTCCTTTGGATAGGGATCTGCCGCTAGAGGCGAGTTCTGGATAGAGGCGCTTGGCGCTAGGTAATGGAGGACAGATCGGCCGGCAGTGGCATTCTAGATTTCTTCTCCAGGGTAGTGGATTTCTGAGACATCAGAGGTCGGGTGGACCCCGATGGCAGCATCAGCATTATATCAGGAGTGGCGGTGGCATAGATGTGTTATCTGGGGAGGGCCACATTTGTCACCCCAGTGTGAGCAGAGGCAGAGGTCGTGCTCCCTATTTGATTGATCTAGATATTTCCTGGCAGACTGAGCGACGACCACCTGCATCGAGCGAATGAGTCTGTGCCACCCGGTTGGAGGGTGCCACGGCAGTGGATCGGGTCGTCGCAGGTGGGATTTCATCACAGCAGTCGAAGTAGAGCGGTTTTTCCTTTCTGCATGGACTAGAGGTGGAGTCGTTACCACGTGCACTAGAGGTACAGATTCCTGTTGGTGTTGTGCATGTGGAGGAGGCTTGTGGATCATGTCCAGTGCAGTTGAGGCTGCGAGTTTTACCGACAGACTTATTGGTATTTGTGGCAGTTCGGTGTTTTGACCCAGTGCTTGGGATTGGTTGGCACAGTGCCACATGATGTTTGACTGCGAAAAGAGAAGGCTATGACCTTCTGTGAGGCATACAAGCGGAGAGTTGTTTGTTGAGAAAGTTAGAGCGCACAGGTTACCGCGACAGTGTGAGAGGTGCTTACGGCGGCACCGGGACTCAAGGATATCCCTGTTGCCCGTGAGATCCCGGGTGTGAGTCCACCTGAGCTGATGATGATGCCGCCGGTTAGAGAGATTGAGATTGACGTGGTTTTGGGAACCGCGCCAACCTCGACAGCACCTCATTGGAATCGCCAGTAGAGCTGAGAGAGCTGATGGCGCAGTCGCAGGATCTGATGGATCGAGGGGTCTGTTTGACCTAGTGCCACGCCGTTGATACACTGTGGTGATGCCATGTCGTCGATACACGACTATGAGGGTCCTTTTATGGTTTGAGTGTAGACAGGTCTGGGTTGTATTTAGGACCTTTTGATGGAGTTATACTCCGGCAGTGGTTTGGTTATGATGCACGTATCTAATTGGGATCTTACAGCTGAGTACTTTGCCAAGACGGCGTTCGGGACACGGTAGGGACATTATGAGCTCATGGTGAGGCCAAGTGGTTTGACTAATGCCCTGCACTCTTATGATTTGAGGAATTGTGTGTTCCAGCTGTACTTAGACGGCTTGGGAGTGGTGTTCCCCAAGAATATTTTGATTTACTCCCAGAGTGACTTGGAGCATGAGGAGCACTTGAGGATGGTGCTATATTGTCTGTGTGGGAGAAGCTGTATGCCGAATTGTGGAGGTGCGAGTTTTAGCTTCGGGAGCATACCTTCTTGGGTCACATTATTCTAGCCAAAGGAGTGGCAGTGGAAATCCGGCCAAAATGGATGCTATTCGCGATCGGCCGTGATCGACATTGATTGTTGAGGGAAGAACTTCTTGGACTAGGCAGTGCTAGCAGAGCTTGGCGAATAAATGTTGAGGCTGATACCAGCGCCGATGTTAGCATTGCCAGCGGTGGGAGATGGATTTGTGGGTTATAGTTATGCCTCCCATGGTGGCTGTGGTGTTACCGTTAGGTTATTGTTGAGCATCCAGTATCACCCCGACAGGGCCACTTTGGTGGCGGATACTTGGAGCAGGAGCTATTTGGGGTTGAGTTGGATGATTCCACAGCTGGCGCTGTGTGGGACCGTTGGGGTGAACAGAGCTTGAGGTTGGGTCCCTGGGGGTCCCTTTTGATGGTAGACCGCGGCTGAGCAGTCCACTCGGATGGTCAGGATTCGGGAGTGACCGAGTGAGGACCCCACCTTTTAGGGCTCCTTTTCTTATTGGATGATCATGGAGATGTGTTTCAGGTCGCCCTGGTTGAGTTGGCACCAGGGAGTGGTTTTGGTGCGTGTTGCACTGGTTGTTCGTTCCTTTTTCCCCCCAGCTTCTTTGATGGAATCCCCGAGGTTTTTCCACGTCTCAGTTCAGGAGTGTTATGTTTTTGGATCCCTCGCCCGTGATTGACTCGCTCCATTTGAGATCTGTGAGTATTTGGAGTACGAGGGACGCCCGTTGCGAATTCTGGCTTGTGAGATGAGAGAATTTCGCAGCCGGGCCATGCCATACTGGTTATTGTTGTTATTGAGGAGTAATCACGGGGAGTGTGTGGTGACTTGGGAGCTGAAGACGGTGATGTTGAGTACCTATCCTTGATTTTGAGACTTCCTTTGGAGTGGAATTGATCTAAGTTTCAAGGACAAAACTTTCTTTTAGTGGGGGAGGATATAAGGACCTGAATCCCCGCAATAGGATTACAGCGGATCAGCAGCTTCTGGAGGCCTATGTGGTGTGTCGGCGGTGTTTGTGTGCAAATTGGACACAAGTGTGGACTCAGTGCATTGAATGGATCCCGAGTGTATTCGGATGCCCCCGTCAAATTTTAGAAGTGGTTTCGCGCAAAACGAACATTAGATTTGGATTCAGCGGGGAAAAACGATGGAAATCGACTACTTGGTTGTATTTTTCTGAGTCCGGACGCACGAAAACGGATACCCGGAAGATTTCTAGTGTTTTTGGGTGCACGGTGGACCGAGGTGGTGCCACGTGGCGGCTTCCCGTTGGCGCCGTACGCCACGTGGCGGAGCAGGAGGCGCGGCGCAGTGGGCCCGGCCCACGGGCGCGGGCGCGTGAAGCGCGCGGGCCGGGCAGGCGCGCGGGCGAGCGCGGTGCGCGGGGGCGGCGTGCCAAGTGTCGTCTCCTCGTTGGATCGCAGTTGACAGGTGGTGGCAGCAGGTTGGTTGGTGCGGTGGTCGCGGTCGACGGGGGGTGCATGGGGAGCGCCTCGGGATGCGTGCATGGTAGGGGACGCAGGCGGCGAGCGCAGCGCGCACGTGGGCTGGCAGGCGGGCGTTGACGCGCGATTCCCGCGTGTGGGCGCGCCACGCGTCAGCGTCCGCGGGGGGCCACGCGGCGCAAGGCGGGTGGAGGGATCGGCTGTTGGCTATTCGGCGGTGACGTGGCGCATGGATGTGGTTTCGGGCGCACCACCCGGGGAGCATTGTGGGGGATTCGGGCGCCCGATTGTGGTCCGAGCGCCCGAATCCCGGGACAGATTCAGCATTTTTGGAATTGTTCGGGCTGGGCCTATAAATAGGCCCATTACTGCTCCGTTGCTGGGTTTTCTGGCTGGTTTTTCACAGAGGTGTCTTCAGGGATTCTCTTCCGCCTTGAGTTCTACAGATTGTGGAGGATTCCTGGGATTTTTGGAGGCCGCGGCATCGGCATTTTCTGCGACGCGGCGCACTTCGACGCTCCTTCGATTTTTGGCTTCTACCGTCGCATTTCAGTGCGCGAGGCCTCTTGAGCTACCCCGATGGAATTTTGAGCCGATTTTCATGGCAGCGCGTTCACAAGAGGTACACCTTCGTTTTTCGTTGTTGATCACTTTGCTCCGTTTCGAGGTTTTGGTGGTGTTCCCGAGGTGTTTTTGTGACCCTTTGTACTGCTGCGAGGTACGGGACAGCGGCGGCGTATTGTTGGGATTTCTCAGCCTATGGGCATCGGATCGAGGCGTGTGAGGACTCGATCGGCATCTACGCTTCGAGTGGAACGCGCCCGTATTTTTACCGAAATTTTTAGAGGATTCTTCGAAGGTGATAATTAAGCCTTTTCGTGGTTGGTTTTCTACAGATTTGCGTATTCGGGATGTTTTGGCCTACGATGATGTTCTAATTGTATCTTGGCCTACAGGTGTCGGAACGAGATGTATAAATACTTGATTTGGATCTACTCGTCGCGAGGATCGTAACCGTAATTTTTCTGGATTTTTCGGAGAACTGGACGCATGTGAAAAAGCCCCTTCTTTGTGCTGGTTGGTAAAAATAGCGAGTGTTGTTTGGTCTGTTTGTGGAGTTGTTTATTGTGTTGTTGGCTGTGTTGTTAGTTGGAGCAGAGGCTTGTGCGACCGTGTACCGAGGGTGCGGTTTCGGCGGTTTTTGGATAGCGAGTGACTACGCACTTCACCGACTTCGCCTTTGCCTGCGGAAAGCGTTTCAGGTGGGTTGCTTCGTCTCCAGAACCGGTGGACGGTTCTCTATTTCTATATGTTAGAATGCATGCATGTTTAGGGTACATTGTATGTTATTGAGAGGTAAGCTTAGTAATGATGATTGTATAAGGGAATTGCAAGATTAACATTCACGTTAGATATTATTGAGGACTTGCAAGATTTGGATATTCATGAGGATGAATAGTAAAAGCTTACCTAAGGGAATTTGCCCTATGTGATTGTTGGCATGCATGATTAAATGTATAATCTCTAGTATCGAGATGTAAGCTTGAGGAATGGCCTAGATCATGTAGATTGACATACTATAGTAGTGATCTTTTAGCATGCCATGTCGCACATAGTCTTTTATGATATGATTACTCGATGGGGTAGGATGCTATATCTATGTGCGGGTATCATTCTGATGATTTATGATGGACCACGGATTATGGACGGGTGTAGCGGATTAGTGGATTTGGCATGTGGTGCTACTATCTGTTTTACTCCCTTTTATGTTACTTGAGGACATTTGCATGCTTGTATGGATATCTAGATAGGCCATCTTTTACTGCTACACTATCATGTTGGAACTTGACTTAGGAGAAACCATGTTTGCTTCTTTTCTCCTTTTCGTTAGTCAGGTGATTCTTGTTGCTCGGGTTCGAGCAGGGGTTTGGGATAGCGTAGTCGAGACTTCGAGTCTGGGATAGGTTGGATTTGATTGTGGATTGTGGGTATTGCGGCAACCGCGGATATTGGGCGGTTGGCCGAATGTCGGTTGTACTTGATTGTGGATGGCAGGATAGTGCGGCAACCGCGAATATTGGGCGGTTGACCAGAGGTCGGTTATGGGTTTATGGACTATGGGGCATTACGGTAATCGCGAATATTGGGCAGTTGACCGGATATTTACTTATGCATCAGATTGGGTATCAGATTTCTCTAGTGGACGGAGTTTCCCTCTTATTGAGTACTATTGCATCTGATTGAGGACCGGGGGTTTTCTTTAGTGGATGGGTTTTTTCCACTTTGATCAGAGTCGTGATCCAGTCCTGCTATATTATGATACTTATGATACTTGTTACTGAGATACTTTACTCGTGTGGATCGCTCCCCTCGAGTGCCACTCCGGAGTGTGCGACAGGCAGGCTTTGAGTCCTTGAGACTCCTTCTTCCCATCGGTGTTATGCGTTGGCCAGCATACCCAATATGGCAGGCACAGCAGGCAGTACCGGTGTTTACTGGTGGTTAGATTGGGTTTATTCAGGCAGGTACTTCCTTTGTTGCACTCGTGCCTGGGGGCTGAGTGGAGTCTAGTAGCTGTGTTTAGACTAGTGCTAGTGTTGTTGGGAACCGTTTGGGGTTGACGGTGGTCCCGGGGTCATTGTAGGTGTTTCGACCGTTGTGCGAGATGTTGAGGGTCTTGAGTCTATCCATTATGAGAGAGAGCGTGGATTTCAACTATAGCCTGCATGGGCTGCTTTTCGATAACGAGTTAGTCCGATTGGACACCCTACGTGATACACTAGGGAGGCTCAGGCTTGACTGGACCAGATGTGGCAGTCAGCTCGATTGGGTCGATTGGGCACCTCGTGTGCGAGTGGTTGCATACCTTTCTTTGGTTTTCCCCATTTGAGCATTTAGATAGAGGCACGGTAGCTGTAGAGTATCTCCAGCTTTATTGTTCAGTTTTTACTGCTTGGTTATCTTATGCCTCTAGTAGACTTAGTGGGCATATCGTCGGGCCTGGTGGCGGTACCCACTGAGAACTCCCTTTTTGGTGTAGTTCTCATACCCGTTGGGGGTTTTCCCCCACTTTTTCTTTCCTCTCCTTTGTTTTGCAGAGTCCTAGCGGGTGTTGCTGATTCTGCTGTTACTGATCTAGGCGAGGGAGTCGCGAGCTAGATCCCTACCCGTTTGTGGAGAGTAGCGGTACCCCTACAGTGGAGATTTGTAGTGCAGTCAGTAGATTATTTTATTTCCACTTTTGAGAGATCATTGTGTTGTGAGGATCTGACTTGTATTAAGAGCCACTGATGTATTATTTCGGTTTACCTCCCTGTTGAGTTTCGGGTTATTGTATTTGAGGATATTGTATGATTATCACTTATGGGAGATGGATTTTGTATCATTATTTTCAGTTGTACAGATGGTTGGTTTATAGTTTTACAGCAGTTTTATTTTTATAGCTCTGATATCTGTTAGCTGTAGTCCCTTTTATTGCAGGTTAGATGCTTCGCCTATGCGGGGTTTGTATAGGCGGCGGATCTGTTGGCGAGCCTGGGTTGCAGTTTCGACCCCGGGGCGTGACAGTCAAGTTCGATATAACTCCTGCTGTGATTAGTGTGAATTTCAGACTAATTGTTGATACAAGTGGTTTGCACTTTACTCATGAAGAGTTCCAACATGAAACTCATTGGGACATCATTGTGAATGCTATTTGCAAGGTTGGAACATGAACAAACAAGTTGTATGCTGATTCAAAGGATTTATAGTCAGAGTACCACATTCTGTCTTTAATTGTTTGCTACAACCTCCTGCCTACATTGGAGACCAAAAGGATTCGGTGGGATCGACTACTTCTTCTTTATTTCCTTGGTCACCCAAAGAGTGCATATGGAGTGAACATCAATATTCCATATCTAATTTGGCAACAGATGGTGCATGTAATTCAAGGATCAAATCGACGTGAACTTCTTCCATACCCGATCTTGATCACTACGATTTTGGAAGATCACGGAGTTGATATTAAGTGTGTCAAATATAACTATGGCTTGGGCGCTATTGATGGAATTACTTTGGCCAAGTCAATAAGCACTCTCAAGACGTTTGGGCACGTGAAAGGATATGCAAGTGAAGCTACTCTAGGTGCATCGCCTCGTCAAGTGGAACATCAAGCCTCGTTTGGTTCAGATGAGGTAGTGACTTTACAGTCGTTACACCGGGAAGTACGTTCACTGAAGAAAAGGTTGGAACAAGCGTTCAAAAAGCTCGAGGACGGATTAAAGAAGATTTTCGATATCCTCGACTGCAGACATGATGATGTTGTTCCTAGAGCGACTGAACCGAGTTCTTCACATGGACCTACTTCACACGATGATGACAACGATGATGAAGGACATGACAATGAGTGACTCTTTGCTTTTCTTGTTCTTGCTTTCCATTTTCTCAGTTTGTTGACGGACAAAAACTATTATGGTCATGTAACTATGAACTAATGCTTTTAGTAATTTTCTTTTGTCTAGTATTTTCTCTATTTGACAATTTATGACAAAAAGGAGGAGAAGATAAATGATGATGATGATGATCGGATGATCGAGATAGGGGGAGATAATGAAAAAGGAGATGACACTAAAGAAAAAAAGGAGCCGGGAACCAAAAAGAAACAACACGAACCAAAAGGACGAAAATCAAAAGGACTAACATTTAACTTTAAATTCTGACAACAATTGACTTTTGATTTTGTTTGGAGTTTTGTTTTGTAGGATATACATTACTTTAAGACTCCAAGTCCTAAGTCATAGAGTTTGTTCTAGGATTGGTTCGAATGTATTTTTGTTTATGATCATTCACGCAAGAGATTCAATGTTTTGGTGATGACATTGAGTTTTAATTTTTTGGCTTAGATGAGTGTCTTGAGCGTTTTATGTATTTTTGGATTTTGACATGAAATTGCCAAAGGGGGAGATTGTTACGGATTTTAGTTGGCATATTTCGTGATTTGAGTAAGAGTCTTGAAGTGATCAAATTGTCAAATCAGCAATCGAAGACTCAGAGAAGATTCCTTAAAGAGCTCAAGATGACACTAAGGTATGATTTAAGTATTCATGGTGATTTAAGTTTATTTACAATCTTTGGAATAGTTAATTAATCAAAACTGAGTTAGAATAGGTTTTGAGAACTAGGTTTTTAACTTATAACTTATTTTAAGTTTGAATTTCGGTACTTGGTTGTTTTCGTTAACATTTTCTTTGAAACCATAGAGGCTAGGTTTTTATTGTTAATCTTTTTAGCCTCTTTAGGTCAATTCGACGGTTCTTCCATGATATATTTTTTGTCGAATTGATCTAATCTTTGCTTAGAGATTTCTTCCTTGGTTCTCTAATATTGTTCTAAGCAAAGAATCACCATCGAAGCCTATACTTCTGCTACGGCTAAGATTGCGTCAAGGATTTGACGTGGCATCGTGGATTCGATGTGTTGAAGGCATTTTGTGGATTCGAAACGTGTTGCTCGTGGATTCAGGTGGCGTTCGTGGATTCGGACGTGTGTATGGACCCGCAGTCGGTGAGTGCAAGATCCAAAGAAGTTGAAGGAGGGGTTGGAGTCCGTGGAGTCGGTAATCACCTTGTAATCTTTCTTTTCTTAGTGGATTGTTATTGCATGTTGGTCTCGTGAGTTTTTTACTTTTGGATTAGAGTTTCCCACGTAAATCTCGGTGTGCTGATTTTATCTTCCGCATTTATTTTAAATTGCATTGAGATTTTTATTTTGGATATTATACCTATTCACCTCCCTCTAGGTATTTGGTAGAACCTATTTAGATCCTTGGGGATCCATAACCTACAGCATTGGCCTGAAATAAGCCATACTATAGAGGGTTTGCCTCCACACTACCCTAGCAATTGCCGATGCAATCGATTACGATGGCGCTGGCAATACTGACAGTGCAACTGTAAGGAGTTGCACCGCCGGCAGCTACTTATCAAGCGGAGCAGCCGCTGGGGGCAGTACAACCGCAAGTGATCCCGTACCAGATGGGAGCAGGGCCGATGGGGCAGAACATCAACCATCGACCAGAGAACTGTTGGGGGATTCCTCTGCCTCCCCCACCGCTGTTTGTCTAGCCACAGGCTGGGGCCAGGAACGGCAGGCAGGTCCCTCCTTAGGGACCGCATCAACAGCAGGCTGGCCAATATGGGCCTCCACCTCCACCAGCACAGCTGGTGGCTCCGGTGCCTCAAGCCGGGCTCGTCGAGATGGCTAGGGACAGGAGTGGCAGGCAGGTCCCTCCACAGGGACCGCCTCAAAATCAGGCCGGCCAATAAGGGCCGCCACCTCCACCGACGCAACCGGTGGGCCCAGTACCTCAAGTGGGGCTCACCGACATCCATGCCCATGTGGAGGAAATCATCCAGAATACCTTCGACACTGAGGCCAGGCCGGCAATTCGGCCAGTGTTCAGGTCTCCGTATCCCGCTCATATCGGTACAGACCATCTGTACCAGGCAAATTGGAAGATGCCGAAGTTTGATAAGTTCTCAAGCGAAGAGAATGAGAACACGATCGAGCACATTGCTCGATTCATGACCCAATACTGAGAAGCGGCCGCCAGCCCATTCTTAAAGATGAGGCTTTTTAGCACGTCGTTAACCAAGACAGCGTTCTCATGGTATACGAGCCTGCCTCACAACTCCATCCACAACTGGGACGAGGTTGAGGCCAAATTCCACGAGCAGTTTTATCGGGCCGTGCCCGAACTATCGATTACCGATCTAGCATCATATCGGTAGAATGCCGAAGAAACGGTAGAGGAATAACTCAACCGTTTTAAGACGGCAAGGAATCGGTGTTACGTTATGATGCCGGAGGCAGAGTCCACCAAAATCGCATTTAACGGCCTCCACTTCAAGACCCGCGACCATTTCGAGTGTCAATATTTCTCCAATCTTTTCGATCTCGGGGTTCGGGTTGCTCAATATGAGCAATTCCAGAACAACCATAAAGAGGAGCGGCCGAAATAGGGCTGCGTACAAGATTGGACAAAGCCGAAGGAGCATAACGTCTCGTTCGTCGAACGAAGCTTGAATCTTGGAGAGCCGAGCGAATTAGGCGACGGTGAGTTTTCGGCCGAAGAGGCCGAAGTGTGTGCGGCTGAGATGATATCAGGCCGCGAGCCTTATACATGCTCAATCCTCAAGTCGAGTAAGGCCCGAGAGTTCAAAACTCGGGCGTAGATTAACGCCTTCACCTTCGACACGTCCAAGACCGATCAAATATTCGATCGGTTATACGAAGATGGTCGAATCAAGCTCTAGGAAGGGCAGTCGATCCCTCCATACGAGGAGCTTAGGCGGCGAAAGTATTGCGAGTGGCACCATTCGTGGAGCCACCGAACAGGTGAATGCTTTGACTTTAAGAAGCAAATTCAAAAAGGGATTAATGAGGGTCGGCTCATTTTTGCCGACCAAGAAAAGAAAGATATAAAAGTTGACACTAACCCTTTTCCTCCCCAGGTAAACATGGTGGACCTAAAAGGGAAGAAGCCGATACAGGGGCCAGAGTCCCCCGCAAAGAAGAAATCGGCAAGAAATATGTTTTGGCTCTGCATCGTTGCAAGGCCAAAATGACAGAGGAAGACTGGGATGCACTCCTCCTTGACGTACCAGAGAAGGTGAAGAAATGGTTCGCCTTCATGAACCATGATGAAGGCGCGGACCACCACAACCACCGGCCGACCCAAGCTCGGTCGAGGGGTCCAACAAGCAATCCTCCGAAGAGGAGGACAAGAGAGAAGAACAAGACATTCCCATTCAGAGGGTCTTGCGAGATTTCTACGGTCGAGAGAGGGCGAGGCCGACGCTAGTCGGCCACGAGCCCCACAGCAGCAGTAGGGCCCCCACCACGTCTATGAAGAAAGCCGGGGGGCACCCCGAAGACCCCTCGGCCAATAGGCCGAAGGGAGATTAGCGTACGGGCCCTCGAAACGCCTAGAACGGATCGGGCCCGACTAGAGGCTCGGGCCGGTAGGGGCAAAGAAGGGCCCAGCCGGCCACTCTCGATGAGGGCCGATGCCATGACCTCCTTATAGTGGGACGCCAGGGGCACATGAGACCCCTTCGATCCCCGATGTAGAATTCCCTTGGCTCACCAAGGGAGAAGTTGAGGCCCTCGGCATCCAGCTAGCTCAGGAACTCAGGATTCAACCATTGCCCAAGCCGTGACAGAGCAGAGAGATCCTCAAGGAGCACCTAAGGAAGGTGGACCCATCGGCAGACGTGCCGGTTGAGCAGTGGTTCACATCCAGGGGACCGGCCCGAGGGCAGGGGCCGATCATGACAAAGACGCAGAAGTGTCACATGCGAAGGATGGAGACTGACGCATGCAACAACGGCATCACATCCCAGTAGCCGCGGCCGAACCCGAGGCGGGGACAACCCATGCATCGGCTCTCGGTAGTGCCAATGCTACATGATCACGAAGCGGGAGGCTCAACCGCACCGCTTCAAGGAAAAGCACCGATGCTTCGACCGGTGGTGGCCAAGCCGACAGGCAAAGCCGTCTGGCTAGAATTAGATGCTCGTTTAAAGGCCTTGGAGGTCGCGGTGAGGCGCAGCCAAGAAGCGCCGGGAGAGCGACAAGAAGCTGAGGAACCCATCAAGCGGGACCTTGGTAGGGTGGCAAAGACGTGAGAGGTGGCTACCAAGGGATAATGAAGATGTCCCTACTCCATCTTCGGCTGAGATAGAGGCCGAAGGAAAGAAGTCAAGGACCGATAATAGGTCGGTCGATGAGGATGCGGCGGGGATCGACATGGTCTACGTCTTGCCGATGTCCTTCAGGGCAACAACGTCCCAAGAAGACGCTGATGAGCAGGCTTTAGCCGATGAGAGCTTGCCCATATGAGAGCTCTAGCCGACTGAGCGTAAAGTGGAGGTCGAGGTGGTGTTCTTTGAGAAGCCATCGGCCTTCCAGACCAGATTTATAAGGTCGTTGTATATATAGGCCTTGATCGAGGGGTGGCCAGTTGGCCGCGTAATGGTGGATGTGATGCCCACCGCCTTCCTAAAAAAGATCGGCAAGAGAGAAGAGGAGCTCAAGCCGACTGATACAACAATGACCGACTTCATCGGAGATTGTCAAGCAGCGAGGGGGGTCCTGACGATCGAAATAACGGTCGGTTCCAAAACCTTAAGGACCGCCTTCTTCGTAGTGATGCTGCGAGCCATTATAACCTGCTATCAGGGTGTGACTGGATTCATGCTAATGAATGCATTCCCTCCACACTCCATGGGAAGCTTTTCCAGTGGGTTGGCGACAAGGTAGAGGAGATCACAGCCGAAGGAAGGCCGCAACTGGCGGACGTGAGCATGGAGTCCATCGCCAACATGAATTGGGTCGATGAAGACCCAGACCAGATCTCATTCGTATGGATAACTGTGAAGGGAGTACAAGTGAAACTCCTCGGCGAGACCAGGCGAATAACGACAGGTGATGGACCCCTGTCGTGGATCAAATGGCACGTTGGGGGCCAGTAGACGAGGCCATATCGGGACCTCCGGAAGAAGAGCCGGCACGAGAAGCCAGCGAAGAAGTAAATTCGGCTAAAAGCGCTCAATCATATGCGGGCCTATCAGAGCCGAATTCAGTACGCGTGCGATAGAAGGGTAAAGGCCTTCGAAGTCCTTCAGTATCGGTGATTTAGTACCGAAGCTGGCGTTACCCATCGGCAAGAAAAGCCGATTATACGCGAAGGGGTCCCCAAATTGGGAAGGACCATTCCGGATCAGCCGAGTAGTGGTTAGAGGAAACTCCTACCTACTCAGAGACCTTGGAAGGATCGGAAAGCAATAAGCCGATCAACGACAGATATCTGAAACATTATTATCGGTTTGGGGAGAGGTGGAGTAAAAAATGTAAGAAAACTTCACATTTAATGAACCGATACATATGAGAATCAAGAAAGAGTAAATACAAAAATGTTTGAGCAAAAGAAAAGTCATGGTCCAAGAATCCGGTTGGAGGTCGAAACACATGGCCACCATCAAACTGGCCAAAGTAAGAAAGGATCCAAACCTGGAGGATCAGATAAATCCCTCCGGAAATTGAGACACCTGACCGCCACTGGAGCCGACAGGAGTGGGAAAGAGAGAGAATACAAAGTCACAATTAACTCTTCAAATCCTGGCACCCAACGGGAGAAGATCATGTGGTTCCTCCTCGAGAAGAAGGCACCCGACCTCGCAGAAAAATCAGTCGAAGCGTGGTAAGGCATCTCCCCGGTGGAAGCCGGACGTTCGAGCGGCTCGAACTCCAACTCCAAGAGATGGAGGCAAAAGGCCAGCCTTTCCCCCAAGATATATTCGTAGAAACAACCATCCGTAAGCAGCCGAAAATCGGCTAGACCACCGATCGTAAGATCCCGGATTGGTAGGTCACACATAGGGGTTTCCGTGAAAGAAACCCCATTGGAACTCCAAGGTGGAAAGAAACTTTTATCGGCTGGCGTCACGACGCTATCAGATTCAGATTGAGAGGATGCCTCGAAAATACTCTCAGAGACGAAAAAGCTACGACCAGAACACTGGTGTAGCGACGGCGTAGGAATCGTCACAAGGAAAGAAGACGATGTGAAGAGAACTGCAAGGAGGGCCCTATTTATAGGCCAATGAGGAGGAGCGAAATAATGACTATCACCCCTCGGAAAGCAGCAGCATTCAATGAAAAAACGGCGAAGGACAGATTCGTCGAAAACCAAGAAAGATCAGCACCTGTCTGCGAATATCTCGAACATCGAGCAATTCCACTCATCACAAATCTCTCAGGCAATGAGCAAATACCTTGCCAAGGTACGGGGATGATCGTGGACATCGGTATGCATGCCAGGTTTTTGACTCAACTTCGACAATCACCCGAACGACATATCAGGCGATTGCCGAGGGGGCATTATTGAGACCAAAATTTTCGCCACTTAAAGAAGTGACATGTGGCGTATACCATCGGCTGAGGGCATCAGCCGATAGAAGAATAAGTCGGCAGAGAGGGGACCCGCGTCTTGACCAAAATCGGCCTCGGTCACGCGAGAGTGCGGCACGTGGCGCACGTCATCGGTTAAAGACATCAGCCGATAGGAAAAGCGGCTGACAAGGGGTATCGTCTCATCCAGGACCGACCTCGGCCGAAGGCAAATATCAGACCGTCTTAGTCGAACGACGAAAAAGGCCAAGTCAGGGTCAACTTTCGGCTGCTCGAGCCGCAGAAGGAAAGACCCTGGGAGGAAAGAGTACGAGATTTGGGCGCGAATCTCGTAACTGACTCCGGAACGGCAAGCGACTCCCAGCATTGGAAAGCGCCGAAGATCACGCTTCGGCGCATCGATTAAGGGATGAACCTGGATGGAAAACGACTACTATCCTATTGAGGAGAATCAACTCAAAAGGAAGTAGTTGGGGGATTTACGATGATTCCCCTTAGATCACACCGATTACTAAAATTGGCGGTTATACACATGGTTCGTAAATGTATAAATAACCGAACCATCGAAGAAAAAGGGGTCCTGCAACCTCGTAAGCCAGTGACTACCTCTGTTTTTTCATACCTTTCATATCTGCATTTACTGCTTTTCTAGATAACCTTTCATATCAATATTTACCGCACTTTCTAGGAGTAGATTAAATTGTAATCGGTTCCCAGTTACCCTTGTAACCCCTTTTCAAGCAATACAATTTTATAATCGGCTATTCGACCGTGTCAAATCCTTGTCTCTGAATCCTAGTTCGGCTCCTCTAGGTCGAACTCTGTTTACCTCACAACCCCAGTTCGGCTAATCTAAGCCGAACTCTCTTGAGAGTTGATTGAGAAGAACCCGACCGAGTGGATCCCTTCTCGGCCCGATCGCTTGATCCCTTTGGCATGCGCCGCATCACACTCAGAGGGTCACCCCAATGGGCCGATCGCGGACCGCACCCGGTCGTCGACGGTCGGCGCAACTTTTCAGTTCAACACCTACATGTTGACAGATCACTTGCAGGAGTGGGGACTGGGCATGAGGCGGGTGCAAGCTTGACAGGACTTATGAGTCAGTCGGAGTGATTGGGTTATACAACATTAATGCTTTATTTAGTTATCTAGTTGATACATGTGATATTTGATTTATTGCTTTCCAGTAAGTAGTTGTAGAGGCATAATAGTGTAGTTTATTTCTAGCTCAGATATATCCTGTTATTCATACAACTCATTTGACTATTATTGCCTCTAGTAGATCTAGTGGTGTAGGTTATCGTTGTCGTCGACTGTACTCACCGGAGACTACTGTTCAGTATTTCTCATGCTGTGGTGGCCCGAATCCCTGTGTTACTTGACCGCGTGGCCCACGGCGAGAAAACACCTATTATTGGTGTATTGAGTGCGTAACGCGTCAAATGGACGAAAAAACGGACTCAGCGCGCGAAAACGGTCAAAAATAGGCTATTTGGGCTCACTGGGCCCAATCCAAAAAATGGGCTGGTCCACAGCCCAAGACGCGTGCGCCGGGCGCAGCGGACCGCGACGCGGGACACGTGGCAGGCGGGGATTGGGCGGGCGCTGTGCGGCAGGTGGCGTGGCAGGCGGGGGTAGGCGAGGGCAAGTGGAGGTGGCAGGCGGGCAGGCGCGTGCAAGGCACGCGGGGCCCCATGGCGCCCTGCGGTTGGCTGGTTCCAACCTCTTCGCACGGGCGGGCGGGCCACGCGGCGCGGCCGGGTTGGCCGACGCCCGTTTTCGCGTGTGCCGGGACACGCGGCGCGCCCGGAGCGATCCGGGCGCAGCGCGGATGGCCGATGTGTGTCCAATTTTCGACTTCCGATTGCTCTGGGCGCCCATAAATGTACCCCAAACCCACAAATTGGGTTTTTTTCTAGATTTTGCCTATAAATAGGCCCTTGGAGTGCCCTCTTTTGTTTTTTTTTTGGAGTTTTTCGGGGCCCCTCTTTGGCTGAGGTTGTTCTTCATCAAGTCCTCTACATTTCTAAGGATCCTTGGCATTTTTGGAGGCCGTTGCATCGACGTTTTCCCCGACATCGTGCACTTCGACGCTTCTTCGATTATGGCCCTCCTCATCGACGTTTTGTCCGCGGACTTTGTCGAGCTGATGCCTTGGAGTTTCTAGCAGATGTTTGGTTCGGCGTTTGCATAAGAGGTAGGCCTTCGATTTTGGTATTTACCATTTCTCTCCATTTTGGGGTTTTATGGGGTGTTTCAGAGCTTCTTTAGACCCCTTTTTCTTCGGCAGTTTTTTGGACAACGGAGGAGTATTCTTGCATTTTCTTGGCCCTTAGTTGGCGGAATTGGAAGTTTAAGGACTCGTTTCGCATCTACGCTTCGAGTGGAACGCAGCTGTATTTTCCTTTGATTTTTTGAGGGCCTTTCGCAGGTGAATATTTTCAGTTATTGGGACTGTTGCGCGGAACAGTAATTACAGATTTGTGTGGGTGTAACTTTTGTGGCGTTCGGCTTGTAGTACAGTTTTCGCAAAGATTTCGACGTTTCTCGGGGAAAGTAAAAGTTGGAGAACTTCATCACGATCGAGGTGAGTATTTTTTTCTTTTGGTCCCGGATGAAAATTATGCTCGAATTGACTTTTACATTCTATTTATCCGCGCGCTATTTTGCGTTGGATTGTTTGGGCAGCACTTGATGTTTTGATCACCGCCGATTATCCGGGAGAAGTTTTTGGATGATTTTCATCCCGTTGGAATCTTGAGAGGCTGAGGAACGTGCACACCAAGTTCCGGCTCGATCAGACCCTGGATCGTCACGTTTCAGGTCGGTTGGATTTACTTCCAAATCGACGGACTGTTTTCTAATTCTATCTTATAGTGGACATGCATGATAGTTATGTTGATTGAGATGTATGTAAGGTAGAGTTAGTGACTTAATTGTTGGCTGAGATATATGCATGATATAGTTGGGGATTTATTTATTGATGTAAGATGAATGTAAGCTAGAGTTGGTGTTTTATTGTTGATCAGGAACTATGCATGCTAGAGTTAGCATTTTGAGTATCGATTATGTTGTATGTTTAATTGTGGAACCTTGACTAGCACCCCGTCATATGTTTGCATGTTTAAGCAGACTAGTAGAAAACCCTCACTTGGGCTAGGTTCTTTTATGCTTTAATGTTCCTACACATTGCATGTTTATTTTCCTGGACTTAGAGTTTTCTTCTCGCCCGGATAGTGGGGCGAGTGGTCGGGACAGTGTAGGACGCATGTTGCGCTTGTGCGGGGGTCCGAGTGGAGTCTGGTGATTGAGGTTAGTTTGGTGCTAGTGTCGGGAGCCGTTTGGGATGACGGTGATCCCGGGTTGTTGGGTTTTTCTCTGATTGGTTCATTGACACTGAGTTGTGGCAGTATTGATCTTATGACAGCAGGACCTTGAACCCAGAAATACTTTTGGATACACATGATTTTAGTAAACTAATGTTTCTTTCCGAGCTTCGAGGGGCGTCAGAACCCGTTTTCATTTGATTAGGGCGAAGGCACTAGTCCTTCGGGACTCAGGAAAATAAAACCGTCTTTAACTGATTTTCTTAAGAACTGAACTGTATTAAAATTGGGTTTTCTTAAATCAAGATAGTTTTCTAAAAAGAAGTTACTTTTTGTCCTCACCCAAAGAGGGGTCGAGCAGAAAGGGTTTTCTGAAACAAATGTCATTTTTTTATATAAACCTCCCCACCCGGCGAGGGTTCGGGTGATCTGGGTTCTAACGGCTGCCTCCTTATTTGGGTAGAGAGCTACGGGAGGCTGTGCCTGGAACCCGTTCTTGTTTGATTGGGGTTGTAGGCGTCAGTTTCTCGGAATTCTCGGTCCCGTCGTCGTTCCAGCAGTTGAGTTGGATTCTGATCTTTGGCCGATGAGTGTTCAGGTCGGTGTTGTTGGTCGATTGGGTTTCGATGTTGGGCCGAAGAGTGTTCCGACCAGTGCGGTTTGTCATTTGGGTTCGTGAATTTTCTGATCTGTTTGATCGTAGTTTTGGATTATAGCCTGCATGTGCTACAGTTCTGGTTCTTTTTCCTTAGTGGGGTCGCTCCCCTTGAGTGCCGCTCCAGATGCGATGGTTGTTTTGGGTTCGTTTGAACGCCCTACGTAAATCCTGCCCAAATGAGTGGGAGGTGGTTGTACGTGAGCGTATATTAGTCCGTTGGGACACCTACGTAAATCCTGCCCAATGAGTGGGAGGTGGTTGTAGGTGAGCGCAGGCTTGATTGGCCTTTTTGGTAGTCATTACAATTGGGTTGGTTTGGGCACCTCGAGTTAGAGTGGTTGCATATCATTATTTGTTTCACCCATTGAGCATCGTAGATAGAGGCATGATAATTGTAGTTTTTCTTTCCAGCTATTCTATTCTTTTACAGTATTCCTGTTATCTTATGCCTCTAGTAGACTTAGTGGGCAGACCGTTGGGCTGGAGACGGTAGCCACTGAGAACTACTGTTGGATGTAGTTCTCACACTCTCTGTTGGTGACAGTTTTGCAGAGGCTTTTCTTTCCATCCCTGCTTCAGTTGGCTCGACGGATCGTGGTGAGGGTGTCACGAGATAGATCCCTACCAATGTTATCTTTTCGGTGAGATATATGTACCAACCCGGACTGTGAATTTTACTGTATATTGTTGTATTTTATGGTTTAGTTTACCTTCCTTTTTGGGTTCAGAGATGTTGTATAGGAGGATTCTACTTGTACTTTGATTCAGTGGACCAGATTATTGTATTTTTTATCTTGGGAGATGGATATTATACTTTTATTTCAATTATACAGTGGTTTCAGATTTTTATTGTAGCAGTTATTTTTAGCTCTGATATATCTATAGTTGCTAGATGATACCTTTTGCAGGTTGGACGCTTCGCCTATGCGGGGATTCTCGTATGGGTGGCGGATCTGTTGGCGAGCCCAGATCGCAGTTTTGACGCCGATGCGTGACACATGCTCATTTTTATTATTTCTTCTTTTTAGATTCCTCAGTGGCAGCATCTGATCGAGGTAAAGGGAATGCGAGCTAGAAAGCATCTCCTACCCTCTGTTCATGTCTATAGGAGGACCACCGGTGCTTATTTTTGTATATAGCAAATTGTACATGTTTTAATTGGCGAGGCGAGTAGTGATGTCTATATTTCTTTTTGTTAGGTTGGATGGCGGATGCATGTACAGTGACTGCTATACTTTATGGATGTTCATAGACTCTAATACATGCTTTATATTATACACACTCCTATTACTTGTGTTTGAGATAGGTTGTTTATGGACGCTTCATATGTATCGAGTTCTCGTGTATATGGTGTGGTGACCCGAATGTTAGTGAATGTTTGGCCACGTGGTCGGTGGCATGATGGCACCTTTTTTGAGTGTCGAGTGCGTTTGCGTGCCAAACAGACTCGAGAAACGGACTCAGCGTGAAAATCTGGTCAAAACACATTTTTTGTGTGTTTTTAGTGGATTCGGGCGCCCAGATCCATGTTTCGGGCTCTCGAAATGACCAGGAGCTCACCGAAGACCACGGGTCAATCGGGACACGCATCACGCAGCGATTTGCGCATGCTGGATGCGTGGCGGCACCGGATTGGACCGTCCTTGCAGGCGCGGCGCAATCAACGTGCGCCCAATCCGCGGGCCACGTGGCTCGCGCCGATTGGTTGGCACCTATCTGTAGTATCACGACCTTTCTTATTTTTCTTTTTAATTCTTTTGAATAAAATAATTGTTAGGGGATTTATTATCGAGTTTTCTTGGGTAGAACGTCGGTGCTTGCAATTATTTTTCAGTGATAGAGCTCGAAAAACGGAGAATGACAAAGCGATCGGATCTGAAATCCGACTTACGGATCTCCCGGAATGAGTCTTTGGAGTTAACGGGTACGATAGGATAAGTCGAACCCGTTAAGACCTTGGTGCATCAAAATCCGCGCCGGCTGTTTTAGAATGTGACTTAGGTGGCACTCTTATCAAGAAGTTGGTTGGAGAATCCCTTTTATCATAATTTTGGGGATTCGTACGTAGAAGAGAATTTAAGTTTTAATTAATTAATATTTTCAGAAGAATCGCTAACCATAGAATAGAGAAGAAAGAAAGAAAAAGGGGACCGGTTCTTCCACCTTCTTCGATCGTACGTGTCGGAGGCCGAGAACGGGAGCGAATCCGGCTTTCCCTTTACCTGCGAGGAGCGAGATCGGGTCGTCTTCTCCGTTGGAGCAAGGGAAGCGGCATTGCTCTTTCGCGTTTTGATGGTTTTTGTTTGGGTATTCTTGATCGCTAGGTTTTTCGTTTTAGGTCTTGTTGTCGCGCGACGCTAGGATGCCCTAGCCGCCGCGCCATCGCCTCGCGGATAAGGCGCGCGCTACCCGCGCGCCGCTGAAAGGGCGGCGCGCACCGTGCAGTGTGCAGGGCAACAGCGCTGCGCCGCGCCGCTTGCAGCCGCGCGGGGAAAGGACCCGCGCGAGGCTGCAAGTGCGGCATGCGCCCGTGCAGAAGAGGCAACCCGCGCGGGGCTGCTGACGCGACGATTGCGCGCCCGCGCGGGGCTGGTGCCTGAGCGGGGCAGCCGCTGCTGCTGCTCTGCTTGCGCACCCGCGCGGGGCTGCCGCTGGTGTCGCGTGCGCCCGCGCAGGGCTACCGCTGGCGTCGCGCGCGCCCGCGCGGGGCAACCTCTGCTGCCGCGCCGCTTGCGCGCCCGCGCGGGGCAGCCTTTGCTGCCGCGCTGCTTGCGCGACCGCGCAGGGCTGCCGCCGGCGCCGCGCGCGCCCGTGCGGGGGAGATAACCCGCGCGGGGCTGCTGCCGCGCCGCTGGCGCGCCCGCGCGGGGCTGCTGCTGCTACCGCGCTGCTGCTGCTGCACAGCTTGCGCGCCCGCGCGGGGCTGGTGCCCGCGCGGGGCTGGTGCCCGCGCGGGGCTGTTGCTGCGCCGTGCTGCATGCACCGCGCGGGGAAAGTGCCCGCGCGAGGCTGTCACTTGCACCGCGCCTGTCGCGCCGCGTTGTCTTTGCGCCGCACTATTCTGGCGCCGCGTCAGGTCGGGTTTTGGTGTTATCCGTCTTTTGTCGGACAGGGGCCGGGACTACTGTTTTCGCGGGGCACGGTTTAGTTTACTGATGTTTCTTTTTGGGGGACTCTTTTAGGTCTGGGAATCGTACGAAAGCGTGGGACTATTTCAAGTGTTTCGGTTGACGCTTTCTAAGGTGGGTACTCTCTTCTGAAAAAGGGGATGTCGTCGAATTAGGCACATCGAGTTTTCCCTTTTCCTCGTTTTTGACATCTTTTGTGATTACAGTTACAATATTATGAGTTGATGACTAACCCCATGTTCTACACGTGTATCGACACTTATACTTTATTGGAGCAACGAGTGTCGCAGGTGGACACTCGTTTTATTAGAGCAACGAGTGTCGCAGGTGGACACTCGTTTTATTATGGTTACTATGCTCATGGCGCTTGCACGCACACCAGCGGTTTGGCCACCGCATCGGTGTACTTTTCCGGAAGGGTGGTACGTTGACCCGTGTACCCCACAAGGTGACGTAGTGGGGACCCCACGCGGTGATTTATGGAGGGTTTACATGCACCAAAGGTGAGAGCGGTGTGGTTTTCTTTTGCCTGAGGTCCTCGGACCGACATGGCATGGTGCTTAGTTCGTTTCCTCAGGGATGATATGATTGAGTGCATGATGGGGATTGTGGATGCTCTGGTCTTTACGGTTTGGTTTATTATCAGTTATCTTTTAGCATCACTTTTGTCATTATTCTTCGTGTCACTGACTTCCCACACTATGACAGGTTCGGTCAGGGGTGGGATCTGGGACGACGGTGAGGCTGTGACTAGAAGGATTTAGCTTTATTCTTGGCCGGTGACTTTTTCCCTTTCACTTAGTTGTTTATTTCAGTTGGTTAGACTTGATGCATGTGACTTTTATTTTCGTGGATGATGTGGATGATGGGGTGGACTTGTGACTCTGTGATTGACCGTTTTATTTATGCTTCTAGTTACGCGTTTTGGACGGCCGTTTTAAAATACAGAAAAGAGATTGTGAAAACGTTTTAAAAACCAGGTGTCGTGTGGACACCGTTTTCCAAACCCGTGGCTTTATCCTTTCAAACCTATGTTGGTCAATGTGATTGTTTAACGTTTAATAGTTCCTCTTTTAATCTTCATCTTGACTGGTGTGGTTAAAGTATAAATTGTGATTTTGACCCCGTACATATACAATGTAACTCTGTTCGTTAGTGGGGTAACTTTGTATGTGTGGCGGGTCTGGGCACGTGCCGGGGGATGGGAATGTTTCAAAAAAAAATTAATACATGTTTTTCCGCTTATTTAAACCCCCGGGGCGTGACAGATTAAGATGGTATCAGAGAAAAACAACTTTAACCATGGTAGTTATTGTCCAACATCCACGGAACTTGTTGTCACTTGCGGCTAACCTATGAAATAATCAAAGGCTAGGTGCGTAGAGCGCGAGTGTCGAGGGGGGGGGGGGGGGGGGGGGGGGGGGGGGGGGAATCCTTGTTTGATCGTATGACATGGTTCTTAAATTTCTTAAGTCTAGGTTTGACTTGGTTGCTATGTGTGCTCAGATAATGGCCCTGACTTGGTCTTCATTTGATGGTGCCGAAATGGATGGGACGGACCCGACAGCTGCGGAGAATCGGCTACTTCGACAACAGTTACACGACATGGCCGGGCAACTGCTAACACTTTCAGAACGCACGTACTTTTTGCCGCAAAACGCCGGTATGGCTGATCGCGTCCCCTTTGTAGTGAGGGACGAGCCCCACACGGGCCGCTTCTTCGCGGATGGTCTACGGAGTGACACCTTTCAAGTAATGCCAATGGCAGGTTGGCCCACTTTTCGAGAGGTGGCCGACCGGGTCACTTTGGTGAAGCAGGATTTGGCCGTCGCTCGTGCCCGGCAGGAGGACCATGAGCGCAATCGGGGCCAAAAACGACCCCGGTTTAGTCCTGGGGATGGCTTTCCCAATGGAAGCCGACCACTCAAGCATCTGAAGACGCAGAAAGAAACCAGGAGCACGCCGACAGGAGGACCGGAGCCGCGGAATCGGCCTTGCATCATCTGTGGGGGAGCACACTGGGTGATCGTTTGTTCCTGGAAGCACGACCATTGCTTCCATTGTGGCACTTCCGCTCAAACTGCCCCCTGAACCCGGGAGCAGCTCCTTCAGCGTCAGGGCACGAGCAGGGGGTGCCGCCACAACCCCGCGAGAGGTTTTATGCAATGGCTGACCTGAAGCCGACTGTGGTGGCTCCGGATCTAAGTTTCCCGACGTCGTGCGCCGTTGGCCCAAGGACTGCGACCGTTTTCCCTGCGACGGCTTGGCGAAGGACGCACTGCCTCGGAGGGAGTAGTAATAGGTAACACTCTGTTTGTAGTTCACTTTTCGAGATAGAACCTTGTTTGACCCCGGAGCATCCCACATTTTCTTATCTCGCATTTTTTTTTTTTTTCGCCCTTACCCATAATTATTAGAAAAGAACCCCCTTCGTGGAAATAGGTTCGTTCGGACCCACCTGAAGTCTCTGTCGCGAGTATTGTTCGGGTAGACTTTTGTCTAAACTGCACCTTGTGGGTTTTGGGTTCTAGGTTACAGCCGAAAGTCAGCCGTTTCTTGCGACTTAGGCAAGGTATAGGTGGGAATGAGGATTCCTCCCTAGGGTTATAAGGAGATCACCGGGTTAGGTATATCTTGTTCAGTTGGGTTCTTGTGTACTGCACAAGAGGGTCGGTTTAGGCTACCCTTAGGCTACTCCAGAAATGGAGACAGTGCCCGAACTTGTTCTTGTTTGATTTGGGCGAAGGCACCGGCCTTTCGGAATTTTTGGACCTTTCGTTATTTTCGGCTGCTTTCCAATTAGAGGGTTGGAGTTGATGACGTTCCTGCTGGTGGGGCCTTTACCTTTCTTGATTGGTAGTGTTGGCGTACTTCGAGTAGTTTTGGACGAGTTGGTTTTGTGGTTGTGGTGCGTTTTAGTTTCGGGGACGAAACTTTTTTTTAGTGGGGGAGGATGTAGTGACCCCGATCCCCGTGCAGCTTTTCCCCATGATCCTTATTGTGGAACACCTATTATTGGTGTGTCGGACCCGCAACGCGTCAAATGGACACGTTGGACGGACTCAGTGAGGTTTCTGGATCAAGCCTGTCTTTTGGCTGCTTTTGCTGAATTTTAGAAAGGGTTTCAGGCTAATCTGAGACCGGATTTGGATTCAACACGGAAAAACGTCGAAAATCGGTTATTTACTTGTATTTTTCGAAGTCCGGATACCCAAAAATGGACCCCCGGAAGTTTTCCGCGCATTTGGGTGCAGGGGGGGAGCTGTGGACCGAAGGGAGGACACGTGGCGGAGCTGGATTGGCCTGCGCAGCGCGCGAGGTCCACGGAGACGCGCGGCTGGGTGCATGGACCAGCGCGGGGACGTGTGGCGACTCGGGAGAGGCCGGCTCACGCGGCACGGTCCACGTAGCGCTGCAGGGTGGCGCGGTCCATGGCAGGTGCGTGCGCTGGGCGCAGCGAGTGGTGGCCTGGGACGCGTGGCGGCTGCGGAATGGGCCGGCCATTGTGCGGGTCGTGCGCGGCGCGGCGGGGCAGGTGGCCGTACCGCGCGGGGCAGGCGGGCGCAACGTGGGTGTGCCACGCGTCGCGCGGTGGTTGGCTGGCGCCAACCACCCGCTCGTGTGGGCGTGCCGCGTGGCGCGACCTGGGTAGCCGCGCCTCGCTGGTGCGTGGGGCAGGCCACGTTGCGCGCCCGGGTGAATCCGGGCGCTGCCCTGGCTGTTCCCTGTTCGGCGCCCGGATGTTTCGGGTGCCCAAAAGTGTACCCCGAAGTGTCTTTCCCCCCCCCTCGAGAGAGCTCGAGTGATCTGGATTCTAAGGGCTGCCTTTTTCTTTGGGTCGGGAACAACGAGAGGCTAGGCCTAGAGCCTGTTCTTGTTTGATTTGGGTTGTAGGTTCTAGTCTTTCGGGGTTTTCGGACCCTTCATTGTTATCGGCTGTGGAGTATACCCAGCTAGTGAGTTGCATGTAGAGTTGATGTCCTATTTGGGGAGCCGTTGGATTGATAGCGGTCCTGACTGTTCGAGTATGTCCATCTAGTGAGTTAGAGATGTGATTTGGGCACTGTTGATCTTGTTGATCATTGATTTGGATTATAGCCTACATGAGCCATATTGAGCTCGACAGAGATGCACAGATACTTTCCTCGGTGGGGTCGCGCCCCTCGAGTGCCACTCCGGAGCTAGGCCTGTTACTTTACTATCGCGACTTGTCGACACAGTCCCTCTGGCTGGGCCTTTTTTAGGCAGTCACGGACGCCCTACGTAAGTCCAGTCCTCCGTGGATGTAATGGCAGTAGGTGGGCGCAGGTTTGACTGGACCCTATGTGGCAGTCACTGTGATTGGGTTGATTGAGTATTTCGGGTTAGAGTCGATGCGTCGTTTTCATCTGTATCACCCTTTGAGCATTATAGATAGAGGCATGATAGTTGTAGACTTTTTCCAGCTTATCTTTTCATTATTATAGTTTTCCTGTTATCTTATGCCTCTAGTAGATTTAGTGGGCAGACCGTCGGGCTTGGTGGCGGTACCCACTGAAAACTACTGTTGGTTGTAGTTTTCACACCCGCTGGGGGTTTCCCCCATTTTTCCTCTTTCCTCTCATTTGTTTTGCAGAGTCTCCTAAGGGAGTTGCTGATCCCTCTGTTGCTGATCGATGTGAGGGAGTCGCGAGCTAGTTCCTTACCCGTCCTTGGAGTATAGTGGTACCCCTTGTTGGATCTTCGTAGTACAGTCTGCTGGTTTTAGTAGTTAGTTACTTTTGAGAGTTTTATTTATTTTGAGAGACTTTTGTAGTGAGGTTCAGACTTGTACTATTTGGAGTTGTATTATCTTATTTCAGTAGTTTACTTTTCAGCTCTGATATCTGTATAGCTGTAGTATTATCTCTTGCAGGTTAGACGCTTCGTCTATACGGGGCTTCCCGTATGGGCGGCGGATTTGTTGGCGGGCCGGGGTCGCAGTTTCGTCCCCGGGGCGTGACAGACCCAAACACACACTTCCGGCAGGTGATATACTCTGATACCAAATGTCACAACTCCATTTCCATCCGATGTGGAACTATTGGGGTGTAACAATTTATTTAAATGTGATTTATATATTTTCAAGATTATTGCTGTATATGCATATTCATGAGTGTATAATAGAAGACAAACAATATTAACATATGTAATAGAAAAATGATTTCTAGGTTAAAAGTTATACACATTTATTCTTTACCTTCAAAATACGTAAGTCCGTACATTGCGTAATTGTTTTTTTTTTTTTTTTTTCAGAATGTGCTAGCAATCTACATTAAGATCAGTGGAGTCAATATTTCTTTGCATCATCTTATTTTGGATGATTAGAGTTGAGATAAGAGATTCAATAAAAATCCTTATAGCTAATTCTTCCCTTGAAAAATATGGAAGCTATTCATAAATTGCATGTGAATTAAAAAAGCAAAAGGTAAAGTACCATTTCAAACTCGCATATCAATTTCCTAAAGAATTCATATCTTTATCCAGAATTCAGGTTTTGATCCTGCTACAAATATGAAAACACATGCACATTGAAGAATACCATGAAACCAAATGCGCCTAAAAGGTAGTATCTTACAACAATCATTGACAAAATCATTGTATCAGGCTCTGTTTGGTTTTGGAATAAATCCGGAGTAACGAAAGTTATCCTCGTTATTCCGTCAAACGATGTAAAAAAATGACAAGAATAACTATTCCAGTCAAACTGAGTTATTTTAGGTAATTCTAAAATAATCCGGCAACAAATATTCCACTATTTTAGAGGAATAGGATTATTCTTATGTAATGATTAGTTTATTAAAAATAATTAAAGTAATATAAAAGTATGGTTATATTATATATATAATTTTATAATATTCTAAAATATATAATAATAATAATAATAATAATAATAATAATAATAATAATAATAATAGTAATAATTATTATTATAATTACTTTTATAAATTTATTTATATTATATGTTATTCTAAAATATACCATATAATATAAAATAAAATATTATATAAGGTAATAAATATATTAAATATATAATATTTATATATTTAATTATTATATAATATATTATATTTTTATATATTATATAATATTTATATATTAAATTATATATTACATAATATATTATTTCTATATTTATATAATATATTATATAATATAAAATATTATATTATATATTATTTATATATTACATTATATAATATTTATATATTATATAATATATAATATTTATATATTAAATATTAATATTATATGTTATTCTAAAATATATTTTCTTTATTTGTTTATATATAATATTTTAAAATATTTTTATATATTATTATTGAAGTATGTTATATATTAATATTGAAATATTTTATATAATAATATGATTATAATAGCATTAGATATAATATTTTAATTATTTTATATTAAAAAAAAAATTATTTTTATATGTATTATTGTACATATATTAAATATTTTATATATAAAAGATATAGATCAGAATAATTTTGATATTTTTTTAAAAAATAATCAATCTTTTGTACTATTCGTTATTATTTTTCATAAAATTAACAAATAAGATTTTGGTTATCCTCAGAAATAAAAACATATCAAGCCAAATACAAAATTTATTTTATTTCTCTATATTCTAGAATAGCAAGTTATTCCAAAAATAAAAATATTTATTTCTTCAAATATTATTTCGTTACCAAACACAGTCTTAGAAATTAAAATTCATAAATAAGAACATTTCATGGTACATCTTGCACAACAGATCAAGGTATAAAGATACAACGTTATGAATATTTCAACATAGGAAAAACAAATGTGGTGCTAATAATATATGCAGCAGCATAAAAAAAAGTATCATTTTTAGGTCTAAGTACCATTATATAAATCAAAGTGAGTTACAACAATGTATACTCGTCATCATCCAACAAATAATATTTTTTGCTAATTGCTATTTAAAATTGGGCTAAATTGTGAAAACCACCCCTACACTTTAGCTACAGTTGTATCCTTATTAAACACTTATATTAATTTCATTATGTACTTTGCTAATATCTTAACCAAGTCGATAAAAAATTAGAATGCTAATTAATTTGGTTGCAAGATTTCGTCGAATGATTTGGAGTATTATGTCACTTACTTTTCTGAATATCTAAGTTGCAACTAAAATAATATATCTACATCTAAATAATAATATAATATCTTTGTTTCACTACGATCACTAAAATTAATAGTTCATTAGACTTTCGTTTAATATTCCATCACCGACTTGCCTCCATGAATTTTTTGTAATTAAATCAAGCAATCTTCTCACATTTCTTGGGTCTATTTGAGAAATAGACATAATTTTTCTTTATGTAGGGTGATTAAGACACGAGTTAAACTACCAAGGGGTTTGGTAATTTAACCTTGCGAGTTTCTAACAAAAATTAAAAATCTTTACAAGAAGTAATTGTTCTAGTAACAAAAGTAATTATTGAAGTGATAAAAAAATAAGAAGGAATTGCGGAGGGGAAGGAAAAAAAAAGTACCATTCTCTACACTTGGTTAGACAAATTGAGTAGAGGGACTATGGAGAAAATTGACGAAGAGTCACACATCAGCGAATCCAATTAAACAGAGGGACCCAATTATGGTCGATCTCGCCATTCCAAGTTGTTCCTCCTCTTCATCTTCTTATTATTTGTCGTTATAGCATGCTTTTTTTTTTTTTTTTTTTTTTTTTTTTTTTTTTTTTTTTTTTTTTTTTTTCTTATTGAAGGCGATCTGTAAGTCGTAATTTCTTTTTTACTTCTTTCCGAATCACCCCCACTTCTTCTTTCCCACCTGTGGGTTTGTGTGGATGTCATGAGTTCCCTTCCCTTTTTTAGTGGGTAGCATAAAATTCGTTCCCATCTATTACGCTTGCTCACTCATTCCCCGCAGCAGCAGCAACAGAGTGGATTGTATCGATGGATGCTCATTCACTGTTCCAAATCATGTAGCCATGTAGCATTCTTTGAAATTATTTCTTATTGATATATCTCCTATTGGATGCATAAGATGCAACATGTAGGAATTCTTAATCTACAAGTTGCGATATGAAGTGGAAGAAAACAAATTAATTGATAGCATTCATGTCCATATCTACTTTGCCATATATATCTAAATTATTATCAGCTATATATGATCAAATATTATTAATTAACATATTTAACATATTCATATTCATAATATATATGAATACTTTTTTTCGTCCTTTATCCTTTCGTGTAGCTCCATATCTAACTAATTAGGAAACAGAGACTCTCAATTATCACTCTCCACCAACCTATAACATTCGTGCAAATGATGATATATATATATATATATATATATATATATATATATATATATATATATGGAAAGGGAAATGATACTTGTACACCCCTTTTGGGGTGTATATCACACACCCCACCCATCCAATGGGTGGGGTGTGATGATGGGTCAATGGATGTGACCCGTAAAAGATATTGCCACCATTAAAATGGTGGAGGTGTATGATATACACCCCTTCGGGGTGTACATATAGCATTGCTCATATATATATATATATATATATATATATATATATATATATATATATATATATATATATATATATATATATATATATATATATATATATAGCGTAGGACTACTATACTTTTATAAATATAAATTCTTTTGTACTCATAACTTTTTCACCCTTGGATGTAGGAATGTGCGGTTAGGATGATAGTGGTCTCCCTAAGGTTTACTAGGTTGTTGGAGAAATAGTAAAAATTTTAGGAACTACTATAATCCTAACCGCACATTCCTTCATCCCAGGGATAAAAACTTATGAGTACGAAAAATTGTTACTCATAAGAGTATAGTAGCCGGACTATATATATATATATATATATATATATATATATATATATATAGGGGCAATTTCCTACATACCCCTTAAAATTTCTCTGTTTTCAGATTTATCCCTCTTAGAAGGCTAATATTAAAACTACCCTTCTTACGTTCCAACTTCTTTCCAAAATACCCTTGAAGTTAAACTCTGTTAGTGTACCGTTTGGAACTACCGTTATCTATGTGTAATTACTATTTTGCCCCTAAACCCTAAAACCCTAAACCCTAAACCCTAAAACCCTAAACCCTAAAAAACCCTAAACCCTAAACCCTAAAACCCTAAACCCTAAACCCTAAACCCTAGAACCCTAAAAAACCCTAAACCCTAAACCTTAAAACCCTAAACCCTAAACCCTAAAACCCTAAAAAATCCTAAACCCTAAAAAATCCTAAACCCTAAACCCTAAACTCTAAACCTGGGCAAAATAGGTATATCTGATAGTTTTCAACTCCGATTATTATTTAACTCTAGTTTAACCCTAGTTAACTTAACAAAGGGAAACGGTAGGAGTATTTTTAATAACGGTGGAACGTATGAAGGGTATACTGGAAAGAAAAAAATAAGAGGGATAAATCAGATATTTCTTCATATTTCAGGAGTACACAGGCAATTATCCCATATATATATATATATATATATATATATATATATATATATATATATATATATATATATATATATATATATATATATATATATATATATATATACTCTGCTACTTTCCTTAATAAATAATAAAAATATTTTTAACCTTAATCGATAAAGAAAATAAAAAAGTAATTTTACTTATTACCAGGTAAACAGATAACTTTATAAAAAAGGTATTTTCATAATTAAACATCACAAAATAAAAAAATATATATTAATTAAAATACCTTCTACTAATTTAGTCATTAATTTAAAAAAAATTAGAATTACAATTTAGGTATTAATTTAAAGAGTTTAATTTAAAAAAATTTAAAAATATAAATTAAGCATTAATTAAAAGAGATTTATTATTACAATTTAGTTATTAATTTAAAGAGTTTATTTTAAAAAGTTTTAGAATTACAATTTAGGTATTAATTTAAAAAATTTTAGAATTATAATTTATGCATTAATTTAAAGAGTTTAAATTTTAAAAAATTAGAAATAAAATTTAGGCATTAATTTGAAAAGTTTAAATTTAAAAAATTTAGAATTACAATTTAGGCATTAATTTAAATAGTTTTAGAACTACAATTTAGTCATTAATTTAAAAATGTTAATTTAAAGAGTTTTAGAATGACAGTTTAGGCATTAATTTCAAGAGTTTAATTTAAAAAATTTTAGAATTATAATTTAGGCATCAATTTAAAGAGTTTAATTTAAAAAATATTAGAATTATAATTTAGGCATTAATTTAAAGAGTTTAATTTAAAGAATTTTAGAATTATAATTTACACATTAATTTAAAGAGTTTAAATTTAAAAAATTTAGAATTACAATTTAGTCATTAATTTAAAAAGTTTAGAATTACAATTTAGGCATTAATTTAAAAAATTTAATTTAAAGAGTTTTACAAATTCAATTTAGGCATTAATTTAAAGAGTATAATTTGAAAAATTTTAGAATTACAATTTACGCATTAATTTAAAGAGTTTTAAAATTAAATTTTAGTCATTAATTTAAAAAGTTTAATTTAAAAAATTTTAGAATTATAATTTAGGCATTAATTTAAAAAGTTTAATTTAAAAAATTTTAGAATTACAATTTAGGCATTAATTTAAAGAGTTTAATTTAAAAAATTTTAGAATTACAATTTAGGCATTAATTTAAAAAGTTTAATTTAAAAAATTTTAGAATTACAATTTAGGCATTAGTTTAAGGAGTTTTAAAATTAAAATTTAGTCATTAATTTAAAGAGTTTAATTTAAAAAATTTTAGAATTACAATTTAGGCATTAATTTAAAAAGTTTAATTTAAAAAATTTTAGAATTACAATTTAGGCATTAATTTAAAGAGTTTAATTTAAAAAATTTTAGAATTACAATTTAGGCATTAATTTTAAAAGTTTAATTTAAAAAATTTTAGAATTACAATTTAGGCATTAATTTAAAGAGTTTAATTTTAAAAAATTTAGAATTACAATTTAGGCATTAATTTAAAGAGTTTAAATTAAAAAAATTTTAGAATTACAATTTAGATATTAATTTAAAGAGTTTTAGAATTACAATTTAGACATTAATTTAAAAAGTTTAATTTAAATAGTTTTAGAATGACAATTTTGGCATTAATTTAAAGAGTTTAATTTAAAATTTTTAAAATTACAATTTACGCATTAATTTAAAGAGTTTGATTTAAGAAATTTTTGAATTACAATTTACGCATTAATTTAAAGAGTTTAAATTAAAAAAATTTAGAATTACAATTTTGGCATTAATTTAAAAAGTTTTAGAATTACAATTAAGGTATTAATTTAAAAAGTTTAATTTAAACAGTTTTAGAATGACAATTTAGGCATTAATTTAAAGAGTTTAATTTAAAAAATTTTAGAATTACAATTTAGGCATTAATTTAAAGTGTTTTAGAATTAAAATTTAGTCATTAATTTTAAGAGTTTAATTTAAAAAAATTTAGAACTACAATTTAGGCATTAATTTAAAGATTTTTAGAATTACAATTTTGGCATTAATTTAAAAGTTTAAGAATTACAATTTAGGCATTAATTTAAAAAGTTTAATTTAAAGAGATCGATTTAGAATTACAATTTAGGTATTAATTTAAAGAGTTTAATTTAAAAATTTAGGAATTACAATTTAGGCATTAATTTAAAGAGTTTAATTTAAAAATTTTAGAATTACGATTTAGGCATTAATTTAAAAAGTTTTAGAATTACAATTTAGGTATTAATTTAAACAGTTTAATTTGTTTTAAAAAATTTAATGTTTCTTTAATTTAAACATTAATTTTGCATTACAATTTTAAAAAATTTCAATGTGCTTAAATATTTGATTTAATAGAAATATATGGTGTAATTCAAATTTATTTTTGGAATAGAATTGTACGGGCTAAGTTAAATCAAATTTAACTAGTAAAATTTGATCTTTTAAAATAATGAGATCATATATTATAATTTAAAATATAAATTGATAATAAAAATTAATAATAAAAATTAATAGATTCCTAAATTCTAATTTCTAAAAATAATTTTCTAAAATTAAAATTATTTATAATATATCAAATAAAGATAATTAAAATATTACCTTTTAAGACGATAACAAAATTAGAATATTTAAAATTTATAATCTTTTCAAAAATAAAAACTCTCACTAAATTCAAATTTTTAAAACTTATAATATTTACAAAAATAAAAATTCTCAAAATAGAGATAAAATTACTTAATTACCCTTGAAGCAAAAGACTAAAATAATCCTGTTTTGGGGTACCTGGTAACCGGTACCTCCCTCAAAGTGATATACTATTGCAGGTCACAACTTAAAAATAATCAAATCTGAGCCGTTGAACAGGTATGGATGGACGGTAACTAAAAAAAAAAGTATAGGAGTATGGTTCATATATAAATATATATATATATATATATATATATAGTAGAGCTTATATGTTTTTAAAAGTACAAGCCCATCATTGTTTGTGAATTTTTTACCATTAAATTTGTATTGGGATTTGTGTTTTTGTGAAGTCAACTAAAGAAAGAGAAAGATAAAATAAAAAGCACAAATCCCAATACAAATTTAATGGTAAAAAAATCACAAGTACATTTTGACTTGTGCTTTTGAAAGTATACTTTTATCATTGGATTTGCATTGATCTTTGTGCTATTTACTTTTTCTTTCTCTTTAATTGACTTTACAATAGCACAAATCTCAATACAAATTCAATGGTAAAAAATTCACAAGCATAGTTGAGCTTGTGCTTTTGAAAATATATAAACTCTACTCTCTTTCTCTTTCTCTCTTTCTCTCTCTCTCTCTCTATATATATATATATATGCCGGTGAAAATCCAAAACGTGTATATATATATATATATATATATATATATATATATATATATATATATATATATATATATATATATATATATATATATATATATATATATATATATATAGAGGTGAAAATCCAAAACTTCAAATTATTAACTTTATTTTTATTTATTATTATTTATTAATTCTTATTTATTATTTTTATTGTGTATTTATTTTGAACGTTTCTCAATCCCCTTATTGGTTATGGTTAATTAAGGGACTATTATGTGGACTTGAATGTTGGGAATCCAATGTTCTCACGTCCTTCTTCCCTCTTTCTCTATATATATTGTCTTATGTTTATAAAGAGATTGAAAATATATATATATAAAAAAAAACATTGAGGGGAAGAAATTTTATTTGAGAAATATTTTTAATTATATTTTATTTTATTTAATAATTTTTGTTATCGGGTGTTGAAAGAGCTTCGGTCAATCTTAACCACGATCGTGCTCGTAGGAAGAGGAGTTCCAGTCGTATCTTGGGACGGTATTTTCGATTAATCCGCACGAAGGACGAAAATATATTTTAGGGCAGTGCCTAGCATGCTTCCAGATTAATTTTGTTTGGTTTCCTTATTCTATAATTTCTCATAATTTTCGTAGTATTTAAAAGGTAAATTCTGTTATTTAATTTAATCATAAAATAGTTAGATAATTTAATCACAATCAGATTTAGTGCGATTATTTTTCTAACAATCTAAGACACATTCCTTTCGATTTGATTGTGATTAAAATCTAACGAGTGCTAATTCAATTTTTAATGTTTGTTAAGACCGACCTCAGTCAATTGAAAGAGTGGCACATGACATCCGCCATCGGCTAAGTGTTACGGCTTTTTGTGTTGGCATATTTCGTGAGTTGAGTAGTTGAGTTGTTGAGTTGAGTCGGAGTCTTGAAGTGATCAAATTGTCAATCAGCAATCGAAGACTTAGAGAAGATTCAACAAGAGCTCAAGTTGACACTCAGTGTTTTGAGTCTTGAAGATTGAAATAGAAGAATTGTGGATCAATTGCATCAATCTTAAGGAAAATGGATTCGGATTGATCAGGTACGTTTAACTAAATAATTTTGGTGATCCGAATACATTTGAGTGGTCTAGAAACACTTGGATAAGTTTTCATTGCTTAAAAATAAAAAACTGGACAAATTGGATGTTTCAGAATTTTTGATCCTGAACCGATCCGGATCAGAATTCCGATCCGGATCAGAATTCCGATCCGGATCCCGAACCTTGTTTTTTCAGGAATTGCTGAAAAAAAGACGACGATCAGGATCGCCGTAAATCCGATCCGGATCGTCGTGCGGGAAAAGTTCTGTTAAGTCAGTTTTTGATGCTTATCTCTTTCCAAAGGTTTCTAAACTATAAATAGACATTTAGGGTTTCTCAAAAACTATCGATTAATTAATTAAACACTTGAGAGCAACCCTAGAGGCTAGGTTTTCATCGTTCTTCTTAATAGCCTCTTTTAGGTCAATTCGACGGTTCTTTCAAGAACATATCTTTTGTCGAATTGATCTAATCTTTGCTTAGAGATTTCTTCTACGGTTCCTCAATGAGAATCTAAGCAAAGGATCACCATCGAAGCCAATATTCTTACCGGCTGAGTTTGCGTCGTGGATTCGACGTGGCATTGTGGATTCGGTGTGCTAAAGGCGTTTCGTGGATTCGAAACGTGTGCTCGTGGATTCGAGTGGCGTTCGTGGATTCGAACGTGTGCAGTGGACGTGCAATCGGTGAGCGCAAGGTCCGAAGAAGTTGAAGGAGGGGTTTGAGTCCGTGGAGTCGGTAATCACCTTGTTATTCTTCTTTTCTTAGTGGATTGTTATTGCGTGTTGGTCCCGTGGTTTTTCTCCTGGATTGGAGTTTCCACGTAAATCTCGGTGTGCTGTTTTTATTTTCCGCATTGGTTTTTATTTTGCACTGAGATTGGTTTTATAAGTATTACACCTATTCACCCCCCCCCCCCCCCCCCCTCTAGTTGTTTGATAGTACCTATTTAGATCCTTGTGGATCCTTAAAAACCAACAATTGGTATCAGAGCGGGTTTTAGGTTTATCTATCATGTCGGGTGAAAGTGGTAATATTTTTAGACCTCCTCTTTTTGATGGGACTAATTATGCTTATTGGAAAGTGCGGATGAGGGCTTTTCTCATCGCAATTGATGAGCGGGTATGGCAATCCGTGGAATACGGTTGGGTGCATCCTGTTGAGGAAGTAGGAAATTCTACTACCCCAAAACCTCGCTCTAGATGGTCCAAAGAGGAACTCGAAAGATCTTCTTACAATGGGAAAGGTATGAACGCTCTATTTAACTCTCTTTCCTTGACTGAGTTCACAAGAATTTCCGCGTGTGAAACCGCGAAGGAAATTTGGGATATTCTCAAAATTACACATGAGGGTACTAATCTTGTAAAAATTCAAAAGCTCCAGATGCTTACAAGTCAATTTGACTCTATTCATATGGAAGAGCATGAATTGTTTACAGATTATTACACTAGACTTCAAGATGTGATCAATACTTGTGCTAATTTAGGAGAAAAGATCCCGGAGTCGAGAATTGTAAGAAAGATACTTCGGACTCTTCCGGAACGGTTTAGGGCAAAGATTACCGCCATTGAAACCGTTAGTCATCCGGATGAGATGAGAGTAGAGGAATTAGTAGGTGCTTTGCAAACTTATGAAATGACTTTTCCTACTAATCAAGTTTCTTCCAAGTCTTCTTCTAAGCTTACAGGTATTGCATTCAAATCAACAAAGGAAGAAGATGGCGAATCAAGTTCCGATGATGAAATCTCTTTTGCCGATTTTGAAGAACAATTGGCGCGGATCACAAAGAAATTTCGTCGGAAATTTTGGAAGAATCGAACCGATGGGTCTCTATCCACGAAACCATCTAAAGGATCATCGGGTTCTAAATCCTCTAAACTCAAAGGCGTTGCAAAACCTTCTAAAGAAAAAGAAAAAGATGATTTCGAAGGGGAAATCCAATGCTATAGATGCAAAGGCTACGGCCATATTTCAACGGATTATCCTTCTCCGAAATCATATAAAAAGACGGCTTTGCAAGCGAAAACTTGGGACGATTCTACTTCTAATGAATCGACCTCAAGTAAAGAGGAAAAAGTTGTTGCTTTTCATGCCTCTCAAATTCCCTCTTCTAATTTGTGTTTATCATCTTTAGTCACTGACTCTACTCCTTTGATTTTGTATGAAACGTCAACAACCGGCGGAGAGTCATCAAGTGAGGGGGAGTCGGACGAAGAAGAACTCGTTGAGGCATATCAACAACTTCTTACGGAATCAAAGAAGATGGCCAAACATATTAAGAAGTTGAGGAAGCAACGACTTGAAGTTCAAGACGAGAATCAAGCTTTAAAGATAAAACTTCATGATCTCGAGGAGGAACAAGGACGTTTATTGGATAACAATAAAATCCTCCAAGAAAAGCTAAACCAATCGGAGACAAACGCTAAATCATATATGGACAAGATTGGTTTTCTAGAAAAACAGTTTGAGGAGATTCATGTCACCAACCAAGCATTGACCAAGCAAGTTCATGAACTCAAATCCGACATACAAAGGCTTTCAACCGTTTCCAAGAAACTAGATTGTATGTGCGGATTAGGTCAAACAAGCAAGGTTGGTTTGGGTTCTAAAAAGGATCAAACTGTGCATGCTTCAAGTTCCACAATCAAATTGAAAGGAAGAACGTGTCACCTTTGTGGACTTGAAGGACATTTGGTGAAGGATTGCCCGAAAAAGAGAAAGAAAAATCCTTCGGCAACTTCATCTATGGAGCGGACTCAAGGGACTCAAAAGATACATCAAGTCAAAGAAGTTCACTCATTCCACCAAAGGTCCGAGCCACAACATCAATCATACAAGTGGATCATTGCGAGGCAAAGACTTAAGGTGGATCAACAGTCAAAGCGGACAACCCCTGGCCACAACGAATCAAGACAACCCAAAATCCAGCGATTTTGGATTTGGAAAGGTGATATCTTTCCTTGTCTTAAGTTCTAAATAGCTTATGACTGTATGTAATGCTTTGATTGGTTTTCCTTTCATATTTTTCTGAATCTCTGCATTACATGTTTTCAATGCTCTTTGTTTTTATGTTTTGTTTTTGAACAAAAGGGTTTTAACGAACAAGTGCATTGAATAAAAAGGGTTTCACTTTCAATCACTCCAATTTATTTTTATATGAATTATCAACTTTACTCCATAATCATAATTCTTGAAGATACTTCATTATAGGAGTTTTTGATAATTATATTCATCAAATTTTAGTAATCATGTGTGATCTTTAGATGATTATTCTATCTCGGTTGTGTGAGTTCTTTGTGATAAACATGAGACAACCGATTGACTAAAATTTGGGATTTAATTCTTTCACGTAAGAGATTGCATTCTTACAAGGGTAAATAAATGAATTGCAAAAGATGTGGAAAGAGTTACATCCGAAAGGAGTGTGAAAACTACCACCACATGTTGGAAAGAGCTGCCACCCCGGTCGTCCGGTTTGTGTGTGAAGCTACCACATGTTATGGATGCTTGGAAAATATTTTATGAGAATTTTTAGTTGAAGCATTCAGAGATTTATATTCAAAGTTCCTATTTTGAACAATCTCCTGGTTGGTATAAGGTGGGATAGTTGAAAGATGCTCAAAGAGCCCCCCTTAGGTATTTTAGTGCTTATCTCAAATTTGAAAGGGTAAAATTCAAAATTGACGTCATTTGGAAATCTCTGTAAGTCATCTTTGTAAATCCGTTACATCTTGATAGAATTTGGATCTCAAGATTATTTTTGATGACTTGTGTTTGATGAATATAACATGAAAAACGGTTTATAATGTTTTACCTTTATTTTTCATGATTTTGGAGTAAATCTTTTTAATTTTTATAATTAATTGGATTGAATGACATCCATGTGATCTCATATTATTTTCAAGCACTTAAATTGTTTTCTTGATGGAATACAAATCGGTAATTCAATTATTTCAAAATCTGGATTTGTTTCAAGAAATTATTTGATTTTTGCTTTCGGCTACCGGTACGCAATCTGTGTTTTTGTTATATACCGGAACTGAGCTTTTATCTCTCTTTCTCTATGAACTAATGCTGTTAGTGATTTCCTTTTGTCTAGTATGTTCACTGTTTGACAATTTGTGACAAAAAGGGGGAGAACAGAAATAGGGGGAGAACAGAGATAGGGGGAGGAACAGAGATGCTCAAGAAAGGGGGAGACGGAGATGAGATCATCGAGATAGGGGGAGATGATGAAAAAGGAGCCGAAAAACAAAAAGAACCAAAAGGACGAATCAAATGTAGGATTTACATTTAATTTCTAACGACTAACGTTTGATTTAGTTTGGAGTTTTGTTTTGCAGGAATTACATCACTTTAAGACTCCAAGTCCTAAGTCATAGAGTTTGTTCTAAGACTGGTTCAATTATAATTTTTGTTTATTGGATCTTTCACGCAAAGAAAGTCAATGTTTTGGTGATGACATTGAGTTTCGATTTTTTGGTTTAAGATGAGTGTCTTGAGCGTTTTATGTATTTTTGGGTTTTGTCACGAAATTGCCAAAAGGGGAGATTGTTACGGCTTTTTGTGTTGGCATATTTCGTGAGTTGAGTAGTTGAGTTGTTGAGTTGAGTCGGAGTCTTGAAGTGATCAAATTGTCAATCAGCAATCGAAGACTTAGAGAAGATTCAACAAGAGCTCAAGTTGACACTCAGTGTTTTGAGTCTTGAAGATTGAAATAGAAGAATTGTGGATCAATTACATCAATCTTAAGGAAAATGGATTCGGATTGATCAGGTACGTTTAACTAAATAATTTTGGTGATCCGAATACATTTGAGTGGTATAGAAACACTTGGATAAGTTTTCATTGCTTAAAAATAAAAAACTGGACAAATTGGATGTTTCAGAATTTCTGATCCTGAACCGATCCGGATCAGAATTCCGATCCGGATCAGAATTCCGATCCGGATCCCGAACCTTGTTTTTTCAGGAATTGCTAAAAAAAAGACGACGATCAGGATCGCCGTAAATCCGATCCGGATCGTCGTGCGGGAAAATTTCTGTTAAGTCAGTTTTTGATGCTTATCTCTTTCCAAAGGTTTCTAAACTATAAATAGACATTTAGGGTTTCTCAAAAACTACTGATTAATTAATTAAACACTTGAGAGCAACCCTAGAGGCTAGGTTTTCATCGTTCTTCTTAATAGCCTCTTTTAGGTCAATTCGACGGTTCTTTCAAGAACATATCTTTTGTCGAATTGATCTAATCTTTACTTAGAGATTTCTTCTACGGTTCCTCAATGAGAATCTAAGCAAAGGATCACCATCGAAGCCAATATTCTTACCGGCTGAGTTTGCGTCGTGGATTCGACGTGGCATCGTGGATTCGGTGTGCTAAAGGCGTTTCGTGGATTCGAAACGTGTGCTCGTGGATTCGAGTGGCGTTCGTGGATTCGAACGTGTGCAGTGGACGTGCAATCGGTGAGCGCAAGGTCCGAAGAAGTTGAAGGAGGGGTTTGAGTCCGTGGAGTCGGTAATCACCTTGTTATTCTTCTTTTCTTAGTGGATTGTTATTGCGTGTTGGTCCCGTGGTTTTTCTCCTGGATTGGAGTTTCCACGTAAATCTCGGTGTGCTGTTTTTATTTTCCGCATTAGTTTTTATTTTGCACTGAGATTGGTTTTATAAGTATTACACCTATTCACCCCCCCTCTAGTTATTTGATAGTACCTATTTAGATCCTTGTGGATCCTTAAAAACCAACACTAAGGGCATCAGCCGATAGGAGAAGCGGTCAACAATAGGATCATCCAGAACCGTCTTCGGTTGAAGACCAATATCAAACCGCCTTAGTCGAGCAACAAAAGAGGTGAAGTCAGGGTCAACTCTCGGCTGCTCAAAGCCGTAGAAGGAAAGACCCCGAAAGGAAGGAATGCGAGATTTGGGCGCGAATTTCGTAACTGACTCCGGAATAGCAAACAGCGCCCAGCATTGGAAAGTGCCGAGAATCATGCTCCAGCGCGTCAATTAGGGGATGAATTTGGACGAAAAAATGGCTACCATCCTATTTGAGAGAGTTCGACTCAAAAGGAAGTAGTTGAGAATTTCTCGATAACTCTCTCCAAATCACACTGATTATTCAAATCGGCGATTATACACATGGTTCGGGAGTGCATAAATATCCGAACCATCGAAGTAGAAGGGTCCTGCAACCTCATAAGCCAGGACTACATTTACCTGCATTTCATACATTTCAATACCTGCATTTACCGCTTTCCTAGATAATTTTACCGCATTTCCTAGGAGTAAATTAACTTGTAATTGGCTACCTGTTACTCTTGTAACCCTCACTTCAATCAATACAAATTTCTAATTAGCTCCTTAGCCGTGTCAAATTCCTGTCTCCATACCCCAGTTCGGTTGTTCTAGGCCGAACTCTCTCTTTCTCTACCTTCATATCCCAATTCGGCTAGTCTAAGCCGAACGATCGTGAGAGTTTGATTGAGAAGAACCCGGCTGAGCGGATCCCTCCTCGGCCCGATCGCTTAATCCATTGGCACGCGACGCATCACATCCAGAGGGTCAACCAACCCGGAGCCGATCAACGACCGAACCCGGTCAACGGTCAGCGCGGCATTTTCGGCCCCAACAACTTTCTTGGAATGCCCGGTGGGACCCTCAGGTAACTCTTACCTTCCTACCATAAATATGTTAGAGAAAAATAGCTTGAACCTCACCAACGTCGGACACGCGTACTCTCCTTGTGATGACCCGGATCTCCGCAGAGCGGCATCGCCCGAGCGGCTGGGCGCCCGATGTCCCGTGTTCGGGACACGCGGCGCGCCCAGGGCTTCGGGCACTCGTCGCACCGGGCCCTTGGGGCATTTTTCGGCGCCGGAAAGTTTCGGGCGCCCGGAACTTCGGCCCAAAACAGAAGTTGGACCCTTTTCGGGCTGGGCCTATAAATAGGCCCCCTCCTCCTCCTTTTTTGGGCTTTTCCGGGCTGTTTCTCCAAGAGCATCCTTAAGAGAAGTTCCTCCCCTCTTTGTTCTTCACCTCTTGGAGGAGTTTCGGGATTTTTGGAGGCCGCGACATCGACGTCTACGGCGATTCAACGCACTTCGACGTTCCTTCTTCGGCGGCCTTTTCCGTCGCATTTCAGTCTGCGAGGTCCTTTGGACCACCCCGATGGAGTTTTGAGACGATTTTTGTGGCAGCGTGTTCACGAGAGGTATGCATTCGATTTCTGTGTTGATCACATCGCTCCGTTTTGATTTTTGGTGGGGTTTTCTAGGCATCTTTTGACCCCTTTTATTGCTGCGAGGTGTTGGACAGCGGAGGAGTGTTTATGGGTTTTCTTGGCCTACGGGCATTGGAACGGGACGTATAAGGACTCGATCGACATCTACTCTTCGCGAGGAATGCAACGGTGCTTTTTCTAGATTTTTTGGAGGACGTTTCATAGGTGATGTTTTGACTTCTTCCGGACTGAATTTCCGCAGAGTTGTAGTTTTGGGGATTATTGCTTACCGCGGTGTTTGGTTTGTATCTCAGTGTCCGAGATGAGTTTTCAGGTGTTTTTGGGCTCGTTGGAATCGTGGGAACCTGAGGATTACCTGTCATGCCCGGGCTCGCCAACAGATTCGCCATCTGTACGGAAACCCCCGCACAAACGAAGCGTCTAACCTGCAAGTAAGATCTATAGCTAAACATGTATCGGAGCTGAAATAAAACTAGTAGCTACAGAATCAAAAACTGAACATCTGAATAAAATAAATCCTCAATACATAGTCTCTCCCACTATGTAAAATAAATACAATACAAATCTCTCAGACTGTCTAGTACAAAAGTGTAAACTCAAAAATACAGGGTACATCTACCTCTGACTCTCAAAATGCTGGTAAGGAACTACTTGGTCACGCCCTTACCTCAATCAGCTGTCTCCGCACGAACACAAGCCGGAACAGCAACCTCTGGAAAACCTGTTACCGCAGCGGGTGTGAGAACTACTGCAGAAGGTAGTTCGCAGTGGGTACCGTCACCAATATCCTCGGTATGGCCACTAAGTCTACTAGAAACAAAACAAATAGGTATGCAGATAGATAATATGAAAGCTGGAATGAAACTACAGCTAGTATGCCCCAAGTATCATCTCAAAGGAAAAACTCAACTAAGAACATGCTATGCATCCACTCGCTCACGAGGTGCTCACATAACCCAATCTCCGTGACTGCTGCATCGGGTCCAGTCAAGCCTGCGCCCCCTAGTGTAGTAACCAAGGCGTCCTATCGGACTATCTCAGTATCACGCAAAGCGAACTCTAGTGTATCAACTTGGCGCATCATCATCATCGCATCCGGAGCGTAACTCGAGGGGAGCGACCCCACCGAGCTCAAGCGTGTCTCATCTGGAATAAAAAGCGGCATCTGCAGGCTACAATCCACGATCAAACAGATAGGAAACTCGAATACCCAAATAACCATAACTTAGTCGGAGAACACTCCACGACTCAATCTAATAATGCCCAAATAACATAGCTAAGTCGGAGAACCCTCCACGACTCAATCTGATAAAGCCCAATAACATAGCTAAGTCGGAGAACCCTCCACGACTCAATCTGCTAATGCCCAACCCATGATCTACACCAATCGACTTCCATGAAGTGCCGAATATTCCGAAAGACTGACACCTACAACCCAAATCAAACAAGAACAGGCTGCAGGCACAGCCGCCCGTAGCTTCCGACCCAACAATGGAATCAGTCCTCAATCTCTCACATACAAAGCCTGAAAATTCCGAATGACTGACGCCTACATCCCAAATCAAACAAGAACAGACTGCAGGCACAACCGCCCGTAGCTTTCGCCTCCGAAGTGAAACAAATGCATAAACTCTTATGACACTAGAAACTCATCCCACATAGCTCAAAAATATCCGCTCGGCCCCCTGGCACGAGGATACATGCATCCCGAACTACCTGGACCATCCATAATGCTCTCGATATTTTAAAACACTTTAAAATTTTATGAAGGTCCAGATGCATCCTGAATGTCAAGAAAATATGCAGTCTAGTGTCAAATCATCTCTAGACCATGCTAAAAATATCTGGGGCTCATGATTGTCTTTCTATAATTTTCTAGGCAACTATCAGATTTACCAGCTATAAAAACAGATAAACTATACATGCTCAACATGCATACAGAAGCATTAGAGGGCATTCCACAAAGCTTGGAAGAATTTCCAACCCACTTGGATTGCTTTCCACAGGCAACGCTGAAATCGGTGAAGAACGGACTTACTCACTGTCAAATTCCGCCGAAAACGGCACCTCGGCTCCCCGGTCGCGCGCGCCTCAGCCGATGTCCAGAAAAATCCCCGAAAGCTCGCAGCACACTCCAATGGCCTCAAGGACACTCCCCGTAGGCTCCGGTCAACACAGCTACCAACTCCTCCCACTCCCTGTGCACACAGCCCACGCGCGCCTCCACGTCGGCTCCGCACAGTACCCCGGACAACAACCGAGCTCTGCAGCCCCGCAGCCCTCTCTGCTGCTCCATACAACACAGGGAAGAAGAAGGATGGGGAAAAATCCAATCCAAGCTCAAAAATCCGATCCACTGTCCAAAAATTCGGAAATCCGCAAAAACCGAAAATATGGAAAAGCACAATACTAACCATGTGCTGCTTCTTCTGCGCGCGAGAGCTCCAACCGGCCCAGCTCTCCCTCTCGCTCACTCTCCTGCTGCTGCTACTAAGGAGGAGGAAGAAGAGATGGAGAAGTGAATGGGTGAGAGGGGTTAAATAGACCAACACCCCACCAAACAGTGAAGTTACCACCCTGCCCCCAAGCTCTGAATGCATTGAGTACCGGTACTCGGGTTCCAGTACCGGTACCCCAAGAACGAATTCCCCAAACCGAGGCCAAAACTGCTCAATCCAACACTGGGTACCGGTACCCATCACGGCGTTCCGGTACCCGGCCCCGCATTCCGGTACTCCTCTCCGCGTACCGGTACGCAATGCCTCTCCAGGCTGCATCAATCTGGGGCTTCCAAATCCGACGCCGTCAACTCACTTTTTACTCCAACGGCTCCCGCGTCGATCTGAAACATCCCGAACTCATCTGTAATCATATTCTGAACCTGCTGCGGGCGATTTCACCGCACCACGCTATCTTGCGAAGTCGGTGCGCTACACGAAGCCCCGGTACTCTACATTACCCACGTTCAGTTTCGGATCATTTGGACTTCGGATCGACGCGCGCATTCAGGTGGGTTGTTTTGGTCTCCGAAATTGGCGGACTGCTCTCTAACTCTATTTGTTAGTAAGCATGCATGTTAAATGTACAATTTGTATGATTGGAATTTAAGCATGAGTAACGTTCTAAGTTATGATAGAGAGCTTCATACTGAGATAAACCATGCTTATGATTGTGAGCCTACATGCTAAGTTGAATCATGCTTATGTTAGAGTTAGTAGTTTAATCACTGCTCATAGCAATGATTTTATTGGAACTTTGACCTAGCACCCTGTCATATATTGCATGTGTAAACCAGACTAGTAGAGAACCCTCACTTGGGCTAGGTTCTTTTATGCTTTAGACATCGTATCCCAGATTTCTTTTGCGGTCTCACATGCCGAGACGCGAGAAAACTCAGTTTGAGACAAGGCATTAAATAAAGCGTTGATTCCCTTGCCGTTGTAAGAAGATGCATCAATCTCTTCCGCATTAAATAAAGCGTTGATTCCCTTGCCGTTGTAAGAAGATGCATCAATCTCTTCCTTGGTCCATTTCGACCTAGGTTTGATGGTGACAAAATCACCGGCAATAATCTCAGTAGGATTTGTCCATCCAAACTCAATTGATTGCCATACTCGTTCATCGATGGAAATCAAGAACGCTCTCATGCGTACTTTCCAGTATGCATAATTTGTTCCATCGAAGAACGGTGGTCTATTGATGTTTCCACCTTCAACCATTGTTTACAACCCTATTCCCGCTCTGATACCACTTGTGGGTTATGCGATAATGGATCTAAATAGGGGAAAAACCACCTAGAGGGGGGGTGAATAGGTGTAAACAATAAAATCACCAAAACGTTGCGTAAAAATAACCCAATGCGGAAAAATAAATAAGTACGCAAGATTTTACGTGGAAAACTTTGTCACAGGAGTAAAAAACCACGGGACCGATAATACGGTGAAATCCACTAAGATTAAACATGTACAAGATGATATACCGTAACACTACGACTCAACCTTTTCCATACGCTCTGAGTAGATCTTCTCCGCTCGCTCCACAACGCGCCTCGAATCCATGATTTGCGTCCTACGCCGAATCCACGACGTCCAACCAAATCCACGGTCTTCACCAATATAGCATGTATCGATCACACGAACGTACCTCGCTCCGAATCCACGAAAGCGGTAGCACCTTGAATCCACAAGGCCACGCGAATCCACGCACCGATTGTCCTTTCGGAAATCATTGTTTTGTTTATTGGTGGTGATAATCAAATACTTAGATCATATAGATAGATAAGGAAAACACCATCTAAGTATTCATCGATTTGATTCTTCAAAAGAAAAGATTGAAAAACCTCGAATCAAATCGATAAATATAGAGAAAGAAAACCTAGAAATAAATCGGTGTTTACCTTTTCTTCTCTATACGTGGATTACATTTTATTCCTTGAATATAAGAAATTTAAGAACCTTCGGAATAATAAGAATGCCCTAAAAGATGATATTAGGGTCTATTTATAGGTTAGAAACTTTTTGGAAAGAGATAAGAATAAAAAACTGACTTAACAGAATTTTTCCCGCACGGCGGTCCAGACTGGATTTCGACTGATCCGGACTGTCGTCTTTTTTCAGAGAATTTTCTGAAAAAACAGTTCGGGGTCCGGACTGGATTTGGCCGATCCGGACTGTTCATGCGATTGAACAAACACAGAGTTCGGGATCCGGACTGAAGTGGGGATGATCCGGACTGTAATTCCGCATGAACTTAACCTTGTTCGGGGTCCGGACTGGATGTGGCTGGTCCGGATCCTAAACATGTAAAATGTCCAGTTCTTGATTTTTATGCAACGAAAATTAATCCAAGTGTTTCTAATCTATAAGAATGTATTCGGATCACTAAAAATATTTAGTTAAACATACCTGATCATTTTGAATCCATTCTTCTTGAGATTAATGTATGTGATCCATAATTCTTCAACTTCAATCTTCAAGACTCAAAACACTTCATGAAATACGCCAATACAAAGATCCTTAACAACCGAGACCGCCAATTTGTACAGTTCGGGCACGCCAACAGACCCGCCAATCGGGCGCGACCTCACGCCACCCGAAAGGAACGGTAACAACTGTGGGATATTACTATATGGATCTGAATAGGGAAAAAACCACCTAGAGGGGGGGTGAATAGGTGTAAACAATAAACACACCAAAATCGTTGCGTAAAAAATAACACAATGCGGAAAATAAATAACACGCAAGATTTTACGTGAAAAACTTCATCACAGGAGTAAAAAACCACGGGACCGATCACACGGTGAAATCCACTAAGATTAAAACACGTACAAGGTGATATAAAGCACACACACGACTCAACCTTTACCATACGCTCCAAGTAGATCTTCGCCGCTCTCTCCACAACGCACCTCGAATCCACGAAGGCGTCACAACTTCGAATCCACGAAGTCTTCAACCGAATCCACGATCATCAATATAGCACGTATCGATCACACGAACGCGCCTCGCTCCGAATCCACGAAAGCGGTAGCACCTTGAATCCACAAGGCCACGCTAATCCACGCGCCGATTGTCCTCTCGGAAATCGTTGATTTGTTGGTGATGATATTTTGAATACTTAGATCATCATAGATAGACAAGGAAGCACCCTCTAAGTATTCATCGATTTGATTCTTTCGGAAGATATAGTTTTTGAAAACCCTAGAATCAAACCGATCAATTGAGAAAGAAAACCTAAAATAAATAGGTGTTTACCTTTTCTTCTCTATGTGGATTCTTACCTTTGATCCCCCTTGGGATAATCCTAAAAGATGATATTAGGGTCTATATATAGGCTAGAAATCTTTTGGAAAGAGATAAGAATCAAAAACTTCCATAATAGAATTTTTCCCGCACGGCGGTCCGGACTGGATTTGGCTGATCCGGGCTGTCGTCTTTTTTCAGAGAATTTCCTGAAAAAACAGTTCGGGGTCCGGACTGGATTTTCCTGATCCGGACTGTTCATGTGATTTCAACAGACACAAGGTTCGGGGTCCGGACTGGATTGGGGATGGTCCGGACTGAAATTCCGCATGAACCAAACTATGTTCGGGGTCCGGACTGGATGGTCCTGATCCGGATCCTGAACACTCACAATGTCCAGTTTTTGATTCTTTAGCCATAGAAAATATTCCAATGTGTTTCCAAGCTATAAGAATGTATTCAAAATATCAAAGATTATTTAATTTAACGTACCTGAACATTTGAATCCATTCTTTTGAGATTGATGTATATGATTTGTCAAGTCTTCATCTTCAATCTTCAACTTCACGAAATACGCCAATACAAAAATCCTTAACAATCTCCCCCTTTGGCGGTTTCGTGACAAAACACACAATCCACAAAAGAAAACAAAAAGACGATTTTTGTTGCTATCACCATACAACAAAAATACGCATGAACGATCCAAATAAATGTAAATACAAGAGATTCACTCCTAAAACAAACTCTAGACTTAGACGCAACTAGGAGTGTTCAAATCTTGTACTCTCTGCAAAAGAAACAATTCTTGACAACAAGAAATCATTAATACCTCAAGAATTTAATCGTTAAGCAACTAGAGAGTTATACATTTAATATGACATTAGGTATCAGATATGCATAAAAGTAGGCAATCAAAATATCACATATCTTTATCCATCATCAAGGTTAGTTCCAACCATAATGTCAAAGTTCGAAGTTCAAAGTCAAGAAGTTCAAATGTTCATACATTTTGCATGACCTATCACAAAACTTGTTAGAAGTTACAACCCAAAATAGTCAGTAGAATAATTAGTGTTAAACTTCAAGTTTCAAGTTATCAGGTCATGTTCGTTCTTTTCTTTCTCCCCTTTTTTCCAAACAGTCTATTGACAAGTTTCAAGGTCTTTCAAGGTCTGGTCATCTTCGTTCTTTTCTTTTCTTTCTCCCCCTTTTTGTCACAAAAACCAGCCAAAATTATAAGAGAGAAAAAAACGTGTAAAGAGTGCAAGTTCGGACTGCCTGCAACTTTTTATTCAGAAAAATTTATAAAAATTTCAAAAAATCCAGAAAAAGTATGTAAGCATTTATGCAAATCAACTTTATACAAAAGTTTCATTTCACAAAAAAAAAAATAGATTATGATAAATCTATCAAAATATCCCAAATTGTGAAACGAAAATTTATAAAAATTATAACCTCTAAAGTTGATCAATTTTCAAACATCCTTCACGATCTAAAGAGTATAGAGTTTATCTAATCATCAATTAAGCAAAGAAAATGAAGCACCAAGATCGATGGATGTTTGAAATCCCAAATAAGTTAAATAATTTATCTAGTCAATTTATTGTGGAGAGTGGCTCTTTGAGCATCTTTCAATAAAAATCCCACCTTATACCAACCTTGGAATTCGACAGAGTCAAGTATTCCAAAAAGCATTTTATCTAATCAACAAGAAAAACCATGCTTGGTATACATGTGGTAGCTGCACACAGTACTCGGACGACCGATGTCACGCCCCGGGTGTAAACCAGAACCCGGGCCCATCTACAGATCCGCCGTGCACACGGTATTTCCCGCGTACACGAAGCGCTAGTAACCTGCTCAGATATAAGAGAAAATAAAAAGAGCAAAAAATAGAGCTGAACTAAAAACTAATACATCTCAGACTGAAGCTGGAAATAGAATACAGTACATCTGTAAAAATAATACATCTGTCTCTCCCAGCTCACCAAATAAAATACAAACAGCTGGCTAAAGCCAGACCCAAAAGTAAAGTACAACCGTCTGAGGAAAAGGGTTGTGGTGACCCAGATCTCTGCAGGGCTTCTACAGTGCGATTAGCAGCTTCGGGAGGCCTATGTGGCATGTCGGCGGTGTTTCTACACCAATTTGGACTCAAGTGATGGACTTCGGGTGTATAATGGATCACGTGAGTGATCGGAGGACCCCGTCGGATGTTCAGAAGTGGTTTCGCGCGAAATGGTTATTAAAATTGGACTCAGCGCGAAATTTGAGTAAAGAACACTTCTCCGGGAATTTTCGGCAAATTTTGGAAGTGGAATTGGGCCGAACGGACTTCGGATTTGGATTCAGCGCGCGAAAACGGTCAAGATGGACTATTTACTTGTATTTTTCGGAGCCCGGATGACCCGGCACTTTTTTCGAGGCAGTGGGTTACTGTTCCGGCCGGCCGGGCATCGCCGGCGGCGGCGGGCAGCGGCGGAGCGCGGCGGCGCGAGCTCGGGCAGGCGGCGGAGCGGCCGCGGGCAGGCGCGCGGGCGCTGGCAGCCGCGCGGGCAGGCGCGCGGTCCACCGCTGGGGCGTGCACCGTGGGGATGGGGCACGTGGCATCTCGTGAGTGGCGGGTGCAGTGGGCGCGGTCCACGGGTTTGGCCTGGTGTACGGTGGACCAGGTGGCGACACGTGGCGGCTGGTGGTTGGCGGGTCCTGGTGCGCGCGGTCCACGCAGCGGCAGGGGCTGTCTCGGGATGCGTGCCCGGCACGGGGCCGTGGGCGGCGCGGCCGTGCACGTGGGCGCACGTGGGCGCGGCGTGGGCGCGGTCGGGGGCGACGTGGGGGCTCCACGTGGCGCCCCGCGGTTGGTCGGGTGCAGCTGCGCACGCCCGCGTGTCGGGACACGTGGCGCTGCGCAGTTGGCGGGCGCGCGTGCGCCGGGCGCGGGCGGCGTCGGCGGGACGCGTGGCGGGCCCTCGGGCTTTCGGGCGCGCACTGTGTTGGGCCGGGCCCAACACTGTAGCGGCCCAAATGTTCCGGGCGCCCGGAACTTTGGCCCAAAAGTCCAAAGTCGGATTTTTTGGGCTGGGCCTATAAATAGGCGGTTGGCTGGGGCTTTTTGCCCCCTTTCCCGAGCTCCCTTCCCCTAGCACCCTTAAGAAAAGATGGAGATCTTTGTGCTGCGCATCATCTGGCGGAGGCCCGGATTTTTTGGAAGCCGCGGCATCGACGACTTCGGCATCGGAGCGCAGTGTGGCGATCTTTCATCGGAGGCCCGTTATCATCGCAGTTCGATCTGGGATGTCCACAGAGCTACTCCTTCAGTATTTTTGGACGATTTTTGCGGCGTTGGAATCACGAGAGGTACGTCTTCGACTTTCATGTTGATCATCTTGCTGGGTTCAGAGTTTATGACTCGGTTTTCGAGGCATTTCTAAGCCGCTGTTTTCTGGTGGAGTTTTTGGACAGCGGCCCCTTGCCGGAATTTTATCTCCGCAACCGAGTGTCGGATCGAGACGAGCCTATACACTTTTTGGATCTACTCGTCACAAGGAGTATCATCGTATTTTTCCAGGATTTTTCTGAGGCTTGCTCGAAGGTATACTATTCCCCTTTTATTTGTGTTTGAGTTTACAATTGTGTGGTTGTGAGTGTTTGCGCACCTGTACTGTGGAATTTGTAACTTGGCCTACGGGGCTCCGAATTGGGCGTGCAGGTACCCGTTTCGAAGGTATCGACGCGAGGATCGCAGCAGTATTTTTATTAGAATTTTTGGAGTTCGTTTTACAGGTGAAAATTTCGCATTAGGGGGACTGTTCCCAGCAGATTTGTGATGCTTGGATTTTATGGAATTAAGTGTAACTTTGGGTTGTGTTTTTGTACCCAGGAGGTATTGATCACTGTTCCTGTATTGTTGGATTGGTGGGTGTGTAGAGATATCTGTTTCTGGACTTTCTCAGCTGTGCGACTCCGGACAGTTAGCATTTTCAGGTGGGTGGCCTTGTCTCCAAGATTGATGGACTGTGCTTTAAATCTGCTATAGTAGGACTATGCATGATAGTGAAATGCTTGTGCAGCATGTTAGAATGTAGGAATTGCTATTCCTTGTATTATCTGATGGTATTGTCATCTCCTTGCTTTCTACCATCTGTAAATTATAGTTATTGGAACTTGACCTAGCACCCCGTCATATGTTGCATGTGTAACCAGACTAGTAGAAAACCCTCACTTGGGCTAGGGTTATTTCTGCTTTAGACATCCACACTTCTACTTTCCTGGACATAGTGTTCTTCCTCGCCCGGGTAGTGGGCCGAGTGGTCAGGTGTTAGCTTTTAGTGTGGAATGCATGTTACACTCGTGCTTGGGAGCAGAGTGGCGTCTGGTAGATGTGGTTGGTTGTTCATCTGTAGCGGGAGCCGTTTGGGTAGACGGCGGTCCCGAGATGTTTTATTTTTCTTGTTTTATCTATCGCCGCTGTGCTAGTGGCAGCGGTAGATCAGTGTTAGCAGGACCTTAAACCCAGAACCTTTTTGGACACACATATGATTTTTGTCAACCAAATATTTTCTTCCAAGCATCGTAGGGTCGCCTGAGTCTGTTCCTGTTTGATTGGACGAAGGCATTAGCCCTTCGAGGCTTAGATATAAAACTTGGTTTCAACTGTTTTCCTAAGCAGAACTAAAAATCATTAAATATGGATTTCTTACAGATCAGATGGCTTCAGTAAGAAATGTCACAGTTTTTCCTATAAATTAACCACCGAGATGATTCGAGTGGTCTGGGTTCTAAGGTCTGCCTTTTCTTGGGACGAGAACAACGAGAGGCTATGCCTAGAGCCTGTTCTTGTTTGATTTGGGTTGTAGGTTCTAGTTTTTCGGTGTTCCCGGACCCTTCATTGGGTCAGTGGTTGAGATGTTCGGCCTGTTTGGCCGGTTGAGTCAGCTTCTCGCAGTGGATGCGACTTTGTGCTATGAGTTGGTAGAGTGTGATCTAGAGGTTGTTTTTCTGATTTAGTGGTGGAGGTGGTTCTCCCACTTAGCCTTGAGGATCTTGGGGTTCTGGCAGATCGAGTCGTGGAGGTTTCCCGACTCAGCCATGGTCGTGCATTATCAGATTGAGTCGTTGAGGGTTCTCCGACTTAGCTGTTTGAGTCGAGGTTTTTTTTCCGACTGAGTTATGTATTGAGAGCTTGTACACTGTTGTATTTATTGGAGATACCTCCCTGTTGAGTTCTGATTCTTGTATTTGAGGATGTTGTCTGATTATCATTTTTGGGAGGCGGACATTTTGTTTTATTTCCAATTGTACAGTGATCGATTTAGTTATACAGCAGACTTTTATTTTTAGCTCTAATATCTGTTTAGCTGTAATACTTTTCTTGCAGGTGGGACGCTTCGCCTATGCGGGTTGGCATAGGTGGCGGATCTGTTGGCGAGCCGGGTCGCAGTTTCGACCCCGGGGCGTGACAGATTAGAGTGGTATCAGAGCCTAGGTTGTAGGTCATCGAGGACTTGGAAACCCTAGGCTTGTGGTTGGACATTAGGATGACTACGTGAGAGTCGTGACTTTTAGCGAGAGTCCTGATCGAGTTTTGTACCTCTCCCAAGAGACGGGATGAGTGATTGGCATGTTTATGCTCCTAAGCGATTATGTTGGCTGCAGACAACATAATGTTGTGGAATTGGTAACATGCCTTAGACTTTCGCTGGATTGGGTCGTATGGTTGTTGTGTCCTGATGTTTGTTATTGTGCAGTGGACCTACGATGCTTATGAGACGTCGTGCAGTGAGGAATGCGCATTCCGCATCTGATGAGTAACCCGAGCAGCGGGAGGCAGAGCTATCAGAGCAGAGCGAGACCCAGGAGTTATGGATCCAGATGGCACAGATGTCGGAGGCTGTCCGATGCCAGGAGGAGGCCATGGAACGTTTGATGCGCTTGTTGGAGCAAAGAGCACAGCTAGTTGCAGTACCGCTTGAGTGTCCTCCAGTACTTTCTTCCTATGCAGTGGTATCTTCAGTTGTACCAGTGGCGCCGATGGAGCGAGCAGCCCCCTCCGTGCCGACGAGCAGTGCCGAGGCACCGAGGCAGGGTGGATAGTGGATAGTAGCTGAGCTTCGGGACGTCATTGATCGATGGAGCCAGTCCCGGCAGTCTGAACCATCCCGATTCACAGGTCTGAGTTGGAGCCTTTGTAGGCAGAATTGGGGTTGGTGGTGATGGAGAGACTATCTGAGAGCCTTCATGTGCTAGGGAGTTTATGCAGTTGTTGAACTGCACGCTCCAGGTTTCGAGGGATGAGGCGCATAGGATATGTTTGACGGGGAATGGTTTGCGCCAGGATACCTTTCAGTGTAGTTGGTCCCTCCGTTTTGGATTATTGACGCTTCGATGGGTAGGCATTGTGTATGGAGCGTGGCGCTGCAGTTCCTTGGGATAGGGATCTGCTGCCAGAGGCGAGTTCTGGATATCGGCGCTTGGCGTCGGGTGATGGAGGACAGACCGACCGGTAGCGGCATTTCTGATCTCTTTACCTGGATAGCGAATTTTCGAGATGCCAGAGATCGGGTGGACCCCGACGGCAGCATCAGCATCTATATCAGAGTAGCGCAGCGGTAGCGTGGATTTGTTATCTGCGGAGGACCTTATTCGTCGCCTCAATGTGAGCAGAGACAGAGGTCGTGCTCCCTTGTGGATAGTCCTGATTTTCAGGCAGATTGGGCGACAACCACTTGCTTTGAGCGGATGAATCTGTGCCGCCCGGTTGGAGGGCGCCACGGTAGTGGATCGAGTTGTCGCAGGTGTGATTTCATCACAGCAGTCGGAGTAGGAGCATGTTGCATTCCTGCATGGACTAGAGGCAGATTTGTTACCACATGCACTTGAGGTACAGGTTCCTGTTAATGTTGTGTATGTGGGGGAGGCTTGTGGATTATGTCCTATGCAGTTGAGGCCGCGAGTTACGGGTAGACTTATTGGTAATTATGGCAGTTCGGCGTTTCGACCTAGTGCTTGGGTTTTGGTTGGCATAGTGCCACAGGATGTTAGACTGCGGAAGGAGAGGATTTTGACCTTCTGCGAGGCAGACGAGAGGAGATTTGGTTGTTGAGGTCGTTAGAGCACACTGGTTATAGCGACAGGGTGAGAGGTGCTTACGGCGGCACCGGGACCCAAAGATATCTCTGTTGCCACGAGATTCCGGGTGTGATTTCACCTGAGCTGTTGATAATGCCGCCGGTTAGGGAGATAGAGATTGAGTTTGGCGTGGTTCGGGGAACCGCGCCACCGTCGACAGCACCTCATTGGATATTGCCAGTAGAGCTGTGAGAGCTGATGGCGCAGTTGCAGGATCTGATGGATCGAGGGGTCTGTTTGACCTAGTGCCACGCCGTTGATATACGGTGGTGATGCCACATCGTTGATACACGACTGTGAGGGCCCTTTTATGGTTCGAGTGTAGACAGGTCCGAGTATTATTCTGGACCTTTTGATGGAGTTATACTCCGGCAGTTGTACGACTGATGCAGGTACAGATTTTGGAATCATACGGCTGAGTATTTCGCCAAGATGGTGTTCAGGACACGGTAGGGGCATTATGTTATAGTGAGGCCAATTGGATTGATTAGCGCCCTGCCACTCTTTTGGTTTGAGGAATTGTGCTCCAGCTGTACTTGATTGATTGGTAACAAGATCCTCCAGGGATATGATGATCTACTCCCAGAGCGACTTGGAGCATGAGGAACACTGGTGGATGTGTTACCATGCTGTGTGGATGAAGCTGTATGCCAGGTTATTGAGATACCAGTTTTAGCTTTAGAAGCTTACCTTCTTGGGTCACATTGTGTTAGCCGTAGGGGCGGCGGTGGAATTCCGGCCAATGTGGATGCTGTTTGAGATTGGCTGAGATCAACAATTATTGTTGAGGTGAGGAGCTTCTTGGTTTTGGCAGTGCCAGGAGAGCATGGCGAATGGATGATGAGACTGATACTAGCGCCGATTGTAGCTTTGCCAGAGAGGGGGGAATGGATCTTTGAGTTATAGTGATGCCTCCCATGGTGGCTGTGGGGTTACCTTTGGGTTATGCTTGAGCATTTTGTATCACCCCGACAGGGCCACTGTGGTGGCGGATACCTGGAGCCGGAGAGCTATTGGAGTTGAGTTTGATGATTCCGTTGCTGGCGCTGGGTGGGACCGTTGAGGAACAGGGCTCGAGGTTGTGTCCCTGAGGGTCCCTTTTGACGGTAGACTGCGGTGAAGCAGTCCATGCGGATGGTCAGGATTCGAGAGTGATTGAGCGAGGACCCTAGCCGATTAGGGCTTCTTTTCTTTGGATGACCGTATGGGAATGTTTCAGATCGCCTGGTTGAGCTGGCACTAGGGAGCGGTTTTGGTGCGTGCTACATTGGTTGTTCTCTCTTTTCCCCCAGCCTTTTCTTCCACGTCTCAGCTCGGGAGTGTCAGGCTTGTGGATTCCTCGCCCGTGATGGACTCGTTTCCATTGAGATCTGCGAGTACTTGTGGTACGAGGGACGCCCGTTGCGAATTCTGGCTCGTGAGATGAGAGAATTACGCAATTTGGGCCATGCCGTACCGGTTGTTGTTGTTGTTGTGGAGTAATCACGGGGAGTGACAGGTGACTTGAGAGCTGGAGACGGCAGTGTTATGTACCTACCCTTGTTTTTGTGGCACCTTTTGGGTTGAGCTAGTTTCGAGGACGAAACTTTCTTTTAGTGGGGGAGGATGTGGTGACCCAGATCTCTGCAGGGCTTCTACAGTGCGATTAGCAGCTTCGGGAGGCCTATATGGCATGTCGGCGGTGTTTCTGCACCAATTTGGACTCAAGTGATGGACTTCGGGTGTATAATGGATCACGTGAGTGATCGGAGGACCCCGTCGGATGTTTAGAAGTGGTTTCGCGCGAAATGGTTATTAAAATTGGACTCAGCGTGAAATTTGAGTAAAGAACACTTCTCCGGGAATTTTCGGCAAATTTTGGAAGTGGAATTGGGCCGAACGGACTTCGGATTTGGATTCAGCGCGCGAAAACGGTCAAGATGGACTATTTACTTGTATTTTTCGGAGCCCGGATGACCCGGCACTTTTTTCGAGGCAGTGGGTTACTGTTCCGGCCGGCCGGGCATCGCCGGCGGCGGCGGGCAGCGGCGGAGCGCGGCGGCGCGAGCTCAGGCAGGCGGCGGAGCGGCCGCGGGCAGGCGCGCGGGCGCGGGCAGCCGCGCGGGCAGGCGCGCGGTCCACCGCGGGGGCGTGCACCGTGGGGATGGGGCACATGGCACCTCGTGAGTGGCGGGTGCAGTGGGCGCGGTCCACGGGTTTGGCCTGGTGTACGGTGGACCAGGTGGCGACACGTGGCGGCTGGTGGTTGGCGGGTCCTGGTGCGCGCGGTCCACGCAGCGGCAGGGGCTGCCTCGGGATGCGTGCCCGGCACGGGGCCGCGGGCGGCGCGGCCGCGCACGTGGGCGCACGTGGGTGCGGCGTGGGCGCGGTGGGGGGGATGTGGGGGCGCCACGTGGCGCCCCGTGGTTGGTCGGGTGCAGCTGCGCACGCCCGCGTGTCGGGACACGTGGCGCTGCGCAGTTGGCGGGCGCGCGTGCGCCGGGCGCGGGCGGCGTCGGCGGGACGCGTGGCGGGCCCTCGGGCTTTCGGGCGCGCACAGTGTTGGGCCGGGCCCAACACTGTAGCGGCCCGAATGTTCCGGGCGCCCGGAACTTTGGCCCAAAAGTCCAAAGTCGGATTTTTTGGGCTGGGCCTATAAATAGGCGGTTGGCTGGGGCTTTTTGCCCCCTTTCCAGCTCCCTTCCCCTAGCACCCTTAAGCAAAGATGGAGATCTTTGTGCTGCACATCATCTGGCGGAGGCCCGGATTTTTTGGAAGCCGCGGCATCGACGACTTCGGCATCGGAGCGCAGTGTGGCGATCTTTCATCGGAGGCCCGTTATCGTCGCAGTTTGATCTGAGATGTCCACAGAGCTACTCCGTCAGTATTTTTGGACGATTTTTGTGGCGTTGGAATCACGAGAGGTACGTCTTCGACTTTCGTGTTGATCATCTTGCTGGGTTCAGAGTTTATGACTCGGTTTTCGAGGCATTTCTAAGCCGCTATTTTCTGGTCGAGTTTTTGGACAGCGGCCCCTTGCCGGAATTTTATCTCCGCAACCGAGTGTCGGATCGAGACGAGCCTGTACACTTTTTGGATCTACTCGTCACAAGGAGTATCATCGTATTTTTCTGGGATTTTTCTGAGGCTTGCTCGAAGGTATACTGTTCCCCTTTTATCTGTGTTTGAGTTTACAATTGTGTGGTTGTGAGTGTTTGCGCACCTGTACTGTGGAATTTGTAACTTGGCTTACGGGGCTCCGAATTGGGCGTGCAGGTACCCGTTTCGAAGGTATCGACGCGAGGATCGCAGCAGTATTTTTATTGGAATTTTTGGAGTTCGTTTTATAGGTGAAAATTTCGCATTAGGGGGACTGTTCCCAGCAGATTTGTGATGCTTGGATTTTATGGAATTAAGTGTAACTTTGGGTTGTGTTTTTGTACCCAGGAGGTATTGATCACTGTTCCTGTATTGTTGGATTGGTGGGTATGTAGAGATTTCTGTTTCTGGACTTTCTCAGCTGTGCGACTCCGGACAGTTAGCATTTTCAGGTGGGTGGCCTTGTCTCCAAGATTGATGGACTGTGCTTTAAATCTGCTATAGTAGGACTATGCATGATAGTGAAATGCTTGTGCAGCATGTTAGAATGTAGGAATTGCTATTCCTTGTATTATCTGATGGTATTGTCATCTCCTTGCTTTCTACCATCTGTAAATTATAGTTATTGGAACTTGACCTAGCACCCCGTCATATGTTGCATGTGTAACCAGACTAGTAGAAAACCCTCACTTGGGCTAGGGTTATTTCTGCTTTAGACATCCACACTTCTACTTTCCTGGACATAGTGTTCTTCCTCGCCCGGGTAGTGGGCCGAGTGGTCAGGTGTTAGCTTTTAGTGTGGAATGCATGTTACACTCGTGCTTGGGAGCAGAGTGGCGTCTGGTAGATGTGGTTGGTTGTTCATCTGTAGCGGGAGCCGTTTGGGTAGACGGCGGTCCCGAGATGTTTTATTTTTCTTGTTTTATCTGTCGCCGCTGTGCTAGTGGCAGCGGTAGATCAGTGTTAGCAGGACCTTAAACCCAGAACCTTTTTGGACACACATATGATTTTTGTCAACCAAATATTTTCTTCCAAGCATCGTAGGGTCGCCTGAGTCTGTTCCTGTTTGATTGGACGAAGGCATTAGCCCTTCGAGGCTTAGATATAAAACTTGGTTTCAACTGTTTTCCTAAGCAGAACTAAAAATCATTAAATATGGATTTCTTACAGATCAGATGGCTTCAGTAAGAAATGTCACAGTTTTTCCTATAAATTAACCACCGAGATGATTCGAGTGGTCTGGGTTCTAAGGTCTGCCTTTTCTTGGGACGAGAACAACGAGAGGCTATGCCTAGAGCCTGTTCTTGTTTGATTTGGGTTGTAGGTTCTAGTTTTTCGGTGTTCCCGGACCCTTCATTGGGTCAGTGGTTGAGATGTTCGGCCTGTTTGGCCGGTTGAGTCAGCTTCTCGCAGTGGATGCGACTTTGTGCTATGAGTTGGTAGAGTGTGATCTAGAGGTTGTTTTTCTGATTTAGTGGTGGAGGTGGTTCTCCCACTTAGCCTTGAGGATCTTGGGGTTCTGGCAGATCGAGTCGTGGAGGTTTCCCGACTCAGCCATGGTCGTGCATTATCAGATTGAGTCGTTGAGGATTCTCCGACTTAGCTGTTTGAGTCGAGGTTCTTTTTCCGACTGAGTTATGTATTGAGAGCCTGTACACTGTTGTATTTATTGGAGATACCTCCCTGTTGAGTTCTGATTCTTGTATTTGAGGATGTTGTCTGATTATCATTTTTGGGAGGCGGATATTTTGTTTTATTTCCAGTTGTACAGTGATCGATTTAGTTATACAGCAGACTTTTATTTTTAGCTCTGATATCTGTTTAGCTGTAGTACTTTTCTTGCAGGTGGGACGCTTCGCCTATGCGGGTTGGCATAGGTGGCGGATCTGTTGGCGAGCCGGGTCGCAGTTTCGACCCCGGGGCGTGACAAGGGTGCACCAATAGTCCAGCTAACTCGCTCATCCTGCCTCGAGATCTATCTACTCAGTCGTCCTCTCACCTCGACCCGCCGCTGAAAACCCAGCAGCACCCGCAGAAGACACTGCAAAACAAAGGAGAAGACAAAAAGGAAAGGAAATATGGGGGTGAGAACTACTATCAAAACAGTAGCCTCCCCTAGTGGGTAAAGCCTCAAACCCACTAAGTATACCAGAGGCAAAAGGGTGAGAACTACTATGCCTCTAAATGCATCAGTAACCAAACTGTCCCGGTAACCCAATCTATCCACCTGTAAAAACTGTTACTGCATGCTGTCGCCCTCATCATTGGGCAATAACTGCGCCGGTGCGATGGCAAAAACTGTCAATAACTGTCTAACCCCCACGCTCTAGAGGGGAACTCTACCTGACCCCGACACTCCGAAGGGGAACTCGAGGGGAGTGACCCACACGAGGAAAGCATCACCGGGCATATAAAGCCGCGCCGGTGTGATAGCAAACTCAATCACTGTCTGACCCCCACGCTCTAGAGGGGAACTCCCCAACGCTCTAGAGGGGAACTAGATATCTTACTATAGCAGGACTGGTTCACGACTCTAATCAAAGTGGAAAAACCCATCCACTAAAGGGAAACCCGATCCCCAATTTGATGCATAAGTAACCATCCGGTCAACCGCCTAATATCCGCGGTAGACGCAATAACCCCTAATCCATAATCGGGTAAAATAATCTGTATCCGGTCAACCACCTATTATCCGCGGTAGCCGCAACAACCCCTAATCCATAATCAAATACCACCTGTCCCCGACCCCAAGGTCCCGGCTAAACTATCCCGTACCCCTGCTCAAACCCGAGCAACAAGAACCACCTGACTAAAGAATACGGAGAACGAAGCAAGCATGGTTTCTCCTAAGTCAAGTTCCAATATAATAGTGTAGCAACAAATAGTGGCCTATCTAGATGACCATACAAGCATGCTTATGTCCTCATGAAAGATAAAGATAGTGTGACAAATAGTGGTTCCACATGTGTATCAGTTAATAGCCCCGCATGGATATAATCATCATGCTAAATCATTGTCCAACCACACATGTCTATAATCCACAAATTATCCTCACATAAATCATCCACCTATGCATGTCCAAAAGTTCCTCAAGTGGTACCCTCCCACTAGACATTTCATATTATCCCAACATGAAAGTACATTCCACATGCAAGGTTAGTGCTAATAATATGTCCATGTAAACATGTATAAGTCCCAGCCACTATCAGAGTTCCACAATAGTATTTTCCATATGATAGGCTCACAATTATTGTAAATTTAAGCATGCATGTCCATTAGGTGATCATTCAATATGTCTAATGAAAGGATCTCTCTAATATTCCTAGTGGGTATGTCAGAATAGAGGGATATAGCAACCACCCACCTCGATCGCGAAGTACATGAAACACCACTTCAAACTCACCATCTCTCAAAGAAAATCCCGGCTCACTGCGAACACTGCAACAACAACCAACACGGTGCACAAATTAATCCTACAATTAATACAATGCCGCTGTCCTCACAACAGTCCACAAGATAGTCAATTTTCACCTGCGAGATGACCTCAGAAAATTCCAGAAAAATAACCGTTGCGATCCTCGCGGTGTGCCAATCGAAACGAGTATTGCACGTCCAAATCCGACACCTGTAGGTCAAGAAATAATTAGAACATCGCCGTATGTCAAAACCTTTGCGAACACAAGCCAGCGGATACTCAGTCTTAAAGAAGCTTAATTATCACCTTCAAAGAGTCCTCCAAAAATTCCGATAAAAATACGGGTGCGTTCCTCACGATGCGTAGATGTCAATCGAGTTCTCATACGCCTCATTCCGATACCCGTAGACCGAGAAATCACAAGAATACTCCTCCGCTGTCCAAATCCTCACAGCGGTACAAAGGGTCAGAAGATACCTCGGGAACTGTGCCAAAAATCCAACATGAGGCAAAGTGATCAACATGGAAATCGAAGGCTTACCTCTTAGGAACACACTGCCGAAGAAATTGCCCAAAAATTTCTTCTGGTTTGCGCACAGGAAAATCCTGACTGAACTGCGACGGAAACGGGCCGAAAAAGGGAAACGTCGAGGCGCACTGTAAAACCAAGATCGCCGCTACCAAGCCTCCAAAACTCCAGGGGATCCACCACAAGATCAAAAACATCACAATGAACAAGTTCCCTAAAGGTTTCTCCCTCTCAATCCTACTCTAAGACTCGAAAAAAGCAGAAAGAGAGAGAGGGGAGGGGTATTTATAGGCCCAGCCCAGCCCAACCAATCAACCGGATTCGGGCGCCCGAATCCGGCCCAAACGCCCGCACTGTGCAAGCCCGAAACAGCCTCGGCGCGCCACGTCACCCATTCCACGCTCCGCGCGCCCGGCGCACGCGCGCCCGCCTATCACGGCGCACCGCGTGGCGACGCGGTCCACGGCGGGGACCGTGGGCCGCGGTTCACGCCGGATCCGCCGGGTCGCTGCGCCCGCCAATGAGCGGGCGACACGTGGCCCAGGCGGTCCATCGTGCGCCGCGCCCGGCCCTCTGTCGCGCGTGCGTTGACCGGCCAATTACCGCGCGCCACGTGTCAGCGCCAACGCTCGCTGCGCCCGGTTCACGAACCCGATGCACCCGCCGAATCCAAATCCGCCACGTGTCCCAATCGCGTCCAATGGGGAACCGCCACGTGGCACACCCAACCCTGAACACCGCGCCTGCCCACGCTGCCCGCGGCCGCATTCCGCCGCTGCGCCGCCGTGCTCCGCCTCCCGCGGGTCACCGCCGGTCGCCGGAGTTACTGTTCCGGCGTGAACAGTAACTTATGGCGCAAAGATCAAGTAACTAGCCCATTTTCATCGTTTTCGCGCCCTGAATCCAAATTTGAAGTCCGCTTTGCCAAATTCCACTTCTAAAATTTGTCAAAAGCATCCGGAAAGGTGTTCTTACTCCAAATTTTGCGCTGGGTCCATTTCTGAGGTCCGATTCGTGCGCAAACACCTCCAACATACAGCAAAGGCCTCCGAAAGTTGCTAAACACACTGTAGAAGCTCTGTTTGTCCAACAGTAATTCTCTTGCAGAAATTCGGGTCCTCACAATCGAGGTGGTAGCTCTTTCCTCCATGTGGTGGTAGTTTTCACACTCCACTTAAGGATGTAACTCTTTCCACATCTTTTGAGCATGAAACTTTAGTAATTAAACTCCCCCTCAATTGGCTATCAATTATTTAAGATATGAAGTATTCAACCAAAAATTGATCTCGTGTTCATACTTATTTCAATCATCAAATAAGATAAAAAAAATACCAGGAGATCATTGAGAGAGGTAATGATTTTGATCAATTCAAGATGAGATAATTGATATACATGATCATTGCATCAAATGAGTTATAATGATATTCAAATCATAATAAACTTCTCTAAACATGAAAGGATGCAAATAAAATCAATATAGCAAATGCTCAATTAATATTCTTATGTACACATATGTCCAATCAAAAAGAACAACAACATAAAACAAAACCTATCTAAGCAATGGTTCAAAAATCAGTTATATCAAGGAAAGCATACAAATTACTTTTCGCAAATAAATGAAATATTTTTGATCCAAAGGTTTTGTCAAAAAATCAGCTAATTGACCATCAGTTGAAACAAAAGAGATTTGTAAAGTACTTGATTCAACTAGCTTTCTTAGAAAATGATATCTCAATTCAATGTGTTTTGTTCTACAGTGCAACACAGGGTTTTTTAGAAAAGTTAATGGCACTTGTGTTGTCACACAAAATAGTTACCGAGGTCGCAGGGATGCGGAAGTCACTCAATACACTTTTCATCCAAATCAATTGAGTTGAGCAACTTCCCGCTGAAATGCATTCCGCCTCGGCAGTTGAGAGAGCAATGCAGTTTTGCTTTTTTACTGTCATTGCTTGTAGTAGCCCCGAATACTATGTCATCAACAGAAATCTCAGCTATTATGAAGTTATCTTGAGAATGCTTCACAAAGAGTATCCTGTCGGCTCCCCCTCGAGTATTGCCCTTTTCTAAAAGATATATCGTTAATCTTTCATACCATGAGATGCATTAAAATTTTAAGTAGATTTATTAGGCATCGATGCAATATCATTAACAGGCAAATCATCATCAAGAGACATGTCAAGAGTAGATTTATCAGAAGAAAAATTGAAAGCTTCATCTACTTTAACAGGTTTACTAGGAACTATGTAACAATTGTCCCTTGATCCAATCGCAGAAAAATTAAAGACAAGGGAAGAGTTCACCTTTGTGCACCCAAATCTTACAAGTTTTGGAATGCGTTGGAAATGAAATTGATTGTGGGATCTGTGGTGAAGTCTTCTTCTCGGATTGATCATTTTTCTTTGATTTTTTTTTTTTAAATGACTCCGTCTTGAGGGGTGTCCTACCATCCGCCTTAACACTTGAAAGATTTTTCTTCGATTCCCAAGTAGTGTTCTTAATGGTAGTAGATGCAGAATTTTTCTTAATTGCATTTTGACTGCAATTAGATCTTATGTGCCTTGCAAAACCACAACAATGACATACCTTGGTAAAAGTTGAACCCGAAGAAGATGAGGTAGGCTTGTCAATGTTGGCTGCAATGATTTCCGTCGGAGAAGGAGCAACCGATTGGGGCACAAAACTTGTCTTGCTCGAACTTGGTTCATCACAAGTTCGGCCATATCCGAGGCCTACACGATTAGTTTGACCAAGACCAAGAAGGCGATCCAACTTACTTTGTCCTGACGAAAATCTATGCAAATCCTCTTTAAGTTGGAAAATGGTCTTCGTCATCTCAAAATTTCCTTGTCGTGCCTCGGAATAGAGCTTTGAGAAGAGATTAGCTTTATCCACCGATTTTTCAAGTTCCTTCTCAAAATGCTCGTTCATCTCTTGAAGGAAAATATTTTTCTCAACCAAGTTGTCCCTTTCCACTTCAAGAGCCCCTGAGAGAGAAGTTGCTCTATTAGGTTGTTCCTCGAGTTCCAACAACCTTCTCCTCAAGTTTTTATTTTGCTTCGCCAATTTCTTTGAGTTCCGTAGAAGTAGTTGATAGGCGTGAGCAAAGTCTTCACCTTCAGAATCGCTTGGTTCATCATCCGTTGCCGTTTGATCATCCTGGGAAGAAATAGACAAGGAACCAGATGCAATCGATGAAAAACACACGAAGGGTGAAGTCGTGGATGCGAAGAATGTGATGGCATTTGTATCCTCATCACTAGAAGATGACTTGTCCGTAGAAGAAGAGTCATCCCACGTGATGGCTTGCATAGCCTTCTTCTTTGGTGGATTCTTCTTGGACATTCTGTTGCAATGTGGCCAAAGCCTTTGCATTTGAAACACTGGATCCGTCCTTCAGCGTTCTTCTTCTCCATTGAGAAACCTTCTTGCTTTCTTGATTTTGACGTAGAAGCACCTTTGCCTTTCTTGGACATCGAGAAGGATGAAGATTTGCTTGAGTTTTCCCTTCCGAAGTTCCGGCGAAATTTCCTCTTCAAGAAAGCGAGTTGTTTCTCAAAGTCCTCCATAGGTAGATCATCATCAGAGTCCGAGGAGGATGAATCCGCGTCTTCATGTTCTGTTGATTTCAACGCCATACCTAAAGACTTGGAAGAGGCAGAAGGCTTTCCAGCAGAAGAGTTAGTAAAAAAGTCATTTCATAAGTTTGAAGTGTACCAACTAATTCTTCTACCTTGATCTCGTTCGGGTGTTTACTGTTTCAAACCCGTTCGTCGATGGAAATCAAGAACGCTCTCATGCTACTTTCCAGTAGGCATAATTTGTTCCATCGAAGAACGGTGGTCTATTGATGTTTCCACCTCCAACCATTATTTACAACCCTATTCCCTCTCTGATACCACTTGTGGGTTATTACTATATGGATCTGAATAGGGAAAAAACCACCTAGAGGGGGGGTGAATAGGTGTAAACAATAAACACACAAAAATCGTTGCGTAAAAAATAACCCAATGCGGAAAATAAATAACACGCAAGATTTTACGTGGAAAACTCCATCACAGGAGTAAAAAACCATGGGACCGATCACACGGTGAAATCCACTAAGATTAAAACACGTACAAGGTGATATAACGCACACACACGACTCAACCTTTACCATACGCTCCAAGTAGATCTTCGCCGCTCGCTCCACAACGCACCTCGAATCCACGAAGGCGTCACAACTTCGAATCCATGAAGTCCAACTTTGAATCCACGAAGTCTTCAACCGAATCCACGGTCATCAATATAGCACGTATCGATCACATGAACGCGCCTCGCTCCGAATCCACGAAAGCGGTAGCATCTTGAATCCACAAGGCCACGCGAATCCACGCGCCGATTGTCCTCTCGGAAATTATTGATTTGTTGGTGATGATATTTTGAATACTTAGATCATCATAGATAGACAAGGAAGCACCCTCTAAGTATTCATCGATTTGATTCTTTCAAAAGATATAGTTTTTGAAAACCCTAGAATCAAACCGATCAATAGAGAAAGAAAACCTAAAATAAAGAGGTGTTTACCTTTTCTTCTCTATGTGGATTCTTACCTTTGATCCCCCTTGGGATAACCCTAAAAGATGATATTAGGGTCTATATATAGGCTAGAAACCTTTTGGAAAGAGATAAGAATCAAAAACTTCCATAAAAAATTTTTTCCCGCATGGCGGTCCGGACTGGATTTGGCTGATCCGGACTGTCGTCTTTTTTCAGAGAATTTCCTGAAAAAATAGTTTGGGGTCCGGACTGGATTTTCCTGATCCGGACTGTTCATGCGATTTCAATAGACACAAGGTTTGGGGTCCGGACTGGATTGGGGATGGTCCGGACTGAAATTCCGCATGAACCAAACTATGTTCGGGGTCCGGACTGGATGGTCCTGATCCGGATCCTGAACCCTCACAATGTCCAGTTTTTGATTCTTTAGCCATAGAAAATATTCCAATATGTTTCCAAGCTATAAGAATGTATTCAAAATATCAAAGATTATTTAATTTAACGTACCTGAACATTTGAATCCATTCTTTTGAGATTGATGTATATGATTTGTCAAGTCTTCATCTTCAATCTTCAACTTCACGAAATACGCCAACACAAAAATCCTTAACAACAACATCTCCAATCAAAACAATGTGTATGATGAGATACAATATCAGAGTAAAAATCACTACAAATTTAAAACTTCCATTCCATAAACAATAAGTTTAACTGTAAATGAAAGCATGATAAGAGTGAACTATAAATAACTTTATTACATTTCCATCTCTCAACTTGCAATTAAATAATATTATAATTCTTTTACATCTTTTTCTCACAATACATAGTTCACTCAAAATGTAAAAAGGTAACAACTGCTAGACCCTCTAGGTTTCTATGCTGCTGGGCCCTTGCCCTTGTCGCATGCCTCGCTGACTGCATCAGAACCAGGAAAAATGGACACCCGAGGGTGTGAGAACTACTTAAAGTTCCCAGTAGGTTCAACCACCGAGAAAGAATGTCCTACACCGCTTGGTCCAATGGAAGCAATAATAATAGAATGCTAGGAAACTATAAATCTTGATGTTTACATGCTGATATGCATATAAAATGTCACTACACTATCTGTGTATACTCATCGACCCAATACTATCATGTCCAGCCATACTAGGCCACTATTTATAAACTCGGCCACTATGCCGCTGTAAATAGGGTTAAACTAACCCGGCCACCTTGACCACTCTATTTCCTCTTTATTCTTTCACATTCTTGTGTTTTAATTCAAGTTGCTAAACCCTCAAAAATTCTTGCCCAACGGGCGGGCCCCAGCCCGGTAGTCATGCTACCACAAGATAAGATTTCTAAGGTTGCCGATAACACCTCAAGTGTTACCCCGTCCTACGGGAGAAACGTGCCATACGGGTCACTGCCCGGGAGAGGGACACTGCCCTTAACTCCAACAAGAGCTACGTTTCACCCCCGAAGGTATGCCCATTTTTTCTTTTCTTTTCTTTTCTTTTTCTTTTATTTTACTTTTCTTTTCTTTTTCTTTGGCACTTAGCCTCTTTTGCATTTTATGCATTTCTCTTTTCTCTTTGCTCTTAAGCACTTGCTTTTCTTTCTTATTCGAGCTTATAGCTCACATTGCCACTGGCAATATGTTTTTCTTGCTTTTAAGCCTTTTAGCTTTTTTACTTTCACTTTTACACTTGTCTTTATTTAATCGGCCCCCTGAAGGAGTATCACATCCGATTCCCCTTAGAAGGGTCTCACAGTCAGAGGCACCATTTGCATTCTCTTTTTGCTCTTTAGTTACTTTTAGCTTCCTTTTAACTTGATCTCTTTCATTAGTTTATCTCTTATCCTAGGTCTCGCCAAAAGGATAACTAGAGAGTCTATTGGAATCTTAAACATTTCTCTTCCATTTATTTAACCCAAATTGAAGTTAAAGTGGTTGTCCATTTGCCCAAACATCCTATAACCCACATTAGGGTTATATTTGTTTAACTCTTTAACCTTGTGATCACAATACTCTTTTCCCTATTCCACGTTGAACCTGGAGTTACATTAACTCTATTTTTCTTGTTTCACTTTTAACTTAGAGTTACCTTGACTCTAATTCATTACTTGAGAGTAAGACTCCACTGGTTCATCTTAGGTTTCCTTTACCGAAGTTCCATATCATGCTTAACCTAGAGTTCACTGACTCTATGTTAAATACTCTATTATCAACCCTAGGTTACCCCTAAAACAATGTCACTCGTTCATCTAGGTTTAACTCCTAGGATATCATGGCACTCGTTAAACCCCTAATCTAGGTTTTCTCCTAGGTCTTACTACCAAACCTGCTCTTTTCCCTTATGTTTTTACATGGTTCCTAGGGTTACACCCTAACATGATCATAATCATAAAATAATTAGTCACTTTTACGCATGCAATTATTATTCATATTCTGGGTAAATCACAAATATCACTTTTCATCTGTACTCATCTGTACATGCAAATATATTACCTATGTTAGGTAAATAAAAAATGACACTTATCCTCTAAGTCCATTTACACATGCAAATTTATCATCTATTTAGATAAATCAAATATTGCATTTTTCCTCTAAGTCCTTTTACGCATGCAAATCTATCAGCTATTTAGATAAGTCAAAAATTGCATTTTTCCTCTAAGTCCTTTTACACGTGCAAATTTATCAACTATTTAGATAAGTCAAAAATTGCATTTTTCCTCTAAGTCCTTTTTTACACATGCAAATTTATCAACTATTTAGATAAGTCAAAAATTGCATTTTTCCTCTATGTCCTTTTTACAGATGCAAATTTATCAACTATTTAGATAAGTCAAAAATTGTATTTTTCCTCTAAGTCCTTTTAAACATGCAAATAAATTCCCTTTTTTGACAAATCAAATTTTACACTCTTCCTCTAGGTCCACTGACACATGGAAATCTATCATCTCTTTTTGGCAACTAAAAGTTGCACCTTTCATCCGTGCTCATCTACACATGCGAATTTATCCCCTATTCTGGGTAAATCATAAATATCACTTTTCTCTAAGTTCCTTTACACATGCACATTTATCATCTATTTTTGACAACTAAAAGTTGCACTTTTCATCTGTGTTCATTTACACATGCAAATTTATCCCCTATATTGGGTAAATCACAAAATTTGCACTTTTCTTCTAAGTCATTTATACATGCAAAATTATCAACTATTTTTCCCTCATTCAAAATCACATTAAAATATTACACTACACTAGCATGCTTACTATAATGATTCTGAAATCAATGCAGAGGAAAAAGGAGAGAGATCAACCATTTTCGGCAAAATCCCCCACCTTGTGTCGCCCCCAATTGCTTGTAGACACTTGCAATTAGGCTCCGCGCGATTTTTCTTGTCTCCTCGAGTTTGTAAGCAAAACGGGGAGAGGTCACTACACTAGCATGCTTACTATAATGATTCTAAAATCAATGCAGAGGAAAAAGGGAAGAGGCCACCCATTTTCGGCAGAATCTCCCACCTTGTGTCGCCCCCAATTGCTTGTAGACACTTGCAATTGGGCTGCGCGCGATTTTTCTTATCTCCTCGAGCTTGCACGTAAAACGGTGCACGTCTTTCGAGCTTGCATGCAAAACGGTGCACGTCTTTCGAGCTTGCACGCTAAACGGTGCATGCCTTCCTTTTGATGTTGCACGCAAAACGGTGCACGTCCTTTGAGCTTACACACAAAACAGTGCACTTTCTTCGAGGTTGCACGCAAAACGGTGCACGCCTTCCTTCGAGGTTGCATGCAAAATGGTGCACATTCTTCGAGTTTGCACGCAAAATGGTGCACGTCTTCCTTCAAGTTTACACGCAAAATGGTGTGCACCGAAATGCCCGGCGGTACTTCGCATAGCAAAACAGCGCAGTCAACGGTGTCCCTAACAGGTAAAAGGGGATGGGGCTCAAATCCAAAACTCCAAATCGGAAATCTTAAAACTGTGCTGAAAAATACCGCAAAATAACAAACGGAACCTACCTCGACATCGTCGCGCCGTCTAACGCGCGTCCATCCGGCTTCTTGGAACACCTTGCGCACGATCCACGAGGTCACCGGTGCGATCACGGCACCCCAAAACCCCGCCCACGAAATTCCCCTTCCCTCCCCTAAGCCTCTCTGTTCGGGGAAAAAGGAGAAAAGAAAAGAAATGGGCATTCCGGGCCTTTTATAGCTCGAAATCCCACATTCGGGCACCTGATTCGGGTGCCCGAAAAGGGTTTTCGGGCTGCTACAGTGCCCCCCACCCGCACTCCGAGCGTCAATGCCGACGACGCGTCGCGTCGCATGGTGCGGCCAATGGGCACCCGACACGTGGCACCCCCGCCCCCGCGCGTCCAATGGGCACCTGACATGGTGCGGCCAATGGGCACCCTCCGCCGCGCTCCGCCGCTGCGCCGCCGCCGCGCCGCCGGCCGCCGGCCGCCGCCGGCCGCCGGAACAGTAATTCCGGCCGGCCGGGTTACTGTTCCGGTAAACAGTACCAATGTGCTGAAAAAAATAAAGTGAATATACCATTTTGACCGTTTTCGCGCGCTGAGTCCAAATACGCCATCCGTTTCGCCAAATTCTCATCTGAAATTTTGCCGAAAGCTCCCGGAAAATTCCATTTGCTCCGATTTTCACGCAGAGTCTATATTAAATGTCCAATTTTGATTCTACAAGCTCTGTTTCACCGAATAAGCTCCCCACAGTCACTATTTAATGTTGCACAGTTCCTGCGGGAGTCTGGATCATCACATCCTCCCCCACTAAAAAGAGTTTCGTCCTCGAAACGAGACTAAACAATAATCCTCAGTCCGATGTCTCGAATAAGTAGGGGTGAGCATTCCTCATCTCCGACTCGAGCTCCCATGTAGCCTCGCGCTCGTCATGATTGCCCCATTGGATTTTCACATAGGGAATGGCCCGATTGCGCAATTCTCTTACCTCTCGATCCAGGATTCGCAGTGGGCGCTCCTTATACCGCAAATCCTCGCTGATCTCAAGCGGCGTGAAGTCAATGACGTGCGATGGGTCGAAGACATACTTCCTCAAGGTAGAAACATGAAATACATCATGGGCACCAGCAAGCCTCGGAGGAAGTGCAAGTCGGTAGGCAACTGGCCCGATACGCTCTAATACCTCAAAGGGTCCAATATATCGGGGGCTCAGTTTCCCACGAATGCCGAATCTCCTAATTTCTTTGGACGGCGAGACTTTCAGGAATACATGATCTCCAACTTGAAATTCTAAGTCCCGTCGCCGAACATCGGCATAACTCCTTTGTCGGCTTTGGGCGGTTTGAAGATGCCGTCGAATCACTCGGACCTTCTTTTCTGCCTCTAACAACATATCTGGTCCCAAGGTCCGCTTCTCGCCCACGTCACTCCAATAAAGTGGTGATCGATACTTGCGTCCATACAACGCTTCAAACGGAGCCATCTGAATGCTCGCTTGAAAGCTATTGTTGTACGCGAACTCTGTTAAGGATAAGTGTCGAATCCATCCTCCGCCGAAATCCAAGACGCGACCCTAAGCATGTCCTCCAGGATTTGTATCGTCCGCTCTGACTGCCCATCAGTCTGCGGATGGAAAGCCGTACTGAACCTGAGTTGAGTCCCCAAGGCTGTTTGCAAGCTCATCCAGAAACGTGAAACAAACCTCGGGTCTCCATCTGATACAATGGAGGCTGGTACTCCATGTAGTCTTACTATCTCATCTAGATATTGCTGGGCTAGTCGCTCGAGTGACCAAGTAGTCTGCATAGGCAAGAAATGCGCTGACTTGGTAAGTCGATCAACAACTACCCAGATGGCGTCTGCTCCTCCCTGGGCCCTCTGTAGTCCGACCACAAAATCCATTGTAATGTGGTCCCATTTCCACTCGGGAATTGGGAGACTTTGTAACTTGCCAGCTGGCACTCGATGCTCAGCTTTCACCTGCTGACAAGTTAAACACTGAGCCACAAACCTCCCGATATCCCTTTTCATGCCATTCCACCAAAAGTGTGCCTTGAGGTCCTTATACATCTTAGTCCCACCAGGATGTAGGGTATAAGGTATATAATGGGCCTCTCACACTATCTGCTCTCTGATCTCTGCATCCACTAGCACACATGCCCGGTTCCTGTATCTCAGTACTCCCGAGGCATCCACCGTAAAGTCCCCAGACTGATTACTCGGAATTTGATCTTTAATCCCGATCAAGTGGGGGTCCTTACTCTGTTTCTCCCTGATCCTGTCCAGCAGAGTGGGCTGCAAGACTAAAGATGTCAGTCTAGCAGTGACCCCAGTGGACACAACCTCTATCTCGAGTCGTCTCATCTCCTCTAATAGTGGTGCTTGGTCTGTGATCAACATAGACAACCCTTGCACCGCCCTTCTACTCAAGGCGTCAGCGACCACATTAGCCTTTCCTGGGTGGTAGAGAATATCTACATCATAATCATTTAATAGCTCTAACCACCTACGTTGCCTCAAATTCAACTCCTTCTGCGTGAACAGGTATTTTAGGCTCTTGTGGTCGGTGTAGATTTCACAATGCTCCGATAATGACGCCAAAGCTTCAGTGCAAACACTACAGCAGCAAGCTCCAAGTCATGGGTAGGGTAATTCTTCTTGTAATCCTTGAGTTGCCTTGATGCATAAGCAATTACCCTCCCTTCCTGCATCAACACACAACCAAGTCCGCTGTGTGATGCATCACTGTAGATCACATATCCTTTTCCCATAACAGGGAGGGAAAGGATAGGGGCGGTCATCAGTCTACTCTTTAGCTCCTCAAAGCTCTTTTGACAGTCCTCACTCCAGACAAATTTTACTCCCTTACGCGTCAAACGAGTGAGGGGTGTGGAAAGCTTCGCAAAGCCTTCCACAAACCGACGGTAATACCCAGCTAAACCCATAAAGCTACGTACCTCAGAAACCGTCGTCGGTCGGGGCCAATCACGGACTGCCTCAATCTTTGCTGGGTCCACTGCCACACCCGCGGCAGAAATCACATGGCCTAAGAAGACTACCTCCCGAAGCCAAAACTCGCACTTTGCCAGTTTGGCATACAACTTCTTCTCTCACAGAAGTTGCAGCACAATCCTTAAGTGCTTACCACGAACCGGTCTAAGTATAGCCGGAAGATCCGGTTCATTAAATCCATGAATGCGGCAGGGGCATTAGTTAGCCCAAAGGCATAACTGTGAATTCATAATGCCCGTACCGTGATCTGAATGCCGTCTTCGGAATATCCTCGGCCTTCACCTTCAACTGGTGGTAACCGGACTGCAAATCTATCTTAGAGAAGACACAAGACCCTTGCAGCTGATCAAAAAGATCATCGATGCGCGGCAAGGGGTACTTGTTCTTGATGGTCACTTTATTTAATTCCCTATAGTCCACACACAATCGAAGTGACCCATCCTTCTATTTCACGAATAGCACCGGCGCTCCCCAAGGCGACACACTCTGTCACGCCCCGGGGTCGAAACTGCGACCCGGCTCGCCAACAGATCCGCCACCTATGCCAAACCCGCATAGGCGAAGCGTCCTACCTGCAAGAAAAGTACTACAGCTAAACAGATATCAAAGCTAAAACATAAAAAGTCTGCTGTTTAACTAAATCAATCACTGTACCACTGGAAATAATACAACAATCCTCACTACAACAGTCTCTCAAAGAAGGAAAATAAAATAACTAATCTACTGAAGCTCTCCTCTGAAGGGGTACCGCTACACTCCAACGACGGGTAGGGAACTAGCTCGCGACTCCCTCGCCTCGGTCAGAAGGATCAGCAACAGGAACAACAGGAACAGGAGTAGAAGTCCCTGTGGGAAAATACACCACAACGGGTGTGAGAACTACGTCCCAAGTAGTTCTCAGTGGGTGCCGCCAACAAGCCCGACGGTCTGCCCACTAAGTCCACTAGAGGCATAAAGTAACAAAAGCAGTGCTGTAAGGAAAGCTGGGAAAAGTAAACTCTACAGCTACTATGCCTCTATCTAGATGCTCAAAGAGTGGGACAGAAAGAACATGATGCCATAACTAACTCTCATCTCTGATCACCCAATCTGAACTGACTGCCTCCCCGGGTCCAGTCAAACCTGCGCCAACCTACTGCCGTTACGTCCCTGAGGAGCGGACTTACGTAGGATCTACTGCCGTTACGTCCCGGAGGAGCGGACTTACGTAGGATCTACTGCCGTTACGTCCCGGAGGAGCGGACTTACGTAGGGCGTCCATGACTGCCAACACCAGCACAGCCAGAGGGACAAATGCAACGACAAGTCGCGATAGAAAAGCTCAATCTCACGCCGGTATAACAACCCGGTCTCGCCTACTCCGGAGTGGCACTCGAGGGGAGCGACCCGCTCGAGTAAAAAGTAACCCATCTCAAGTATCTCTGTAAAGTATCTCTGTCAAGCTCAAATGTGGCGCATGCAGGCTATGATCCACGATCAAACAGATCGGTAACTCCAAGCTCAAAGCACAACTCAGTCGGAAAAAGAACCTCGACTCGAATAGGAATAGCCCAAAACACTCTCACAGCTATGTCGGAGAACCCTCAACGACTCAATCTGATAAATGCACGACCATGGCTGAGTCGGGAAACCTCCACGACTCGATCTGCCAGAACCCCAAGATCCTCAAAGCTAAGTGGGAGAACCACCTCCACTACTAATCAGGAAAACAACCTCTAGATCATACTTTACCAACTCATAGCACAAAGTCGCATCCACTGCGAGAAACTGTCTCAACAGGCCAAACGGCCAAACGTCGCATCTACTGCGAACAACTGCCTCAACAGGCCAACATCTCAACCACTGACCCAATGAAGGGTCCGGGAACACTGAAAGACTAGAACCTACAACCCAAATCAAACAAGAACAGGCTCTAGGCATAGCCTCTCGTTGTTCTCGTCCCAAGAAAAGGCAGACCTTAGAACCCAGACCACTCGAATCATCTCGGGTGGTTAATCTATAGGAAAAGGTGACATTTCTTACTGAAGCCCTTTGATTTGTAAGAAATCCATATTTAATGATTTTTAGTTCTTTTTAGGAAAACAGTTGAAACCAAGTTTTATATCCAAGCCTCGAAGGGCTAATGCCTTCGTCCAATCAAACAAGAACAGACTCCGGCGACCCTACGATGCTTGGAAGAAACCATTTGGTTGATAAAAATCATATGTGTGTCCAAAAAGGTTCTGGGTTTAAGGTCCTGCTAACACTGATCTACCGCTGCCACTAGCACAGCGGCGACAGATAAAAGAAGAAAAATGAAACATCTCGGGACCGCCGTCTACCCAAACGGCTCCCGCTACAGATGAACAACCAACTACATCTACCAGACGCCACTCTGCTCCCAAGCACGAGTGTAACATGCATCCCACACTAAAAGATAACACCTGACCACTCGGCCCACTACCCGGGCGAGGAAGGACACTATGTCCAGGAAAGTAGAAGTGTGGATGTCTAAAGCAGAAATAACCCTAGCCCAAGTGAGGGTTTTCTACTAGTCTGGTTACACATGCAACATATGACGGGGTGCTAGGTCAAGTTCCAATAACTATAATTTACAGATGGTAGAAAGCAAGGAGATGACAATACCATCAGACAATACAAGGAATAGCAATTCCTACATTCTAACATGCTGCACAAGCATTTCACTATCATGCATAGTCCTACTATAGCAGATTTAAAGCACAGTCCGTCAATATTGGAGACAAGGCCACCCACCTGAAAATGCTAACTGTCCGGAGTCGCACAGCTGAGAAAGTCCAGAAACAGATATCTCTACACACCCACCAATCCAACAATACAGGAACAGTGATCAATACCTCCTGGGTACAAAAACACAACCCAAAGTTACACTTAATTCCATAAAATCCAAGCATCACAAATCTGCTGGGAACAGTCCCCTTAATGCGAAATTTTCACCTGTAAAACGAACTCCAAAAATTCCAATAAAAATATCACAGCGAGCGTCTCGTCGAGACCTTCGAAACGGGTACCTGCACGCCCAAATCCGAGCCCCGTAGGCCAAGTTACAAATTCCACAGTACAGGTGCGCAAACACTCACAACCACACAACTGTAAACTCAAACACAGATAAAAGGGGAATAGTATACCTTCGGGCAAGCCTCAGAAAAATCCCAGAAAAATACAATGATAATCCTTGCGACGAGTAGATCCAAAAAGTGTATAGGCTCGTCTCGATCCGACACTCGGGTGCGGAGATAAAATTCCGGCAAGGGGCCGCTGTCCAAAAACTCCACCAGAAAACAGCGGCTTAGAAATGCCTCGAAAACCGTGTCATAAACTCTGAATCCAGCAAGATGATCAACACGAAAGTCGAAGACGTACCTCTCGTGATTCCAACGCCGCAGAAATCGTCCAAAAATACTAACGGAGTAGCTCTGTAGACCTCTCAGATCAAACTGCGACGATAACGGGCCTCCGATGAAAAATCGCCACACTGCGCTCCGATGCCGAAGTCGTCGACGACGCGGCTTCCAAAAAATCCGGGCCTCTGCCAGAAGATGCGCAAGATGAAGATCTCCAACTTTGCTAAAGGGGCCATGGGCAGGGGAGCTCGGGAAAGGGGGCAAAACTCCCTCACAAGACGGCTATTTATAGGCCCAGCCCGAAAATCCGAATTTTGGACTTTTGGCCCAAAGTTTCGGGCGCTTGGCACTTCCGGGCTGCTACAGTAACGGGCCGGGCCCGTTACTGTTCACGCCCGAAACGCTCACGGGCCGCCACGTGGCCCAGCACTGTTCCCCGCGCCCGGCGCACCTGAGCCAGCGAACCACGCAACGCCACGTGTCCAAGCACTGTGCTGTGCTCCGCTGCGCCCGACCAACCACGGGGTGCCACGTGGCGCCCCCACGTCACCCCGACAGCGCCCACGCCGCGCCCACGTGCGCGGCCGCGTCGCCGCCGGTGCCGTGTCGGGCACGCGCCCCGAGGCAACCGCCTCCACCGCGTGGACCGAGCGCACCAAGACCCGCCAACCACGCTCGGCCACGTGTCCGCACCTGGTCCACCGTGCACCCGCGCCTCTTCCGTGGACCGCGCCCGCTGCGCCGGCCAACCTGAAGGCGCCACGCGTCCTCCGCCCGGGTGCACGCCTCCGCGGTGGACCGCGCGCCTCCGCCGCCGCCAGCCGCCGCGCTCCGCCGCCCGCCGCCGCCGCCGGCGCCCCTCCGGCGGCCGGAACAGTACCAAATCCTCTCGAAATCCGTGCCGGGTCATCCGGGCTCCGAAAAATACAAGTAAATAGTCCATCTTGACCGTTTTCGCGCGCTGAATCCAAATCCGATGTCCGATTTGCCAAATTCCACTTCTCAAATTTCTCAAAAATTCCCGGGAAAGCAAACTTGATCCATTTTTCATGCCGAGTCCAAATCTTGGGTCCAATATGCGCGCAAACACCTCTAACACCCAACACGGGTCTCCAGAAGCCGCAGATCCAACAGTAATCCAAACGTGGGAATTCCGAGTCCTCACATCCTCCCCCACTAAAAGAAAGTTTCGTCCTCGAAACAAACACGGCTCAAAAGGGAGTTCAAAGCTAAGGGTAAGCATCCAACAACACAGTCTCCAACTCCCCAGTCGTTACTCACTCCCCGTGATTACTCCTCAACAAAATAATAATCAGTACGGCATGGCCCGGTTGCGTAATTCTCTCATCTCACGAGCCAGAATTCGCAACGGGCGTCCCTCGTACCACAAGTACCCGCAGGTCTCAAAGGAAACGAGTCCATCACGGGCGAGGAATCCACAAGCCTAACACTCCTGAGCTGAGACGTGGAAGGAAAAGGCTGGGGAAAAAGAGAGAACAACCAATGTAGCACGCACCAAAACCGCTCCCTAGTGCCAGCTCAACCAGGCGATCCGAAACATACCCCATACGGTCATCCAGAGAAAAGAAGCCCTAATAGGCTATGGTCCTCGCTCAATCACTCTCGGATCCTGACCATTCGCAAGGACTGCTTCACCGCAGTCTACCGTCAAAAGGGACCCTCAGGGACACAACCTCGAGCCCTGTTCCGCAACGGTCCCACCCAGCGCCAACTGTGGAACCATTAAACTCAACCCCGAAAAGCTATCCGGCTCCAGGTATCCGCCACCACAGTGGCCCTGTCGGGGTGATACAGAAAGCTCAAGAATAACCCAATGGTAACTCCACAGCCACTATGGGAGGCGCCACTAACACAAAGGTCCATCCCCCATCTCTGGCAAAGCTGCAATCGGCGCTAGTACCAGTCTCATCATCCATTCGCCATGCTCTCCTGGCACTGCGAAATCCAAAAAAACTCCTCACCTCAACAATAAATGTTGATCTCAGCCAAACCCAAATAGCATCCACATTGGCCGGAATTCCACCGCCGCTCCTACGGCTAACACATGGTGACCCAAGAAGGTAAGCTTCTAAAGCTAAAACTTGAATCTCAATAACCTGGCATACAGCTTCACCCACACAGCATGGTAACGCATCCACCAGTGCCCCTCATGCTCCAAGTCGCTCTGGGAGTAGATCATAATATCCCTGGAGGATCTAGTTACCAATGCAATCAAGTACAGCTGGAGCTCAATTCCTCAAACCAAAAGAGTGGCAGGGCGCTAATCAATCCAATTACCCTTACTAAGAGCTCAAGATGCCCCACCGTGTCCTGAACGCCCTCAAGGCAAGGTCTTCGGCTGTCTGACTCCAAGTAGGTACCCGCACCATACAATAACTGCCGGAGTATGACTCCACCAAAAGGTCCAGAATAATACTCGGACCTGTCTACACACGAACCATAAAAGGGCCCTCACAGTCGTGTATCAACGATGTGGCATCACCACCGTATATCAACGGCGTGGCACTAGGTCAAACAGACCCCTCGATCCATCAGATCCTGCAACTGCGCCATCAGCTCTCACAGCTCTACTGGCAATATCCAATGAGGTGCTGTCGAGGGTGGCGCGGTTCCCCGAACCACGCCAACCCAATCTCTATCTCCCTAACCGGCGGCATTATCAACAGCTCAGGTGAAATCACACCCGGAATCTCGTGGCAACAGAGATATCTTTGGGTCCCGGTGCCGCCGTAAGCACCTCTCACACTGTCGCTATAACCAGTGTGCTCTAACGACCTCAACAACCAAATCTCCTCTCGTTTGCCTCGCAGAAGGTCAAAGTCCTCCGCAGATAACAAATCCACGCTACCGCTGCGCCACTCCGATATAGAGGTTGATGCTGCCATCGGGGTCCACCAGATCTCTGGCATCACAAGAACCCGTTATCCAGGAAAAATAAAATCAGAAATATCTCTGCCGGCCGATCTGTCCTCCATCACCCGGCGCCAAGCGCCAATATCCAGAACTCGCCTCTGGCGGCAGATCCCTATCCCAAGGAACTGCAGCGCCACGCTCCATACACAATGCCTACCCATCGAAGCGTCAATAATCCAAAACGGAGGGACCAACTAAACTGAAAGGTATCCTGGCGCAAACCATTCCCCGTCAAACATATCCTATGCGCCTCGTCCCTCGAAACCTGGAGCGTGCAGTTCGACAACTGTATAAACTCCCTAGCACATGAAGGCTCACAGATAGTCTCTCCATCACTACCAACCCCACTTTTGCCTACAAAGGCTCCAACTCAAACCTGTGAATCGGGATGGTTCAGACTGCCGGGACTGGCTCCATCGACCAATGACGTCCCGAAGCTCAGCTACTATCCACTATCCACCCTGCCTCGGTGCCTCGGCACTACTCGTCGGCACGGAGGGGGCTGCTCGCTCCATCGGCGCCACTGGTACAACTGAAGGTACCACTGCATAGGGAGAAAGTACTGGAGGACACTCAAGCGGTACTGCAATTGGCTATGCTCTCTGCTCCAACAAGCGCATCAAACGTTCCATGGCCTCCTCCTGGCATCAGACAGCCTCCGACATCTGTGCCATCTGGATCCATAACTCCTGGGTCTCGCTCTGCTCTGATAGCTCTGTCTCCCGCTGCTCGGGTTACTCATCAGATGCGGGATGTGCCCTCTTCGCTACACGACGTCTCAGGGGCAACGTAGACCACTGCACAATAACAAACATCAGGACACAACAACCATACGACCCAATCCAGCGAAAGTCTAAGGCATGTTACCAATTCCACAACATTATGTTGTCTGCAGCCAACATAATCGCTTAGGAGCATAAACATGCCAATCACTCATCCCGTCTGTTGGGAGAGGTACAAAACTCGATCAGGACTCTCGCTAAAAGTCACGACTCTCACGTAGTCATCCTAATGTCCAACCACAAGCCTAGGGTTTCTAAGTCCTCAATGACCTACAACTTAGGCTCTGATACCACTCTAATCTGTCACGCCCCGGGGTCGAAACTGCGACCCGGCTCGCCAACAGATCCGCCACCTATGCCAAACCCGCATAGGCGAAGCGTCCTACCTGCAAGAAAAGTACTACAGCTAAACAGATATCAAAGCTAAAACATAAAAAGTCTGCTGTTTAACTAAATCAATCACTGTACCACTGGAAATAATACAACAATCCTCACTACAACAGTCTCTCAAAGAAGGAAAATAAAATAACTAATCTACTGAAGCTCTCCTCTGAAGGGGTACCGCTACACTCCAACGACGGGTAGGGAACTAGCTCGCGACTCCCTCGCCTCGGTCAGAAGGATCAGCAACAGGAACAACAGGAACAGGAGTAGAAGTCCCTGTGGGAAAATACACCACAACGGGTGTGAGAACTACGTCCCAAGTAGTTCTCAGTGGGTGCCGCCAACAAGCCCGACGGTCTGCCCACTAAGTCCACTAGAGGCATAAAGTAACAAAAGCAGTGCTGTAAGGAAAGCTGGGAAAAGTAAACTCTACAGCTACTATGCCTCTATCTAGATGCTCAAAGAGTGGGACAGAAAGAACATGATGCCATAACTAACTCTCATCTCTGATCACCCAATCTGAACTGACTGCCTCCCCGGGTCCAGTCAAACCTGCGCCAACCTACTGCCGTTACGTCCCTGAGGAGCGGACTTACGTAGGATCTACTGCCGTTACGTCCCGGAGGAGCGGACTTACGTAGGATCTACTGCCGTTACGTCCCGGAGGAGCGGACTTACGTAGGGCGTCCATGACTGCCAACACCAGCACAGCCAGAGGGACAAATGCAACGACAAGTCGCGATAGAAAAGCTCAATCTCACGCCGGTATAACAACCCGGTCTCGCCTACTCCGGAGTGGCACTCGAGGGGAGCGACCCGCTCGAGTAAAAAGTAACCCATCTCAAGTATCTCTGTAAAGTATCTCTGTCAAGCTCAAATGTGGCGCATGCAGGCTATGATCCACGATCAAACAGATCGGTAACTCCAAGCTCAAAGCACAACTCAGTCGGAAAAAGAACCTCGACTCGAATAGGAATAGCCCAAAACACTCTCACAGCTATGTCGGAGAACCCTCAACGACTCAATCTGATAAATGCACGACCATGGCTGAGTCGGGAAACCTCCACGACTCGATCTGCCAGAACCCCAAGATCCTCAAAGCTAAGTGGGAGAACCACCTCCACTACTAATCAGGAAAACAACCTCTAGATCATACTTTACCAACTCATAGCACAAAGTCGCATCCACTGCGAGAAACTGTCTCAACAGGCCAAACGGCCAAACGTCGCATCTACTGCGAACAACTGCCTCAACAGGCCAACATCTCAACCACTGACCCAATGAAGGGTCCGGGAACACTGAAAGACTAGAACCTACAACCCAAATCAAACAAGAACAGGCTCTAGGCATAGCCTCTCGTTGTTCTCGTCCCAAGAAAAGGCAGACCTTAGAACCCAGACCACTCGAATCATCTCGGGTGGTTAATCTATAGGAAAAGGTGACATTTCTTACTGAAGCCCTTTGATTTGTAAGAAATCCATATTTAATGATTTTTAGTTCTTTTTAGGAAAACAGTTGAAACCAAGTTTTATATCCAAGCCTCGAAGGGCTAATGCCTTCGTCCAATCAAACAAGAACAGACTCCGGCGACCCTACGATGCTTGGAAGAAACCATTTGGTTGATAAAAATCATATGTGTGTCCAAAAAGGTTCTGGGTTTAAGGTCCTGCTAACACTGATCTACCGCTGCCACTAGCACAGCGGCGACAGATAAAAGAAGAAAAATGAAACATCTCGGGACCGCCGTCTACCCAAACGGCTCCCGCTACAGATGAACAACCAACTACATCTACCAGACGCCACTCTGCTCCCAAGCACGAGTGTAACATGCATCCCACACTAAAAGATAACACCTGACCACTCGGCCCACTACCCGGGCGAGGAAGGACACTATGTCCAGGAAAGTAGAAGTGTGGATGTCTAAAGCAGAAATAACCCTAGCCCAAGTGAGGGTTTTCTACTAGTCTGGTTACACATGCAACATATGACGGGGTGCTAGGTCAAGTTCCAATAACTATAATTTACAGATGGTAGAAAGCAAGGAGATGACAATACCATCAGACAATACAAGGAATAGCAATTCCTACATTCTAACATGCTGCACAAGCATTTCACTATCATGCATAGTCCTACTATAGCAGATTTAAAGCACAGTCCGTCAATATTGGAGACAAGGCCACCCACCTGAAAATGCTAACTGTCCGGAGTCGCACAGCTGAGAAAGTCCAGAAACAGATATCTCTACACACCCACCAATCCAACAATACAGGAACAGTGATCAATACCTCCTGGGTACAAAAACACAACCCAAAGTTACACTTAATTCCATAAAATCCAAGCATCACAAATCTGCTGGGAACAGTCCCCTTAATGCGAAATTTTCACCTGTAAAACGAACTCCAAAAATTCCAATAAAAATATCACAGCGAGCGTCTCGTCGAGACCTTCGAAACGGGTACCTGCACGCCCAAATCCGAGCCCCGTAGGCCAAGTTACAAATTCCACAGTACAGGTGCGCAAACACTCACAACCACACAACTGTAAACTCAAACACAGATAAAAGGGGAATAGTATACCTTCGGGCAAGCCTCAGAAAAATCCCAGAAAAATACAATGATAATCCTTGCGACGAGTAGATCCAAAAAGTGTATAGGCTCGTCTCGATCCGACACTCGGGTGCGGAGATAAAATTCCGGCAAGGGGCCGCTGTCCAAAAACTCCACCAGAAAACAGCGGCTTAGAAATGCCTCGAAAACCGTGTCATAAACTCTGAATCCAGCAAGATGATCAACACGAAAGTCGAAGACGTACCTCTCGTGATTCCAACGCCGTAGAAATCGTCCAAAAATACTAACGGAGTAGCTCTGTAGACCTCTCAGATCAAACTGCGACGATAACGGGCCTCCGATGAAAAATCGCCACACTGCGCTCCGATGCCGAAGTCGTCGACGCCGCGGCTTCCAAAAAATCCGGGCCTCTGCCAGAAGATGCGCAAGATGAAGATCTCCAACTTTGCTAAAGGGGCCATGGGCAGGGGAGCTCGGGAAAGGGGGCAAAACTCCCTCACAAGACGGCTATTTATAGGCCCAGCCCAAAAATCCGAATTTTGGACTTTTGGCCCAAAGTTTCGGGCGCTTGGCACTTCCGGGCTGCTACAGTAACGGGCCGGGCCCGTTACTGTTCACGCCCGAAACGCTCACGGGCCGCCACGTGGCCCAGCACTGTTCCCCGCGCCCGGCGCACCTGAGCCAGGGAACCACGCAACGCCACGTGTCCAAGCACTGTGCTGTGCTCCGCTGCGCCCGACCAACCACGGGGTGCCACGTGGCGCCCCCACGTCACCCCGACAGCGCCCACGCCGCGCCCACGTGCGCGGCCGCGTCGCCGCCGGTGCCGTGTCGGGCACGCGCCCCGAGGCAACCGCCTCCACCGCGTGGACCGAGCGCACCAAGACCCGCCAACCACGCTCGGCCACGTGTCCGCACCTGGTCCACCGTGCACCCGCGCCTCTTCCGTGGACCGCGCCCGCTGCGCCGGCCAACCTGAAGGCGCCACGCGTCCTCCGCCCGGGTGCACGCCTCCGCGGTGGACCGCGCGCCTCCGCCGCCGCCAGCCGCCGCGCTCCGCCGCCCGCCGCCGCCGCCGGCGCCCCTCCGGCGGCCGGAACAGTACCAAATCCTCTCGAAATCCGTGCCGGGTCATCCGGGCTCCGAAAAATACAAGTAAATAGTCCATCTTGACCGTTTTCACGCGCTGAATCCAAATCCGATGTCCGATTTGCCAAATTCCACTTCTCAAATTTCTCAAAAATTCCCGAGAAAGCAAACTTGATCCATTTTTCATGCCGAGTCCAAATCTTGGGTCCAATATGCGCGCAAACACCTCTAACACCCAACACGGGTCTCCAGAAGCCGCAGATCCAACAGTAATCCAAACATGGGAATTCCGGGTCCTCACACACTCGGCCTAATAAAGCCCTTATCCATTAAATCCTGAAGTTGCGCCTTAAGCTCTCGCAACTCAGCCGGTGCCATCCGGTAAGGAGCCTTAGAGATTGGCGCAGTTCCTGGAACTACGTCAATCACGAACTCAATTTCCCTATCTGGCGGCATGCTAGTCAGCTCAGGTGGGAAAACATCCGGGAACTCGCGGGCAATAGGGATATCCTCGAGTCCCGGCGCCGCCGTAGGCCCCTCAACAACACTAGCCAAAAAGGCTACACATCCTCGACGGATCATCTGCTTTGCCCGAGAAGTCGAAACCATAGAGGCAAAGAAAGCACTTGACATCCTTGATACACTAACATCTCCTGGCCTGGCTCTCTAAACGTGACAGTCCTTGCGGCACAGTCAATAATCGCCAAAATACCGAGCCAGCCAGTCCATCCCGAGGACCACATCGAAGTCCTTCAATTGTCGCAGGACCAACAGGTCTGCTGGCATAATCCAGGACTCGATTTGCATCGGGCAGGACCAACAACATTCCTCCACGTGCAAGGTGTGATCGGGAATCTGAACCTTTCGTGCACGTGGCAAAAGTCCTACCTCTAACCCATGTAATGATGCAAATGATTTACTAATAAAAGAATGTGATGCTCCCGTATCAAATAAAGTACGAGTCCTAATGCCAGAAAGTAAATCATACCTGCTTCTTCTCGGTCAGCTATAGTAGAATCCTCCTCCAGCGCTAAGTCATCCTGACTGCTCGACAACGGCTGTCTCTCTCCAGAAGAGCGGGGGAATGAAACTTGATCTACTTGAAGGTTTGTCGGTGAAGCTCCCGGTCGTAGCTGGGAAGTGGTAGGGACAAACGCCGAAGTAGGTGCCATAGTTATCCTCGAAGGGCATGTAACTCGTAGGTGCCCAGGCTGTCCGCACAGGTAGCAACGTCCCCACCGTTGATTACAAGTACTAGGAAAATGACGACCTTCACAAAAGATACAACTGCCAGGAACTCGCAACTGCCGTGACTGCTGGTGAGATGAAGAAGGAGTAGATGCTGAAGAAGGAGTCGTCGATGGCGCATAAGGGCAAGTAGCTCGGACGTGGCCAGACTGTCCACACCGATAACAGCGGCCAAACCTCAGATCACAAGTATCATAAGCATGCTGTCCCTGGCAGAAAATACACTTGCCGCGAAGCCGTGGCCGTCTCCGAGAACTGGCCTGTCCATCAACACCCGGGGCTGGGCATTTTCTCTTAAAACGCCGTTTAGGAGCCCTAGCCCTCTTCTCGACTGCCGGATCACTCCTCTGCGCCAATAGCTGCTCCAAGCGCTGGTCCTGTCGAAAGCTCCTCGCCACCAACTGGGTCACCAAGGCCCGCAGTTCTCCTAGTTCGGCAGACACTGCCTGCTCAGGCTCCTCAGAAGGGGTGGGAATACCCCCGGCGGAAATACGACGAAGGGGCGACATACTATCACCAGAAGCCACAAATCAGGAAAACAAAACCCCACACGACCCAATCTAGCGAAAGTCAAAGACATTCCCCTATTTCTGTGACTTTATGTTGTCTGCAGCCAACATAACTGTTCACCAGAAATTGGGTATGTCGGTCTCTCTTCACTTACTTGGAAGAGTCAAACAAATAAATTAACGACTTTCGCAAAATGTCACGTCTCTCACACCCTATCATCCTAGGGTCTGCCAGAAGCCTAGGGTTTCCTAAGTCCCAACTAACTTATCCCTAAGCTCTGATACCAACTTAATCTGTCACGCCCCGGAACCCGGGCTCGCCAACAGATCCGCCGTGCACACGGGATTTCCCGAGTACACGAAGCGCTGGTAACCTGCTCCGATATAATATGAACAATAAAAGAGCATAATACAGAGCTGAAGTAGAAGAACCACATAGTATCTCAGACTGGAACTACAAATAAAGCTGTAATAAGTACAATAATCTCCCAGCTCACCAAAATAGTACAACCAGCTGGCGAAAGCCAGACCTAAAATAAAAGAGGAATACCACAGTCTGAGTAAAAGGGTGCAGCATCTATCTAACAGCTCTCAGTCTCCCAGGAGATCTATTTATTCAGCGATCCCCTTACCTCGATCAGCTGCCGATGGCCTAGCAGCTCCCGCAGACGACTCTACAAAAATAAAGGAGGAGAAAGAAACAGAAAATAACAATGGGGGTGAGAACTACCAGATAAACCAGTAGCCTCCCCTAGTGGGCAAAACCTCAACTCTGACGCACCCACTAGGACTACTAGAGGCCAGAAAGGAATAAGTGGTAAAGCTGTAAACAGAACTGCTGAATAAAGGGGAAACCACCACTAGTATGCCTCTAAATATGATACCGAAAGAAATGATTGTATGAATGCATCAGGAAACAGTGTCTGACCAAATAACCCCAATCTAGTACCACCAGTAAAACTGGTATTGCCTGCTCAGCGGAATCTGCACACACGGCTCGAAACCGCGGGATCGGCTTGCAAGGCTCGCATCCCAAAATAAGTATCAGACCGGCACACACGGCTGGGTCAAAAAAGAAAAGCCTACCTCCGGAGTGGCACTCGAGGGGAGCGACCCACACGAGTAAAGTATCTCTGTCATCAGTATTATCAGTATCTTTGTAGCACATATCTCAATATAGCAGGACTGGATCATGACTATGATCAAAGTGGGAAACTCCATCCACTATAGAAAACCCAAATCCCAACAGATGCAAACAATAAACCAGACTCAACCCCAATATGATGCAAGGATAAACATCTGGTCGACCGCCTACTGTCTGCGGTCACCGCAATACCCCACCAATCCACGATCTAATGCAATCTCGACTACACTACCCCAAACCCTGCTCATACTTGAGCAACAAGCATCTGGATGCAAAGGACAACAATGAAACATGTTCAAATCTCAATAGGATAGTGTAGCAATAAATAGGGCTAACTAGATGTCCAAGCCAGCATGCAATTGTACTTTTCAAAAGCTGTAGAAAGGTGTTAAATATTTATTTTAAAAGAAGATTGATTTATTGAAAAAATTATTTGCATGCGAGATTATAGCCTTTGTCCCAATCACAGTATCCCAATATAAGTCATCATATAATCTGTGGGGTCATATTAAATTTTAGGAGAGTTCGTCCCAGCGGTTCTCATCAATTAGTTCGTCCCAATAGTTCTCATCAATTGTCATATTAGTTTGTCCCAATGGTTCTCATCAATTGTCATATTAGTTCGTACCAATGGATCTCATTAAATTTTAGGGGATTTCTAGTAATCCCAGTGAGCTTGTCAAAAATGAGGTAAGCAACAACCGCCCACCTCGAGTAGCTCAAATTATACCCCAGGTAGTCTCCTGGCTGTCCACAGTCCTTAGATCCTGCAAATCAGTGCACAACGCTCCCGGTATAAATACAAATCCCAAAAAGTACAATATTTGCTGTTTATCAAATAGCACGGGAAAAGAGGAGTTTTTCACCTCTAAACTGTGCTCCAAAAATCCTAGAAAAATCACGGTTGCGTTCCCCGCGAAGAGTAGATCAAAATCGACTCTTTAAACGCCTCGATCAGATGCTCCTACGCCAAGATAAAAATCAGAGAAGTCGACGCTGTCCAGAAATTTCCACAGCAAAAAGGGGGTCAAAGAGGCCTCGAGAAACGTGCCAAAATCACGAAATGGAGTGAAGTGATCAACACGAAAATCGAAGCCTTACCTCTTAGGAACCCGCTGCCGCAAAAATCTTCCAAAAATTCCTCCTGGTTAGCCCACAGGGAAATTTCGACTGAACTGCGACGGGAAATGGGCCGAAAAAGAAAACCGTCGCAGTGCGCCGCGTCGCAGATAACTCACTAACTGTAACTCCAGAAATTCTGGAATTTTGAGGAGAGAGAGAAGAGAGAGAGAGGAATAACTTTTGTATAGGGCACTTTCTCTGTTTCTCTCTCTACAGCCCGCAACCCGAGGTGGAATGAGAGGGGGTGAGGGGGATGCTATTTATAATGGGCTGGGGCTCCACACAGGATCGGATCCGAACAGGAAACACCGAAACGGGCCAACCAAAACGCGCCATGTGTCCACAAAACAGGAAACAGCGGTGCAAGGGCCAATCAGAATTCGCCACGTGTCCACGTGGTGCACGTGGTTGCTCCGCGCTCCGGGTTTTCCGGATCCTGTCAGCCAATAGGGGAGCGCCACGTGTCACCTTCCCACGTGCTTCTAGAAGTCGGCCAACCAATGGGGAAGCGCCACGTGGCAAGGGCATTTTCGGTGCACCCGGTGCACGCCATGCCGTGGACCGCGCACCCGCGCACCTGCCCGCGCCTGCCCGCGCTGCCCGCGCCGCGCGCCGCCGCCTCTGCCTTGCTCCGCCGCGCTCCGCCGCCGCGCCGCCGCCGCGCCGCCGGCCGTCGAAACAGTAATTCCGGCCGGCCGGGTTACTGTTCCGGTAAACAGTACCAATGTGCTGAAAAAAATAAAGTGAATGTACCATTTTGACCGTTTTCGCGCGCCGAGTCCAAATACGCCATCCGTTTCGCCAAATTCTCATCCGAAATTTTGCCGAAAGCTCCCGAAAAATTCCATTTGCTTCGATTTTCGCGCAGAGTCTATATTAAATGTCCAATTTCGATTCTACAAGCTCTGTTTCACCGAATAAGTTCCCCACAGTCACTATTTAATGTTGCACAGTTCCTGCGGGAGTCTGGATCATCACAGGGTTCGCTACAGTGCCGCCCGGTTCGCTGCAGTGTAGAAAACTCGACCTGCTACAGTATAATTCGGGTGCCTGGAAAGCACTTTCGGGCGCTCGAAAGTTCGGCCCACTTCCGGGATTGCCCGTTTCGCCCGTTTTCGCTCGTTTTCGTCCCATTTTTGCCCGTTTTTGTCCCGTTTTCGTTCAAATTTGATCGGGAGTCTCTTCTTAACTTAATTTATCGTGGGTTATTCCCAGTTTTCAGTTTGAACCATTTACGGGTCACTTTCCCATATAAAATTTTGATTTCGGCCTAATTTACTCCCATATTATTCTTTACTTTCCTAGGTTTAATAAAAATAGTATCTCATTCCATTTTTATTTATATTTATTTATATACCAAAAATTTGGTACATTATATAGGGGGAGGGGAGTTCACCCATTTCGGTGAGGTCAAACCCACCGGATAGAAGCCAAATCCTTGTGGGAGGTCCAAACCAAGTTCTCCACAAGCTCTCTTATACCCTAAGAGAAGTTTTCAAAGGATCAAAATATCACAAAAAGCTCATCATGAAATTCCTTCAAAAGTAAAAAAAAAAAAATAGGTGGAAAATAGCTTAGACCAATAAAACTTGCTAGATCTTGAAATCAAAGCAAATAAAGCTTCAAAACCAACCTACAAGAGTGTTTTACACCCATCAATTTCACGCCAAAAGCTCAAAATAAAAAAGCCCCAAAATAAACCGAAGTTTTCAAAAGCTATGTTTTCCAACAAGAAATCCCCAAAGAGAAGAAAAGGAAAGGGTTTCTAACCTCTCTTAAGCTCGAATCCCACCTTGAAAGGTCAAGAATGGAAACTAGGGCTCCAAACCTCCTTCTTCTTCAAGCTCTTGCTTCCCTCCAATACCTTGGTGTAAGCTCCAATGATGGAGAGGAGGAGGAGGAGGAGGAAGAGGAGGAGGAAGAAGAAAAAACCAAGATGAGAGTGGAGTTGGAGAAGAAAATCCAAAGAAAAGTGAGATGGAACTCACCTTCAAAGCCCTCTTGCACTCTCTCCAAATGAGAGGCGAAGTGGAGGAGAAGGGAGTTTAAAGAACCTAATGTAACAATATCTCTATAAGCCCTTGTAAGAAAAGAAATTGTTTTTCTTACAAGACTCCCCAGACCAAAAAGGTTTGGACTTTCCCAAAAAAGTTCGGACCCTGAAGGGTCACCCTCAGTGTCACGCCCCTGGGGTCGAAATTGCGACCCGGGCTGGCTAACAGATCCGCCACCGATACGGGAAGCCCCGCCGCATAGGCAAAGTGTCAAACCTGCAAAAGATAGAATCTAACAGCTAAGTGATATCATAGCTAAAATAAAAGCTACTATAAAAACACAAATCCACTGTACTTATAAAGATCCAAAAACTACAACAACCTCACAAAAAGGGGGAACAAAAGATATAATACATAGTAGAGGACTACAATCCACAATTCGGGTAAAAGTTATATTTTTCTCACCAAAAATATGGGTAGGGATCTAGCTCGCGACTCCCTTACCTCGATAAGAAGAACGCGTCGGTGCAGAGACAAAAGCTGAAGTCTCTGCAAAAACAACACCAACCATGGGTGTGAGAACTACATCAACAAGTAGTCCTCAGTGGGTACCGTATTTGTCACGCCCCGGGTGTAAACCGGAACCCGGGCCCGTCCACAGATCCGCCGTGCACACGGTATTTCCCGCGTACACGAAGCGCCAAACCTGCTCAGATATAAGAGATAATAATAAAAGAGCAATAAAAACAGAGCTGAACTAAAAACTAATACATCTTAGACTGAAGCTGGAAATAAAATACAATACATCTGTATAAATGATACATCAGTCTCTCCCAGCTCACCAAAAATAAATACAACCTGCTGGCAAAAGCCAGCGCCAAAGTAAAAGTACAACCGTCTGAGGAAACATGGGTACACCAACAGTCTAGCTAACTCGCTCATCCTGCCTCGAGATCTATCTACTCAACCGTCCTCTCTCCTCGACCCGCCGCTGAAAGCCCAGCAGCACCCGCAGAAGACACTGCAAAATAAGGGAGAAGAAAAAGAGGAAAGAAGAATGGGGGTGAGAACTACTAGTAAACCAGTAGCCTTCCCTAGTGGGTAAAACCTCAAACTCTGACACACCCACTAGGTCTACCAGAGGCAAAAAGGAAAGAAGTGTGGTAAGCAATAATGACTGCTGAAGAAAGTAAACTACCACTACTGTGCCTCTAAAATGCAGTCCTAGACTGGAATAACCGTATGCAATAGTAACCAACCGTCCCAGATGAACCCAATCTGTACCGCCCTCATCATCGGGCAAGTAAGCCGCGCCGATGTGATAGCAAAACTCCTGCTGCCGCCCTCATCATCGGGCAAGTAAGCCGCGCCGATGTGATAGCAAAACTGTTAATAACTGTCTGGCCCCAGCCTCCGGAGGGGATCTCGAGGGGAGCGACCCACACGAGGAAAGCATCACCGAGCAATAACCGCGCCTGTGTGATAAGTATCAAAAGCAGGATTGGATCAATATAAAACCCCAGTGGAACACACCCCTCCACTAAAAGAAAACTGATCCCCAATCTGATGCATAAGTGATCATCCGGTAAATCGCCCAAAATCCGCGATCGCCGCAATACCTCACAATCCACAACCAAGTCTCACAACCGACCTCCGGTCAACCGCCCAATATCCGCGGTCGCCGGAATAACCCACAATCACAATCATGTCCCACATCCGACATCCGGTCGACCGCCTACTATCCGCGGTAGCCGCTATAATTCCCCAATCCAAATCGGGTAAAATAATATGTATCTGGTCAACCGCCCAAAATCCGCAGTTGCCACAAAGCCCTCTAGTCCATAATCATGCCCTAACACCGATGTCCTATAACCGATATCCGGTCAACCGCCCAATATCCGCGGTCGCCGCCAAAACCCATAATCCACAATCCTGGCCCCGGCTACACTATCCCAAACCCCTGCTCAAACCCGAGCAACAAGAACCACCTGACTAACGAAAAGGAGAAAAGAAGCAAACATGGTTTCTCCTAAGTCAAGTTCCAACATGATAGTGTAGCGATAAGAAATGGCCTATCTAGATGTCCATACAAGCATGCATATGTCCTCAAGGAAAATAAAAGAAAAGGTGACCAATAGTGGTTCCACATGTGTAACAATTAATAGCTCCGCATAGATATAACCATCATGCTAAAATATTATCCAACCACACATGTCTATAATCCATGTTCCATAATAAAGCATTACTATCCACCCATGCATGTCATAAAATCCTCAAACAGTACCAACCATCAAGGTACTTTAATTATCCCAATTTAAGATCCAATTCCCATGCAAAGTTAACCGCTAACATAGCCAACCATATGCCCAAACAAGCATGCATAAGTTCCATCCCCACTTGTTAATCAATAATCCTAACATAAGGAGATCACTCTAATAATCCTAGTGAGCATGTCAAAATAGAGGTAAGCAACAACCACCCACCTGGACACGCGCAATCCTCCACTGTGAAACCTCCTCGCTGTCCAATATCCCTTTTTCCACGCCAAATGCCCAAACAGATAAACCGCCGCGATCACTGTTCACAATTACCCCAAAACGTACAATTAAGCACACAAGCACCCAAAAACATGCTGTCCAGAATTCAGTCCCAAAGATGCCCTGTTTTTACCTGCGAGATGGAGACCAAAAATTATTGAAAAATTGCCGCTACGATCCTCGCGTCGAGACGATCGAAATGAGTACTCGCATGCCCAAATCTGAGTTTCCTACACTGAGAAACAAATCCGACAAGGGAACCACCCCGAAATAAACCGATCTCAAAAACTGTAGCACTACATTCTGTAAACAGAGGTTTTTCACCTTCCAAAAATATTTAGAAAATTCCCAGAAAATTTGAGGGTGTTCCTTGCGCTGTGTAGATGAAAAACGCCTCTTGGCACACCTCGATCTGATGCCTGTGCGCAAAGATATCACCGAAACACTGTGGTGCTGTCCAAAACTCCGCCCACGAAAATGGGTCAAAAGAAAGCTCGGGAAACTCCAAGATAAACTCGATAAGAGGGGAAACTCAATTCATGAAGATCGTAGCCCTACCTGTCGTGAAGCCAACGGCGCAAGAATCGATGAAAACGGTGGTCGGAGTAAGCCGGGGGAGTCCTCGCAACAAAACCGCGACGAAGGAGACCACAAATGAATGAGCGTCGCGCCGCGCCGTAAAAATGGAAACCTCGGGATGCGTGCCACAAAAAAATCCTAGAATCTGCAGATGGAACCGGCTCTGGGAGAGGAGGAAATCTTGTGAAGGCCGCACAGTGAGAAGAAGAGCAAGGAAGGAGCTCTCAGCAGTTGAACTCGGCCTATTTATATGCTGGAAGAAACAAATCGGAAAATGACGCTTGAGTCCCCACTTCCGGGCGCCCGAAAAATTCGGGCCGCTACAGTGTTGGGCCCGGCCCAACACTGTGAGGGCCCCAATTCCCCACCGGCCCAACACTCTGCCCGCCGTGCTGCCCGCGGCTGCGCCGCCGCGCTCCGCCGCTGCCCGCCGGCCGGAATAGTAACCCCAAGCCTCGAAAAACGTGCTTTTGCATCCGGACTCCGAAAAATACAAGTAGATAGTCCATTTTCACCGTTTTCGCACGCTGAATCCAAATCCGGTGTCCGATTTGCCAAATTCTAATTCCAAAATTTGCCGAATGCGTCCAGACAAGTGTTTTTACCCTAAATTTCGCGCTGAGTCCAATTTTAATATCCGCTTCGCGCGAGACTACTTCTAAACATCCAACGGGGTCCTCCGATCACTCATGTGATTCATTTTAAGCCCGAAGTCCAACACTGGTGTCCAAATTGTGCACAATCACCACCGACACACCATGTAGGCCTCCAGAAGCCACCCAACGCACTGCAACAGCTCTGCGAAGATCCAGGTCATCACAGTCTTCACGACCAATGATCTACCCACTAAGTTTACTAGAGGCAAGATAACACTATGGTGAAAGAAAAATAAATATAAAAGTCGGAAAGAAATCTACAACTAGCATGCCTCTATCTACTATGCTCAAGAAATGACAAGATGAATAAAATGCAACTACTTGCTCTCGAGGTGCTAAATCAACCCAATCACAATGACTGTCACACAGGGTTCAGTCAAATATGCGCCCACCTACTACCATGCATCCACCGAGGATGGGATTTACGTAGGGTGTCCCACAAAGATTGCATCGACGTCGCACAAGAACAAAGTAACAGGCCCAGCTCCGGAGCGGCACTCGAGGGGAGTGACCCCACCGAGGAAACAGCATATCACAATCGAGCTCAATATGGCTCATGCAGTCTATAACCTGCAAAAAGAAGGATACTATAGCTATAAAGATATCAGAGCTGAAAAGTAAACTACTAAAATAAGAAATAATACAACTCCAAAAGTACAAGTCTGAACCTCACTACAAAAGTCTCTCAAAAATAAAACTGTCACGCCCCGGGGTCGAAACTGCGACCCGGGCTCGCTAACAGATCCGCCATCTGTACGGAAACTGTCGTACTGACGAAGCGTCTACCCTGCAAGTCAGATCTATAGCTATAAATGTATCAGAGCTGAAATAGAACTAAAACCCAAAAGCTAAAGAAATCAACTGAACATCTGAATAAATAAATAATCCTCAATACAAGTCTCTCAACTATGCTAATACAAGTACAATCCTCACAGATCTCTCAGAATGTCCAGTACAAAAGTGGAAACATAAAAATATACCGGGTGCGTCTATCTCAGACTCTCAATGCTGGGAAGGAACTAAACGACCACGTCCTCACCTCGATCTGCTGTCTCCGCGCGAACCAAGCCGGAATAGCTACCTCAGGAACCTGTCACCGCAGCGGGTGTGAGATCTACTACAGAAGGTAGATCTCAATGGGTACCGTCACCAATAACCACGGTATGCCCACTAAGTCTACTGGAGGCAAACAGATAGGTATGCAGATAGATAGATAGATAAAAGGTAAGCTGAATGAAAACTACAGCTAAAATGTCTCAACCATCATGCTCAAAAGGAAACTCTGTCATAAACATGCTATGCATACCCTCGCTACTGCTAAAATACCTCAGTATCAATGCTCAAAGGAAAGATCCATCTAAGAACATAATATGTAACCACCCGCTCATATCACCCAATCTCAATGACTGCCACATCGGGTCCAGTCAAGCCTGCGCCCCCTAGTGTATCAACTAGGGCCCCTAGTGTGTCAACTAGGGTGTCCAATCGGACTATCTCAATCTCAAGCGAACTCTAGTGTATCAACTAGTCGCATCAACAACACGCACCCGGGGCGTAGCTCGAGGGGAGCGACCCCACCGAACTCAAGTATCTCATCAGTCTCAACTGTCTCATAAGCGGCACATGCAGGCTATGATCCACGATCAAACAGATCGGAAACTCAAATGCAGCTCAACTCAGTCGGAAAAGAAACCACAACTCAATCAGGAAATGCCCAAATCCTCACTTAATCTGTCGGAGAACCCTCTACGACTCAATCTGATAATGCACGACCCATGGCTGAGTCGGGAAACCTCCACGACTCGATCTGTGGTGACCTGGACTTTTGTAGAAGCTTTTGCGGCTTTATTAGTGACTATAGGAAGCTCACACAATGTCATGGAGCTTGTAGAATCGAAATTGGATTTTTAAAATAGACCCGGCGCGTGGACCGGGCTCGTGCGCCCCGTGGACCACGTGGGACACGTGTCGGCAGTCGGTTGGCGGGCGCCGCCCGCGTGGCGGGCGAGGCGCCGCCCACGTGCGCCACGTGGCGCCCAGCCATTGGCGGGCGCCGCTGGTGCGGTGTTCGAGCGGGAACACGCGACGGCGCCCGACTCGCGGGCACCGCTGTTCGCTGTTCGGGGGTGACGTGGCGCGCCTGGGTGATTCCGGGCGCTAGTCGCGGGCCGGGCTGCGGCCCATTCGGGCGCCCGAATGTTTGGTGGGCTATAAATAGCCCTCCACCCCTCTTTTCTTCCGCCTTTCCCGAGTTTTAGAGAGAGAATCTGAGGGTGCGGCCTTAAGAAGACTTCTTCCTCTCTCTGTCCTCCATCTCTCTAGGAAGTTTTGGAATTTTTGGAGTTGCCGACAGCGAGTCATCTGCGACGCGGCGCGCTTCGACGTTTCCTCTTTTTCAGTCCATTTCCGTCGCAGTTCAGTCAGGATTTTCCTGTGCGCAAACCAAGAGGAATTTTTGGACGATTTCTTCGACAGCATGTTCCTGTGAGGTAAGGCTTCGATTTCCGTGTTGATCATTTCACTTTATTTTGGGTTTTTGGCACGGTTCCCGAGGCATCTTTTGACCCCATTTTCTGTGATGGATTTCCTGGACAGCATGGCCTTGTTGATTTTATATCTTGGCATAGGAACATCGGATCGAGGCGTTTAAATAGTCGATTTTGATCTACTCGTCGCAAGGAACGTTCCCGTATTTTTCTTGGATTTTTCTGAATTTCCCAAAAGTGAGAAAGCACTGTTTCTCCAGAGTTAAGTGCTATAGTTTTTTTTTGGGGGATTCTTTAGGGAAGGTTACCTTGTCGAATTTATATCTTGACCTGCAGAACTCGGATTTGGACGTGCAGGTACTCGTTTCGAAGGTATCGATGCGAGGATCGCTGTGATATTTTTATTGGAATTTTTTGGGCATTTTTAGCAGGTGAAATAAGGGCATATTTGGGGCTGATTTCTGTTTATGTTTGCGGGGGTAGTTTTTGAGATTTATGGACTTTATGTTGTACCCAGGAGAGTTGCGGGTATTACTGGACCCCTTGGAGTAGGAGATTTGGATTTCCTGGTATTTTTAGCTGTGGGATTTGGACAGTCAGCTTTTCAGGTGGGTAGTTGTTGCTTACCTCTTACTGTGATTTACTCACTAAGTTTATTTAGAGGATTCCCCGTTTGGACTTATTGATTGATTACCATGCATGATTGAATGATATAAATGCGAGCCTATCATTTGAGATTAATTATGTGGATAAAGCATGTTGGAAATATTACTGGGATAATATTGTTGTTGGAACATGATCTTTGAGATATTCTAATAGTGATAATTAACATGCCGTGTAGCACATAGATTTTATAAAAATTGGTTAAATGGATTAAGTATTGGGACATGATGACATATCTATGTGCGGGTACCACTTTGAGATTTATTATGGACCAGGGATTATATACATGTGTAGTTGACTGATGATTTTAGCATGATGGTTATATTTATGCGGAGCTATTACTTAATACACATGTGGAGTTACTGTTTGATACACTTTCTTTTATCTTTCTTGAGGACTGTTGCATGCTTGTTTGGACATCTAGATAGGCCACTATTTATTGCTACACTATCATATTGGGATTTGACTTAAGAGAAACCATGATTGTTTTCTTTCTCCTTCTCATTTTGACTTTTGATTCATATTGCTCGGGTTCGAGCAGGGGTTTGGGATAGTGTAGTCGGGACTTTGGAGTCTGGGACAGGTCGTATTTGATTGTGGACTTGTGGGGTATTGCGGTAACCGCGGACATTAGGCGGTTGACCGGATGTTTACCTTTGCATCAGATTGGGGTTTTCTTTAGTGGAGGGGTTTTCCACTTTGATCATAGTCATGATCCAGTCCTGCTTTTATGATACTTATGACATGGTTACTTTCCTCGTGTGGGTAGCTCCCCTCGAGTGCCACTTCGAAGCGTGCGGGGTACTAAGTGGGTACCGGACGGCATTGACTCATTGCTATCACTTTGGTGCGGATCAGGTTGCACGATGATGATAGCGGCAGCAGGCGGTACCAGTTTTTACTGGTGGCTAGATTGGGTTTATTTGGACAGATGCGGTTACTGATGCATACTTACAGTCATTCATTTTGGCACTGCATTTAGAGGCATACTAGTGGTAGTTCCTTTCTATTTGTAGTCTTATAGCTTACCACTTTCTTCATTCTTTGCCTCTGGTAGACTTAGTGGGTACGTCGGAGTTTGAGGCTTTACCCACAGGGGGAGGCTACTGGTTTACTAGTGGTTCTCACCCCCACTGTTGTTTTTCTCTCTTTCTTTTCCTTGTTTTGCAGAGTCTTCTGCGGGAGCTGCTGGGCCATCGGCAGCTGATCGAGGTGAGGGGATCGCTGAGTAGATAGATCTCCTGTGAGGCTGTGAGTTGCTGTTAGACAGATATTGTACCCCTTTTACTCAGACTGTAGTAGTTCACTTTTATTTTGTGGTCTGGCTTTGACCAGCTGGGTGTATTATTTTGGTGAGCTGGGAGTTTATTGTATTTTTACAGCTTATTTCTTTTCCAGTCTGAGATATTATGTAGTTCTTTTAGTTCAGCCCTGTATTATGCTCTTTTATTGTGCATTTATATCTGAGCAGGTTACCGACGCTTCGTGTACATGGAAAATTCCGTGTGCATGGCGGATCTGTGGCGAGCCCGGGTTCTGGTTTCCACCCGGGGCGTGACAGATTAAGTTGGTATCAGAGCTTTGGGATAGGTCAGTTGGGACTTAGAAAACCCTAGGCTTATGTTGGACCCTAGGATGATAGGGTGTGAGAGACGTGATGTTTTTGGCGAAAGTCGGTGATTGGGTTATTTGACTCTTCCGATGAGGGAAGAGGGATCGACATATCTTGTTTCTGTGAACGGTTATGTTGGCTGCAGACAACATAAAGCTACAGAAATAGGGGGATGTCTTTGACTTTCGCTAGATTGGGTCGTGCGTGGTTGCGTCCTGACTTGTGTTTTCTGTTGGCAGGATGCCCCTCCCCGACGTCGGATTACTACTCGGGGTACCCTTACACCCCCTGAGGAGCCGGAGCAGACCGGATATTCGGAGTTGAGTGAGCTGAGGGCCATGGTGGCCCAATTGGCGGAGCATACCCGTCGGCAGGAGCAGAGGATTGACCAGCTTGTAGCCCTGAGAGAGGCGGCGCAGTCCCCGACTGTTTTGGAGGCCCCTGTACCACCTGTACCACTTCGTGTGCCGACGGCGCCATCATCGAGTAGTGGGGCTCGAGGAGCGGCCCAGCCTTTGACCCCTTCTCAGGAGGAGTATATCGCGGAGAAGCTCACCAAGTTCTGCCAGTATGGACCGCCTAGATTCTCGGGGCAGAACGCGCGACCGTGGGATACGGAGGTTTGGTTATCTTCGATGGAGAAACTGTTTAGGGATTTCTTCATCGAACCGAAGTACAGAGTGCACATGGCAGTGCATTGTCTCGAGGGGGATGCTGACGCATGGTGGCGTCGGGTGGAGCCAGCAGAGTTCCAGACCACACGACAGCTGCCCTGGTCCGAGTTCCGGCGTATGCTACTTGGAACGTACTTTTCTGGGAGCGTGAAACGGAAGCTGGAGGACGACTTGAAGAATATCCAGCAGGGAGACAAATCGGTGCAGGAGTACTACCAGGAGTTTATGCAGTTGCTTAACTGCGTGCCTTTCGTTGCCCGTGATGGACCGCATGAGGTCGAGTTGTTCGAGTCTGGTCTTCGACCTAAGATCTATACCCTGGTGCACGCTCGGAGGCTACAGACCCTTGGTGAAGCCGTTGAGCAGGCACTGTGGGTAGAGCAGGGCAACACGAAGATTGCCAGGAGGAGCGGGTCGGTCGCACAGAGTTCTGAGAGGAAGCAACCAACACCTGATGATGGAGGACAGGCTAGTTCTTGGAGACCGCCACGACCGTCGCGGCCTCAGTCTCATGGCCAGGGGCATTCTGAGCAACGAGAGTCTGGTGGACCCCAGAGGCAGCAACAGCAGCAGCCGCTGCAGCAGCCACGACGTCGTGACAGATGTATTTTCTGTGGAGAACCTCATCTGTCTCACACCTGTGATCTGAGGTGGGGTCGTTGTTATAAGTGTGGACAGTCAGGCCACGTTCGAGCTTCATGCCCCCTATCGACTTCCACGGCACCATCTTCAGCCTCGGCTCCTAGTGCATTTCGACAGAGGACGTCAGCTCAGCAGTCTTTTGCTCCAGTGAGCAGGTCACCTCCCTTCCACTCTTCTGATCACTGGCCACCGGCTCAGAGCAGTCGGGTATATGCCGCTCAGGTGGAGGACTTTACAGCAGCCGATTATGTGGTGACAGGTATTATTTTACCTTCTGGCATTAGATTTTGCATTGTATTGCATTTGAGCATCCTAGTCATTTGTTAGGAGTATATTTGCATCATTGCCTGGGTTAGGGGTAGGATGGTTACCACGTGCACGGGAGGGTTAGATTCCCGATCATATTTTGCACATGGAGGAGTGTCATTGGTCCTACCCGGTGTAGATTGAGTCCTAGATTTTACCAGCAGACCAGATGGCTGCGGGACATGAATAGGATGCTCGGGATGGATGGGCAGGCTCGGAACTTCACGACGATCAACTGTGCCGCGAGGATAGTGACCAGGAGGTGTTCGTGTACCAGGGATGCTAGAAGAGATATGGCGGCTCGAGCTAGAGGTTTGCTTCACATTTTGAAGGAGCTTGCAGACAACTTTGGGGGCTGGAGTCGGAGATGACGGATACCTACCCCTACTTATGTGAGGCATCGGACTATGGGATGCTGTTTAGTTCTGTTTCGAGGACGAAACTCTTTTTAGTGGGGGAGGATGTGGTGACCCGGACTTTTGTAGAAGCTTTTGCGGCTTTATCAGTGACTATAGGAAGCTCACACAGTGTCATGGAGCTTGTAGAATCGAAATTGGATTTTTCTGAATTTCCCAAAAGTGAGAAAGCACTGTTTCTCCAGAGTTAAGTGCTACAGTTTTTTTTTAGGGGATTCTTTAGGGAAGGTTACCTTGTCGAATTTATATCTTGACCTGCAGAACTCGGATTTGGACGTGCAGGTACTCGTTTCGAAGGTATCGATGCGAGGATCGCTGTGATATTTTTATTGGAATTTTCTGGGCATTTTCAGCAGGTGAAATAAGGGCATCTTTGGGGCTGATTTCTGTTTGCGTTTGCGGGGGTAGTTTTTGAGATTTATGGACTTTATGTTGTACCCAGGAGAGTTGCGGGTATTACTGGACCCCTTGGAGTAGGAGATTTGGATTTCCTGGTATTTTCAGCTGTGGGATTTGGACAGTCAGCTTTTCAGGTGGGTAGTTGTTGCTTACCTCTTACTGTGATTTACTCACTAAGTTTATTTAGAGGATTCCCCGTTTGGACTTATTGATTGATTACCATGCATGATTGAATGATATAAATGCGAGCCTATCATTTGAGATTAATTATGTGGATAAAGCATGTTGGAAATATTACTGGGATAATATTGTTGTTGGAACATGATCTTTGAGATATTCTAATAGTGATAATTAACATGCCGTGTAGCACATAGATTTTATAAAAGTTGGTTAAATGGATTAAGTATTGGGACATGATGACATATCTATGTGCGGGTACCACTTTGAGATTTATTATGGACCAGGGATTATATACATGTGTAGTTGACTGATGATTTTAGCATGATGGTTATATTTATGCGAAGCTATTACTTAATACACATGTGGAGTTACTGTTTGATACACTTTCTTTTATCTTTCTTGAGGACTGTTGCATGCTTGTTTGGACATCTAGATAGGCCACTATTTATTGCTACACTATCATATTGGGATTTGACTTAAGAGAAACCATGATTGTTTTCTTTCTCCTTCTCATTTTGACTTTTGATTCATATTGCTCGGGTTCGAGCAGGGGTTTGGGATAGTGTAGTCGGGACTTTGGAGTCTGGGACAGGTCGTATTTGATTGTGGACTTGTGGGGTATTGCGGTAACCGCGGACATTAGGCGGTTGACCGGATGTTTACCTTTGCATCAGATTGGGGTTTTCTTTAGTGGAGGGGTTTTCCACTTTGATCATAGTCATGATCCAGTCCTGCTTTTATGATACTTATGACATGGTTACTTTCCTCGTGTGGGTAGCTCCCCTCGAGTGCCACTTCGAAGCGTGCGGGGTACTAAGTGGGTACCGGACGGCATTGACTCATTGCTATCACTTTGGTGCGGATCAGGTTGCACGATGATGATAGCGGCAGCAGGCGGTACCAGTTTTTACTGGTGGCTAGATTGGGTTTATTTGGACAGATGCGGTTACTGATGCATACTTACAATCATTCATTTTGGCACTGCATTTAGAGGCATACTAGTGGTAGTTCCTTTCTATTTGTAGTCTTATAGCTTACCACTTTCTTCATTCTTTGCCTCTGGTAGACTTAGTGGGTACGTCGGAGTTTGAGGCTTTACCCACAGGGGGAGGCTACTGGTTTACTAGTGGTTCTCACCCCCACTGTTGTTTTTCTCTCTTTCTTTTCCTTGTTTTGCAGAGTCTTCTGCGGGAGCTGCTGGGCCATCGGCAGCTGATCGAGGTGAGGGGATCGCTGAGTAGATAGATCTCCTGTGAGGCTGTGAGTTGCTGTTAGACAGATATTGTACCCCTTTTACTCAGACTGTAGTAGTTCACTTTTATTTTGTGGTCTGGCTTTGACCAGCTGGGTGTATTATTTTGGTGAGCTGGGAGTTTATTGTATTTTTACAGCTTATTTCTTTTCCAGTCTGAGATATTATGTAGTTCTTTTAGTTCAGCTCTGTATTATGCTCTTTTATTGTGCATTTATATCTGAGCAGGTTACCGACGCTTCGTGTACATGGAAAATTCCGTGTGCATGGCGGATCTGTGGCGAGCCCGGGTTCTGGTTTCCACCCGGGGCGTGACACGATCTGCCAGAACCCCCAAAACTCTCAAAGCTAAGTGGGAGAACCACCTCCACCACTAAATCAGAAACACGACCCATGATCTAGAATAAACCCATCAATCCCAACAAGGAAATGCAAACCTCATGACACTAGAAACTCAACACATAATGCACTAAAAATCCGCTCGGCCCTCTGGCACGAGCATACAAGCAATCTGAACCAACTCAACCCCTCTGGGTGATCTCACAGTTTTAGAAACATTTTTCAAAGTCCGGTTTTCATTAAACATGTCCGACAATTTTTAAAACGGTTCAGATGCCAAACCAATGCAAAATAATCATGCAGTCTAGTGTCAGGACACCTCTAGATCATGCTAAAAATATCAGGGGCTCAGGAAAGTATTTCTACAATTTTCTAGGCAACTATCAGATTTATAAAACATAAAACAGATAAACTAACATGATCAACATGCTTACAGAAGCTTTAGAGGGCATTCCATACATTTCGGAGAAATTTCAACCCACCTCAAAAGCATTCCGCAGGCAAACGCTGAAGTCGGTGAAGTGTCGCGCCGCTCACTGTCAGAATCTGCTGGAAAACACCCAAAACTGCGCCGCGCGCGCGCGCGCACCTGATACTCGGAAAAATCCCCGGAAGCTCGAACGGATCCCACGTGTCCTCTAATAAAAATCTGGCGCGCTCCGGCTCCCTTGCTGTCCACACGCAGCAAGCGCGCGTGCCCTCGGCTCCGCGCAGTGCAAAAACCAAGCTCACAGCCACACCCTCAAGTTGCTCCTCAAAGTGCAAGATGGAAAAGATAAGGAAAAAAATAAATCCATTTCCAACACAAAACTCACTCTAAATCCATCTAAGAAAAATCCAAAAACAAAACCAACAAAATCTGCCAACCTACCTCATGTGTGGCTCGACGCGCGCGCGACTCCGCTCAAGACCAAGCAGCAGAAAAACCACTAAGCATCACCCACTCTTTTCTTCCTTTTCCATGCATTCTCTCTTTTTCCTTCACTTTCTTTCTCTCATTTCTTTCTTTCTTTTCCTTTCTCTATAACCAGGGGAGAAGAGAGGAGTCCAAATATATAGAGAGGAGAGGGGTCAATCCGGTCAACAAGTGGTGGGAAGCAAATTACCAAAGTGCCCGTGCTTAAAACCCACAAAAAAAAATATTCTGCACTACGAGGTACCGGTACACTCCATGTGGTACCGGTACCCAAAGGCCCATTCCGGAATCCCTTCGTTGGTTCCGGAACGCCAAGCCAAAAACCGCAAGCAAAAAGGTGTCCTGCCGCAGCATGCGCGGCGCATGGGCCCGCCGCGCGGCGGCCCAGCCCGCTACGCGCAACCCCGAAGCGTGCGCCCCGCCATTGCTGCGTGCCCTCGCGGCGCGCTTGCGTGCCCGCACGGCGCGCTTGCGCGCCCGCGCGCACCTGCGCAGCGCCCATGCTGCGCCCGCGCGGCGCCCTCAGCCGGTCCACCTCCACTCAAGGACCACAACCAACCCCCACACACACACACAAACCTAAAACACCAACACCAAGCTCAATTCAAGCTTTCTCTCTCTCTCTCTAGAAAACTGCAATGCACCTTCCATGTAATGACACGACTTTTTAGTAATATTTTACCCTCCTTCTAATAAAGTACTCCTTTTTGTGGATCGAAATTATCGAGTTTCTGTAAGTCGGTCGGTGTGTTGTATGAGTATTTTTCTGTGAAAGAGCACGAAAAATGATGACCGACGGTGCAGTCGGATCCGAAATCCGACTTAGGGATCTCCCGGAACAGAGTTTTTAGTGTTGCGGTGACTTAACGTGCATCGAAACCCGTACAAAATATCCTACACGATTTTCGAGGAAAAGGTGGGTTATCCCGTAGGATTAGTTAATTAAAGAATTAGTTATTCGGTTTCAGATATTGAAAGGTGGGTTATCCCGTAGGATTAATTAATTAAAGAATTAATTAATTGGTGACGGAAATTAAAAGGGTGGGAATTAATTGTACGTACCAAAAGGAAAAATCCCACTTTTTGCAAAAGGAGAAACCCTAGCCAGAGAGAACGAGGGAGAAAAAGAGAAGGAAAAGACGGAACCCTAACCGGAGGAGGAGAAAGAAGGAAAGAGGAAGGAGACGGAGGAATCTGATCACCCCGAACAACGTACCGGAATTTGAAGAGCGATCGGTCGGCTTCCCCATCGGAATTTTCGGTGAGTAGATTCCATTTTTTTGCGTTATTGGGGTTTTTTGGTGTCTTCTTCGTTGTCTTCATCGCCGTCGCCGTCCCCGACGTCATCGCCGACCCCGCCGCCGCCACCACCGGGCGACCAAGGGTGCGTAGTGGGCGGGCGGACGACGCGCGGTGCCGCTAGGGCACCGCGCGGATGCGCGGACGTGCGGACGACCCACGGTGCCGCTAGGGCACCGCGCGGACGGGCGGACTACGCCGGAGCCGCTAGGGCGCCGCCCCCGGGCGCGCAACCGCGCGGCCTTGCGCCTCACGGGGTACCCGCGGGCGGGCTGCGCCGCGCGAGTGCCGCGCGGGCGCCGCCCCGGGGGTGCAACCGTGCGGCATTGCACCGCGCGGGGCGCCCGCGGGCGGGCTGCGCCGCACGGGTGCCGCGCGGGCGCCGCCCAGGGCGCGCAACCGCGAGGCCTTGCGCCGCGCGGGGCGCCCGCGGGCCGGCGCATACCGCGCGGGCGCCATGCGGGCACCGCCCCGGGCGAACGCCGCGCGGCCTTGCGCCGCGCGGGGCACCCGTGGGGCAGGCGGGCGCCGCGCGGGCGCCACCCGCTGATGCGCACCGCGTGTTTTCGGGCCGCGCGGGGCATCCGCGGGCGGCGGCATCCGCGCGGGGACCCGTCAGGTGTCGTAATTGTGCCGTTTTGGGTTTTTCTTCTCGGGGCTAGTTTCGGACTTCCGTTTCGTGATGTTAGTGCGTTATATTGATAATAGTTTTCTTTGGGGACTCCTTTAGGTCCAGGTGCGCAGCGGAAGTGTGCGAAAGATCCAAGTGCTCCGATCTTCCCGCAACCAGGTGGGTACCCTTGCAATAAGTGCATTAAGTGCACCATATCATTGTAAAAGATTCAATAACCTGTATAATAAAGTAGATGAACTGTTAAACCTTTCGCATGAATGTGTATTGTTCTTTCATTATTAAATTGTGGCGACTGAGGGTCGCGGTGCTTGATACACGCCGACTTCGGCAAACCTTGTTGTTGGATGCTGCACGTACACAGGCGGATTGGCCTCCGCATGGGTGTACTTTTCCGGAGAGGTGGTCTGAATGACCCATGTGTCCCACGATTTGTGTAGGTGCCAGTGGGGACCCCTTCACGCCAGCTACAAGTGCCGCACTAGTACCGTGAAAGGGGTTAAAAGCATCATGTAAGTAAAGAGATTGTGCACGAGGGGAGATCGTCGACTCCCCGACAGGTACCAGTTGTAATTAAATCAAATGAGGTGGAAAAGCGAAAGGTTCCGGTGTACTTGTTTTATTTTTAAAGCTATTATAAATTGTTGAAACATCTACTTTATTTGTCACTGACTTCCCACACTGTGACAGGTCCGACTAGGTATAATAACTGGGACGGTGGTGAGATTGCGTCGAGAGGACCTTAGCCGTATGAGGCTTTATTGCGCTATTTCTGTTTTGGTTTATCTCATTTCTCCTTTCAGTCTAACTGTTAGTTAATTTGCTTGAATGTGGATCATGTGGGTTGTTGGATAGTCAATTAGTTAGCACTGTGGATTTGATATACTTTTATGGACCTTTATGCGGCATAGTTTATAACTAACAAAATGGTTCCGAAAATGCTTTTCAAACTAAGTGCCATGTGGGCACAATCTTGGCAAACCCCTGGATTTATCCTTTCAAAAAGGTATGGCCACTTTTGTGTGAATGTGTAAATGTTTTCAAAAACTGGGTGTCGTGTGGACACCGTTTGCAAAACCCGTAGTTAAACTCCTGATGTGATTGAATGAAATTACCTTCCCTTCTTTGTTCATTGTGACTGTGTGGTTAAAGAATGTTGTTGTTATTGCTGTTGTAAATGTGACGCCGTTCATATACAAAGGAGACTCTGCCCGATTGAAGAGTGAATTTGTATATGTGGCGGGTCTGACACGCACTGGGGGAAGGTCGATACTTATTCATAAAGAAAAAATATATATACGCTTTTTCCGCTTATCTTTACCTAAAAACCCTCGGGGCGTGACAGATTAAATGGTATCAAAGAAAACAACTTTAACCACAGTAGTCGGTGACCAACATCCACAGTGCATGATGCCACAAGCAAATTGAACATGAGATTACCAAGATGTAGGTGCTGTAGTTCGTGAGTGTACCGGGGAAAAAGGGACTTAATTTAGGTACGTCCGTAGGTCTTGGTGCTAGACCAGTTAAGTCTAGGATTGACTTGTTTTCTTTGTGTACACGGATGACGGCCCGGACTTGGTCTTCAATCAAGGGCGCGGGAATGGAAGTGACGGTTTTGACAGCTACAGAGGATCGGCTACACTGACAACAGTCGCACGACGTGGCCGTGCAACTGCCAACGCTCACAGAAGACATGGAATACCAACGACACGGGTTACCCGCTTCCCGAGAAGCAGTCGACCGGGCCACTTCGTTAGAGCGGGAGTTGACCAATGCGCCCGACCAGTAGGAGACCGGGAGCCGACCACCCAAGTATCCGAAGGCACAGTAAGGAACCAGAAGCACGCCGACGAAGGGACCGAAACCGGGGGAGACCGACCAGGCAATGTCTGCGGCGGAGCACGCCGAGTAACCGACTATTCCTGGAAGCACCATCATTGCTTCGATGTGGCAAACTGGGGCATCTTCGCTCTTACTGCCCCTGAACCTAGGGATAGCCCCTTCAGTGGTGCGACGCGGGTAAAAGGTCCCACGCAACGGCTTGACGTAGGACGCACTGCCCCGGATGAAGTAGTAGCAGAGACACTCTACCCTTAGCTTTCCCTTTTCGAATATGACCTTTTTCGACATCTGGAGTACCCCACCTTTTCACCTCTTGCGTTACCACTTCTGCCCATAGTTAGTTGGGTTAGACCCCTTCGTAGTATGATGTCGGCCCAGACCCTTGGACGGACTCCACGAGCTACCACGGTGGAAGACGCGATGTCTCAGAACAAGTGACAGCAGGTAACTTCTATTTCCTCTCTGTTTAGGAGCACCAGTTACACCCAAGCCTTCCACCCTCGTCCAACTCTCTCTCTTTCTCTCTCTCTCTTGTCTCCTCCCTTCCCTACTCCCTAACGTGCCCAGTGCGGAATGGGAGGAGAAATCCTTAGGTATTAGTCGTACCCTCCCCGGCCTATGTGCGCGGGTGGGTTTCAGGGCATAAGAGACCCCTATCGTCTTAGTGAGAGTTAAGGGTTAAATGGGCCCCACCCCTCACCTTACGAATAGCGGCCCGGGTGACCGATAGGTCGCGTGGGGCCGCAGTATAAGCTAGGTCCGACATCCCAGTCGTAAGGGAATTTCCGGATGAATTTCCGGCGGGACTCCCCGGGATGTCACCGGAACGAGGGGTCGATCTGCAGTCCGGTTATCATCAGCTGAGTTAGGGGCGAGGACGTCCCCAAAACAGCTTTCCGGACACGCTACGGCCACTACGAATTCACGGTAATGCCGTTCGGGCTCACCAATGCCCCAGCGGTATTTATGGACATGATGAACAGGGTGTTCAAACCCTTCTTAGATTTATTCGTAGTGGTTTTCATTGATGATATCCTCATCTACTCCCGTACGGATGAGGAACGTGAGGAGCACCTACGTATAGTCCTTCAGACCCTCCGGGATCAAAAACTCTATGCCAACCTCAAAAAGTGTGAGTTTTGGCTCCGCGAGGTGGACTTTTTGGGGCATGTTGTTTCGGCGTCTGGAATTGCGGTAGACCCGAGGAAGATAGACTCGGTGACAGACTGGCCCCGACCGACAACAGTAACCGAGATCTGAAGCTTCCTGGGTCTGGCAGGGTATTACAGGCGTTTTGTGGAAGGCTTCTCCAAGATAGCCACTCCCTTGACTCGCCTGACCCGGAAAGGGGAGAAGTTTATCTGGACGGACCAATGCCAGAAGAGTTTTGAAGAACTCAAGGACAGATTGACGCGGGCCCCGGTTCTCGCCTTACCGGAACCTGGGGAAGACTATGAGGTTTATTGCGATGCGTCGCGAAGCGGCCTCAGAGGTGTGCTTATGCAACGGGGTAAGGTCATAGCCTATGCGTCAAGACAATTAAAGGAGTACGAGAGAAACTATCCCGTGCACGACTTGGAGCTGGCGGCAGTCGTGTTTGTCCTCAAGTTGTGGAGACATTATTTGTACGGGACACACTGCGATGTGTATTCCGATCATCAGAGCCTCAAGTACCTCTTCACCCAGAAGGAGCTAAACTTGCGGCAAAGGCGGTGGCTCGAGCTACTGAAAGACTATGACTTGTCGATCCACTACCACCCGGGGAAGGCAAATGTGGTGGCCGACGCCTTGAGCCGCAAGGGGCAGACAGAAGGAGCAGGGGTAAATGCTATTACCCAGCAGGACCGCCTAATTGCAGAGTTTTCGCAATTGAGGCTAGAGGTGGTGCCAGCGGGTACGGTCGCACGACTCACGACCCTGGTGGTCAGACCCACCCTGCTAGACAGGATCTTGGAAGGACAATCGAAAGATACCCAGTTACAACTTGTGCGAGACAGAGTACCCTCAGACCAAGGGGGCGATTTCGCAATGGGCTCTGATGGCACAATACGATTCCGAGGACGAATCTGCGTGCCGGACCTACCGGAACTCAAAGAGGAGATTCTGAAGGAAGCGCATACTGCTCCCTACGAAGTGCACCCTGGGGGAACGAAGATGTACAAAGATATAAAGCAAACCTTCTGGTGGCCTAAATTGAAGGGAGACGTGACCCGATTCGTGACACATTGCATGGTGTGCCAACGAGTAAAGGCCGAGCATCAACGCCCAGCAGGGAAGTTACAACCGCTGCCGGTGCCGGAATGGAAGTGGGAGATGATTACGATGGATTTTGTGACCGGATTCCCGAGATCGTCACAGGGACATGATGCGATATGGGTCATAGTGGATCGTTTGACGAAATCGGCCCACTTCCTGCCCATACATACGACGTGGACTCGGGAACGACTGGCGCAAACCTACATTAATGAGATAGTGAGGTTGCATGGTATACCGGCATCCATTACGTCGGACAGAGACACGCGATTTGTGTCGAACTTTTGGCAAAGCCTGCAATGAGCAATGGGAACCAAACTGCATTTCAGCACGGCTTTTCACCCGCAAACTGACGGACAATCGGAGCGGGTGATCCAAATCCTCGAAGACATGCTCCGGGCGTGCGTACTTGACTTGGGCGAAGGGTGGTCTCGATACCTACCCCTGGTGGAATTCGCCTCAACAACAGTTACCAAGCTAGCATTCAAATGGCGCCATACGAGGCTCTGTATGGGCGCCGCTGTCGGTCTCCAATATGCTGGGATGACTTGGGAGAGCGCAAGTTTTTGGGCCCAGATTTAGTGGAGGAGACCGAGACAAAGGTGCGTCTGATCAAACAACGGCTGCTGACCGCCCAGAGCAGACAGAAAAGTTACACAGACCATAGACGACGGGATTTGGAATTCATGGTGGGTGAGCACGCGTTGCTCCGAGTTTCGCCTTCAAAGGGGACCCGACGTTTTGGACTGAAGGGAAAGTTAAGTCCGAGGTACGTGGGACCGTTTGAGATCCTAGAACGCGTGGGCCCGGTGGCGTACCGGTTGGCCCTGCCGCCGAACCTCGATCGAGTCCACAACGTGTTCCACGTTTCAATGCTCTGGAAGTACCTCCCCGACCCCTCCCACGCCCTAGATGTATCCACGATCGAGTTACGAGAGGACTTAAGCGTAGAGGAGACGCCGGTGCGGATCTTGGCACGAGAAGATAAGAAATTGCGCAATCGGACCATCCCCTATGTAAAGGTCCAGTGGAGCAACCACGAGGAACGCGAAGCGACGTGGGAACTGGAATCGAAGATGAAGGAATGTTTTCCCGAGTGGTTTAGCGAGAGTTGTAATTAAGTTTTGAAGATGAAACTTCTTATAAAGTGTGAGTGGTGTAATGACATGACTTTTTAGTAATATTTTACCCTCCTTCTAATAAAGTACCCCTTTTTATGGATCGAAATTATCGAGTTTCTGTAAGTCGGTCGGTGTGTTGCATGAGAATTTTTCTGTGAAAGAGCACGAAAAATGATGACCGACGGTGCAGTCGGATTCGAAAATCCGACTTAGGGATCTCCCGGAATAGAGTTTTTAGTGTCGCGGTGACTTAACGTGCATCGAAACCCGTGCAAAATATCCTGCACGCTTTTTGAGGAAAAGGTGGGTTATCCCATAGGATTAGTTAATTAAAGAATTAGTTATTCGGTTTCAGATATTGAAAGGTGGGTTATCCCGTAGGATTAATTAATTAAAGAATTAATTAATTGGTGACGGAAATTAAAAGGGTGGGAATTAATTGTACGTACCAAAAGGAAAAATCCCACTTTTTGCAAAAGGAGAAACCCTAGCCGGAGAGAACGAGGGAGAAAAAGAGAAGGAAAAGATGGAACCCTAACCGGAGGAGGAGAAAGAAGGAAAGAGGAAGGAGACGGAGGAATCCGATCACCCCGAACAACGTACCGGAATTAGAAGAGCGATCGGTCGGCTTCCCCGTCGGAATTTTCGGTAAGTAGATTTCGTTTTGTTGCGTTATTGGGGTTTTTCGGTGTCTTCTTCGTTGTCTTCATCGCCGTCGCCATCCCCGACGTCATCGCCGACCCCGCCGCCGCCACCACCGCGTGACCTAGGGCGCGGAGTGGGCGGGCGGACGACGCGCGGTGCCGCTAGGGCACCGCGCGGACGCGCGGACGTGCGGACGTGCGGACGACGCGCGGTGCCGCTAGGGCGCCGCGCGGGCGCCGCCCCCGGGCGCGCAACCGCGCGGCCTTGCGGCGCGCGGGGCGCCCTCGTGCGGGCGGCGCTGCGCTGCCTTGCGCCGCGCGGGGCCTCCGCGGGCGGGCTGCGCCGCGCGGGTGCCGCGCGGGCGCCGCCCCGGGCGCGCACCCGCGCGGCTTTGCGCCGCGCGGGGCGCCCGTGGGCGGGCGCATACCGCGCGGGCGCCGTGCGGGCACCGCCCCGGGCGCACGCCACGCGGCCGTGCGCCGGGCGGGGCACCCGCGGGGCAGGCGGGCGCCGCGCGGACGCCACCCGCGGATGCACACCGCGCGGTTTCGGGCCGTGCGGGGCATCCGCGGGCGGCGGCATCCGCGGGCAGCGGCATCCGCGCGGGGGCCTGTCAGGTGTCGTAATTGTGCCGTTTTGGGTTTTTCTTCTCGGGGCTAGCTTCGGACTTCCGTTTCGCGATGTTAGTGCGTTATAATGATAATAGTTTTCTTTGGGGACTCCTTTAGGTCCAGGTGCGCAGCGGGAGTGTGGGAAAGATCCAAGTGCTCCGATCTTCCCGCAACCAGGTGGGTACCCTTGCAATAAGTGCAATAAGTGCAATAAGGGCGCCATATCATTGTAAAAGATTCAATAACCTGTCTAATAAAGTAGATGAACTGTTAAACCTTTCGCATGAATGTGTATTGTTCTTTCATTATTAAATTGTGGCGATTGAGGGTCGCGGTGCTTGATACACGCCGACTTCGGCAAACCTTGTTGTTGGATGCTGCACGTACACAGGCGGATTGGCCACCGCATGGGTGTACTTTTCCGGAGAGGTGGTCTGAATGACCCGTGTGCCCCACGATTTGTGTAGGTGCCAGTGGGGACCCCTTCACGCCAGCTAAAAGTGCCGCACTAGTACCGTGAAAGGGGTTAAAAGCATCATGTAAGTAAAGTAATTGTGCACGAGGGGAGATCGTCGACTCCCCGACAGGTACCAGTTGTAATTAAATCAAATGAGGTGGAAAAGCGAAAGGTTCCGGTGTACTTGTTTTATTTTTAAAGCTATTATAAATTGTTGAAACATCTACTTTATTTGTCACTGACTTCCCACACTGTGACAGGTCCGACTAGGTATAATAACTGGGACGGTGGTGAGACTGCGTCGAGAGGACCTTAGCCGTATGAGGCTTTATTACGCTATTTTCTGTTTCGGTTTATCTCATTTCTCCTTTCAGTCTAACTGTTAGTTAATTTGCTTGAATGTGGATCATGTGGGTTGTTGGCTAGTCAATTAGTTAGCACTGTGGATTTGATATACTTTTATGGACCTTTATGCGGCATAGTTTATAACTAACACAATGGTTTCGAAAATGCTTTCCAAACTAAGTGCCGTGTGAGCACAATCTTGGCAAACCCCTGGATTTATCCTTTCAAAAAGGTATGGCCTCTTTTGTGTGAATGTGTAAATGTTTTCAAAAACTGGGTGTTGTGTGGACACCGTTTGCAAAACCCGTAGTTAAACTCCTGATGTGATTGAATGAAATTAACTTCCCTTCTTTGTTCACTGTGACTGTGTGGTTAAAGAATGTTGTTGTTATTGCTGTTGTAAATGTGACGCCGTGCATATACAAAGGAGACTCTGCCCGATTGAAGAGTGAATTTGTATATGTGGCGGGTCTGACACGCACTGGGGGAAGGTCGATACTTATTCATAAAGAAAAAAAATATATACGCTTTTTCCGCTTATCTTTACCTAAAAACCCCCGGGGCGTGACATTCCAAGAGGTTCGACGCACGCTTGCTCCGCTCGGCACCACGCGGCTACTAGCAATAGATTTGCACCTTCAAGACAATCAAAATCCTCTTTTTCCCCACCTCAATTCTTCTTCTTCTTCTCCTTCTTCCCTTTCTTCTCATTCCTCTGTTTGAGGAAAATTCCTCTATTTTTGATTTGGAGAGGGTGATGACATGGCACCTAATTAATTAGTGGATGGTGCATGGTGCATGGTGTAAAGGACCTCATACCCTTTCCAACACCAACACTAACTTCATTCCATACACCAAAACACACTCTCTTTTAATTCTTTTTCTTTCTTTACTCTTTCTTTCTCTAATTTTCTCCACAGCCAACACTAATAAATTAATTAATCAATTAAATAATCCAATTAAGCCCACTCCAACTCACTTTTCGCCTTCGGGGTCTCCGCACCAGTCCGAAACCTCCCGAACTTCACTGTAAACTGAAAATACACATGTCCAAAGTTTTCCCCACTCAAAAAGCTCAATCGTAGAGTCAAGGTGCTCAATCCAAAAACCGGCTCCCATATCTGCCGACTCCAACTCACTTTTCGCCTTCGGGGTCTCCGCACCAGTCCGAAACCTCCTGAAATTCACTGTAAACTGAAAATACACATGTTCCAAACCTTTCCCAATTTTTCTGCAAACAACAGTGGAGTCGCGGCTCTAACAAACTAGTCCTCTAACGGCGCACAATGCCCGAAAAAACTCCAATTCAAGCTGGGGCTTCCGCGTCGATCCGAATCAACCCGAACTCATCTGTAAACATATATGGAACACGCCCAAGGTGATTTCTCCGCACCACGCCATCTTGCGGGGTCAGTACACTCCACAAAGTCCCGGTACTCTACACTCTCCCCTCCTTAAAAAGGTTTCGTCCTCGAAATCAAAAATAAATCCATAACTCAGGAGGGTGTCTCAATCAGATGGGGATAGGAGATCCCCAACTCATCCTCAGGCTCTCAGGTGGTCATTCTCACTCATCAGGATGGCTCCACTGAATCTTCATCCAGGATATAACCCGATTAAACAAATTCTTTTGCCTCACAAGCAGGAATTGCATCGGCCACTCCAAATGTCTCAAATCCTCGTCCAACTCTAACGGAGTGAAGTCCAAAACATGCCAAGGATCAAACACACATCCTTCAGCCAGATAATTACTCGCGGACCAACTTCCGCGTAAACTCAAATCTATGCAAATCCCCGCGGTTAGTGGCTTCCAAAAATCAGGGTCTCCAATACCAAACTCCCGACCTCTATTTGGCATAACTCCTACGTTGCTCCTTAGCAACCACATGCTCAAAATTCTACAATTACACTCTCACAATCCTCCACAGGGAAAGAAATTCAACATCGGGAACATTTCCCTAAATTTCCAACTCTCAAATTCCAAGGTTGCACTGCTTGCCTAGACAAGGCGTAACTGACCATAAAGACCTCGCCAGGATCAAACTGTGATAACAAACATGCATCATTGAAAACTCTGCCCACCGGCGTTCATCCAATCACTGCTGGTATCGTTCTTAGCTTTAACTTCTCCAAGCTACACTGGCCCACTTACTCCAAAAGCATCGAACCTCCGCCACTATCATAGATCTAGGCCTCACCCAAACGGCATCACTCTTCGTTGGGTCTACAGACACTCTTGCAGCTGAAATCACATGGCCTATCCACAGAACCCTTTGAAGTCAAAAGGCATACTCTCCCATCCTGACATCCAACTTCTTCTCTCTCAGAAGTTGCAGCACTATCCCCAAGTGCTCCTCATGCTTTAAGCCACCTCAGAAATAAATCCACATATCCACGACGGGTTCGGCTGCCAACCCGTCCAACCACCGCTGGAACACTCAATTCCTCAAATCCTAAAGGCGAAAGGGCAATAGTCAATCTACTTGACCGCGCTGTAACTCACCATGCCCCTACCGGATCCTGAACACTATCTGGCACAGCCCTCGGCTATTAGGCTCCATAAAGCTACCACCCTCACAAAGGCATCAGCCGAAAACAATCCCAACCTGTCTGTGCTCAAACCATCATAGAACCCTCACCGTTGTGTACTCACAATGTGGTATCACTGCCGCGTACCAACGGCATGGCATCAACACCGTGAATTAACGGCGTGGCATCCTACTCAAGTATCAATCTCTCAAATCCTCACTGTCGTAATCCCACGACGTGGTACTGGGTCACATAGACCCCTCGATCCCTCAGATCCGCAACTGCGCTATCAGCTCTCTGTCTCACGGGTGATACTCCAAGAGGTGCTATCGAAGTCGGCGCAGTTCCAAAACTATGTCGACCACTGTCTCGATCTCAATCTCACCTAACGGCGGCTTCAATATCAGCTCAGGTAGACTCCAACCTGGGATCACACGGGCGAGAAGGATATCCTTTAGTCCCGGTGCCGCTGCAGGCATCTCCTCTACAATCGCTAGCAAGCGATACAACCACGACTCAACCTCTGTCGTGGTCTAGCCTCCTCTATAAACACACTTCTCTTGACCAGGTCCACGGAGGGTCTTTTTCCTCTCTCGACAATCCATGATAGCATAACGTGGGATATCCAATCCCAATCCAACCTCATATCAATATCTCAGAGCTGATGTAGGACTAAAAACTCAATGGATCAAATCCAATGTCCTAACTGCACTGGGCGGGGTTGGCAACACTCAACCATGTGCTAAACGTGATCTAGGACCTGATCCTCACGTGCACAAGCCAACCATCCTATCTCTGGCCCACGCGAAGCTACCCCTGCTCTACTAAAACACGCGCAAGCGGTGTCGGCATCAAACATGCTCCCACTATGACAACCGTCAGCAGAACCACACCTGGTAAGACGCGATCCACTATCCTGGCGTCCTCAACCGGCTACACAATCTCATCCACTAGATGCTGGTGGCCATCGCTCCATCTGTCTCGGCGTCACGGCTTTATCGGCCTACCGGTAAGTCAGACGAACCTCTATATCCTGAAGGGGTAGAGGGGTGCCGTCGCAAGCGGCAAATCCTCGAGCACCACTCTGGGACACTCTGCCTGAAAAATGTCCTAACTATCCACATGAAAAGCATCGCTCTTTCCTGAAGTCACTCTATGGCGATGAATGCGGCCCACCGCAAAAGACACAATCATACCAATACTGCCGCTGGTGTCTCGACTGTCGAGAACCTCCTGGTATCCGTCTCATCCGAGACTCATGACCCTAAACTGGAATCATGGCAACCTCGATTCACTCGACTATCCCAAAATCCGACGATGCTGGACGTCTCTCACTGAAGCTAGTCCCTCGCTCTCGATCCCTCTCGAACGCGATCACTGAGGCTCGGTCAATCCATCGAGCCACAATCGTGGCATCTAAAGTCGGTGCTCGCCGAAAAAGCACAAGGTGATAGAAAACTCGATGCAGCCCCCTCTCAAACTCGAACAATCTTATGAGCCTCATCCTGGGTATCATGGGGCACACTGCTCATCAATCCTAGAATCTCGCTCCAGGTCATCCACTCCGCTCCCGGTGGTCCAACAGGATGAACTTGACGCCACCAACTCTCGGCGTCCTTATCCAAAAGTGCGCAACCAAGTGCACCTGACGCTTCTCCTGGATGAACAATTCCTCAAACAATTTCTCCATAGAAGCAAACCAGTTCTCGGCCTCCCAAGGCTCCAACTCTTCCCTGAAATCTGCATGGGATGGAACTGGATGAAGTACATAACCGATTGACAATCTCTTGCTGCTCCAGCACTATCCACAGTGCGATCTGGGTCGAAGTCGACGATGTCGCGGCCGGAGGTACTACTGGCGATACCTCAGTCGATGCTCTCTGCTCGAGCATGCGCATCACGCGCTCCATGCTCTCTTCCTGGCGCCGCATCGCCTCAAACAACTGAGCTACTTGGCTCGCAACTCACGAACCTCACTCTGATCTGTCCATTCAGCCTCCCGCTGTTCGAGCTCTTCATCCAAGGTCGAACACGTCTTCACCGTCGCACGGCATCTCGGAGGCATCAAAAACTACTGCAACAGAACAAACATTAGGACGAAAACTCTCTCGACCCAATCAAGCGAAAGTCTAGAACATGTTACCCATACTAAAACATTATGTTGTCTGCAGCCAACATAATCATTTTTAGAGGAATAACATGTAAGATCACTCGCCCCAATCCTCTGGGGAAGGTACAAACTCAATCAGGACTCTCGCTAAAGTCACGTCTCTCACGACAGTCATCCTAATGTCCAACCAGTAGCCTAGGGTCTCTAAGTCCTCAACGACCTATATTCCTAGGCTCTGATTGTCACGCTCCGGGGTCGAAACTACGACCCGGGCTCGCCAACAGATCCGCCACCTATGCCAAACTCCGCATAGGCGAAGCGTCCTATCTGCAAGAAAAGTACTACAGCTAATAGATATCAGAGCTAAAAATAAAATAACTGCTGTAAAAGTAAAATCAACCACTGAACAACAGGAAATAAAGATACAATGTCCATCTCCCAAATACGATCATATACAAAGTCCTCTAATACAAAACTCAGAACTCAACAGGGAGATATCTCCAATAAATACATCAGTGTACAGGCTCTCAATACATAAAATGTCCTCACTACATCAGTCTCTCAAAAGAGAAAAAAAAAACTAATCTACTGAAGCTCTCCTCTGAAGGGGTACCGCTACACTCCAACGACGGGTAGGGAACTAGCTCGCGACTCCCTCGCCTCGGTCAGAAGAATCAGCAACTGGAGCAACAGGAACAGGAGTAGAAGTCCCTGGGGAAAAGACACCACGACGGGTGTGAGAACTACATCCCACAGTAGTTCTCAGTGGGTGCCGCCAACAAGCCCAACGGTCTGCCCACTAAGTTTACTAGAGGCATAAAGTAACAAAGTAACACTGAAAGAAAAGAGCTCGAAGAGAATGACTCTACAGCTACTATGCCTCTATCTAGATGCTCAAAATGTGGAACAGATGGAAACATGATGCATCTACCAACTCTCAAGTATAGTCACCCAATCTACACTGACTGCCTCCTCGGGTCCAGTCAAACCTGCGCCTACCTACTGCCGTTACATCCACGTAGGACCGGACTGACGTAGGGCGTCCGTGACTGCCAAAACTGGCCCAGCCAGAGGGACTGCGTCGATAAGTCGCGATACAAAAGTAACAAATCCACCCCGGGCGTGGCTCTCGAGGGGCGCGACCCCACCGAGGAAAAGGTATCCGCGTACTCTGTCGCTCAGGTGGCACTGCAGGCTATAGTCCAAAATCCACGCTCACGCTCTGAACGGAAAGACTCAGAATCCTCAATCATCTCGCACAACGGTCGGAGCACTCTCGACGACTCAGCTGATCAGCTCTCACGAACACGAGACACTAGCCTCTCCAATAACTCACAGCACAAAACACACTGGCTGGAGATACTCCACAGCCAGGATCAACCCACCACTCAGGGCTAACAAAACTGGTCGGACAACACTCAACGACCCGGGACCACTGTCAACCCCAACGGTTCCCAACAACACCGGCCGGAAGATACTCGACGGTCCGGGACCACCGTCTACACAACGGCTCCCCCCGACAGAACATCAAACTCACAGAAGACACCAACCAGGGCCCGAAAGTTCCGGGAGACCAACACCTACAACCCTATCAACAAGAACAGGTTCCAGGCTCGGCCCCCGTGGCTTTCGTCCCGACAAAGGAACGGCCCCTAGAACCCAGACCACTCGAATCCTTTCGAGTGGGGAGAATTATAGGAAAAAGGTGACATTTGTTACTGAAACCCATTTTCACTCAACCCACGCAGGGCGAGGACTAAAAGTAGTTTCCTTTTTGAAAAACTATCTTGATTTAAGGAGAAACCCATTTTAATGATTTTAGTTCTTTTAGGAAAAACAGTTAGAAAACAAGTATTTTATACCCTAACCTCGAAGGGCTAATGCCTTTGTCCAATCAAACAAGAACAGACTCCAGTGGCCCTTCGATGCTTGGAAGAAAAATATTGGTAGACTAAAATCATGTGTATGTCAAAAAGGTTCTGGGTTCTAGGTCCTGCTAACACTGGTACACAACTGCCACTAACACAGTGGCGACAACACAAACAGGGAAACAAGATATCCCGGGATCACCGTTTACCCAAACGGCTCCCGCCACAGATAACGACCAACAACATCTACCAGACTCTACTCTGCTCCCAAGCACGAGTGTAACATGCATCCCACACTAAAAGGAAGTCCCGACCCCTTGGCCCACTACCCGGGCGAGGATAACACTATGTCCAGGAATGAAATATAAGGTGTGGATGTCTAAACATAAACAACCCTAGCCCAAGTGAGGGTTTTCTACTGGTCTGGTTACACATGCAACATATGACGGGGGTGCTAGGTCAAGTTCCAAGATAACACTAATTTAACAGATGGTAGGAAGCAAAAGATCACAAGATCGACAGATAATTACCAGGAATATCAATTCCTACATTCTAGCATCGTACACAATAAACTCACAAACATGCATGATCCTACATCAATAGAATTACTGTACAGCCCATAGGTATTGAAGACGAGGCCACCCACCTGTAGGTGCTACACTGTCCAAAGTCCAACAGCTGAAAATGCCAGGAGCAACAATCCCCACTAATCTGCAGTCCCTATGGTCCAAAAACACTGAACAACTCCTCCTGGTACAAACATACAGTCCATAGTTACACTTTATTCCAAAAAATATCCAAGTACACGCAATCTGAAAATCAGTCCCGAAGATGTGCAATTTTCACCTGCAGAATGGACTCTGAAAAATATGATAAAAATACCACAGCGATCCTCGCGTCGAGATCTTCGGAACGGGTACCTGCACGTCCAATTCCGAGCCCCGTAGGCCGAGTTACAAATTCCACAGTACAGGTGCGCAAAATCTCACAACCACACAACTGTAAACCAATGCACAGATAAAGGGGAAAAATTATACCTTCGGGCAAGTCTCAGAAAAATCCCCAAAAAATACGACAATAATCCTTGCGATGCTTAGTTGCAAAAAGTGTATAGGCACGTCCCGATCCGATGCCCGAGTGCGGAGATATCGCCGAAGAAGCGAGCCGCTGTCCAAATCTCTACCACAGAAATAGTGTCACAGTAAACTCGGAAAAACACCTTGAAAGGTGCGAAACAAGTGGGAGCTGGAAATACCAAGATTGAAGCTCTGCCTGTCGCGGTTCCAATGGCGCAAGAATCTCCCGAAAAGGTGGTCGGAGTAGGCCAGGAGAGCCCGCACACCGAAACGCGACGAAAGGGAACACCGCCGAAGGAGCGTCGCGACGCGCCGAAGAAAATGGTACCTTGAAAAGCGTGCCACGTAAAATGCCCGAAATCCTCCAGAGGATGCAGAACACGACGGGGAGCACCTTTCCTGAAGACGTCGCGGCGAGAGGAGGCTCGGAAATGGCGGAAAAAGTGGAGAAGAAGCCGCTCGGGTCGCTTAAATAGGCCCAGAAAATAAATGAAGAAATGACGGCTGTGTCCCACGAATCGGGTGCCCGAAATTTTTCGGGCGCCAACAGTGGCGCGGTCTGGTGCCTCGCGGAATGCCCGGATTAATCTGGTTCCGCCACGTCACCGACAAAACAGGCGACAGTAACCTGGACCACTCATCGCTTGACACGTGGCCCATCCCAGAAGGCGACGCGTGGCGCGAAAGCCGGTCAACGCGCGCATGTGCGCGCGCCAGCGCCGCCTGCGTACCCTGCCAGGCACGCGCCCCGAGGCGCCCCGGCCTGCACCGTGGTCCCGGTCCACTGCACCGGCTACCCACAGCCTGCCACGCGTCTACAGGGGACCAATGGGATGATGCCACATGGCAAAGAAATCCTGTGCGCCGCGCGCCTGCCCGAGCACCCGCGCGCCTGCCCGCGCCCGCGCGCCCGCGCCGCCGCGCGCCGCCGTGCTCCGCCGCGCGCCGCCGTGCTCCGCCGCGCTCCGCCGCTGCCCGCTGCCGCCGCCGCCGCCGCTGCCCGCCGGCCGTCGGAACAGTACCACTTGCCTCGAAAAACATGCGCGTCATCCGGGCTCCGAAAAATACAAGTGAATAGTCTATTTTCATCGTTTTCGCGCGTTGAATCCAAATCCGAAGTCCGTTTTGCCAAATTCCAAACCTCAATTTTTCCGAATGCATCCGGAAAGGTGATCTTTTGTCCAAACTTCGCACTAAGTCCAATTTTAATCTCCGTTTCGCGCGAAACCACTTCTAAACGCTCGACGGGTCCTCCAACTACCCCCGTGATCCCTTTTTAAGCCCGAAGTCCACCACTTGTGTCCAATTTGCGCACAAACACCACCAACACACCACGCAGGCCTCCAGAAGCTGTAGATGCAACCGTAATCCATAAGTGGGAATTTCGGGTCCTCACATCCTCCCCCACTAAAAGAAAGTTTCGTCCTCGAAACTGACACAATTCAACCATGAGTCACAAACACCAAGGGTAAGTACTCAACATCACCATCTCCAGCTCCTAAGTCACCACTCACTCCCCGTGATTACTCCACGATAACAACAACAATAACAACCAGTACGGCATAGCCCGATTGCGCAATTCCCTTACCTCACGAGCCAGAATTCGCGACGGGCGTCCCTCGTACTCCAAACACTCACTGATCTCAAATGGAGCGAGTAAATCACGGGCGAGGGATCCAAAAGCACATCACTCCGTGCTGAAACATGTGAAAAACCTCAGGGACTCCATCAAAAAGCTGGGGGGAAAACAAAATAACCACCAGTGCCACACGCACCAAACCACATCCAGTGTCAACTCAACCAAGGCAAACCGAAGCATACCCACACCATTATCCAATAAGGAAAGAAGCCTTCACAAACTAGGGTCCTCACTCGGTCACTCCCGAATCCTGACTATCCGAGTGGACTGCTCAACTACGGTCTACCATAAAAATGGACCCTCAGGGACACAACCACAAGCTCTGATTACCTCAACGGTCCACACAGCTCCAGCTGTGGAGTCATCAAACTCAACCCCAGACAGCTCTCCTGCTCCAGGTATTAGATGCCAACAATAACCCAACGGTAATTCCACAGTCACTATAGGAGGCATCACTAAAACTCGCAGATCTCTCTCCCAACACTGGAAACACTAGCATTGGCGCTGGTATCAGTCTCATCATCCGATTGCCAAGCTCTCCTGGCACTGCCCAGTCTAAGAAGCTCCTCACCTCGACAATAATTGTCGATCTCGGCCAATCTCGAATGGCATCCATTTTTGGTCGGGTTTCTACAGCCGCCCCCAACGGCTACAACAATGTGACCCAAGAAAGTATGCTTCTGAAGCTACAACTTGTATCTCAATCACTTGGCATACCGCTTCATCCACACAGGCAGGTTGCACATCTATAAGTGCTCCACGTACTCCAAGTCGCTCTGGGAGTAAATCATAATATCCTTGGGGAACACCGCTCCCAATCCGTCCAAGTACAACTGGGACACACAATTCCTCAAATCATAAGAGCGGCAGAGCATTAATCAAACCAATTGGCCTCACTGTGATCTCATAATGCCCTACCATGTCCTAAACGCCGTCTAGGCAAAATACTCAGCTGTATGATTCCAATTGGGTATAGGCATCAAAGATGAACAACTGCCGGAGTATGACTCAATCAAAAAGGTCCTAGATACCACCCGGACCTGTCTACACTCGAACCATAAAAAGGACCCTCACAGTCGTGTATCAACGACGTGGCACTAGGTCAAACAGACCCTGTATCCATCAGATCCTGTCACAGCGCCATCAGCTCTCACAGCTCTATAGGCGATATCCAATGAGGTGCTATCGAGGGTGGCGCTGTCACGCCCCGGCGTCGAAACTGCGACCCGGGCTCGCCAACAGACCTGCCGCCCATACGGAAACCCCGTATAGACGAAGCGACTAACCTGCAAAAAGAGCAACTATACTATACAGATATCAGAGCTGAAAGTAAACTGCTGAAAATGAAAATATATACAACTCCAAATCCTCCCCAAAAACATGAGTCTCTCAAACTGTAAAATAAAATGCAACTCTATACCTCACTACAGAGGTCTCTCAACAAGAACTCTCAAAAAGTAAGGGGGTACATCTACTCTCTGGAAGACGACTGGTAGGGATCTATCTCGCGACTCCCTCGTCTCGGTCAGAAGGATCAGCAATTGGAGCAACAGGAACAGGAGTAGAAGTCCCTAGGGAAAAAGACACCACGACGGGTGTGAGAACTACTTCCCACAGTAGTTCTCAGTGGGTGCCGCCAACAAGCGCGACGGTCTGTCCACTAAGTCTACTAGAGGCATAAAGTAACAATAATAATACTGAAATGAAAGGGCTGGAAAAGTAACTCTACAGCTACTATGCCTCTATCTAGATGCTCAAAAAGTGGAACAGATGGAAACATGATGCATCTACAACTCTCAAAGTACAGTCACCCAATCTACACTGACTGCCGCATAGGGTCCAGTCAAACCTGCGCCCACCTACTGCCTCACATCCTCAACAGGACGGGTCTACCGTAGGGTGTCCGTGACTGCCAAAACTGGCCCAGCCAAAGGGACTGCATCGACAAGTCGCGATAGCAAGTAACAGGCCCAACTCCGGAGTGGCACTCGAGGGGCGCGACCCCACCGAGGAAAGTATCCGCGTATCTCTGTCGAGCTCAATATGGCTCATGCAGGCTATAGTCCAAACCACGATCAACAAGATCGACTAACAACACCAACGCTCACTCACAGGCTGGAAAACCATACAGTCGGGGGCCACCGTCCACCAGACGGCTCCCACAACAGAACACTAAACTCACAGGAAAGACCGACACCATAAGGGTTCGGAAACCCGATAGGCCGGTGCTTAGAACCCTATCAAACAAGAACAGACTCTAGGCTCCGCCTATCGAAGTTCCCGACCCCCTTATAGTTCGGGAACACAACAATCTCGGTACTACACGCAGAAGACACCAACAGGGCCCGAAAGTCCCGGGAGACCTACACCTACAACCCTATCAAACAAGAACAGGTTTCAGGCTCGGCCCCCATGGCTTTCGTCCCGACAAAGGAACGGCCCCTAGAACCCAGACCACTCGAAACCTTTCGAGTGGGGAGATTTACAGGAAAAATGTGACATTTGTTATTAAAAACCGTTTCCACTCAACCCACACAGGGTGAGGATTAAAAGTAGTACCCTTTTTGAAAAGCTATCTTGTTTTGAGAAAAAATCCATTTTTAATGATTTTTAGTTCTTTTTAGAAAAACAGTTAGAAAATAAGTGTTTTACCCAAACCCCGAAGGGTTGATGCCTTTGTCCAAATCAAACAAGAACAGACTCCAGCGACCCTTCGATGCTTGGAAGAAAACATTGGTAGACTAAAATCATTTGTATGTCGAAAAGGGTTCTGGGTTCTAGGTCCGGCTAACACTAGTAAACTACTGCCACTAACACAGTGGCGACAACCCAAACAGGAGAAAACAAGACCTCCCGGGACCACCGTTTACTCCAAACGGTTCCCGGTACAGACAAGCAATCCACTACATATACGAGACTCCACTCTGCTCCCAAGCACGAGTGCAAATGCATCCCACACTAAAAAAAGTCCCGACCGCTCGGCCCACTACCCGGGCAAGGATAACACTAAGTCCAGGAATGAAACATAATGTGTGGATTTCTAAACATAAATAACCCTAGCCCAAGTGAGGGTTTTCTACTGGTCTGGTTACACATGCAACATATGACGGGGGCGCTAGGTCAGGTTCCAAGATAACAAATATTTAACAGGTGGTAGGAAGCAGAAGAGATCATACGATCATCAGATAAATACAAAGGATATTAACATTCAAATTTTAGCATGCTACCAAGTCCAATCACTATCATGCATGATTCTATATCAATAGAATTAGCGCACAGTCCATTGATCCTGAAAGCGAAACCACCCACCTGAAGGCGCTAACTGTCCAAGATCCAACAGCTAAAAACACCAAGAACAGCAACCTCCAAATAATCCTCAGTCCCAAAATCCCCGAACAACTCTTCCTGGTACAACATACAGTCCAAAGTTACACTTTATTCGAACAATTAACCAAATACACGTAGTCTGAAATTCAGTCCCGAAGATGCAATTATTTCACCTGCTGAAAGGGCTCCGAAAAATTTGATAAAAATACCACAGCGATCCTCGCGTCGAGACCTTCGAAACGGGTACCTGTACGCCCAATTCCGAGCACCGTAGGTCAAGTTACAAATTCCACAGTACAGGTGCCCAAAATCTCGCAACCACATAATTGTAAACTCTACGACAGATAAGGGGGAAAACAAATACCTTCGGGCAAACCTCAGAGAAATCCAAGAAAAATACTGTGATAATCCTTGCGTCGAGTAGATGAAAAAAGTGCAAAGGCTCGTCTCAATCCGATGCCCGATTGCGGAGATATCCTCGAAACAACCCGCTGTCCTCAAGAAAACACTCACAGCAAAAGTCCCCCAGTAAGAATGGAAAAACTCCTCGAAAAGCACGAAACTAGGGAATGCTGAAAATACCTAGTTCGTAGCTCTGTCCGTCGCGGATCCAGCAGCGAGGAAATCGCTCGAAAAGGTGGTCGGAGTAGGCCGGGGGAGCTCGCGCACCGAAACGGGACGAAGGGGAACACAAATGGACTAGCGTCGTGCCGCGCCGTAAAAAAAGGAACCCACGAGATGCATGCCATGTAAAATCTCTGAACTCCGCAGATGGATGCAGCACTGCGCGAGGAAGAAAGTTGCTGAAGGCGCCGCGGCGAGGGAAGGCTCGGAAATGGCGAAAAAAGGGAGAGGAAGAAGGCTCGGATCGCTTAAATAGCCCAAAAAAACAAATCAAGAAATACCGATCTTGTCCCCACAATCGGGCGCCCGAAAAATCCGGGCTGCTACAGTGTTGGGCCCGGCCCAACACTGTGCAGGCCCGAATCCCCCACGGGCCTCCACGTAGCCCGCCGAACACGCAACAGCGAAACCGCCCGCTCACCGCACGACACGTGGCCGCACCGGAGGGCGACGCGTGGCACCGCAACCAGTCAACGCGCGCCGCCTGCGCCCTCTGCACGCACGCGCCCCGAGGTGGTGCAGAAGTTCCGTGGACCAAGCGCACAACACCGCGCCAATCACATGCTGCCACGTGTCACCCACCGGTCCACCGTACACCCGCGATACATTCCGTGGACCACGACTGCTGCGCCGGCCAACCGGGAGCCGCCACGTGTCCTGCGCCCGGGTGCACGCCTCCGCGGTGGACCGCGCACCTGCCCGTGCGCCCGCGCGCCCGCCGCCGCGCTCCGCCGCTGCCCGCTACGCTCCGCCGCTGCCCGCCGCCGCCGCAGCCCGCCGTAGCCGGAACAGTGTCAAGCCGCCTCGAAATCCATGCGTGACATCCGGGCTCCGAAAAATGCAAGTAAATAGTCCATTTTCATCGTTTTCGCGCACTGAATCCAAATCCGATGTCCGATTTGCCAAATTCCAACTCTAAAAATTTTCCGAAGGCATCCGGAGAGGTGATCTTTTATCCAAACTTCACCCTGAGTCCAATTTTGACATCCGTGTCGTGCGAAACCACTTCTAAACACTCGACGGGTCCTCCAATTACCCACGTGATCCCTTTTTGAGCCCGAAGTCCATCACTTGTATCCAAATTGCGCACAAACACCACCGAGACACCACGCAGGCCACCAGAAGCTGCCAAACAACCAGAAAACTCAACGCCGGGATCCGGGTCCTCACATCCTCCCCCACTAGAAGAAAGTTTCGTCCCCGAAACTAAAACAACCCACAACAACAAGTCGAAATCGTCAAAACCAACACAAACAACCAAGGAAGATAAGGCCCCACCAGCAGGAAAGTCATCAACCACCAACCCTCAATTTAGAAAACAACTGAAATTAGCGAAAAGTCCAAAAATTCCGAAAGGCCAGTGCCTTCGCCCCAATCAAACAAGAACAGGTTCGGGCACTGTCTCCATTTCTGAAGCAGCCTTTCGAAGTTTTCGTCCCATTCGCAAATTTCAGCACAATAACGGGAAAAAGGGGAGAGAGAGAAGTGTTGATGTCGTTCCTGCTGTGGCCACAAAAACGAAGCTACAACCTAACCAAGACCTCTAGGGACACAACCTCTAGTCCTAAACAAACAAGGCTCCCGAGGTGGCGTCTGTCCACAGTCGCTGAAGCCCATGGTGCTGTAAGGATACGCCGGCAACCCGAGAAAAATGAACTCCTCCTGTCCAACTCGCGGAAAGGTCACTGTCCTCATTCCACAATCAGCAGTTGCACGATACCGCACCAACTGGTCCATCCCGCGTGCTCAATCTGAGTCGTGGAGCTGTCACTGAACCGTAACACCTGCCGGTATAATTCTAAGTCTCAACTGTACTGGGCACAATCCACTAGGCTCCCCCACATGCACAACACCAACAGGAACCTGTACCTCTAGTGCACGTGGTAACAACTCTACTTCCAGTCCAGACAGGAAAGCCAAAAACACTCAACTCAGACTGCTGTAAAGAAATCATTCCCACGACAACCTGGTCCACTGCCGTAGCGCCCTCCAACCGGGCGGTACAGACTCATCCGCTCGATGTAGGTGGTCGTCGCTCAGTCTGCCTCTGCTCACACTGGGGTGACAAATGCGGTCCTCCGTAGACAACCAATCCATGCTACCGTCGCGCCACTCTGATGTAGATGCTGATACTGCCATCGGGGTCCACCCGATCTCTGGCATCTCAGAAATCCGCTACCCTGGAAAAAGAAATCAGAAATGCCTCTGCCGACCGATCTATCCTCCATCACCCGGCGCGAAGCACCAAAATCCAGAACTCGCCTCTGGCGGCAGATCCCTATCCAAAGGAACTGCGACGCCACGCTCCATACACCACGCCTACTCCATCAAAACGTCAATAATCCGTAACAGAGGGACCAACTAAACTGAAAGGTATCCTGGCGGAATCCACTCCCAGTCAAACATATCCTATGCGCCTCGTCCCTCGAAACCTGGAGCGCGCAGTTCAACAACTATATAAACTCCCTAGCACAGGGAGGCTCTCAGATAGTCTCTCCATCACCACCAACCCCAATTCTGCCTACAAAGGCTCCAACTCAAACCTATGAATCGGGATGGTTAAGACTACCGGGACTGGCTCCATCGATCAGTGATGTCCCAAAGCTCATCTATTATCCACTATCCACCCTGCCTCGGTGCCTCAGCACTACTCGTCGGCACGGAGGGGGCTGCTCGCTCCATCGGTGCCGCTGGTACAACTGAATATACCACTGCATAGGAAGAAAGTGCTGGAGGACACTCAAGCGGTACTATTACTGGCTATGCTCTCTGCTCCATCAAGCGCATCAAACGTCCCATGGCCTCCTCCTGGCATTGGATAGCCTCCGACAACTGTGCCATCTGGATCCATAACTCCTGGGTCTCGCTCTGCTCTGACAGTTCTGCCTCCCGCTGCTCGGTTTACTCATCAGATGCGGAATGTGCCCTCTTCAATACACGACGTCTCAGGGGCATCGTAGTCCACTGCACAATAACAAACATCAAGACACAACAACCATACGACCCAATCCAGCGAAAGTCTAAGACATGTTATCCATTCTATAGCATTATATTGTCTGCAGCCAACATAATCGCTTAGGAGAATAAACATGCCAATCACTCATCCCGTCTCTTGGGAGAGGTATAAAACTCAATCAGGACTCTCGCTAAAAGTCACGACTCTCACGTAGTCATCCTAATGTCCAACCACAAGCCTAGGGTTTCTAAGTCCTTAATGACCTACATCCTAGGCTCTGATACCACTCTAATCTGTCACGCCCCGGCGTCGAAACTGCGACCCGGGCTCGCCAACAGACCCGCCGCCCATATGGAAACCCCGTATAGACGAAGCGACTAACCTGCAAAAAGAGCAACTATACTATACAGATATCAGAGCTGAAAGTAAACTGCTGAAAATGAAAATATATACAATTCCAAATCCTCCCCAAAAACATAAGTCTCTCAAACTCTAAAATAAAATACAACTCTATACCTCACTACAAAGGTCTCTCAACAAGAACTCTCAAAAAGTAAGGGGGTACATCTACTCTCTGGATGACGACTGGTAGGGATCTATCTCGCGACTCCCTCGCCACGGTCAGAAGGATCAGCAACTGGAGCAACAGGAACAGGAGTAGAAGTCCCTGGGGAAAAAGACACCACGACGGGTGTGAGAACTACTTCCCACAGTAGTTCTCAGTGGGTGCCGCCAACAAGCCCGACGGTCTGCCCACTAAGTCTACTAGAGGCATAAAGTAACAATAATAATACTGAAATGAAAGGGCTGGAAAAGTAACTCTACAGCTACTATGCCTCTATCTAGATGCTCAAAAAGTGGAACAGATGGAAACATGATGCATCTACAACTCTCAAAGTACAGTCACTCAATCTACACTGACTGCCGCATAGGGTCCAGTCAAACCTGCGCCCACCTACTGCCTCACATCCTCAACAGGACGGGTCTACCGTAGGGTGTCCGTGACTGCCAAAACTGGCCCAGCCAGAGGGACTACGTCGACAAGTCGCGATAGCAAGTAACAGGCCCAACTCCGGAGTGGCACTCGAGGGGCGCAACCCCACCGAGGATAGTATCCGAATATCTCTGTCGAGCTCAATATGGCTCATGCAGGCTATAGTCCAAACCACGATCAACAAGATCGACTAACAACACCAACGCTCACTCACAGGCTGGAAAACCACACAGCCGGGGGCCACCGTCCACCAGACGGCTCCCACAACAGAACACTAAACTCACAGGAAAGACCGACACCTTAAGGGTTCGGAAACCCGATAGGCCAGTGCTTAGAACCCTATCATACAAGAACAGACTCTAGGCTCCGCCTATCGAAGTTCCCGACCCCCTTATAGTTCGGGAACACAACAATCTCGGTACTACACGCAGAAGGCACCAACAGGGCCCGAAAGTCCCGGGAGACCTACACCTACAACCCTATCAGACAAGAACAGGTTCCAGGCTCGGCCCCCGTGGCTTTCGTCCCGACAAAGGAACGGCCCCTAGAACCCAGACCACTCGAATCCTTTCGAGTGGGGAGATTTACAGGAAAATGGTGACATTTGTTATTGAAAACCGTTTCCACTCAACCCACACAGGGTGAGGATTAAAAGTAGTACCCTTTTTGAAAAGCTATCTTGTTTTGAGAAAAAATCTATTTTTAATGATTTTTAGTTCTTTTTAGAAAAATAGTTAGAAAACAAGTGTTTTACCCAAACCCCGAAGGGCTGATGCCTTTGTCCAGATCAAACAAGAACAGACTCCAGCGACCCTTCGATGCTTGGAAGAAAATATTAGTAGACTAAAATCATGCGTATGTCGAAAAGGGTTCTGGGTTCTAGGTTCGGCTAACACTAGTAAACTACTGCCACTAACATAGTGGCGACAACCCAAACAGGGGAAAACAAGACCTCCCGGGACCACCGTTTACTCCAAACGGTTCCCGGTACAGACAAGCAATCCACTACATCTACCAGACTCCACTCTGCTCCCAAGCACGAGTGCAAATGCATCCCACACTAAAAAGAAATCCCGACCGCTCGGCCCACTACCCGGGCGAGGATAACACTAAGTCCAGGAATGAAACATAATGTGTGGATGTCTAAACATAAATAACCTTAGCCCAAGTGAGGGTTTTCTACTGGTCTGGTTACACATGCAACATATGACGGGGGTGCTAGGTTAGGTTCCAAGATAACAAATATTTAATAGGTGGTAGGAAGCAGAAGAGATCATACGATCATCAGATAAATACAAAGGATATTAACATTCAAATTTTAGCATGCTACCAAGTCCAATCACTATCATGCATGATTTTATATCAATAGAATTAGCGCACAGTCCATTGATCCTGAAAGCGAAACCACCCACCTGAAGGCGCTAACTGTCCAAGATCCAACAGCTGAAAACACCAGGAACAGCAACCTCCAAATAATTCTCAGTCCCAAAATCCCCGAACAACTCTTCCTGGTAAAACTTACAGTCCAAAGTTACACTTTATTCGAACAATTAACCAAATACACGCAGTCTGAAATTCAGTCCCGAAGATGCAATTATTTCACCAGCTGAAAGGGCTCCCAAAAATCCGATAAAAATACCACAGCGATCCTCGCGTCGAGACCTTTGAAACGGGTACCTGCACACCCAATTCCGAGCACCGTAGGCCAAGTTAAAAATTCCACAGTACAGGTGCGCAAAATCTCACAACCACATAACTGTAAACTCTACCACAGATAAGCATGGAAAAACTCCTCGAAAAGCACGAAACTATGGAATGCTGAAAATACCTAGATCGTAGCTCTGTCCGTTGCGGATCCAGCGGCGAAGAAATCGCTCGAAAAGGTGGTCGGAGTAGGCCGGGGGAGCTCGCGCACCGAAACGCGACGAAGGGGAACACAAATGGACGAGCGTCGCGCCGCGCCGTAAAAAAAGGAACCCTCGAGATGCGTGCCTCGTAAAATCTCTGAACTCCGCAGATGGATGCAGCACTGCGCGAGGAAGAAAGTTGCTGAAGGCGCCGCGGCGAGGGGAGGCTCGGAAATGGCGGAAAAAGGGAGAGGAAGAAGGCTCGGATCGCTTAAATAGCCCAAAAAAAAAAAATCAAGAAATACCGATCTTGTCCCCACAATCGGGCGCCCGGAAAATCCGGGCTGCTATAGTGTTGGGCCCGGCCCAACACTGTGCAGGCCCGAATCCCCCACGGGCCTCCACGTAGCCCGCCGAACACGCAACAGCGAAACCGCCCGCTCACCGCACGACACGTGGCCGCACCGGAGGGCGACGCGTGGCACCGCAACAAGTCAATGCGCGCCTGGCGCGCGCCGCCTGCGCCCTCTGCACGCACGCACCCCGAGGCAGTGCAGCGTTTTTGTGGACCGAGTGCACAACACCGCGACAATAACACCCTGCACGTGTCACCCACCGGTCCACCATATACCCGCGATACATTCCGTGGACCACGACTGCTGCGCCGGCCAACCGGGAGCCGCCACGCGTCCTGCGCCCGGGTGCACGCCTCCGCGGTGGACCGCGCACCTGCCCGTGCGCCCGCGCACCTGCTCGCGCGCCCGCCGCCGCCGCTGCAGCCCGCCGTAGCCGGAACAGTGTCAAGCCGCCTCGAAATCCGTGCGTGACATCCGGGCTCCGAAAAATGCAAGTAAATAGTCCATTTTCATCGTTTTCGCGCGCTGAATCCAAATCCGATGTCCGATTTGCCAAATTCCAACTCTAAAAATTGCCGAAGGCATCCGGAGAGGTGATCTTTTATCCAAACTTCACCCTGAGTCCAATTTTGACATCCGTGTCGCGCGAAACCACTTCTAAACACTCGACGGGTCCTCCAATTACCCACATGATCCCTTTTTGAGCCCGAAGTCCATCACTTGTATCCAAATTGCGCACAAACACCACCAAGACACCACACAGGCCACCAGAAGCTGCCAAACAACCAGAAAACTCAACGCGGGGATCCGGGTCCTCACAGGCGCGGTTCCCCGAACCACGACAAACGCAATCTCTATCTCCCTAACCAGCGGCATCATCAATGGCTCAGGTGAAATCACACCCGGGATCTCGTGGGCAATAGTGATATCCTTGAGTCCCGGTGCCACCGTAAGCACCTCTCACACAACCGCCACAACCTGTGCGCTCTATCTGTCTCGACCAGCAAGCCTCCTCCACATGCACAACACTAACCAGAACATGTACCTCTAGTGCACGTGGTAACAACTCTACTTCCAGTCCAGACAGGAAAACCAAAAACACTCTAACTCAGACTGCTGTAATAAAATCATGCCGGTGACAACCCGATCCGCTGATGTGGCGCCCTCCAACCGGGCGGCACAGACTCATCGGCTCGATGCAGGTGGTCGTCGCTCAGTCTGCCTCGACGTCAACGTCCAGTCTGTCAGAAAATATCTAGGCTATCCACATAGGGAGCACGGTCTCTGCCTCTGCTCACACTGGGGTGACAAATGCGGTCCTCCGTAGATAACAAATCCACGCTACCGCTGTGCCACTCTGATAAAGACGCTGATGCTGCCATCGGGGTCCACCCGATCTCTGGCATCTCAGAAATCCGCTACCCTGGAAAAAGAAATCAGAAATGTCTCTGCCGACCAATCTATCCTCCATCACCCGGCATGAAGCACCAAAATCCAGAACTCGCCTCTGGCGGTAGATCCCTATCCAAAGGAACTGCAACGCCACGCTCCATACACCACGCCTACTCCATCGAAATGTCAATAATCCGTAACAGAGGGACCAACTAAACTGAAAGGTATCCTGGCGCAATCCACTCCCAGTCAAACATATCCTATGCGCCTCGTCCCTCGAAACCTAGCAGTTCAACAACTGTATAAACTCTCTAGCACGAGGAGGCTTTCAATTGATCACTCTGTCACCACCAACCACGACTCTGCCTCCAAAGGCTCCAAACTCAATCTTATGAGTCGGGGTGGTTCAGACTGCCGAGACTGGCTCCATCAATCAATGATGTCCCAAAGCTCATCTACTATCCACTGTCCACCCTGCCTCGGTGCCTCGGCACTACTCGTCGGCACGGAGGGGGCTGCTCGCTCCATCGGTGCCACTGGTACAACTGAAGATGCCACTGCACAATAACAAACATCAGGACACAACAACCAATCGACCCAATCCAGCGAAAGTCTAAGACATGTCATCCATTCCATAGCATTATGTTGTCTGCAACCAACATAATCGCTTAGGAGAATAAACATGCCAATCACTCATCCCGTCTCTTGGGAGAGGTATAAAACTCAATCAGGACTCTCGCTAAAAGTCACGACTCTCACGTAGTCATCCTAATGTCCAACCACAAGCCTAGGGTTTCTAAGTCCACAATGACCTACATCCTAGGCTCTGATACCACTCTAATCTTTCACACCTCGGAGTCGAAACTGCGACCCAGGCTCGCCAACAGATCCGCCACCTATGCCAAACTCCGCATAGGCGAAGCGTCCTACCTGCAAGAAAAGTACTACAGCTAATAGATATCAGAGCTAAAAATAAAATAATCTGCTGTAAAAGTAAAATCAACCACTGTACAACTGGAAATAAAGATACAATGTCCATCTCCCAAATACGATCATGTACAAACTCCTCTAATACAAAACTCAAAACTCAACAGGGAGATATCTCCAATAAATACATCAGTGTACAGGCTCTCAATACATAAAATGTCCTTACTACATCAGTCTCTCAAAAGAGAAAAAAAACTAATCTACTGAAGCTCTCCTCTGAAGGGGTACCACTATACTCCAACGACGGGTAGGGAACTAGCTCGCGACTCCCTCGCCTCGGTCAGAAAAATCAGCAACTGGAGCAACAGGAACAGGAGTAGAAGTCCCTGGGGAAAAGACACCACGACGGGTGTGAGAACTACATCCCACAGTAGTTCTCAGTGGGTGCCGCCAACAAGCCCAACGGTCTGCCCACTAAGTCTACTAGAGGCATAAAGTAACAAAGTAACACTGAAAGAAAAGAGCTAGAAGAGAATGACTCTACAGCTACTATGCCTCTATCTAGATGCTCAAAATATGGAACAGATGGAAACATGATGCATCTACCAACTCTCAAGTATAGTCACCCAATCTACACTGACTGCCTCCTCGGGTCCAGTCAAACCTGCGCCTACCTACTGCCGTTACATCCACGTAGGACCGGACTGACGTAGGGCGTCCGTGACTGCCAAAACTGGCCCAGCCAGAGGGACTGCGTCGACAAGTCGTGATACAAAAGTAACAAATCCACCCCGGGCGTGGCTCTCGAGGGGCGCGACCCCACCGAGGAAAAAGGTATTCGCGCACTCTGTCGCTCAGGTGGCACTGCAGGCTATAGTCCAAAATTCACGCTCACGCTCTGAACGGAAAGACTCAGAATCCTCAATCATCTCGCACAACAGTCGGAGCACTCTCGACGACTCAGCTGATCAGCTCTCACGAACACGAGACACTAGCCTCTCCAATAACTCACAACACAAAACACACTGGCTGGAGATACTCCACAGCCAGGATCAACCCACCACTCAGGGCTAACAAAACTGGTCGGACAACACTCAACGACCCGGGACCACCGTCAACCCCAACGGTTCCCAACAACACAGGCCGGAAGATACTCGACGGCCCGGGACCACCGTCTACACAATGGCTCCCCCCGACAGAACATCAAACTCACAAAAGACACCAACCAGGGCCCGAAAGTTCCGGGAGACCAACACCTACAACCCTATCAATAAGAACAGGTTCCAGGCTCGGCCCCCGTGGCTTTCGTCCCAACAAAGGAACGGCCCCTAGAACCCAGACCACTCGAATCCTTTTGAGTGGGGAGAATTATAGGAAAAAGGTGACATTTGTTACTGAAACCCATTTTCACTCAACCCACGCATGGCGAGGACTAAAAGTAGTTTCCTTTTTGAAAAACTATCTTGATTTAAGGAGAAACCCATTTTAATGATTTTAGTTCTTTTAGGAAAAACAGTTAGAAAACAAGTATTTTATACCCAAACCCCGAAGGGCTAATGCCTTTGTCCAATCAAACAAGAACAGACTCCAGCGGCCCTTCGATGCTTGGAAGAAAAACATTGGTAGAGTAAAATCATGTGTATGTCAAAAAGGTTCTGGGTTCTAGGTCCTGCTAACACTGGTACACAACTGCCACTAACACAGTGGCGATAACACAAACAGGGAAACAAGATATCCCGGGGTCACCGTTTACCCAAACGGCTCCCGCCACAGATAACGACCAACAACATCTACCAGACTCCACTCTACTTCCAAGCACGAGTGTAACATGCATCCCACACTAAAAGGAAGTCCCGACCCCTCGGCCCACTACCCGGGCGAGGATAACACTATGTCCGGGAATGAAATATAAGGTGTGGATGTCTAAACATAAACAACCCTAGCCCAAGTGAGGGTTTTCTACTGGTCTGGTTACACATGCAACATATGACGGGGGTGTTAGGTCAAGTTCCAAGATAACACTAATTTAACAGATGGTAGGAAGCAAAAGATCACAAGATCGACAGATAATTACCAGGAATATCAATTCCTACATTCTAGCATGCTACACAATAAACTCACAAACATGCATGATCCTACATCAGTAGAATTACTGTACAGCCCATAGTTATTGAAGACGAGGCCACCCACCTGTAGGTGCTACACTGTCCAAAGTCCAACAGCTGAAAATGCCAGGAGCAACAATCCCCACTAATCTGCAGTCCCTACGGTCCAAAAACACTGAACAACTCCTCCTGGTACAAACATACAGTCCATAGTTACACTTTATTCCAAAAAATATCCAAGTACACACAATCTAAAAATCAGTCTTGAAGATGTGCAATTTTTACCTGCAGAACGGACTCTGAAAAATCCGATAAAAATACCACAGCGATCCCCGCGTCGAGATCTTCGAAACGGGTACCTGCACGTCCAATTCCGAGCCCCGTAGGCCGAGTTACAAATTCCGCAGTACAGTTGCGCAAAATCTCACAACCACACAACTGTAAACCCATGCACAGATAAAGGGGAAAAAGTACGACAATAATACTTACGACGCGTAGATGCAAAAAGTGTATAGGAACGTCCCGATCCGTTGCCCGAGTGCGGAGATATCGCCAAAGAAGCGAGCCGCTGTCCAAATCTCTACCACAGAAATAGTGTCACAGTAAACTCGGAAAAACACCTCGAAAAGCGCGAAACGAGGGGAAGCTAAAAATACCAAGATCGAAGCTCTGCCTGTCGTGGTTCTAATGGCACAAGAATCGCCCGAAAAGGTGGTCGGAGTAGGCCGGGAGAGCTCGCGCACCGAAACGCGACGAAAGGGAAAACCGCCGAAGGAGCGTCGCGACGCGCCGAAGAAAATGGTACCTCGATAAGAGTGCCACGTAAAATGCCCGAAATCCTCCAGACGATGCAGAACACGAATGGGAGCAACTTTTCTGAAGACGTCGCGGCGAGAGGAGGCTCGGAAATGGCGGAAAAAGGGGAGAAGAAGCCGCTCGGGTCGCTTAAATAGGCCTAGAAAACAAATGAAGAAATGACGGCTGTGTCCCACGAATCGGGCGCCCGAAATTTTTCGGGCGCCAACAGTGGCGCGGTCTGGTGCCTCGTGGAACGCCCGGATTAATCCGGTTCCGCCACGTCACCGACAAAACAGGCGACAGCAACCTGGACCACTCACCGCTTGACACGTGGCCCATCCCAGAAGGCGACGTGTGGCGCGACAGCAGGTCAACGCGCGCCTGGCGCGCGCATGGGCGCGCGCCAGCGCCGCCTGCGCACCCTGCCAGGCACGCGCCCCGAGGCACCCCGGCCTGCACCGTGGTCCCGGTCCACTACACCGGCCACCCACAGCCTGCCACGCGTCTACAGGGGACCAATGAGATGATGCCACATGGCAAAGCAATCCTGTGCGCCGCCTGCCCGCCTGCCCGCGCGCCTGCCCGCGCGCCCGCGCCGCTGCCCGCTGCCGCCGCCACTGCCCGCCGGCCGCCGAAATAGTACCACTTGCCTAGAAAAACGTGTGCGTCATCCGGGCTCCGAAAAATACAAGTGAATAGTCCATTTTCATCTTTTCCGCGCGTTGAATCCAAATCCAAAGTCCGTTTTGCCAAATTCCAAACCTCAATTTTTTCGAAGGCATCCGGAAAGGTGATCTTTTGTCCAAGCTTCGCACTGAGTCCAATTTTAATCTCCGTTTCGCGCGAAACCACTTCTAAACCCTCGACGGGTCCTCCAACTACCCCCGTGATCCCTTTTTAAGCCCGAAGTCCACTTGTGTCCAATTTGCGCACAAACACCACCTACACACCACGCTGGCCTCCAGAAGCTGTAGATGTAACCGTAATCCATAAGTGGGAATTTCGGGTCCTCACACTGATACCACTCTAATCTGTCACGCCCCGGGGTCGAAACTGCGACCCGGGCTCGCCAACAGATCCGCCATCTGTACGGAAACTGCCGTACAGACGAAGTGTCTACCCTGCAAGTTAGATCTATAGCTATAAATGTATCAGAGCTGAAATAGAACTAAAACCCAAAAGCTAAAGAAATCAACTGAACTTCTGAATAAATAAATAATCCTCAATACAAGTCTCTCAACTATGCTAATACAAGTACAATCCTCACAGATCTCTCAGAATGTCCAGTACAAAAGTGGAAACATAAAAATATACCGGGTGCGTCTATCTCAGACTCTCAATGCTGGGTAGGAGCTAAACGGCCACGTCCTCACCTCGATCTGCTGTCTCCGCGCGAACCAAGTCGGAATAGCTACCTCAGGAACCTGTCACCGCAGCGGGTGTGAGATCTACTGCAGAAGGTAGATCTCAGTGGGTACCGTCACCAATAACCACGGTATGCCCACTAAGTCTACTGGAGGCAAACAGATAGGTATGCAGATAGATAGATAGATAAAAGGTAAGCTGAATGAAAACTACAGCTAAAATGTCTCAACCATCATGCTCAAAAGGAAACTCTGTCATAAACATGCTACGCATACCCTCGCTACTGCTAAAATACCTCAGTATCAATGCTCAAAGGAAAGATCCATCTAAGAACATAATATGTAACCACCCGCTCATATCACCCAATCTCAATGACTGCCACATCGGGTCCAGTCAAGCCTACGCCCCCTAGTGTATCAACTAGGGCCCCTAGTGTATCAACTAGGGTGTCCAATCGGACTATCTCAATCTCAAGCGAACTCTAGTGTATCAACTAGTCGCATCAACAACACGCACCCGGGGCGTAGCTCGAGGGGAGCGACCCCACCGAACTCAAGTATCTCATCAGTCTCAACTGTCTCATAAGCGGCACATGCAGGCTATGATCCACGATCAAACAGATCGGAAACTCAAATGCAGCTCAACTCAGTCGGAAAAGAAACCACGACTCAATCGGGAAATGCCCAAATCCTCACATAATCTGTCGGAGAACCCTCTACGACTCAATCTGATAATGCACGACCCATGGCCGAGTCGGGAAACCTCCACGACTCGATCTGCCAGAACCCCCAAAACTCTCAAAGCTAAGTGGGAGAACCACCTCCACCACTAAATCAGAAACACGACCCATGATCTAGAATAAACCCATCAATCCCAATAAGGAAATGCAAACCTCATGACACTAGAAACTCAACACATAATGCACTAAAAATCCGCTCGGCCCTCTGGCACGAGCATACAAGCAATCTGAACCAACTCAACCCCTCTGGCTGATCTCACAGTTTTAGAAACATTTTTCAAAGTCCGGTTTTCATTAAACATGTCCGACGATTTTTAAAACGGTTCAGATGCCAAACCAATGCAAAATAATCATGCAGTCTAGTGTCAGGACACCTCTAGATCATGCTAAAAATATCAGGGGCTCAGGAAAGTATTTCTACAATTTTCTAGGCAACTATCAGATTTATAAAACATAAAACAGATAAACTAACATGATCAACATGCTTACAGAATCTTTAGAGGGCATTCCATACATTTCGGAGAAATTCCAACCCACCTCAAAAGCATTCCGCAGGCAAACGCTGAAGTCGGTGAAGTGTCGCGCCGCTCACTGTCAGAATCTGTCGGAAAACACCCAAAACTGCGCCGCGCGCGCGCGCGCACCCGATACTCGGAAAAATCCCTGGAAGCTCGAACGGATCCCACGTGTCCTCTAATAAAAATCTGGCGCGCTCCGGCTCCCTTGCTGTCCACATGCAGCAAGCGCGCGTGCCCTTCGCTCCGCGCAGTGTAAAAACCAAGCTCACAACCACACCCTCAAGTTGCTCCTCAAAGTGCAAGATGGAAAAGAGAAGGAAAAAAATAAATCCATTTCCAACACAAAACTCACTCTAAATCCATCTAAGAAAAATCCAAAAACAAAACCAACAAAATCTGCCAACCTACCTCATGTGTGGCTCGACGCGCGCGCGACTCCACTCAAGACCAAGCAGCAGAAAAACCACTAAGCATCACCCACTCTTTTCTTCCTTTTCCTTGCATTCTCTCTTTTTCCTTCACTTTCTTTCTCTCATTTCTTTCTTTCTTTTCCTTTCTCTATAACCAGGGGAGAAGAGAGGAGTCCAATTATATAGAGAGGAGAGGGGTCAATCCGGTCAACAAGTGGTGGGAAGCAAATTACGAAAGTGCCCGTGCTTAAAACTCACAAAAAAAAACATTCTGCACTATTAGGTACCGGTACACTCCATGTGGTACCGGTACCCAAAGGCCCGTTCCGGAATCCCTTCGTTGGTTCCGGAACGCCAAGCCAAAAACCGCAAGCAAAAAGGTGTCCTGCCGCAGCATGCGCGGCATGGGCCCGCCGCACGGCGGCCCAGCCCGCTATGCGCAACCCCCAAGCGTGCGCCCCGCGATTGCTGCGCGCCCGCGCGCACCTGCGCAACGCCCATCCTGCGCCCGCGCGGCGCCCTCAGCCGGTCCACCTCCACTCAAGGACCACAACCAACCCCCCCCACACACACAAACCTCAAACACCAACACCAAGCTCAATTCAAGCTTTCTCTCTCTCTCTCTAAAAAACTGCAATGCACCTTCCATGTAATGACACGACTTTTTAGTAATATTTTACCCTCCTTCTAATAAAGTACCCCTTTTTGTGGATCAAAATTATCGAGTTTCTGTAAGTCGGTCGGTGTGTTGTATGAGTATTTTTCTATGAAAGAGTACGAAAAATGATGACCGACGGTGCAGTCGGATCCGAAATCCGACTTAGGGATCTCCCGGAACAGAGTTTTTAGTGTGGCGGTGACTTAACGTGCATCGAAACCCGTGCAAAATATCCTGCACGCTTTCCGAGGAAAAGGTGGGTTATCCCGTAGAATTAGTTAATTAAAGAATTAGTTATTCGGTTTCAGATATTGAAAGGTGGGTTATCCCGTAGGATTAATTAATTAAAGAATTAATTAATTGGTGACGGAAATTAAAAGGGTGGGAATTAATTGTACGTACCAAAAGGAAAAATCCCACTTTTTGCAAAAGGAGAAACCCTAGCCAGAGAGAACGAGGGAGAAAAAGAGAAGGAAAAGACGGAACCCTAACCGGAGGAGGAGAAAGAAGGAAAGAGGAAGGAGACGGAGGAATCCGATCACCCCGAACAACGTACCGGAATTAGAAGTACAATCGGTCGGCTTCCCCGTCGGAATTTTCGGTAAGTAGATTTCATTTTGTTGCGTTATTGGGGTTTTTCGATGTCTTCTTCGTTGTCTTCATAGCCGTCGCCGTCCCCGACGTCATCGCCGACCCCGCCGCTGCCACCACCGCGCGACCTAGGGCGCGGAGTGGGCGGGCGGACGACGCGCGGTGCCACTAGGGCACCGCGCGGATGCGCAGACGTGCGGTCGACGCGCGGTGCCGCTAGGGCACCGCGCGGACGGGCGGACTACGCCGGCGCCGCTAGGGCGCCGCCCCCGGGTGCGCAACCGCGCGGCCTTGCGCCGCGCGGGGCGCACGCAGGCGGGCGGCGCCGCGTGGGCGCCGCACGGGCGCCGCCCCGGGCGCGCAACCGCGCGGCCTTGCGCCGCGCGGGGCACCCGCGGGCGGGCTGCGCCGTGCGAGTGCCGCGCTTGCGCCGCCCCGGGCGCGCAACCGCGCGGCATTGCGCCGCGCGGGGCGCCCGCGGGCGGGCTGCGCCGCGCGGGTGCCGCGCGAGCGCCGCCCCGGGCGCGCAACCGCGCGGCCTTGCGCCGCGCGGGGCGCCCGCGGGCGGGTGCATACCCCGCGGGTGCCGCGCGGGCACCGCCCCGGGCGCACGCCGCGCGGCCTTGCACCGCACGGGGCACCCGCGGGGCAGGCGGGCGCCGCGCGGATGCACACCGCGCGTTTTCGGGCCGCGCGGGGCATCCGCGGGCGGCGGCATCTACGCGGGGACCCGTCAGGTGTCGTAATTGTGCCGTTTTGGGTTTTTCTTCTCGGGGCTAGTTTCGGACTTCTGTTTCGCGATGTTAGTGCGTTATATTGATAATAGTTTTCTTTGGGGACTCCTTTAGGTCCAGGTGCGCTGCGGGAGTGTGTGAAAGATCCAAGTGCTCCGATCTTCCCGCAACCAGGTGGGTACCCTTGCAATAAGTGCAATAAGTGCACCATATCATTGTAAAAGATTCAATAACCTGTCTAATAAAGTTGATGAACTGTTAAACCTTTCGCATGAATGTGTATTGTTCTTTCATTATTAAATTGTGGCGACTGAGGGTCACGGTTCTTGATACACGCCGACTTTGGCAAACCTTGTTGTTGGATGCTGCACGTACACAGGCGGATTGGCCTCCGCATGGGTGTACTTTTCCGGAGAGGTGGTCTGAATGACCCGTGTGCCCCACGATTTGTATAGGTGCCAGGGGGGACCCCTTCACGCCAGCTAAAAGTGCCGCACTAGTACCGTGAAAGGGGTTAAAAGCATCATGTAAGTAAAGTGATTATGCACGAGGGGAGATCGTCGACTCCCCGACAGGTACCAGTTGTAATTAAATCAAATGAGGTGGAAAAGCGAAAGGTCCCGGTGTACTTGTTTTATTTTTAAAGCTATTATAAATTGTTGAAACATCTACTTTATTTGTCACTGACTTCCCACACTGTGACAGGTCCGACTAGGTATAATATCTGGGACGGTGGTGAGACTGCGTCGAGAGGACCTTAGCCGTATGAGGCTTTATTACGCTATTTCTGTTTCGGTTTATCTCATTTCTCCTTTCAGTCTAACTGTTAGTTAATTTGCTTGAATGTGGATCATGTGGGTTGTTGGATAGTCAATTAGTTAGCACTGTGGATTTGATATACTTTTATGGACCTTTATGCGGCGTAGTTTATAACTAACAAAATGGTTTCGAAAATGCTTTCCAAACTAAGTGCCATGTGGGCACAATCTTGGCAAACCCCTGGATTTATCCTTTCAAAAAGGTATGGCCACTTTTGTGTGAATGTGTAAATGTTTTCAAAAACTGGGTGTTGTGTGGACACCGTTTGCAAAACCCGTAGTTAAACTCCTGATGTGATTGAATGAAATTACCTTCCCTTCTTTGTTCACTGTGACTGTGTGGTTAAAGAATATTGTTGTTATTGCTGTTGTAAATGTGACGCCGTGCATATACAAAGGAGACTCTGCCCGATTGAAGAGTGAATTTGTATATGTGGCGGGTCTGACACGCACTGGGGGAAGGTCGATACTTATTCATAAAGAAAACAAATATATACGCTTTTTCCGCTTATCTTTACCTAAAAACCCCCGGGGCGTGACAGATTAAATGGTATCAGAGAAAACAACTTTAACCACAGTAGTTGGTGACCAACATCCACAGTGCATGATGCCACAAGCAAATTGAACATGAGATAACCAAGATGTAGGTGCAGTAGATCGTGAGTGTACGGGGGAAAAAGTGACTTAATTTAGGTACGTCCGTAGGTCTTGGTGCTAGACCAGTTAAGTCTAGGATTGACTTGTTTTCTTTGTGTACATGGATGACGGCCCGGAATTGGTCTTCAATCAAGGGCGCGGGAATGGAAGTGACGGTTTTGACAGCTACGGAGGATCGGCTACACTGACAACAGTCGCACGACGTGGCCGGGCAACTGCCAACGCTCACAGAAGACATGGAATACCAACGACACGGGTTACCCGCTTCCCGAGAAGCAGTCGACCGGGCCACTTCGGTAGAGCGCTCGTTCTCTTTTTCGGGACATTATTTTTACGAACCGTAACCTCCAGTAGGTGACCCTCGACTTGCTGAACACCGTGCTCACCATTTGGGAGTAGCACGGAATCCGAGAAAAACTTTGGCCCATAAATACCTACTATTTGACCCAATCACTTTGTTTTTTTGTATTATTTATTTTTTCTACGCGACCAAATCTAAATCTAAGGTGAGCATCGCGTCCAGTGACCCCAAAATAGCCAGGAGCACACTGTCGCGACCTCGCAAATTGCTCCAAACAGTCCCATGTCCATTCACTAATTAGAGAGCTTCAAAAAGCCAAATCTTTAATTCCACTTGTGCAAACTCAAAATAATTTGAAGCATCTGTGTCTTGACAACCCCAAGACACCAGGGCTTGCCATTTGGCAATCAAAAACCTGCTGGATCAAATAGATCCATCCCTTTGTTCTCTAACTTTTCGACAATGCTCCACACCATGCCACATAGCCCAAAATTCGGGTCTGAAGTGAGCATCAAGCTCAGGGGAAGGTATGGAACAACTTTCATATTCTGCTCGAAGCTTAATTCTATATTAATTTTCATTTAGGCATTTCATCGAACATATGGTGTGCATGTTTCATTAACAAGAAACTAAGCTTGGCCCAAGCTTAATCTCTGCAGAAACTGAACCTGGGAGGTTCTAAGATGGCAAGAACTTCTTCCCAAGGCTGCAGGATCAATTTCACGCAAACTTGGGCCAACAACTACTCTCGGTTTGCCGAAATCCCGAGGAAGAAGATGAAGTTCAACCTCGAAAATGGTGACCATTGTTCTGTAAGTTCTGGGCCTCAACCACTTGCACCAAAATGTGCTACATCACCCCACGAACTTACCTGAACCCATGCCCGGCGACAGGACACGGCGGCGGCACGGCGGAGCAAGCTCAGATTCGAGCTTCCCACCTCTAATGGTGGATTTGTGTTCGGCCAACATGGGACCCATGCAAATGGATGGCTGGGTTCCTCTTGGTCCCAGAAAACTTCCCGACCACACCTCACCCGCCGGCGACGGCCGGAAAGCCGGCCACCGCGACATGAACCCAAGCTCGGGTCACCCATGGCACCCGCGGTTTCGGGCTGCATGGATGCCATGCAAAGGCATGGATGGAGTCCTCTCGCTCACAGGAAGCTTTCTGGCCATGTGCCCGGCGTCGAGGAGCGACGCCGGCGCCGGAGCAAAAAGCTCGGCCATGGTGCAAGAAACCCGAAAACTAGGGTTTGGGTTTTCACCGCATAGAGACAACCAAACTCCACCAAATTTGGTGGAGATGATCCTCATCTCCTACAGTCTTTTCCCATCATTTTATTTCTTTATTTGGTCGAGTGGTTGCGACACAAGACCGAGGCGGAGCTCTTGGCGGTGCAACTTGGCCACCGACCAACCGGAGCTTTTCCCATTTCGTGGGTGGGCTGGAAAGAATCCTTAGGTGATAAGGAGGACACTTCCAAGGGTCTCGGGCCAAAGAAACCAAAGGATTAAGGGAACTCACCTCGCCGGAGTTGGAGAAGAAGGATGAAGCCGGTTTTCTTCCCCGACGTCGCGCAGCCTCCCAGCAAGCTCAGCCTCAACCTCTAGACGTAGAAGAACCTCCCAGAGAGCTCAGGGGCCAAGTTTGAAGAACTTGGAACAATCTACTCTCTTCCTCTCTCACCCTCGGTTTGAGCTTGTGGGGGATGTCTCCTCGGCTATCCAGAGCTAATGGGAACGGTTGCCTCACTTCAAAGCAACTCAGGGAACTTAAAAGCTTCCCAGATACGTTTGTAACCCCCCCCCACGGGCAGCCGAAGAGACCCAAGCCAAAAAATATCTAAATGCAACAAAATGCCCTTTGGTCCCTACACAACAAACCCTAAGCCCTTAGGTCCCTACTGTAGGTTCAAAATGCTGTAAGGACCTTCACCAATAAGCCCCAAATGATTTGGTCCATAAAACATTTAAGTTTTTGCAAAAACACTTAATTTTTTGACGTTTTTCACGCATTTCGAGACGAACGGGTCGTCGAAATGAAAAAGGACTTCGCCACGACGTCCGGCTCGTCGAGACCTTTCAAGTAGCATATTTTTTTTCTTGATTTGGTGCTCATATAAATTCTCGGGCCATAAAATACTGTAGGCTGTACTGTAATGCACGCATTTTGATGCACCAGAATCGCCAAACGTGAATTTTGTCAGTGCCATTGTGCTCAGAACGTCGAAAATAGCTAGAATTGACTACTCATACTACTATGTTTGGGGTCCAGACGGCGAAACAACTGACGTTGGTCGAGAGGGGAAATAAATCAGGGGTTACTATTCACAACTTAAGTTGTGGGACCCGCTTCTCTTTCATTGTTTTGCGGAAGATCCGACCGTCGGATCGAAAACATGTGAATATCAATCTTTCTTGTTTCGACGAGACGGTCGCAATGGTGATCTCAGATTTTTGAGATCAGGCTCCGATCAAGAGTCGGTATTTTCGGGCCACAATTACACTACTAGTAATCCATTTTTGCCATTTAAATAATCCAGAAAATTTTTTAAACTTAGATTTTGGATTTCAAAAATCACGGTTACTACAATGCTAGCTGATGTAGTGGAGCGGCAGTCGGCTGCGGCGCGAGAGCAGGCTGAGGCTTCGTGTCGGCCGGATGCAATGATGCAGAGGTTGGAAGCTTTTTTGACCCAGCAGTTGGCGGCAAGGGGAACTCAAGACCCTTCGTACCCACCCGTGCAACAACGGGAGCACATGGGTGGAGTGACCGATGCACTTCGACCTGAGGTGCCCGAGTCTTCACATCACACTCCGAGTGCTGGGCGCCGGGAAGAGGTTGTGATGTCACCGCCAGTTCAGACTCCGCCGGCAAGGACGGTTTTACCGATGATGGTAGCAGGAGAAGAGCAGGACCGACTCATGGCTCGTTTGAGGGAATTCCGGGAATCCAAGCCTCGGACATATGATGAAGAGAAACCCGACTATTGGGTTTTTGAGAAGTGGATTCTACACATGGAGAAATTTTTCCACGATACCTTCGTAGCGGAGGGAGACCGGGTGTGGGTGGTTGGCAACACACCATCTTGAGGGTGATGCTTACCAGTGGTGGACGGACATTCGGGATGACCCCACGACCGATTTGGCGGCAATCATATGGCCGCGATTCAAGAAGATGCTTGCAATGAAGTATTTTCCGGTGAGCGCAAAAAGGCAAATGGAAAGAGATCTCCGCAACTTGAGGCAAGGAGACAAAACCGTGGCGGAGTACGAAAGGAAATTTACTCGACTACTTAACTGTATTCCGCATGTTGTGAGGGACGACGAGGACAAGGCCCGTATGTTTGAGAACGGCCTTAGACCGTCCATTTTTAGATTGGTTCAGACCCTAAACCTCCAAACCTACCGGGAGGTTGTGGACCGTGCCTTGATAGTGGAGAAAGGCGCGGAGATTGCTAAGGAAGAGAGAGAAGCTCTTGATAGGACGCGAGGCAAGAGGTCGGCGACCGAGGGCGCAAGTCATAAGCCCTATTCGAAGAAACCGCCGAAGCACCCGAGGAGCCAATCTGGAGGACGCGGCTTATCTTCTCACCGAGGAGGACCTGACCGTCGGCGACCGCCGCGTTGCGTGATTTGTGGTGGACCCCATGTGCCGCCACAATGTCCGCAGCGTGGAGGCAAGTGCTACCTTTGTGGACAGGAGGGCAACTTTCGATCAGAGTGCTCGCGAGGCTCGACACCGACACCTTCATCAGCATCGGCACCAGTTATTCAAGGACAGGTGACCCCGCCCACCTACTCTCAGTCTGGGCGACCACCGGCGTCGCAACAGTATGAGGGGCCACGGCAGGCTCCAAGCGGGCGCATGTATGCGGCCCAAACTAAGGAGGCTTCAGCGGCGGAGGACGTCGTTGCAGGTATTATCTTGATTCATAGCATTCGAGTTTTATTTGACACTGGTGCATCTCATTCATTCATTGACCGGTTGTTTGCCGAGTTGCATGGCATTGAATTAGTTCCTACCTTGCACCCGGGACGAGTCTTAGTTCCCGATCATACCTTGGAGATTCGGGAGTTTTCCCCTAGTTGTCCTATTAGGATTGGGGATTGGATTTTGCCGGCAGATTTGTTGGCCCTCCATCGACTTGGAGAATTCGATGTGGTTTTGGGCATGGATTGGCTCACAAGATATCATGCTACCATTGATTGTGAGAATCGACTCGTGACGTTTCGAGAATCGGGACAAGAGGAAATTGTGTTCAGAGGCTGCAAAAGTTCGCTGTTTGCGATGACTATCTCTTCCACTAGAGCAAAACAATTGATTAGGAGTGGATGTGTCGCCTACTTGGCTACTGTTGTGGATAGGAGCAGTGAGACTCCGAGAGTGGAGGATATCCCAGTTGTGCGAGAGTTTGCTGATGTGTTCCCAGCAGAGCTACCGGGGATGCCTCCGGATAGAGAGATCGAGTTTGTGGTGGATCTGATCCCTGGAACTACCCCAATCTCGAAGGCACCATATAGGATGGCACCGGTAGAGTTAAAAGAGCTCAAGGCGCAGCTTCAAGACTTGTTGGAAAAAGGCTTCACCCGACCGAGCGTTTCACCTTGGGGAGCGCCAGTTTTGTTCGTCAAGAAAAAGGATGGATCGCTTCGCCTTTGCGTGGACTATCGTGAGCTTAACAAGGTCACAATTAAGAATAAGTATCCATTGCCGAGGATTGATGATTTGTTTGATCAACTCCAAGGATCAAGAGTGTATTCGAAGATTGACCTTCAGTCTGGATACCACCAACTCAAGATCAAGCCCGAGGATGTTCCTAGGACGGCTTTTAGGACACGGTATGGACACTGAGTTTATTGTTATGCCGTTTGGGCTCACTAATGCCCCGGCAGCTTTTATGGATTTGATGAACCGTGTCTTCAAGCCCTTTTTGGATAGATTCGTCGTGGTGTTCATCGACGACATTTTGGTGTACTCTCGAAGTGACGAAGAGCATAAGGATCACTTGCGACAAGTATTGCAATTACTTCGGGAGAAAGAGCTCTACGCCAAGTTGAAGAAATGTGAGTTTTGGCTATGAGAGGTAGCGTTCTTGGGTCATGTAATATCGGATAAAGGAATAGCTATGGACCCCAAGAAAGTTGAGGTAATCAAGGATTGGCCTAGACCGATGAACATCACCGAGATCCGGAGCTTTATCGGTCTGGCCGGCTACTATCGGCGTTTTGTTGAGGGATTTGCAAGGTTATCTACTCCCCTCACGCGACTAACACATAAAGGAGCCAAGTTTATTTGGAATGATGCGTGTGAGAGAAGCTTCAGGGAATTGAAGGAACGGTTGACAACCGCCCCGATCTTGGCTTTGCCTACTGTAGGAGCGGGATACGTGATCTATAGTGATGCTTCCTTGAGTGGGTTAGGGTGTGTTTTGATGCAAAACGAGAAGGTTATTGCTTATGCCTCTCGTCAATTAAAGGACTACGAGAAAAACTATCCCACTCATGATTTGGAATTAGCCGCCGTGATATTTGCATTGAAGCTGTGGCGACACTACTTACGGTGAGCATTGTGAAGTATATACTGATCATAAGAGTCTAAAGTACCTCTTTAGTCAGAAGGAGTTGAATCTTAGGCAGCGCAGATGGTTGGAGCTGCTTAAGGATTATGATTTGACAATTCTCTACCACCCTGGAAAAGCAAATGTAGTGGCAGATGCTCTAAGTCGCAAATCGATGGAGAACTTAGCAATGATGATCACTTACCAACAACCATTACTTCAGGATATGAGACGGTTGGAATTGGAGGTTGTAGCACCCGAGACACCCAAGAGATTGATGGCATTGATGTTGCAACCGACCCTTATGGAAAGGATCAAGATGAAACAAGTCCAAGATCCTAGTTTGGAAAAGATTCGGGCTACACTCATGGATGGCAGAGCAGGTGAGTTTCATGTGGATGATCACGGCGTACTTCATTTTCGAAGTCGACTTTATGTACCGGCGGATTTGGAGATCAAAGAAGAGATCCTGAAGGAAGCACACCGAGCACCTTATTCTCTTCACCCGGGTGGCACCAAAATGTACAAGGACTTAAGGTTGCTTTATTGGTGGCCCGGCATGAAGAAAGATGTTGGAAAATTTGTGGTAGCGCGGTCCATGGCGGGGACTGTGGGCCGCGGTTCACGGCGGCCCAGCCGGGTCGCTGCGCCCGCCAATGGGCGGGCGACACGTGGCCCTGCGGGGTCCACTGTGCGCCGCGCCCGACGCGAGGCACGCGTGGTAACGCGTCCGTTGACCCGCCAATCCGCGCGCGCCACGTGGCAGCTCCCTCCGCTGGCTGCTCCCGGTGCACGCCAAGTGGGCCGTGGACCGGCCCACCCGAGAAATCGGCCCGTTTGGCCCATTTCGCCCGAAAATAGCCGATTTTAAACATTTTCGCGTGCTGAGTCCGTTTTTGGCATCCGTTTGACGCACAACGTGCTCGATACACCAATAATGGGTGTTTTCTCACCGCCGACCACCCAGACCGGTCGTACGGAAAAATTGGGACATCGCATCCTCCCCCACTAAAAGAAAGTTTCGTCCCCGAAACTAAAACACACCACAAACACAAAACCAGCCCGACTAAATCTACCCGAAGTATGCCAACACAACCAAACAAGAAAGTAAAGGCCCACCATCAGGAACGTCATCTACTCCAACTCTCTATTTAGAAAACAGTTTAAAATAGCGAAAAGTCAAAAAATTCCGAAAGGCCGGTGCCTTCGCCCAAATCAAACAAGAACAGGTTCGGGCACTGTCTCCATTTCTGGAGTAGCATTTCAAAGTTTTCGTCCCGTTCGGAAGTTTCAGCATAAAGGCGAGAAAAAAAAAGAGAAAAAAAAAAAAAAAAGAGAAGTGTTGAAGCCGTTCCTGCCGTGGCGACAAAACGAAAGCTACGATCTAACCAAGACCTCCAAGGACACAACCTCTAGTCCTAATCATCACGTCAGCTCAAGAGGTGGCGTCTATCCATTGCCGCAAAAGCCATCGCTGCGGGAAGGGTACTTCGGCATCCTGTGAGAATGAACTCCTGCTGTCCAACTCGCAGAAGGGTCACTGTTCTCATTCCACAATAAGTTGTTGCATGATACCGCGCCAACCGGTCCATCCCATGTGCTCAATTAGAGTCTTGGAACTGCCACTGAACCCTCATGTCCGCCGATAAAGTTACACGTCTCACCCGTACTGATCGTGCTCCCCAATCCTCCTCTACTCGCCGGATACCGTCAATAATCAAACCGCTAATGCATGTAGTGATAAACCTATCTCTTACCCATGCAGAGATGAAAATGCTCTACTAACATATGCAGGAAAAAGCGGCGGTACTGAAATGCTCAAGCTCAGCTGGCTATAAGTAAAATCATACCTGCAACGACACAATCCGCTGCCGGGGTGCCCTCCACCTGGGCTGCGTAAACACGCCCACCGGGCGCTGAAGGTCGTCGCTGCCCCGTCTGTCTCGACGTCGTGGTCTAATCTGTCTAGCGGTATACCGGAGGGGCGTCCGCTTCCTGAACAGGCAAGGGGGGTGCTGTCGTGATAGGTCGCACTGACAAAATGGCTCGGGGGCAAGCTGCTTGGTAATGTCCTAACTCTCCACATAGGAAGTACCGTCCCTTCCTCTGGTCACACTGTGACGGTGGATGGGGTCCGCCACAGATAACGCACCTCTCCTGTCGCTGATGCCGATACTGTTGCTGCCGGGGGTACTGCTGCTGAGACTGCTGTCGCTGCTGATGCTGCTGATGCTGCTGATACTGCTGATACTGCGGCTGTTGCGGGGGTCCACCAGATCTCTAGCACCTATGAAACCCACGATCCTCAGGGTGAAATCGTGGAGGTCTCGGCGGCTCCTGCCTACTCGTCTGTCCCCCGTCCTCAGGCACTGGGCGCTTCACGCCCGAACTCCTACCTAGGGCTGTGTCCTGCTCAGTCATCACCTCATTCCCTCGTTCCACATAAAGGGCCAGCTCCATCGAGGCATCCAGAGTCTGCAGTCTGCGCGAACGGACGAACTGATAAATATCCCGGCGCAAACCTCGCTCAAATATATAGATCCGATGCACCTCATCCCTAGCCGCGTGTGGTACACTGGCTGTCACGCCCCGGGGTCGAAACTGCGACCCGGGCTCGCTAACAGATCCGCCATCTGTACGGAAACTGCCGTACAGACGAAGCGTCTACCCTGCAAATAAATCTATAGCTAACAGATATCAGAGCAAAAGTAAGTACACGCTATAGAAAGGAAACAGAACAACTGTACTAGAGTAAATAAAATCCAAGATACAAGCTGTCCTCAAGATACAAAAATAACATCTCTCAAAATCTCACTCTACAAAAGTGGAAACTCAAAAGGGTACTGCTACCTCTCCACTAAACTGACTCGGGTAAGCGACTAGTCGGCCACGCCCTTACCTCGATCTGAAGACTCCGCACGGGAAGGAGTCGGAGCAGCTGCCTCAGGAAAACCTGCACCGCAGCGGGTGTGAGAACTACTGCAAAGGTAGTTCCCAGTGGGTACCGTCCTCAAAGCACACGGTATGCCCACTAAGTCCACCGGAGGCACAAAAAGGTAAACAAATAGATAGATAGATAGATAAATGGGAAAGCTGGAAATCTATCTCTATAAGCCTCTACATATGCTCAAAGGAAAAAAACACTCATCTATGAACATGCAGTGTAACTCACTCACACATCTCACCCAAATCTCAATGACTGTCCTCTTTGGACCAGTCAAGATAAAGTCAAGCCTGCGCTCATCTACTGCCGCACATCCCGGAGGAACGGACTTACGTAGGGTGTCCCTCAAGGACTAACAGTAACACATCGCAGCCTCGTCAGGCTCGGTATCATCATCGCACCCGGGGCGTAGCTCGAGGGGAGCGACCCCACCGAACTCAAGTATCTCAAGTATCTCATAACTGGCAACCATGCCAGGCTCAGCAGGCTATAATCCACGATCAAATAGATCGGAAACACAGTGGATACACGACACACACTCATGTCAAGGTCGGAGTAAACTCCACGACTGAATCTGAAGTGCTCAAATAGAACCCCCAATGACACTAGTAAAACTCAAAAAGCCACAGAAAGGCTCTAATAATCAACAAATATCTCCTCGGCCCCCCAGCACGAGAGAACAAGCACCCGAACCCATGCAGCATCACTAGAACCCTCAGACATTTTAAAACCATTTTTAAAAGTCGGTTTTTCAATAAAACGAGCATTCGAATTTTTAAAACGGTTCGGGAGCTTAAATGAGGCCAACCAAGCATACAGTCTAGTGTCATACAATGTCACGAGTCCACTAAAAATACTATGGGGTTCAGATAATATTTCTGTAATTTTCTAGGCAACTATCAGATCATTTTACAGCTAAATTACACAGTTTGACATGATCAAAGTGCGTTCTGAAGCATTAGAGGGCATTCCACGATTTTTAGAAGAAAATCCAACCCACCTCAAATGCTTTCCGAAGGCCGCGCCAAAATCGGTGAAGAAACGGGCGCAATCTGACGAAAAACTGAACTGCGCCTCTCGCGCGCGCGCGCACCGTCGCGCGTCTCGGAAAAATCCACGGAGCTCCAAACAACCTCCACAGCACCCAGCTAGGCCACCATAAAAATCTCAGCTCAACCCGATCACTCCAATCCACGAATCAAGCATGCGTAGTGTTGCGGATTTGCACAGTAATCCCTCTGCATGCATGCAGCCCGAGAGCACAGGGAGAGAGCAAGGATAGAAATTAGCTCAAATTACCATTCAAAACCATCAATAAAACCCAAGAGGAGAATCAAAGAGTCCAAATCCACAATTTCCAACGATCAATTTACCTCAATTTGCTCTCGCGTGCGCAGGTTGACCCGGTCAACTCCCTCAAGCAGCACGAACCAGTGTTACGGAATTTGAGTTGGCGTAGTTTCGTGAAAGTCTCAAGTCTTGAAGATTGAAGGTGAAGAAAGTTGGATCATTTAACTCAATCTCAAGAAAGAAGAATTCAAAAGGATCAGGTATGTTTAACTAAAGAATTTGTGTGATCCGAATACTTCTTGTAGTGTAGAAACACTTGGAAGAGTCTTTCATTGCATAAAAATCAAAAACTGGACTTGGGACATGTTCAGGATCCGGATCAGGTTGTTCGATCCGGATCCCGAAGGTGGTTCGTTCATACATCGTCGCAATCCGGATCGTAGTCTCTTGATCCGGATCCCGAACGTTGAGTTTACCATCTACCTTGGACGATCCGGATCTTGCTTCGCAATCCGGATCCCGAACGTTGATATTTGGTGAACTGTATGAACGATCCGGATCGTAGTCACATGATCCGGATCCCGAACCTTCGTTTTTCTGGAATTGGCTGATTCGTTATGACGATCCGGATCCTTGTTATCACGATCCGGATCGCCGTCCGTAAATATCCAGAAATGGCAGGTTTTTGATTCTTATCTCCTTCCTAGGGTTTCTAACCTATAAATACACCCTATGTCTTTCTTTCTAGGGTGAATCCACATAGCCGTCATTTTCTTGTATCATCTTTTACGGCTATAGATCCACATATAGAGAAGAAAGGAAATCATTAGAGAATACTCTATGTTTCTTCATCTATATTGATTAGTTTGATTCTAGGTTTTCATACTCACATCTTGAGTTGAATCAAACTAATGAATACTTAGATGGTATTTCCGATCTATCTTTGATCTAAGTATTCGGCGGATCATCACCACCCAAAAACAACGATTTTTCCCCAAAAATCGGCGCGTGGATTCGCGTGTCCTTGTGGATTCAAGGTTCAATCGCTCTCGTGGATTCGGAGCGAGGCACGTTCGTGGATTCGAACGGTGCTATTGGGTGAAGACCGTGGATTCGGTCGGACGTCGTGGATTCGACGTTGGACGCCGTGGATTCGGCGTTGGGCGCAGATCGTGGATTCGAGAAGCGTCGGAGCGAGCGGAGAAGATCCTCTAGGAGCGTATGGAAAAGGTTGAGTCGTAAGTTTGTACGGTAAATCACCTTGTACGTGTTTTAATTCTAGTGGATTTCTGCCGTGTTATCGGTCCCGTGGTTTTTTACTCCGGTGATGGAGTTTTCCACGTAAAAATCTTGCGTGTTATTTTATTTTCCGCATTGGGTTTTATCGCAACGATTTTTGGAGTGTTTATACGTTTACACCTATTCACCCCCCTCTAGGTGTTTCTTCCCCTATTTAGATCCGTATTATATACGTGACCCAACAAGTGGTATCAGAGAGGGAATAGGGTTGTGAACAATGGTTGAAGGTGGAAACATCAATCGACCCCCTTTCTTTGATGGAACAAATTATGCGTACTGGAAAGTACGGATGAAAGCCTTTTTATCTTCCATCGACGAAAGGGTGTGGCATTCAATTGACTCAGGATGGACTCATCCAACTGAACTTATCTCTGATGTTCACACCTTAAAACCTAGGTCGAAATGGACCAAGGAAGAGTTTGAGTTATCTTCTTACAATGGCAAGGGAATTAATGCTATTTTTAATGCCTTATCTCAAACTGAATTCTCTCGCGTCTCGGCATGTGAGACTGCGAAAGAAATCTGGGATGTTCTCCAGATTACACATGAGGGAACTAACCTCGTGAAGATTCAGAAACTGCAGATGCTTACGAGCAAGTTTGACTCTATCTTGATGGCAGAAAATGAATCTTTCACGGACTACTATACACGATTGCAAGACATCGTAAACTCATGTGCCAATCTGGGAGAGAAGATTCCAGAATTTAAGATTGTAAGAAAAATCTTAAGAACTCTTCCTGAACGATTTCGCCCAAAGGTTACTGCCATTGAAACTATTAAACACCCGGACGAAATACGTGTAGAAGAATTAGTTGGTTCATTACAAACTTATGAAATGACTTTTAATACTAACAATTCTTCTGGAAAAGCATCCACTTCTAAGTCTTCAGGTTATGCGTTGAAAACAACTAAGGAAGAAGACGCGGATACATCCTCCTCGGACGATGACGAGAACCTTTCTATGGAGGAATTTGAGAAGCAGCTCGCTCTCTTGACAAGGAAGTTTCGCCGCAACTTCCGAAGGGGTAATTCAAGCAAATCTTCATCCTTCGGAAAGTGGAACAAAGGCAAGGGTACTTCAAGTCACAAGTCAAGAAAGCAAGAGAACTTCTCAAAGGATAAGAAAAGTTCAGAAGGACAACTGCAATGCTTCAAATGTCGAGGCTACGGCCACATTGCAACGGAGTGTCCTAACAAGTATCCGGCAAAGAAGAAGGCGATGCAAGTCGTCACTTGGGATGACAACTCAACGTCAAATGAGTCGTCTTCAAGTGATGAAGAAAAGAGCTCCACTGCATTCCACGCGTCCACATCTTCACCATTCATGTGCTTTATGGCAAATACGTCTGAATCATTGTCCAACTCCACTGTTGAAAAGAATGAAATGGACAATGAATCGGATGATTCGGAAGGTGAAGAGTTTGCTCTAGCCTATCATAGATCTTTACAGGATTTAAAGAAACCGGCTAAGCAAAACAAGGGGTTGAGAGGGAGATTGCAGGATCTCGAAGAAGAAGTAAAAAGGGTAACTTCTCTCTCGACCGATCTTGAAGTGGAAAGGGATAGTTTGATAAAAGCAAATGTTTCCCTTCAAGAGTCCAATAAGCAGCTCGAGAAGAACTATATAGATATGATGAATAAAGCAAACTACCTCTCGAAGCTCTATGGCGAGGGCCGACAGGAAAGACTGGAAATGACAGAGACCATTCTCCAACTCAAGGATGACTTACAGCAATTCTTTTCAGGAAGGAGTAAGTTGGATAAACATCTTGGTCTCGGTCAAACAAATCGGTTCGGCCCCGGGTACACTCAAACTGGATACAGTCCAAGTTCGAGTGGGACAGTTTTTGTGCCTCAGTCGGTATCTCCTCCTCCGACACCGGAATTCAAGACAAACAACGACAACAAACCTACCTCATCCTCTTCGGAATCGTCAAGCTCAAAGGTATGTTTTCGTTGTAATTTTGCAGGGCACACCAAAAGAAATTGCGAGATTTGTGCTCATAGAACAAATCAACCACATCTTGCAATTGCTACCAATAAGCTCACTTCCCGGAATTCAAGGAAGGATTTTTCAAAAGAAAAGAACATTGGTAGCACCTCAAACAAGACGATGACAAAAGAAAAAGATCAATCATACAAGACGTCGTCTTCAAGGAGAATCTCTCAACCTTTACCAACATACTCCAAAACTCAAAAGGTTTGGGTATGCAAAGGTGAAACCCCTCCTTGTCTTTAATCGTTCTACGATTAAATCTTGTATAGTTTATGTAGACTATTTTCTCTTCTTCTTTTTCTTTTGGCCAACTCGTCAACCATCCTTGCAAGGTAAATGGTACATCTTTTTATTGGTTGATGATTTCTCTCGGTTTTCATGGGTAGCATTTTTGAGAGAGAAAGCTGATACGTTTTACTCTTTTCATGAGATTTGCCATCGTATTATGATTGAAAAGAATGAAAAGATCATTCGTGTTAGAAGTGATAGGGGTGGAGAATTCATAAATTCAAAATTCATTGACTTTTGTACTTCAAATGGCATTAAACATGAATTCTCAGCACCCTATACACCTCAGCAAAATGGTGTTGTTGAGCGCAAAAACAGGGTTGTTCAAGAGATGGCGCGTGTGATGCTTCATAGCCGGAAATTACCGCTACATTTTTGGGCTGAAGCTGTGAACACCGCTGTCTATGTCATTAACAGAGTGTATTTGCGCCCAGGAACCTTGAATACACCATATGAGCTGTGGTTTAGTAGAAAACCGGATATCAAGTACTTTCGTATCTTCGGGAGTCGATGTTACATTTTACGTGACCGGGAAAATCTTGGAAAGTTCGACTCTCGAAGTGATGAAGGGATCTTTTTGGGTTATTCTACGAATAGCAGAGCATATCGAGTATTTAACATCGAATCTAAGACGATCGTAGAATCTATAAATGTTAAAGTAGATGAAGCTTCTCACTTTGAATCTGAAAAATCTACCCTCGATATCTCTCTAGATGATGATTCTCCTGCTAGTGCATCTTCAGATAATAATACTTCCAATATTAATGATGCATCTAATGGCTCTTCTAGTTTATCTGATGTGCAGGAATCATCTCGTGTACCTCCGAGTACTCCGTTTCAACAAACACTACGAATCTCCAAGGATCATCCGGAATCGAACATCATTGGAGATCCACAAGAAGGAGTTAGAACTCGAAGGCAGTTGGTTTGTGGATTTGCTTGCTATGTATCTTTAATCGAACCAAAGACAATAGATGAAGCTCTTCAGGATGACTACTGGATTAAAGCTATGCAGGAAGAGCTCCATCAATTTGAGCGAAACAAAGTCTGGGAATTAACGAAGCCTCCAAAGCAACATAATGTGATAGGTACCAAATGGATCTTCAAGAACAAGAAAGATGAAGATGGTACTATCATTAGGAACAAGGCACGACTAGTTGCTCAAGGCTACTCTCAAGTAGAAGGTATAGACTTTGACGAAACTTTCGCCCCTGTAGCTAGACTCGAGTCCATTCGTATATTGTTTGCTATTGCTTGTCATTTTAAAATCAAATTATTTCAAATGGACGTCAAGAGCGCATTTCTAAATGGGTTTTTAAATGAGGAAGTTTATGTAGCTCAACCGAAAGGTTTTGTAGATCATAAACAACCTAACCATGTTTTTCGTTTGAAAAAGGCTCTTTACGGTCTGAAACAAGCACCGCGAGCATGGTACGAAAGGTTAACAAAGCACCTTTTGGAGAAGGGCTATACTCGAGGGGGAGCTGACAGGACTCTCTTTGTGAAGCATTATCAAAACAATTTCATTGTAGCACAAATATATGTCGATGACATAGTATTTGGCGCAACAAGAGATAATGATGCTTCTAAATTCGCGGAGACCATGGAAAGCGAATTTGAGATGTCCATGATGGGCGAATTGTCTTATTTTCTTGGATTGCAAATTAAACAAAATGATGAAGGTATTCACTTGAGTCAATCCAAGTATGCACTGGAGTTGGTCAAAAAGTTTGATCTAGAAAATTGTAAAGATTTTCCAACTCCAATGGGAACTAGCCACAAGGGACTTGGAAGTGAATCACTTAGTGAGAATGTAGACGAGAAACTATATAGAAGTATGATTGGAAGTCTACTTTACCTCACGGCTAGTCGCCCGGATATATCCTTTAGTGTTGGGATTTGCGCGAGATATCAATCAGCACCAAAGGAGGTTCACCTGAAAGCGGTGAAACGGATCATCCGGTACATCAAAGGATCAATTAATTTCGGAATTTGGTATCCTATGGGAACAAGTCTGGACATTGTTGGATACTCAGATGCCGATTGGGCAGGATCAGTGGATGATCGGAAAAGCACGAGTGGTGCATGCTTCTATCTTGGCCATTGCCTTGTTGCATGGCACAGTAAAAAGCAGAATTGCATAGCACTCTCGACTGCCGAAGCGGAATACATTTCAGCGGGAAGTTGCTCAACTCAACTCATTTGGATGAAAAGCGTACTGAGCGACTTTCGCATTTCAGCACCTTCGGTAACAATACTTTGTGACAACACAAGTGCTATTAACATTTCTAAAAACCCTGTGTTGCACTCTAGAACAAAACATATTGAGCTTAGATATCATTTTCTTAGAGAGCTAGTTGAATCAAATACTCTTCAACTTTCATATATTTCAACTGAGGATCAATTAGCTGATATTCTAACAAAACCTTTGGATCAAAAACGTTTTATTCATTTGCGAAAAGCAATTGGTATGCTTTCTTTGAAATAAACTTCTTTTTGAAACCTTTGCTTAGGATAGGTTTTGTATTTGTTTTTTGTTTTGTTCATTATCTATGTTTGTACATAGGACATTAATTGAGCATTGATTATAATTGACTTTAATTGCATCTTTTCGTACATTTAGAAATTTATTATGCTTTTGCCATCATAATATTTCACTGTTGCAATGATCATTTATGTTAATTAAATCATCTTCTAAAGTGATCAAAGTCAATTTCTCTCTCAATGATCTCTTGGTATAGTCATTATCTTATTTGACTGTTTAGTCGAGTATGAAATCGAGATCAATTTTTGGTTGAATACTTTATATCTTAAATAATTGATAGCCAATTGAGGGGGAGTCAAAGATAATGTAAAATGCTCAAAAGATGTGGAAAGAGTTACATCCCAATGAGGAGTGTGAAAACTACCACCACATGGAGGAAAGAGCTACCACCTCGGTCGTCCGAGTATTGTGTGCAGCTACCACATGTATACCAAGCATGGTTGTTCAAATTTTTGATTTAGTAAAATGCATGTTGAAATACTTGACTCTGTCAAATTTCAAGGTTGGTATAAGGTGGGATTTTAAAGAAAGATGCTCAAAGAGCCACTCTCTTCAACAGATTGTCTAGATACATTATCTACTATATTTGGGATTTCAAACATCTATTGATCTTTGTATTTCATTTTCTTTACCGAATTGATGATTTGATAAAGGCATTACTCATAAGATCAAGTTAGATGTAATTGAAGGTGTTCAACTTTAAGGGATTTAATTCTTGTAAATTTTCGTTTCATTTTTGGATATTATTGATAGATTTGGCATAATCTAATTCTTGTTGTATGAAACGATGATTTTTGTTTAAAGTTGATACACATTTGTGCTTACAATCTTTTTCTGGTTTTTCTTGAATTTCTCTGAAATTTTTCTAAAGAAAAAGTTGGGGCCGATCCGGATCGGGCTAGATGATCCGGATCCCGAACGCAGGTTTTCTCCTGCGGGCTGACGATCCGGATTGGACCTGCCGATCCGGATCCCGAACGCAGTTTTCTCACTGCGGGTAGCCGATCCGGATCGCAAGCTCGGGAGGATCCGGATCGCGGCTAGGTTTTTATAAAGAACAAAAGGGTTTTGATTTCTTTTACTCCAATCTTTTGTTCCGAAGTTTCCAGAGCCTCTCTCTCTAGATTACATCCTTCCTGGAAGCTTTCAAACTCAGGTTCTTCAATTCCAAGTAAGTTTTATTGATCAAAATCTCGGTTTTTCACCGTTTTTCTTCTTTTCCTCCTCAAACGCACGAAATTCTTGGATCAACTTTGTTTGTGGATGGTTTTTGATCAAATTTCTTTTGAAATAAGAACTCTGGGTAGATTAGTTTTGATTATATGCTAGGTTCTCTCCTGATTAACGGATTTTTAGGCTTCGATTTCTAAAATTTCGGTTTTAGGGCATATAATAAGGATTTTCGAAATTCATGCAATTGATCTATTTTTAAAAGTCCTTTTGCAAAACTAATTTGATTCTTAGTCTCTCTACATGATTATGATTGTTTGGGTACAATTTTTCAAATTTTTGAAAATTAACAATTTTTCATGTGTTCTTGAGCTCGTCTTCACAGGATACATTTTTCACTAGCACTTAAAATGGTGATCACTTGGATTATTTTCCTACTTGCTGCCATGGTACATGTCAAGGATACTGCCAAGCCTAAGAAGGCTAAGAAAGCAAAGAAGTCTAAGGTTGATTCCGACACTGAATCAGAAACAGAGTCAATCGACTGGGATAACATCGAAATTGAGCAAGCTGTTCCCATTGTCTCCAAAGGGAAAGCAGCTGCTGAAGCTTCAAAACCTACTGCAGCTGAAAAAGGGAAAGCACCAATGGAACCAAGTCCAGTTGGAACAAAAAGAAAAACTGGTGCAAGAAAAAGAGGCAGTGCTCAGGGAATTACCATTGAGGAACCAGTTGCTAGGCAGCCTCCTCCACAAGACTTCATCAGCTCCGACAGAATCAAGGATTTTGAGAAAAGGGAATGCATTGGCGAGAGACATGTCAATGTCAAACCAATGAAGGAACGATCTGCAGCTTTTGGGACTTTGTTTGACCAAGCTGGTCTTGCTCAAATTTGCAACTTCCCTGAGACTACTGGATACTGTCCACATTCAGTTCGAATTTTTTATCAGAACGCTGCAAATCTGATTGATCACGAGGATGGACGTCGAGAATTTTACACTTTGGTTAAAAATATCAGAATCAAAGTCACACCCCAGCTGATTGGAGTTGTGCTAGGTATGACAGCCAGAGCTGATGGACTCCATTACCTAAAAACTCAAAGCTTCAACGACAACTCCTGGAGAGTTGTAGTTAATGGAATTTGTCTTCCAAATACTCGGTCGACCGGAAATTCTGTCTTCTCTAAAGAGCTTCGACCAGAGTATAGGTACATAAACTTCATTGTCTGCTACAACATTCTTCCCAACATGAATACGAAGGTTCTTCGATGGGACAGAATGTTATACCTTTATCTTCTTGGAAACCCGGCCGCATTGATGGGAGCAAACTTGAATATTCCTTATCTCATTTGGTCAAGGATGGCGCGATATGTGGAACACTCTCACCCCTCAGAGAGACTACCCTATCCAATGATTATCATGCGCATCCTTAGAAAGTTTAAAGTCGATACAAGCGCGAGCTCATACATGTACAGTTTGGGCACCATTAATGAGACGACAATTGTGAAGTCTCTCTCGACGAAGCCAGATGAACCCATAATACCTCCTCACCGGCAACGAGCACAACAACAACGAGCGACAACCTCTGCACCAGCAGAAACCCCTCCTATTCCACCAGCACAGCAGGCACCTCCATCTACTTCTGATGATGATGCGTCAGTGAGTTCAATCTATAAGGAACAACAGCGACTCTCAAATGAGCAAGAGCGCATGGCTACTGATGTCGCTGAAATGAAAGAGGCTATCAAAGAAGTTCAGAAGGAACAAGCTTCTATAAACAAACGGATCAAGAAAATGTTTCAGAAGCTTGGGTGTATCAGCTCCGACGACTCTGCATAAAGTTTCTCTAATCTTTCTTTTGCAGGTTTTTAAGTTTTTATTCTTATTTAGTTCTCAGGAGTTTCTTTATTTTTGTTTTATCTAACTCTCCTTAAAGTTTTTGTGATTTTGGCTTTATTTGTGACAAAAAGGGGGAGAGAGTTTAGAACAATGATTTGAACAATGAACAATGAATGATGGTATGAATGATGAAACATCAAGGTAAGTATCTCTTCAACTTCAACTTTGGTTTTCATCTTGTGATTGTTTGCATGTCTCGACTAACTATTCGACTAACTATTTGGGCATGTAATATAACTAACAAGTTGATGTTGGACTAACAAGTTTGTGACACTTGGTTTTTGATTGCATAAAAGATATGTTGGTTCTTAACTCTGATCTATTACACATCTGTATATATATAAGATGGTCACAAACATGTTCATGACATTTGGTTTTTGATTGCAAAAAGGATATGTTGGTGTTTTAACTATGATCTGTTTACATATCTGAATGTATAAATGTCATGGTAAGTATAAATGAGTTTAAACTTCATCTCTGTTTGTGGTTTTTTGAATGATATAAAATTCTTGAGGTATCTAACGATTTCTTTTGTCAAGAATGATTTCTTTTTGCAGAGAGTACAGATGTCTAAGTCTAGAGTCTGTTTTAGGAGTTTAACTCATGTATTGTATTTTGGATCTCCATTGTAAATTTTTGTTGTATGGTGATAGCAACAAAAATATCTTTTTGAATTTTCTTTAGTGGATCTATGTTTTGTCACGAAACCGCCAAAGGGGGAGATTGTTACGGAATTTGAGTTGGCGTAGTTTCGTGAAAGTCTCAAGTCTTGAAGATTGAAGGTGAAGAAAGTTGGATCATTTAACTCAATCTCAAGAAAGAAGAATTCAAAAGGATCAGGTATGTTTAACTAAAGAATTTGTGTGATCCGAATACTTCTTGTAGTGTAGAAACACTTGGAAGAGTCTTTCATTGCATAAAAATCAAAACTGGACTTGGGACATGTTCAGGATCCGGATCAGGTTGTTCGATCCGGATCCCGAAGGTGGTTCGTTCATACATCGTCGCAATCCGGATCGTAGTCTCTTGATCCGGATCCCGAACGTTGAGTTTACCATCTACCTTGGACGATCCGGATCTTGCTTCGCAATCCGGATCCCGAACGTTGATATTTGGTGAACTGTATGAACGATCCGGATCGTAGTCACATGATCCGGATCCCGAACCTTCGTTTTTCTGGAATTGGCTGATTCGTTATGACGATCCGGATCCTTGTTATCACGATCCGGATCGCCGTCCGTAAATATCCAGAAATGGCAGGTTTTTGATTCTTATCTCCTTCCTAGGGTTTCTAACCTATAAATACACCCTATGTCTTTCTTTCTAGGGTGAATCCACATAGCCGTCATTTTCTTGTATCATCTTTTACGGCTATAGATCCACATATAGAGAAGAAAGGAAATCATTAGAGAATACTCTATGTTTCTTCATCTATATTGATTAGTTTGATTCTAGGTTTTCATACTCACATCTTGAGTTGAATCAAACTAATGAATACTTAGATGGTATTTCCGATCTATCTTTGATCTAAGTATTCGGCGGATCATCACCACCCAAAAACAACGATTTTTCCCCAAAAATCGGCGCGTGGATTCGCGTGTCCTTGTGGATTCAAGGTTCAATCGCTCTCGTGGATTCGGAGCGAGGCACGTTCGTGGATTCGAACGGTGCTATTGGGTGAAGACCGTGGATTCGGTCGGGCGTCGTGGATTCGACGTTGGACGCCGTGGATTCGGCGTTGGGCGCAGATCGTGGATTCGAGAAGCGTCGGAGCGAGCGGAGAAGATCCTCTAGGAGCGTATGGAAAAGGTTGAGTCGTAAGTTTGTACGGTAAATCACCTTGTACGTGTTTTAATTCTAGTGGATTTCTGCCGTGTTATCGGTCCCGTGGTTTTTTACTCCGGTGATGGAGTTTTCCACGTAAAAATCTTGCGTGTTATTTTATTTTCCGCATTGGGTTTTATCGCAACGATTTTTGGAGTGTTTATACGTTTACACCTATTCACCCCCCTCTAGGTGTTTCTTCCCCTATTTAGATCCGTATTATATACGTGACCCAACAACCAGGACTCCCTGCTTCTTCTCCTCTACTTCCTCCTCTTCTTCTTCTTCTCTCTGGCAGCAAGGGATGGAGGGGGATGGATAAGGATGGAGGGTGGAGAGGGTGCAAGTGTCGGGGTATAAAAATCAACGCTGGAGTGGTTGAAACAGAGAAAAGCCCATACCTCCCATTACTGTACAAGTCCGGGGCAAAATCGGGCTCCCCCTGTGCTGGTGTACCGGTACCACCCACTTGGTACCGGTACACACCCCCTGGTTCCGGAACCAAGCACTTGGTTCCGGAACCAGCCACCCAGAACCCTCCAGAAAAAGCTCAAAAACTCCGAAATCGCCCCGACAACTCACTTTCTCGCCTCGGGACTTCCGCATCACCCCGAAACCAACCGAACACCTCTGTAAAAACATATTACACATGTCCCAAGGGATCAACTCACATCCAAACCATCCAAGAAGCCAAAGCTCGACCCGCAAGCTCTCAAGCCGACGCCAACTCACTTTCCTTCAAAAAGACTTCCGCGTCGCTCCGGGACCACCCGAACCTCTCTGCAAATACAAATAGAAACTGCTGAAGGTATTTCCACAATACCAGGCTGCCCCGTGGAGTCGGCACACTGCCCGAAGCTCCGGAACTCTACACTCTCCCCTCCTTCAGAAGGTTTCGTCCTCGAAACCACAAAAATCAAAACTCAGGAGGGCGACTCAAATAAGTGGGGATATGAAACTCTCAGCTCATCCTCAGGCTCCCATGTGGCCTCTCGCTCCTCATGATGACTCCATAAAACCTTAACAAAAGGTATGATCCGGTTGCGCAATTCTCTCGTCTCTCGAGCAAGAATTCGCACCGGTCGCTCCTGATAGCCCAAGTCCTCGTCTAGCTCCAAGGATGTGAAGTCCAGGATATGTGAGGGATCAAACACATATTTCCTCAAGGTGGATACATGAAATACATCGTGGGTGCCTGCCAACCGCGGCGGTAGCGCAACTCGATATGCCACTGGTCCAATGCGCTCTAGCACCTCAAATGGCCCGATAAACCGCGGACTAAGCTTTCCGCGTACTCCAAATCGGCGAACTCCTCGAGATGGCGAGACTTTCAGAAAAACATGGTCTCCCACCTGAAACTCCAAGTCTCGCCGCCTCCTGTCTGCATAACTCCTCTGACGGCTCTGAGCGGTCTCTATGTGTCGCCGAATGATCCTGACCTTTTCCTCAGCTTCTACAAGCAGATCTGGCCCCAAGGTCTTCCTTTCACCCACGTCACTCCAAAATAGAGGCGATCGACACTTCCGACCATACAATGCTTCGTAGGGCGCCATCTGAATGCTCGCCTGGAAGCTATTGTTATACGCGAACTCGGCTAACCTCAAGTGTCGATCCCAACTGCCACCGAAGCTCAGGACACATGCTCTCAACATGTCCTCCAGAGTCTGAATGGTCCTCTCCGACTGTCCATCAGTCTGTGGGTGAAAGGCGGTGCTAAACTGAAGCTGGGTCCCCAAGGCTGTCTGCAAGCTCCTCCAAAACTGTGAAGTAAACCTCGGGTCCCTGTCAGACACAATCGATACTGGCACCCCGTGCAGTCTCACAATCTCATCCATATATAACTGTGCTAACCTCTCCAAGGACCAACCCAACTGCATCGGCAGAAAGTGGGCTGATTTGGTCAAACGATCAACAATCACCCATATGGCATCAGAACCACTCTGAGTCCTCGGCAATCCCACAATAAAATCCATAGTGACACGGTCCCACTTCCATTCAGGTATTGGAAGGCTCTGCAACTTGCCAGCTGGAACCTGATGCTCAGCTTTAACTTGCTGACAAGTTAAACAATGAGCCACAAACCTTCCAATATCTCTCTTCATGCCGCGCCACCAAAACTGTGCCCTCAAGTCCCTATACATCTTAGTTCCCCCAGGGTGGAGGGTGTAAGGTGTATAGTGAGCTTCCCTCAAAATTAGCTCTCGAACCTCTGAGTCCACGGGCACACAGAAGCGATCCCTGTACCTGAGTACTCCCGCTGTATCCACAGAAAAGTCCCCACCCTGATCCTGCCGAAGCTGATCTCGAATCCTCACAAGCTCGGGGTCCTCACTCTGTTTTTCTCTAATCCTGTCCAACAGAGCGGGCTGCAAGACCATGGACATAAGTCTTGCAGAAACCCCAGGGGACACCACCTCTATATCCAAGCGCCTCAACTGCTCTCTCAAGGGCATCTGCTGGGTAATCAACAAACTCAAGGACTGCCCTGATCGCCTGCTCAAGGCGTCTGCGACCACATTGGCTTTGCCGGGATGATACTGAATATTCAGATCATAATCCTTTAGCAGCTCTAGCCACCGGCGTTGCCTCAAGTTGAGTTCCTTCTGGGTGAACAAATACTTCAAACTCTGGTGGTCGGTGAAGATCTCACAATGCTCGCCATAAAGATAGTGCCGCCAAAGCTTCAAAGCAAAGACAACAGCGGCTAGCTCCAAGTCATGCGTAGGGTAATTCTTCTCATAGTCCTTTAGCTGGCGCGAAGCATAAGCGATTACCCTACCATGCTGCATCAACACACATCCTAGGCCGCTGTGGGAGGCATCACTGTAAATCACGAATCCCTCTCCCATAACTGGTAGTGAAAGGACTGGCGCTGTAATCAACCTCTGCTTCAACTCCTCGAAGCTCTGCTGACACTGCTCTGTCCACACAAACTTGATCCCCTTCCTAGTCAACCGAGTGAGGGGAGTAGAAAGCTTCGCAAAGCCTTCCACAAAACGACGGTAGTACCCTGCAAGGCCCAAGAAGCTGCGCACCTCTGTCACCGTCGTGGGTCTAGGCCAATCCCGAACTGAATCAATCTTCGCCGGGTCCACTGCCACTCCTGCGGCTGAAACTACGTGGCCTAGAAAAGAAACCTCCCGAAGCCAAAAAGCGCACTTCTTTAACTTGGCATACAACTTCTTCTCTCTCAGAAGCTGCAGCACTATCCTCAAGTGCTCCTCGTGCTCCGTGTCACTTCGGGAGTAAACCAGAATGTCATCAATAAACACAACTACAAAACGATCCAAGTAGGGCTGAAACACTCGGTTCATTAGATCCATAAATGCGGCTGGGGCATTAGTCAATCCAAAAGGTAGCACTGTGAACTCATAATGCCCATACCGAGTCCTGAAAGCTGTCTTGGACACATCCTCGGCCCTCACCTTAAGCTGGTGGTAACCGGACTGAAGGTCGATCTTGGAGAAGACCGTAGCTCCCTGAAGCTGATCAAACAAATCATCAATTCTGGGGAGAGGATACTTGTTCCGAACGGTCACTTTATTCAACTCTCGATAATCCACACACAATCTAAGTGATCCGTCCTTCTTTTTCACAAAAAGAATCGGCGCTCCCCACGGAGAGACGCTAGGTCTGATGAACCCTCGATCCAAAAGATCCTGTAATTGAGCCTTTAGCTCTCTCAACTCTGCTGGGGCCATCCTGTAGGGCGCTTTAGAGACTGATGTAGTTCCAGGGACTACATCAATCACAAACTCTATCTCTCGATCCGGCGGCATAGATGATAACTCCGAGGGAAAAACATCCGGGTACTCGCAGACAACAGGGATGTCCTCGAGTCCGGGCATCGCCGTAGGCGCCTCTACAACAGTCGCAAGAAAAGCGACACAGCCTCTACTCAACATCTGTCGGGCTCTGGCGGAAGACACTGTCACTGCAAACAATGCACTCTGACATCCCCTATAGACATACTCCTCCTGACCCGGCTCCCAAAGGGTCACAGTCCTCAATCTACAATCAATAGTAGCATAGAACCGGGATAACCAATCCATACCCAAAACCACATCAAAATCCTGAAGTCGGCGCAAGACTAACAGGTCAATGGGTAAAATCCACGGTCCTAACTGCACTGGGCAGGACCAACAGCACTCATCTACATGCAATACACAACCCGGAATCTGGACCTCTAATGCATGAGTCAAAGGCCCTATCTCAAACCCATGCGAAGATGCAAAAGTACTACTGATGAATGAATGTGATGCTCCAGTATCAAAAAGCGCTCGAGCACGGGTAGAGGAGATAAGAATAATACCTGCTACTACCAGATCCGCTGCTGTGGAATCCTCGACCTGAGCGGCGTACACTCGCCCGCTCGCTGGAGGTCGTCTCTCAGACTGTCGTGAGGAGGTGGCACGATCCCCCCGGGTGAAGCTCGGTGAAGCTCCCACTGCCTGTAGGGGCAAGGGAGAAGTCGATGCTGTCGACGGTGCTGATGACCCTGCCCTCGGGCAAGTCCAAGCTATATGTCCCGGCTGTCCACATCGATAGCATCTGCCCTGTCGCTGCTCGCACTGCTGAGGTGCGTGAGGCCCGCCGCAAATCACACACTGATCTGAACGCCTCTGCTGCTGCTGCTGCTGCTGTCTAGGCGGCCGATGACCCCCTGGCCTCTGCCTCCTCTGTGACCCGCGGCCTCGAGGCTGAAACTGTGGCTGCGGTGGTCTCGGGGGCCTCGGTCTGCTTGACTGCCCAAAATCCTGAGGTGTTGGGCGCTTCTCCCCGGAGCTGGTCCCTGGCGCCTCGCCCCTCTCTGTCATAATAACGGTCCCTCGGGAGACCCATCGAGCTCGCTCAATAGCTGTGTCCAAGGTAGGTGACCGATGGGAGTGGACGTGATGGTAGATATCCTGGTGCAATCCTCTCTCAAATAGATCAACCCTCTGCGGCTCATCTGGGGCGACGTATGGAACACTGTTCAGTAAGCGCTGAAACTCTCGTATATACTCCTGTAGTGGTCGGCTACCCTGCTGTAGCCGTCGAAGATCTCCTTCGAGTTTCTGCTTTGCACTGTCGGGGAAGTAAGCCCCGCGCAGTAAAGCTCGAAACTCGTGCCAAGTCAGCAACTGTACGCCCGGCGGTCCAACAGGGCGAACCCGACGCCACCAAGTCTCGGCGTCTTTCTCCAAAAAGTGAGTTCCCAGGTGCACTTGATGCTCCTCCTTGATGAACAGATTCTCGAATAATTTTTCCATAGCTGCAATCCTGTTCTCGACCTCCCACGGCTCCGAGCTCAGACCAGAGAACCGCGGGGGATGGAACTGGCTAATATATGACAGTCGATCCGTGAGCTCTCTCTGCTCTGCCTCCGTCAAAGGAGCAATCTGTGACGAGGTCGCCGAGGTAGCTACTGGGGGCGTCGCTGGAGGTGCCCTCTGCTCGAGTAACCTCACCAACCGTTCCACATTCTCTTGCTGGCCCTTGGCTGCCTCCTCCTGGCGCCTAACTGTCTCCTCCTGGCGCCTGGCTGTCTCCTCCTGGCGTTTGGACGCCTCATCTTGGCGTTGCAACGCCTCCGACAAATAGGCCACCTGGGCCCGCAGCGCCTGAACCTCTCCCTGATCAACCGGTGGAGCCTCCTGCCGCTCAGGCTCCTCGTCTGCGGCTGGGTGAGCCCTCGTCGTAGCTCGACGTCTCGGAGGCATCGCAAATCCTGAAATCAAAACCAAACATCAGGACCAAGAATCGCTCAACCCAATCAAACGAGAGTCTATACATGCTACCCATTCTAAAGTGTAATGCCGTCTGCAGCCGACAGGTCCCCTTTAGAGAATAAGCATGCAAAATTACTCACCCCAAACCCCTGGGGGAGTTATAACTCAATCATGACTCTCGTAGAAATCACGTCTCTCTCGAAATCACCCTACTGTCCAGCCAAAAAGCCTAGGGTCTCTAAGTCCTCAATGACCTATAAACCTAGGCTCTGATACCACTCTAATCTGTCACGCCCCGGGGTCGAAACTGCGACCCGGGCTCGCTAACAGATCCGCCATCTGTACGGAAACTGCCGTACAGACGAAGCGTCTACCCTGCAAATAAATCTATAGCTAACAGATATCAGAGCAAAAGTAAGTACACGCTATAGAAAGGAAACAGAACAACTGTACTAGAGTAAATAAAATCCAAGATACAAGCTGTCCTCAAGATACAAAAATAACATCTCTCAAAATCTCACTCTACAAAAGTGGAAACTCAAAAGGGTACTGCTACCTCTCCACTAAACTGACTCGGGTAAGCGACTAGTCGGCCACGCCCTTACCTCGATCTGAAGACTCCGCACGGGAAGGAGTCGGAGCAGCTGCCTCAGGAAAACCTGCACCGCAGCGGGTGTGAGAACTACTGCAAAGGTAGTTCCCAGTGGGTACCGTCCTCAAAGCACACGGTATGCCCACTAAGTCCACCGGAGGCACAAAAAGGTGAACAAATAGATAGATAGATAGATAAATGGAAAAGCTGGAAATCTATCTCTATAAGCCTCTACATATGCTCAAAGGAAAAAAACACTCATCTATGAACATGCAGTGTAACTCACTCACACATCTCACCCAAATCTCAATGACTGTCCTCTTTGGACCAGTCAAGATAAAGTCAAGCCTGCGCTCATCTACTGCCGCACATCCCAGAGGAACGGACTTACGTAGGGTGTCCCTCAAGGACTAACAGTAACACATCGCAGCCTCGTCAGGCTCGGTATCATCATCGCACCCGGGGCGTAGCTCGAGGGGAGCGACCCCACCGAACTCAAGTATCTCAAGTATCTCATAACTGGCAACCATGCCAGGCTCAGCAGGCTATAATCCACGATCAAATAGATCGGAAACACAGTGGATACACGACACACACTCATGTCAATGTGAGGTCCCGGAATCCCCCGCGTAGGGTTGCTGGTCTTTGGGCAGCTTTCGGTCGCCGTTGGGGGTGTTGGTGCGCGTGTTGGGGACCCAGAAATGGATTTGTGATACAAATTGGGATTTGCTTGCATCACTGGAGGCCTGCGTGGGTTGCGCGTAATTTGGACACAAGTGGTGGACTTCAGGCTTAAATTGAGACCCCGTGGGAAGTTGGTGGACCCGTCGGGTGTTTAGAAGTGATTTCGCGCGATTCAGATGTCAAAATTAGACTCCGGGTGAAGTCCGGATAAAAGTTTACCTCTCCGGTCGCCTTCGGGAATTTTTAGAGTTGGAATTGGGCAAATCAGACTTTAAAAATGGACCCGGCGCGAAAATCGGATCGAGTGGGCATTCGGCAAATTTTCGGGTGAGAATTTGGAGAATTGGATATCGTTTTTGGATTCAGCGCGCGAAATCGCTAAGAATGGACTATTTATTTGTTGGATTTGGAGCCCGGATGAAGTGCGCGTTTTTCGAGGCAAAACGGCACGTTTATCGAGGTGTGCGCGTGGCACGGATCCCGAGGCGAGCGCGGCGCGCGGGTCAAGGCGCGCGGGTCGAGGCGGCCGCGTGATGGGACGGGGCGCAGGCGCGGGACGCGCGGGGGCCGCCACGTGGCGGGCCCCCGTTGGCGCCCGCGCGGGCGCGGGGGCACGCGCGCCCGTGTAACGGGCGCGTGTCCCGCGCCTGGGCTGCGCGGTGCGTGCAACGCGCCCGTGTGGCGAGCGAGTTGCTGCGCGTCGCGTGGCCCTGTGGGCGCGCGCGTGGACCGGGCGCGCGCGCCCGTGTGCTGTGGACCGCGGATGGGGCTTCCCCATTGGCCCGCGCGGTGGACCGGCGCGGTGGACCGGATCCGTGGACCGCCTTCTCTCTCCCTCTTTTCTTCTTCTTCTTCCTCCCCGCGCACGCCATTTTCCCTCCTCTTCTCTTCCTTTCTTCTTCAACCGAGCGAGAGGGAGAGCGAGGGAGATGGTGGGAGGTACGGCGTGGCGTCGTGGGCCCCGTGGAGCGCGCGAGTTTTTCCGTGGGGAGCGTTTCGGCGACGGCGGCCCAGTCGGGGTAGGTCCCGTATGTTTGTTTTTACGGTATTTTTAGCACAGTTTTGGAGCGATATTTTGGACTGTGAATTGACCCTCTTGCTCTTATCTGTGTTTCTCTGTACCGTTTTGCGTGCGGTCTCCGGCACCGTGCACCGTTTTGCGTGCGGACTCCGTTTTGCGTGCGGATCCTGGCACCGTGCACCGTTTTGCGTGCGGACTCCGTTTTGCGTGCGGATCCTGGCACCGTGCACCGTTTTGCGTGCGGACTCCGGCACCGTGCACCGTTTTGCGTGCGGACTCCGTTTTGCGTGCGGATCCTGGCACCATGCACCGTTTTGCGTGCGGACTCCGGCACCGTGCACCGTTTTGCGTGCGGACTCCGTTTTGCGTGCGGATCCTGGCACCGTGCACCGTTTTGCGTGCGGACTCCGGCACCGTGCACCGTTTTGCGTGCGGACTCCGTTTTGCGTGCGGATCCTGTCACCGTGCACCGTTTTGCGTGCGGACTCCGGCAGCGGACATCGTTTTGCGTGCGGACTCCGTTTGGCGTGCGGATTCCGGCACCGTGCTCCGTTTTGCGTGCGGACTCCGGCAGCGGACTTCGTTTTGCGTGGGGATCGCGTGGAGGCCAATTGCAAGTGGCTACGAGCAATTGGTGGCAAATCGAGGTGGGTGGCCTTATCTCCAAGTTTGATGGAATGTACATTAATTCTATTAATGTAGGACTATGCATGATAGTATATTTCCTTGTGTAGCATGCTAGATTGTTGGAATGGCTATTCCTTTATTATCGGTTAATGTGGTTATCTTGGAACTTGACCTAGCACCCCCGTCATATGTTGTATGTGTAACCAGACTAGTAGAAAACCCTCACTTGGGCTAGGGTTATTTATGCTTAGACATCCACACTGTTCCTTCATCCCTGACATAGTGTTTTCTCGCCCGGGTAGTGGGCCGAGAGGTCGGGACTTGCTTTTAGTGTGGGATGCTTTTGCACTCTTGCTTGGGAGCAGAGTGGAGTCTGGTAGTTGTAGCTGGGTTGCTTATCTGTGCCGGGAGCCGTTTGGGTAAACGGTAGTCCCGGGAGGTCTTGTTTCCCTATTGTGCCGTCGTGGAGGGAGCCGTTGCGCAGACGGCAGTCCCGGGCCGTCGAGTATCTTCCGGTCCGCCTTGTTGGGAACCGTTGGGGTTGACGGTGGTCCCAGGTCGTTGAGTGTTGTCCGACCTGTTTTGTTACCCTGAGTTGTGGGTCGTTCCTGGCTGTGGAGTATCTCCAGCCAGTGAGCCTTGTGCCGCGAGCCGTTGGCGAGGCTAGTGTCTCGTGTTTCGAGTTAGCCGAGCAGCTGAGTCGTCGAGAGTTCTCCGACTGTCGTGCGAGGTATTTGGGGATCCTGAGTCCTACCGTTCTGAGAGTGAGCGTGGATTTTGACTAGCCTGCTTATGCCAATTTGTGATACTCTATGCCGCGCCGTGTTCCTCAGTTGGAGTCGCGTCCCTGAGATGCCGCTGTGGATACGATGGGCCTGTTGAGGCAGTTTTGCGCGAGGGGTGAGTTAGTCGGGCAGGACGCCCCACGTAAATCCCGTCCTCATGGGGATGCGTGGTAGTGGGCAGGCGCGTTCCTAGTCGACAGGCGCAGGCTTGACTGGACCCTATGAGGCAGTCAGTTCGATTGGGTCTATTGAGCACCTTGGGTGCGAGTGGTCTCTTTTACTTGCATCTGTTCCACTTTTTGAGTATCTAGATAGAGGCATGGTAGCTGTAGAGTAGTTTTCCAGCCTTTCTTTCAGATTTCTTGGCCTGTTATCTTTTGCCTCTTGTAGACTTGGTGGGCAGACCGTTGGGCTTGTTGACGGTACCCACTGAGAACTACTGTGGGAAGTAGTTCTCACACCCGTCGTGGTGTCTTTTTCCCCAGGAACTTCTCCTCCTGTTCCTGTTGCTCCAGTTGCTGATCCTTCTGACCGAGGCGAGGGAGTCGCGAGCTAGTTCCCTACCCGTCATTGGAGTGTAGCGGTACCCCTTCAGAGGAGAGCTTCAGTAGATTAGTTTTCTTCTTTTTCCTCTGTTGAGAGACCTTTGTTGTGAGGTATAGAGTTGTACTTTATTTTACAGTTTGAGAGACTGTTGTAGTGAGGATATTCTAGTATCGAGAGTCTGTACACTGATGTATTCATTGGAGATACCTCCCTTTTGAGTTTTGTATCAGAGGACTTTGTATATGATAGTTTTTGGGGAGATGGTTATTGTATTATTTTCAGCTGTACAGTGTTTGGACTTCAGTTTTAGTAGTCTACTTTCAGCTCTCTGATATCTGTATACTGTAGTTGATTCTTTCTGCAGGTTAGACGCTTCATCTGTACGGCAGTTTCCGTACAGATGGCGGATCTGTTGGCGAGCCCGGGTGGCAGTTTCCACCCCGGGGCGTGACAGATTAGAGTGGTATCAGAGCCTAGGTTGTAGGTCGTGGTGGACTTAGAAACCCTAGGCTTGTGGTTGGATATTAGGATGACTACGTGAGAGTCGTGACTTTTAGCGAGAGTCCTTGTTGACTTTTTACCTCTCCCAAGAGACGGGATGAGAGTTTGGCATGTTTATTCTCCTAATCGATTATGTTGGTTGCAGACAACATAATGCTATGGAATGGATGACATGTCTTAGACTTTCGCTGGATTGGGTCGTATAGTTGTTGTGTCCTGACGTTTGTAGTTGTGCAGTGGGTTGCGATACCCCTGAGACGTTGTGTTGTGAAAAGGACACGCGTTTTCCCTGGCCGAGTTACCAGGAGGGCATTTTCCCTGGCCGAGTTACCAGGAGGGCATTTTCCCTGGCCGAGTTACCAGGAGGGCATTTTCCCTGGCCGAGTTACCAAGAGGGCATTTTCCCTGGCCGAGTCACCAGGAGGGCATTTTCCCTGGCCGAGTTACCAGGAGGGCATTTTCCTGGCCGAGTTACCAGGAGGGCATTTTCCCTGGCCGAGTTACCAGGAGGGCATTTTCCCTGGCCGAGTTACCAGGAGGGCATTTTCCCTGGCCGAGTCACCAGGAGGGCATTTGCCCTGGCCGAGTTACCAGATGGATAATTATCGCTGGCCGAGTTACCAGATGGATAATTATCACTGGCCGAGTTACCAGATGGATAATTATCGCTGGCCGAGTTACCAGATGGATAATTATCGCTGGCCGAGTTACCAGATGGATAATTATCACTGACCGAGTTACCAGATGATAATTATCACTGGCCGAGTTACCAGATGGATAATTATCACTGGCCGAGTTACCAGATGATAATTATCACTGGCCGAGTTACCAGATGATAATTATCACTGGCCGAGTTACCAGATGGATAATTATCGCTGGCCGAGTTACCAGATGGATAATTATTGCTGGCCGAGATTACCAGATGGATAATTATCACTGGCCGAGTTACCAGATGGATAATTATCACTGGCCGAGTTACCAGATGGATAATTATCACTGGCCGAGTTACCTGATGGATAATTATCACTGGCCGAGTTACCAGATGGATAATTATCGCTGGCCGAGTTACCAGATGGATAATTATCACTGGCCGAGTTACCAGATGGATAATTATCGCTGGCCGAGTTACCAGATGGATAATTATCACTGGCCGAGTTACCAGATGGATAATTATCACTGGCTGAGTTACCAGATGGATAATTATCACTGGCCGAGTTACCAGATGGATAATTATCGCTGGCCGAGTTACCAGATGGATAATTATCGCTGGCCAAGTTACCAGATGGATAATTATCACTGGCCGAGTTACCAGATGGATAATTATCGCTGGCCGAGTTACCAGATGGATAATTATCGCTGGCCGAGTTACCAGATGGATAATTATCACTGGCCGAGTTACCAGATGGATAATTATCGCTGGCCGAGTTACCAGATGGATAATTATCGCTGGCCGAGTTACCAGATGGATAATTATCACTGGCCGAGTTACCAGATGGATAATTATCGCTGGCCGAGTTACCAGATGGATAATTATCGCTGGCCGAGTTACCAGATGGATAATTATCACTGGCCGAGTTACCAGATGATAATTATCACTGGCCGAGTTACCAGATGGATAATATTGGCTGGCCGAGTTACCAGATGGATAATTATCGCTGGCCGAGTTACCAGATGGATAATTATCACTGGCCGAGTTACCAGATGATAATTATCACTGGCCGAGTTACCAGATGGATAATTATCACTGGCCGAGTTACCAGATGATAATTATCACTGGCCGAGTTACCAGATGGATAATTATCGCTGGCCGAGTTACCAGATGGATAATTATCGCTGGCCGAGTTACCAGATGGATAATTATCACTGGCCGAGTTACCAGATGATAATTATCACTGGCCGAGTTACCAGATGGGTAATTATCACTGGCCGAGTTACCAGATGGATAATTATCACTGGCCGAGTTACCAGATGGATAATTATCACTGGCCGAGTTACCAGATGGATAATTATCACTGGCCGAGTTACCAGATGATAATTATCACTGGCTGAGTTACCAGATGGATACTTTCCCCTGGCTGAGCTACCAGAGGCGATGCCGCCCAGTGAGGGGCGATGCCGCCCAGTGAGTGGCGATGCCGCCCAGCGAGAGGCGAGGCCGCCCAGTGAGGGGCGATGCCGCCCAGTGAGTGGCGATGCCGCCCAATGAGTGGCGAAGGTTCGGCCTGTTGAGGCGATTTTCACCTCCGGCCGAGTTACCAGGTGGTTATTTTAGTGAGATTGAGATGACCCGACAGGACGCCGAGATTTGATGGCGTCGAGTTCGTCCTGATGGACTACCGGGAGCGTCTCCAGCCGTGAGCTGCTTGTTGACATAGTTTCCCGCTTTGAACGAGAGGGACCGAATCCCTGAACGGTAAAGGAGCGAAAACTTCGATAGACTGAGCCTAGGGTCTGTTCTTGTTTGGTTAGGGTTCTAGGCACCGGTCTATCCGAATTTTTGGATCTTTGCCGCGTCAGTCGGTTCTTCTCGCCTATGAGTGGGGTGTTGCTGTGAGTTGAGTCGTTGAGGGTTCTCCGACATAGCTGTGAGAGTGCTAGGGCATTTGCATTGATGTATGGGCTAAAGATAGGACCTTTAGCTTGTGCTCGTGAGGTTCAGATACCCGATCACGTGTTGCACATAGATGGGAGTTATTGGTCCTGCCCAGTGCAGTTCGGGCCCTGGTTTTTGCCTGTTGATCTTTTGGCCCTTCCTCAGCTCCGGGTTTTCGAGGTAGTGTTGGGTATAGGGCTGTGAAGATCTGAGGCCTTGATGCTTTAGATACCACACCGTTGATACACGGTGGTGATGCCACACCGTTGATACACGGTGGTGATGCCACGCCGTTGATACACGGTGGTGATGCCACGCCGTTGATACACGGCAGTGATGCCACACCGTTGATACACGGTGGTGATGCCACGCCGTTGGCGCACGGCAGTGAGGCCACGCCGTTGGTACACGGCAGTAATGCCACGCCGTGGGTGCACGGCAGTGATGCCACGTTGTAGGTACACAACGGTGAGAGTCTTTTGGATGTTTCGGACTGTTGACCGCGAGTTGGGCATCAGCTTTATGATCGCCTTGTGAGCCAGTTTTCAGTCCCGTTCACCGACGGTTTGGTCCCCGTCAGGGTGTTCTTTATGAGTTGAGGGATCGACTTCGACCCGTGGGTCCGTTGGGGTTATGATAGCATGTTGAGCGACCAACTGTGGCACGAGATTGTGTCTCTTGAGGATCCCTTTTGAGGGTAGCCTGCAGTTGAGTAGTCCACTCAGGTGGTTTTGGATCGGGAAGTGACCGAGTGAAGACCCCAACTTATTGGATTTCCCTTCCTTATTGGACGAGTCTGCAGGTATGCTTCGGGTCGTCTTGTTGAGGGTGGCACCATGATGTGGTTTGGTGCGTATTACACTTGTGGTTATTTCAGTTTTCCCCCAGCCTTTTAATGGAGCCCTTGGTTTTCACGTCTCAGCTCAGTAGTGATGTGTTTTTCCTCGCTCGTGATTTACTTGCCCCTTTGAGATCTGTGATTATTGGAGTACGAGGGACGCCCGTTGCAATTTCTAGCTCGAGAGATGAGAGAATTGCACATCGGGTCATACCGTACTTGTTGTTGTTGTCGCGGAGTAATCACGAGGAGCGAGTGGGGGAGCTGGAGGCGTATTGTTAGATACCTAGCCGTGGTGTTCTTGACTCCTGATGGGCTTGATCTAGTTTCGAGGACGAAACTTTCTTTTAGTGGGGGAGGATGTGAGGTCCCGGAATCCCCCGCGTAGGGTTGCTGGTTGTTGGGCAGCTTTCGGTCGCCGTTGGGGGTGTTGGTGCGCGTGTTGGGGACCCAGAAATGGATTTGTGATGCAAATTGGGATTTGCTTGCATCACTGGAGGCCTGCGTGGGTTGCGCGCAATTTGGACACAAGTGGTGGACTTCAGGCTTAAATTGAGACCCCGTGGGAAGTTGGTGGACCCGTCGGGTGTTTAGAAGTGATTTAGCGCGATTCAGATGTCAAAATTAGACTCCGGGTGAAGTCCGGATAAAAGTTTACCTCTCCGGTCGCCTTCGGGAATTTTTAGAGTTGGAATTGGGCAAATCAGACTTTAAAAATGGACCCGGCGCGAAAATCGGATCGAGTGGGCATTCGGCAAATTTTCGGGTGAGAATTTGGAGAATTGGATATCGTTTTTGGATTCAGCGCGCGAAATCGCTAAGAATGGACTATTTATTTGTTGGATTTGGAGCCCGGATGAAGTGCGCGTTTTTCGAGGCAAAACGGCACGTTTATCGAGGTGTGCGCGTGGCACGGATCCCGAGGCGAGCGCGGCGCGCGGGTCAAGGCGCGCGGGTCGAGGCGGCCGCGTGATGGGACGGGGCGCAGGCGCGGGACGCGCGGGGGCCGCCACGTGGCGGGCCCCCGTTGGCGCCCGCGCGGGCGCGGGGGCACGCGCGCCCGTGTAACGGGCGCGTGTCCCGCGCCTGGGCTGCGCGGTGCGTGCAACGCGCCCGTGTGGCGGGCGAGTTGCTGCGCGCCGCGTGGCCCTGTGGGCGCGCGCGTGGACCGGGCGCGCGCGCCCGTGTGCTGTGGACCGCGGATGGGGCTTCCCCATTGGCCCGCGCGGTGGACCGGCGCGGTGGACCGGATCCGTGGACCGCCTTCTCTCTCCCTCTTTTCTTCTTCTTCTTCCTCCCCGCGCACGCCATTTTCCCTCCTCTTCTCTTCCTTTCTTCTTCAACCGAGCGAGAGGGAGAGCGAGGGAGATGGTGGGAGGTACGGCGTGGCGTCGTGGGCCCCGTGGAGCGCGCGAGTTTTTCCGTGGGGAGCGTTTCGGCGACGGCGGCCCAGTCGGGGTAGGTCCCGTATGTTTGTTTTTACGGTATTTTTAGCACAGTTTTGGAGCGATATTTTGGACTGTGAATTGACCCTCTTGCTCTTATCTGTGTTTCTCTGTACCGTTTTGCGTGCGGTCTCCGGCACCGTGCACCGTTTTGCGTGCGGACTCCGTTTTGCGTGCGGATCCTGGCACCGTGCACCGTTTTGCGTGCGGACTCCGGCACCGTGCACCGTTTTGCGTGCGGACTCTGTTTTGCGTGCGGATCCTGGCACCATGCACCGTTTTGCGTGCGGACTCCGGCACCGTGCACCGTTTTGCGTGCGGACTCCGTTTTGCGTGCGGATCCTGGCACCGTGCACCGTTTTGCGTGCGGACTCCGGCACCGTGCACCGTTTTGCGTGCGGACTCCGTTTTGCGTGCGGATCCTGTCACCGTGCACCGTTTTGCGTGCGGACTCCGGCAGCGGACATCGTTTTGCGTGCGGACTCCGTTTGGCGTGCGGATTCCGGCACCGTGCTCCGTTTTGCGTGCGGACTCCGGCAGCGGACTTCGTTTTGCGTGGGGATCGCGTGGAGGCCAATTGCAAGTGGCTACGAGCAATTGGTGGCAAATCGAGGTGGGTGGCCTTATCTCCAAGTTTTATGGAATGTACATTAATTCTATTAATGTAGGACTATGCATGATAGTATATTTCCTTGTGTAGCATGCTAGATTGTTGGAATGGCTATTCCTTTATTATCGGTTAATGTGGTTATCTTGGAACTTGACCTAGCACCCCCGTCATATGTTGTATGTGTAACCAGACTAGTAGAAAACCCTCACTTGGGCTAGGGTTATTTATGCTTAGACATCCACACTGTTCCTTCATCCCTGACATAGTGTTTTCTCGCCCGGGTAGTGGGCCGAGAGATCGGGACTTGCTTTTAGTGTGGGATGCTTTTGCACTCTTGCTTGGGAGCAGAGTGGAGTCTGGTAGTTGTAGCTGGGTTGCTTATCTGTGCCGGGAGCCGTTTGGGTAAACGGTAGTCCCGGGAGGTCTTATTTCCCTGTTGTGCCGTCGTGGAGGGAGCCGTTGCGCAGACGGCAGTCCCGGGCCGTCGAGTATCTTCCGGTCCGCCTTGTTGGGAACCGTTGGGGTTGACGGTGGTCCCAGGTCGTTGAGTGTTGTCCGACCTGTTTTGTTACCCTGAGTTGTGGGTCGTTCCTGGCTGTGGAGTATCTCCAGCCAGTGAGCCTTGTGCCGCGAGCCGTTGGCGAGGCTAGTGTCTCGTGTTTCGAGTTAGCCGAGCAGCTGAGTCGTCGAGAGTTCTCCGACTGTCGTGCGAGGTATTTGGGGATCCTGAGTCCTACCGTTCTGAGAGTGAGCGTGGATTTTGACTAGCCTGCTTATGCCAATTTGTGATACTCTATGCCGCGCCGTGTTCCTCAGTTGGAGTCGCGTCCCTGAGATGCCGCTGTGGATACGATGGGCCTGTTGAGGCAGTTTTGCGCGAGGGGTGAGTTAGTCGGGCAGGACGCCCCACGTAAATCCCGTCCTCATGGGGATGCGTGGTAGTGGGCAGGCGCGTTCCTAGTCGACAGGCGCAGGCTTGACTGGACCCTATGAGGCAGTCAGTTCGATTGGGTCTATTGAGCACCTTGGGTGCGAGTGGTCTCTTTTACTTGCATCTGTTCCACTTTTTGAGTATCTAGATAGAGGCATGGTAGCTGTAGAGTAGTTTTCCAGCCTTTCTTTCAGATTTCTTGGCCTGTTATCTTTTGCCTCTTGTAGACTTGGTGGGCAGACCGTTGGGCTTGTTGACGGTACCCACTGAGAACTACTGTGGGAAGTAGTTCTCACACCCGTCGTGGTGTCTTTTTCCCCAGGAACTTCTCCTCCTGTTCCTGTTGCTCCAGTTGCTGATCCTTCTGACCGAGGCGAGGGAGTCGCGAGCTAGTTCCCTACCCGTCATTGGAGTGTAGCGGTACCCCTTCAGAGGAGAGCTTCAGTAGATTAGTTTTCTTCTTTTTCCTCTGTTGAGAGACCTTTGTTGTGAGGTATAGAGTTGTACTTTATTTTACAGTTTGAGAGACTGTTGTAGTGAGGATATTCTAGTATCGAGAGTCTGTACACTGATGTATTCATTGGAGATACCTCCCTTTTGAGTTTTGTATCAGAGGACTTTGTATATGATAGTTTTTGGGGAGATGGTTATTGTATTATTTTCAGCTGTACAGTGTTTGGACTTCAGTTTTAGTAGTCTACTTTCAGCTCTCTGATATCTGTATACTGTAGTTGATTCTTTCTGCAGGTTAGACGCTTCATCTGTACGGCAGTTTCCGTACAGATAGCGGATCTGTTGGCGAGCCCGGGTGGCAGTTTCCACCCCGGGGCGTGACAGATGAATGTGACACCCCCGGAATTTGGATTAGTCCTCTATATAAATGATATAATAGGACTAAATCTCTAACCCGGCTATAGCATTTTGGATGGTAGCAAGATCCAAGAGGAACATGAGAGTTAAGCGTGCTAGAGCTAGAGTAGTTCTAGGATGGGTGACCCCCTGGGAAGTGGGGCGTCACAGTTGGTATCAGAGCCATTCACCAGCCGGAAATGTGAGATGAGTCTCGGCTGAGCTAGGGTTATATAGCGGGTAGAGCGAGGCTCCCCGGCTAATGACCGTTGTGAGTGGAGTGCAGCTCCTCACATGGTCGGCTAAGGCTAGCGAGACGAGTCTCACATCGCCTGGTGCTTATGAGTGTGCTTGAGCCTGACGTGGACGTCAGGGCTTAAAGGGGGGAAGAATGTGACACCCCCGGAATTTGGATTAGTCCTCTATATAAATGATATAATAGGACTAAATCTCTAACCCGGCTATAGCATTTTGGATGGTAGCAAGATCCAAGAGGAACATGAGAGTTAAGCGTGCTAGAGCTAGAGTAGTTCTAGGATGGGTGACCCCCTGGGAAGTGGGGCGTCACAGTCAAGGTCGGAGTAAACTCCACGACTGAATCTGAAGTGCTCAAATAGAACCCCCAATGACACTAGTAAAACTCAAAAAGCCACAGAAAGGCTCTAATAATCAACAAATATCTCCTCGGCCCCCCGGCACGAGAGAACAAGCACCCGAACCCATGCAGCATCACTAGAACCCTCAGACATTTTAAAACCATTTTTAAAAGTCGGTTTTTCAATAAAACGAGCATTCGGATTTTTAAAACGGTTCGGGAGCTTAAATGAGGCCAACCAAGCATACAGTCTAGTGTCATACAATGTCACGAGTCCACTAAAAATACTATGGGGTTCAGATAATATTTCTGTAATTTTCTAGGCAACTATCAGATCATTTTACAGCTAAATTACACAGTTTGACATGATCAAAGTGCGTTCTGAAGCATTAGAGGGCATTCCACGATTTTTAGAAGAAAATCCAACCCACCTCAAATGCTTTCCGAAGGCCGCGCCGAAATCGGTGAAGAAACGGGCGCAATCTGACGAAAAACTGAACTGCGCCTCTCGCGCGCGCGCGCACCGTCGCGCGTCTCGGAAAAATCCACGGAGCTCCAAACAACCTCCACAGCACCCAGCTAGGCCACCATAAAAATCTCAGCTCAACCCGATCACTCCAATCCACGAATCAAGCATGCGTAGTGTTGCGGATTTGCACAGTAATCCCTCTGCATGCATGCAGCCCGAGAGCACAGGGAGAGAGCAAGGATAGAAATTAGCTCAAATTACCATTCAAAACCATCAATAAAACCCAAGAGGAGAATCAAAGAGTCCAAATCCACAATTTCCAACGATCAATTTACCTCAATTTGCTCTCGCGTGCGCAGGTTGACCCGGTCAACTCCCTCAAGCAGCACGAACCAGGACTCCCTGCTTCTTCTCCTCTACTTCCTCCTCTTCTTCTTCTTCTCTCTGGCAGCAAGGGATGGAGGGGGATGGATAAGGATGGAGGGTGGAGAGGGTGCAAGTGTCGGGATATAAAAATCAACGCTGGAGTGGTTGAAACAGAGAAAAGCCCATACCTCCCATTACTGTACAAGTCCGGGGCAAAATCGGGCTCCCCCTGTGCTGGTGTACCGGTACCACCCACTTGGTACCGGTACACACCCCCTGGTTCCGGAACCAAGCACTTGGTTCCGGAACCAGCCACCCAGAACCCTCCAGAAAAAGCTCAAAAACTCCGAAATCGCCCCGACAACTCACTTTCTCGCCTCGGGACTTCCGCATCACCCCGAAACCAACCGAACACCTCTGTAAAAACATATTACACATGTCCCAAGGGATCAACTCACATCCAAACCATCCAAGAAGCCAAAGCTCGACCCGCAAGCTCTCAAGCCGACGCCAACTCACTTTCCTTCAAAAAGACTTCCGCGTCGCTCCGGGACCACCCGAACCTCTCTGCAAATACAAACAGAAACTGCTGAAGGTATTTCCACAATACCAGGCTGCCCCGTGGAGTCGGCACACTGCCCGAAGCTCCGGAACTCTACACTGGCCAACAACCGGTTGAAATCCTCAATGTACACCAGCGCAGCATGGTCTCCCTGTCGGAGATTCTTCAACTCCTCCACGACTTTGCCTCGCACGACTCCAAACTCCGCCCAGAGAAACGAGGTAGGTTAAGCTGGCGGAACCTCATCAAACAATCAACAACCTCTGGCTGCTCTGCAGGGGTCAACTGTCCTGCTGTCCCGGACGGCTGTCTGCTGGCAACCGACGCAACAGGGGCTGCCAGTGTCACTGGTACAACTGGGGGTGCCACGACCGGTGGAGAAGGTGCGGGGGATCTCTCAGGAGGTGCTGCAACAGGCCGCACCCTCAGCTCAAACATGCGCATCATCCGGTCCATGGTCTCCTCCTGGCGTCGGGAAGCCTCCTCCTGACGTCGGACAGCCTCCGACATCTGGGCCATATGAGCCCGACGCTCCTGTACCTCACTCTGCTGATCCTGTGCTTAACTCCACCTGCTCAGGCTCATCGGAGAAGGAAGACTGAGATCGCGTCCACATTCTGCTTCGGGGAGGGATCGTGCTCACCTGCGATAACATCCAAACATCAAGTGTGATGACCCGGACTTTTGTAGCAGCTTTTGCGGCTTTATCAGTGACTATAGGAAGCTCACACAGTGTTGTGGAGCTTGTAGAATCGAAATTGGATTTTTAAAATGGACCCGGCGCGAAAATCGGATCAATTTGGCTTTTCCGGGGGCTTTCGGCAAAATTTTGGATGAGAATTTGGAAAATCGGACAGCGGATTTGGACTCAGCGCGCGAAAACGATCAAAATGGTGTATTCACTTTATTTTCGGCGCAAAATTACTGTTCACGCCGGAACAGTAATTCCGGCCGCCGGAAATACTGTTCCGGCGACCGGCGGCAGGCGGCGAGCGGTGGCGCACGGCGGAGCACAGCGGCGCAGCGGCGGAGCAGGCGCGGGCGGGCGCGGGCAGGCGCGCAGGCGGGCGGTCCACAGAATAGTCGTGCACCGGGTGCACGGAAGGTTGAGGTTGCCACGTGGCAGCTCCTCATTGGTCGGGCGGCGTCAAGGAGGGCGGCCTGTCTGGGACACGTGGCGACTTCTGGTTGGCCGACACTTTCCGGAAGACCCGGCGCGTAGACCGGGGGCGTGGACCACGTGAACCGCGTGGTGACACGTGGCGTGTCCCTATTGGCGGGTGCACGCCGCCCACGTGCTCGAGGCACGTGGAACACGTGGGCGGCTGGGACACGTGGCGGCGCCCGATGGGTGGGCGCCGCTGTCCGCTGTTTGGCGGACACGTGTCGCGCCCGGGCTCTTCCGGGCGCGCACAGTGTTCCCGAATTGGGCCGCACTGTAGCAGCCCAATATTTCCGGGCGCCCGATTCTTGGGACACAGTGGGAATTTTGGCATTTGTTTTCTGGGCCTATAAATACAGCTCCACTTTCCTCCCTTTCTGTTCTTTTTCCGAGCTTTAGAGAGAGAATCTGAGGGTGTGTCCTTAAGAAGACTTCTTCCTCTCTCTATCCTCCATCTCTCTAGGAAGTTTTGGAATTTTTGGAGTTGCCGTCAGCGAGTCATCTGCGACGCGGTGCGCTTCGACGTTTCCTCTTTCTCGGCCCATTTCCGTCGCAGTTCAGTCAGAATTTTCCTGTGCGCAAACCAGGAGGAATTTTTGGACGATTTCTTCGGCAGCATGTTCCTGAGAGGTAAGGCTTCGATTTCCGTGTTGATCGTTTCGCTTTATTTTGGGTTCTTGGCACGGTTCCCGAGGCATCTTTTGACCCCATTTTCTGTGATGGATTTCCTGGACAGCATGAGCTTGTTGATTTTATATCTTGGCGTAGGAACATCGGATCGAGGCGTTTAAAGAGTTGATTTTGATCTACTCGTCGCAAGGAACGTCCCCGTATTTTTCTTGGATTTTTCTGAATTTCTCGAAAGTGAGAAATCACTGTTTTTCCAGAGTTAAGTGCTACAGTTTTTTTTTGGGGGATTCTTTAGGGATGGTTACCTTGTCGAATTTATATCTTGACCTGCAGAACTCGGATTTGGACGTGCAGGTACTCGTTTCGAAGGTATCGACGCGAGGATCGCTGTGATATTTTTATTGGAATTTTCTGGGCACTTTCAGCAGGTGAAATAAGGACATCTTTGGGACTGAATTCTGTATGTGTTTGCGGGGGTAGTTTTTGAGATTTATGGACTTTATGTTGTACCCAGGAGAGTTGCGGGTATTACTGGACCCTTTGGAGTAGGAGATTTGGATTCCCTGGTATTTTCAGCTGTGGGATTTGGACAGTCAGCTCTTCAGGTGGGTAGTTGTTGCTTACCTCTTACTGTGATTTACTCACTAAGTTTATTTAGAGGATTCCCCGTTTGGACTTATTGATTGATTACCATGCATGATTGAATGATAAAAATGCGAGCCTATCATTTGAGATTAATTATGTGGATAAAGCATGTTGGAAATATTACTGGGATAATATTGTTGTTGGAATATGATCTTGGAGATATTTTAATAGTGATAATTAACATGCCGTGTAGCACATAGATTTTATAAAAGTTGGTTAAATGGATTAAGTATTAGGACATGATGACATATCTATGTGCGGGTACCACTTTGAGATTTATTATGGACCATGGATTATATACATGTGTAGTTGGCTGATGATTTTAGCATGATGGTTATATTTATGCGGAGCTATTAATTAATACACATGTGGAGTTACTGTTTGATACTCTTTCTTTTATCTTTCTTGAGGACTGTTGCATGCTTGTTTGGACATCTAGATAGGCCACTATTTATTGCTACACTATCATATTGGGATTTGACTTAGGAGAAACCATGATTGTTTTCTTTCTCCTTCTCATTTTGACTTTTGATTCATATTGCTCGGGTTCGAGCAGGGGTTTGGGATAGTGTAGTCGGGACTTTGGAGTTTGGGACAGGTCATACTTGATTATGGATTGTGGGGCATTGTGGTAACCGCGGATATTAGGCGGTTGACCAGATGTTGGTTATTTCATCAGATTGTGGACTTGTGGGGTATTGCGGTAACCGCGGACATTAGGCGGTTGACCGGATGTTTACCTTTGCATCAGATTGGGGTTTTCTTTAGTGGAGGGGTTTTCCACTTTGATCATAGTCATGATCCAGTCCTGCTTTTATGATACTTATGACATGGTTACTTTCCTCGTGTGGGTAGCTCCCCTCGAGTGCCACTTCGAAGCGTGCGGGGTACCAAGTGGGTACCGGACGGTATTGACTCATTGCTATCACTTTGGTGCGGATCAGGTTGCACGATGATGATAGCGGCAGCAGGCGGTACCAGTTTTTACTGGTGGCTAGATTGGGTTTATTTGGACAGATGCGGTTACTGATGCATACTTACAGTCATTCATTTTGGCACTGCATTTAGAGGCATACTAGTGGTAGTTCCTTCTTATCTGTAGTTTTATAGCTTACCACTTTCTTCATTCTTTGCCTCTGGTAGACTTAGTGGGTACGTCGGAGTTTGAGGCTTTACCCACAGGGGGAGGCTACTGGTTTACTAGTGGTTCTCACCCCCACTGTTGTTTTTCTCTCTTTCTTTTCCTTGTTTTGCAGAGCCTTCTGCGGGAGCTGCTGGGCCATCGGCAGCGGATCGAGGTGAGGGGATCGCTGAGTAGATAGATCTCCGGTGAGGCTGTGAGTTGCTATTAGACAGATATTGTACCCTTTTACTCAGACTGTAGTAGTTCACTTTTATTTTTGTGGTATGGCTTTGGCCAGCTGGGTGTATTATTTTGGTGAGCTGGGAGTTTATTGTATTTTTACAGTTTTTATTTCTTTTCCAGTCTGAGATATTATGTAGTACTTTAGTTTAGCTCTGTATTATGCTCTTTTATTGTACATTTATATCTGAGCAGGTTACCGACGCTTCGTGTACATGGAAAATTCCGTGTGCATGGCGGATCTGTTGGCGAGCCCGGGGTCTGGTTTCCACCCGGGGCGTGACAGATTAAGTTGGTATCAGAGCTTAGGGATAGGTCAGTTGGGACTTAGAAAACCCTAGGCTTATGTTGGACCCTAGGATGATAGGGCGTGAGAGACGTGATGTTGTTGGCGAAAGTCGGTGATTGGGTTATTTGACTCTTCCGATGAGGGAAGAGGGATTGACATATCTTGTTTCTGTGAACGGTTATGTTGGCTGCAGACAACATAAAGCTACAGAAATAGGGGGATGTCTTTGACTTTCGCTAGATTGGGTCGTGCGTGGTTACGTCCTGACTTGTGTTTTCTGTTGGCAGGATGCCTCCCCGACGTCGGATTACTACTCGGGGTACCCTTACACCCCCTGAGGAGCCGGAGCAGACCGGATCTTCGGAGTTGAGTGAGCTGAGGGCCATGGTGGCCCAATTGGCGGAGCATACCCGTCGGCAGGAGCAAAGGATTGACCAGCTTGTAGCCCAGAGAGAGGCGGCGCCGTCCCCGACTGTTTTGGAGGCCCCTGTATCACCTGTACCACTTCGTGTGCCGACGGCGCCATCATCGAGTAGTGGGGCTCGAGGAGCGGCCCAGCCTTTGACCCCTTCTCAGGAGGAGTATATCGCGGAGAAGCTCACCAAGTTCTGCCAGTATGGACCGCCTAGATTCTCGGGGCAGAACGCGCGACCGTGGGATTCGGAGGCTTGGTTATCTTCGATGGAGAAGCTGTTTAGGGATTTCTTCATCGACCCGAAGTACAGAGTGCACATGGCAGTGCATTGTCTCGAGGGGGATGCTGACGCATGGTGGCGTCGGGTGGAGCCAGCGGAGTTCCAGACCACACGACAGCTGCCCTGGTCCGAGTTCCGGCGTATACTACTTGGAACGTACTTTTCTGGGAGCATGAAACGGAAGCTGGAGGACGACTTGAAGAATATCCAGCAGGGAGACAAATCGGTGCAGGAGTACTACCAGGAGTTTATGCAGTTGCTTAACTGCGTGCCTTTCGTCGCCCGTGATGGACCGCATGAGGTCGAGTTGTTCGAGTCTGGTCTTCGACCTGAGATCTATACCCTGGTGCACGCTCGGAGGCTACAGACCCTTGGTGAAGCCGTTGAGCAGGCACTGTGGGTGGAGCAGGGCAACACGAAGATTGCCGGGAGGAGCGGGTCGGTCGCACAGAGTTCTGAGAGGAAGCGACCAGCACCTGATGATGGAGGACAGGCTAGTTCTTGGAGACCGCCACGACCGTCGCGGCCTCAGTCTCATGGCCAGGGGCATTCTGAGCAACGAGATTCTGGTGGACCCCAGAGGCAGCAACAGCAGCAGCCGCAGCAGCAGCCACGACGTCGTGACAGATGTATTTTCTGTGGAGAACCTCATCTGTCTCACACCTGTGATTTGAGGTGGGGTCGTTGTTATAAGTGTGGACAGTCAGGCCACGTTCGAGCTTCATGCCCCCTATCGACTTCCACGGCACCATCTTCAGCCTCGGCTCCTAGTGCATTTTGACAGAGGACGTCAGCTCAGCAGTCTTTTGCTCCAGTGAGCAGGTCACCTCCCTTCCACTCTTCTGATCACTGGCCACCGGCTCAGAGCGGTCAGGTATATGCCGCTCAGGTGGAGGACTTTTCAGCAGCCGATCATGGGGTGACAGGTATTATCTCACCTTCTGTCATTAGATTTTGCATTGTATTGCATTTGAGCATCCTAGTCATTTGTTAGGAGTATATTTGCATCATTGCCTGGGTTAGGGGTAGGATGGTTACCACGTGCACGAGGGGTTCAGATTCCCGATCATAGTTTGCACATGGAGGAGTGTCATTGGTCCTACCCGGTGTAGATTGAGTCCTAGATTTTACCAGCAGACCAGATGGCTGCGGGACATGAATAGGATGCTCGGGATGGATGGGTTGGCTCGGTACTTCACAACGATCGATTGTGCCGCGAGGATAGTGACCAGGAGGTGTTCGTGTACCAGGAGGTGTTCGTGTACCAGGAGGTGTTCGTGTACCAGGGATGCTAAAAGAGATATGGCGGCTCGAGCTAGAGGTTTGCTTCACATTTTTGAAGGAGGTTGCAGACAGTTTTGGGGGCTGGAGTCGGAGATGACGGACACCTACCCCTACTTATGTGAGGCATCGGACTATGGGATGCTGTTTAGTTTTGTTTCGAGGACGAAACTCTTTTTAGTGGGGGAGGATGTGATGACCCGGACTTTTGTAGCAGCTTTTGCGGCTTTATCAGTGACTATAGGAAGCTCACACAGTGTTGTGGAGCTTGTAGAATCGAAATTGGATTTTTAAAATGGACCCGGCGCGAAAATCGGATCAATTTGGCTTTTCCGGGGGCTTTCGGCAAAATTTCGGATGAGAATTTGGAAAATCGGACAGCGGATTTGGACTCAGCGCGCGAAAACGATCAAAATGGTGTATTCACTTTATTTTCGGCGCGAAATTACTGTTCACGCCGGAACAGTAATTCCGGCCGCCGGAAATACTGTTCCGGCGACCGGCGGCAGGCGGCGAGCGGTGGCGCACGGCGGAGCACAGCGGCGCAGCGGCGGAGCAGGCGCGGGCGGGCGCGGGCAGGCACGCAGGCGGGCGGTCCACAGAATAGTCGTGCACCGGGTGCACGGAAGGTTGAGGTTGCCACGTGGCAGCTCCTCATTGGTCGGGCGGCGTCAAGGAGGGCGGCCTGTCTGGGACACGTGGCGACTTCTGGTTGGCCGACACTTTCCGGAAGACCCGGCGCGTAGACCGGGGGCGTGGACCACGTGAACCGCGTGGTGACACGTGGCGTGTCCCTATTGGCGGGTGCACGCCGCCCACGTGCTCGAGGCACGTGGAACACGTGGGCGGCTGGGACACGTGGCGGCGCCCGATGGGTGGGCGCCGCTGTCCGCTGTTTGGCGGACACGTGTCGCGCCCGGGCTCTTCCGGGCGCGCACAGTGTTCCCGAATTGGGCCGCACTGTAGCAGCCCAATATTTCCGGGCGCCCGATTCTTGGGACACAGTGGGAATTTTGGCATTTGTTTTCTGGGCCTATAAATACAGCTCCACTTTCCTCCCTTTCTGTTCTTTTTCCGAGCTTTAGAGAGAGAATCTGAGGGTGTGTCCTTAAGAAGACTTCTTCCTCTCTCTATCCTCCATCTCTCTAGGAAGTTTTGGAATTTTTGGAGTTGCCGTCAGCGAGTCATCTGCGACGCGGTGCGCTTCGACGTTTCCTCTTTCTCGGCCCATTTCCGTCGCAGTTCAGTCAGAATTTTCCTGTGCGCAAACCAGGAGGAATTTTTGGACGATTTCTTCGGCAGCATGTTCCTGAGAGGTAAGGCTTCGATTTCCGTGTTGATCGTTTCGCTTTATTTTGGGTTCTTGGCACGGTTCCCGAGGCATCTTTTGACCCCATTTTCTGTGATGGATTTCCTGGACAGCATGAGCTTGTTGATTTTATATCTTGGCGTAGGAACATCGGATCGAGGCGTTTAAAGAGTTGATTTTGATCTACTCGTCGCAAGGAACGTCCCCGTATTTTTCTTGGATTTTTCTGAATTTCTCGAAAGTGAGAAATCACTGTTTTTCCAGAGTTAAGTGCTACAGTTTTTTTTTGGGGGATTCTTTAGGGATGGTTACCTTGTCGAATTTATATCTTGACCTGCAGAACTCGGATTTGGACGTGCAGGTACTCGTTTCGAAGGTATCGACGCGAGGATCGCTGTGATATTTTTATTGGAATTTTCTGGGCACTTTCAGCAGGTGAAATAAGGACATCTTTGGGACTGAATTCTGTATGTGTTTGCGGGGGTAGTTTTTGAGATTTATGGACTTTATGTTGTACCCAGGAGAGTTGCGGGTATTACTGGACCCTTTGGAGTAGGAGATTTGGATTCCCTGGTATTTTCAGCTGTGGGATTTGGACAGTCAGCTCTTCAGGTGGGTAGTTGTTGCTTACCTCTTACTGTGATTTACTCACTAAGTTTATTTAGAGGATTCCCCGTTTGGACTTATTGATTGATTACCATGCATGATTGAATGATAAAAATGCGAGCCTATCATTTGAGATTAATTATGTGGATAAAGCATGTTGGAAATATTACTGGGATAATATTGTTGTTGGAATATGATCTTGGAGATATTTTAATAGTGATAATTAACATGCCGTGTAGCACATAGATTTTATAAAAGTTGGTTAAATGGATTAAGTATTAGGACATGATGACATATCTATGTGCGGGTACCACTTTGAGATTTATTATGGACCATGGATTATATACATGTGTAGTTGGCTGATGATTTTAGCATGATGGTTATATTTATGCGGAGCTATTAATTAATACACATGTGGAGTTACTGTTTGATACTCTTTCTTTTATCTTTCTTGAGGACTGTTGCATGCTTGTTTGGACATCTAGATAGGCCACTATTTATTGCTACACTATCATATTGGGATTTGACTTAGGAGAAACCATGATTGTTTTCTTTCTCCTTCTCATTTTGACTTTTGATTCATATTGCTCGGGTTCGAGCAGGGGTTTGGGATAGTGTAGTCGGGACTTTGGAGTTTGGGACAGGTCATACTTGATTATGGATTGTGGGGCATTGTGGTAACCGCGGATATTAGGCGGTTGACCAGATGTTGGTTATTTCATCAGATTGTGGACTTGTGGGGTATTGCGGTAACCGCGGACATTAGGCGGTTGACCGGATGTTTACCTTTGCATCAGATTGGGGTTTTCTTTAGTGGAGGGGTTTTCCACTTTGATCATAGTCATGATCCAGTCCTGCTTTTATGATACTTATGACATGGTTACTTTCCTCGTGTGGGTAGCTCCCCTCGAGTGCCACTTCGAAGCGTGCGGGGTACCAAGTGGGTACCGGACGGTATTGACTCATTGCTATCACTTTGGTGCGGATCAGGTTGCACGATGATGATAGCGGCAGCAGGCGGTACCAGTTTTTACTGGTGGCTAGATTGGGTTTATTTGGACAGATGCGGTTACTGATGCATACTTACAGTCATTCATTTTGGCACTGCATTTAGAGGCATACTAGTGGTAGTTCCTTCTTATCTGTAGTTTTATAGCTTACCACTTTCTTCATTCTTTGCCTCTGGTAGACTTAGTGGGTACGTCGGAGTTTGAGGCTTTACCCACAGGGGGAGGCTACTGGTTTACTAGTGGTTCTCACCCCCACTGTTGTTTTTCTCTCTTTCTTTTCCTTGTTTTGCAGAGCCTTCTGCGGGAGCTGCTGGGCCATCGGCAGCGGATCGAGGTGAGGGGATCGCTGAGTAGATAGATCTCCGGTGAGGCTGTGAGTTGCTATTAGACAGATATTGTACCCTTTTACTCAGACTGTAGTAGTTCACTTTTATTTTTGTGGTATGGCTTTGGCCAGCTGGGTGTATTATTTTGGTGAGCTGGGAGTTTATTGTATTTTTACAGTTTTTATTTCTTTTCCAGTCTGAGATATTATGTAGTACTTTAGTTTAGCTCTGTATTATGCTCTTTTATTGTACATTTATATCTGAGCAGGTTACCGACGCTTCGTGTACATGGAAAATTCCGTGTGCATGGCGGATCTGTTGGCGAGCCCGGGGTCTGGTTTCCACCCGGGGCGTGACATCAAGACAGAACAAATACTCGACTTAATCCCGCGAAAGTGTAAAACATGTCATCCATTCCACAGCATTATGTTGTTTGCAGCCAACATAATCACTTAGGAGAATAAACATGCCAATCACTCATCCCGTCCCTTAGGAGATGCAGCACAAGATGATCAACAAGGTTGCTTGAGGGCTTTGTCACAGCTGGGCTCGGGAAAAGGGTCCAAAGGCTCAAGAAAGGGGGCTATTTGTAGCCCAAGCCGACCAAAGGGGGGCCTCGGATTTGGGCGCAAGAATCGGGTGCCCGAATCTGGCCCGACCCTTGAACAGTGCGCGCCCGAAACACCCTTATTGTGCCACGTGTTCCACCCGTGCCCCGCGCGCCCAGCGCACACGCACCCGCCAATCGCGGCGCGCCGCGTGGCAGCGCGCTCCATGGCGGGGACCGTGGGCCGCGGTTCACGGCGGCCCAGCCGGGTCGCTGCGCCCGCCAATGGGCGGGCGACACGTGGCCCGGTGGGGTCCACCGTGCGCTGCGCCAGACGCGAGACGCGCGTGGTAGCGCGTGCGTTGACCCGCCAATCCGCGCGCCACGTGGCAGCTGTAGAATACCGGGATTTCGGATAGCGCACCGACTTCGTGAGATGGCGTAGTGTGGATAAATTGCCTCGGGCATGTTGCTTGTGTGTTTACAGATGATGTCGGGTTGATTCGGATCTACGCGGAAGCCCCAGCTTGATTCGGGGTTTTTCCGGGCTTTGTGCGCCGATTGAGGACTGATTTTTGGGAAAGCCCCGACTCAACCGTGGTGTACAGAAAATTTGGGAACACTGGGAACAGGTATATTTTCATATTACAGCGAAGTTCGGGAGGTTCCGGACTGACGCGGAGGATCCGAAAACAAAAAGTGAGTCGAAACTGGCAATTTTGGAGCCGGTTCTTGGATTGAGCACCCCGACTCAACGGTTGAGATTTTTGAGGAGAAAAAATTGTGGACATGTGTATTTTCATATTACAGCGGGGTTCGGGAGGTTTCGGACCGGTGCGGAGGCCCCGAAGGCAAAAAGTGACTTGGAGTTGACCTAATTTGGATTAATTAATTTATTTATTTAATTTAGGATTTTAGTATGTGAAGCAGCAATGTAAAGAAGGAAAGAAAGAGAATGGGAAATGGATTAAGTGGATTAGGATTGGGCTTCAGATATTTTTTTTTATGGGAGCTTGAATTGTCTTTTCCCTTTTAATTAGCCGCCAACCGCCCCTCTTTAATTAGCCCAAGCTAATTAATTGCCTGCGCCACGTCACCCTTCTCCTCCACTTCAAAGCAGAGGAAAAATAAGGGAACAGAGGAAAGAAAGAAAGGGAGAATGAGGAAGAAGGAAGAAGTGATAGAGAGGGAAAAAGAAGGAAATGAGAGATGAGAGCGTGGGGATCAACTACTTACAGCTTGAGAGGCCGAGCGGAGAGCGCGGCGAGCGGCGCGCGCGATGGTTTTTGCTCGAGGTATGTGTTTCTTTGCAGTTTTTTTGTTGGAGAGCTTGGATTTTGGTTTTAATGGTGTTTTGGAGTTGGTTTTGGTCTGGGAGGTGAGGTTCAGCTCGGGGTCCTGCTGGTGGGCTGTGCCACTGCAGGGTGTCGCGTGGGCGCGAAATGGCGCCGCGCGCGCGGATGGTGCAGGGCGCAGCTGCGGGCGCTGCAGCAGCGCACTCAGCGGGCGAGCGCGTGGGCGCCGCGCGGCGGGCAGTGCGCGCGGGCGCCGCGCGGCTGGCAGCGCGCAGGCGCCGCGCGGCGGGCAGCGCGCGCGGGCGCCGCCCTGCGCTCGGGCGCCGCGCGGCAGGCAGCGCGGCGGGCAGCGCGCGCGGGCGCCACGCTGCACTCAAGCGCCGCGCGGCTGGCAGTGCGCGGGCTCCGTGCGAAGGGCTGCAGCGCGATGTTGGCGCGGATGCCGCATGCGTTTGGCGAGCGTGCTGGTGGCCGGTTCCAGTGAACTGTGTGCGCGCGCACCGGGGCTTGTGGCTGCCCAGGATTCGCAGGGACTTTTGTGGACTTTTTTTGACGCGGTTTTTCCCTTTTTGCTCTCACAGGACGGCGTCATTTGGGGCGGTTTTCGGCATGGTGCCGTGCGGAACTCGGATCAAGTGCGCGGTCGGGATGTTGATTGCAGTTGCTCGAGGCATCGGAACTTGAGAGAGAGAAGCCTTGTGTGGTATGGCTGTTGGATTGATGATGAAACTAGTTTGTGCTTGTGGAGCTGGTGGTGTGGTTGGGTGGTTTTTTTTTTACTTAATTTATTGAGTGTGAGCTTGTAATTATCTTGTGCTGAGAGCTTTTAGGAGTATTGTGAGATTTTGAAGTGTGTTGTGTTTGAGCAGAGTTGATACTGAGGATTTATGTAAGTGGTTATGAGAACATGTATTTTTAAGTGTAAGCTATTTAAATTGTGGTGAACTGGATGTGGGATGTTGCTTCATGTTGATGTTTGTGGTGAATTAGTACAAGTGTGAAAGGGTGTATTTGGAGCCTGGTGAAGTGTATTTGAGCAGTGAGTTGGAGTAGTTTCTGTATGTGAGCACTTGTAATTAAATACACATTAGTTTAGTTATGATGGGAACTTGAGAGTTTGAACTTGCAATTTTGCGGGGAGAGTGTGATGTAAGTATTAAGTGAACCTGTTTGGGTGCAATGGAGTTATGTGATTTTGTCCTTTGTGAAAGTGCTGATGAATTGTGTTAAGGGTGCTGTGGATTAGGGAGGTTGTAATTGGAACCTATGTTTTATGTTTAAGCTTTTTAAGTTGAGGTGGACTTGATGTGGGCAGATAGATAATGCTGGAATTTTTGTGAGGACTCGAAGATTTTTTGTGAGCTACCGGGGATTTTTCCGGGCACGCGACAGTGTGCGCGCGCGTGGCGCGTTTTGCGGAGTTTCATCCGTTCGAGGATCCGGCACTTCACCAACTTCGGCAAATTGCCTGCGGAAAGCGTTTCAGGTGGGTTGGAATTTCTCCAAAATTTATGTAATGCCCTTTAATGCTATTGAACGCAACTTGATCATGTTTATTAGGCATTTTCGCTGTTTTTATATCTGATAGTTGCCTGGAATTTTCCGAAAAATTTATTGGAACCCCGGATTATTTTTAGTAGACCCCTGATATCATATGACACTAGGTTTTCATACTTTTGTTTGCATCTTGATTGCACCTGAACCGTTTTAAAAATCGAGAAAACCCCATTTAAGGAAAATCAATGTTTTCAAAGATGGTTTTTAAATTATGAGTTGCCCAAGGTATGGCATAGGTTCAGGATGCTTGTGTACTCGTGCCGGGGGGCCGAGTGGATTTTTAGAGCATGTGTGTTGAGCTCTAGTGTCATGTGAGATGAGCTTCCTTGTGGGGATTAGGTGATTGCTCTAGATTGTGTTTTTCCGATTTAGTCGTTGAGGTGGACCTCCGACTTAGCTTGAGAGATGGGGTTCTGGCGATCGAGTTGTGAGGTTTCCCGACTTAGCCATGAGTTGTGCATTATCAGATTGAGTCGTTGAGGGTTCTCCGACGGATCATGTGAGGATTTGGGCTGTTCTTGTTTGAGTCGAGGAGTCTTTTCCGACTGAGTTGTACTTCTGAGCATTGAGTTGCCGATCTGTTTGATCGTGGACCATAGCCTGCATATGCCGTTTATTGAGACAGTTGAGACTGATGTGACATTTGAGCTCGTTGGGGTCGCTCCCTCGTGTAGTAATCCGGAATATTTTATTTTTAATAAATAAAATAAAAGTTGAATTTTTACCCGAAGTTAGATTCTAAAGATCTAATTTGATCTATTTGATCAATTACCGGGGTGCAAGTTGCACGAATTACGAGGCAAAAAGACCAAATTCCAATCCGGACATGATCTTGGAAATCCGAGTTGACCGTTACGATCGTCTTGTCGAACTGAGCAAGTTTCATATTCAGCACTTTTCGATCTGGCGGTCGGATCTTCCAGAATTCAAAGAAGAAGAGGGTAAATACTGCGACCAATGGAACAGTGCCCTATGCGCACAGTGACTTAAGTCACTTACTGTAGATAAACAGTAACTTGGAATTTTAATTGTCCATTGATCAACGTTGGCCAATCTACTATCTGGACCCTAATATAGTGATTCGGGTAGTCAATTCCAGCTATTTCGACGTTCTGAACGCAATGGCGCAGTCAAAAATTGTGTTTGACGACTCTGAAATTTCGAAAAGCGTGAAAACTGTTAAAACGGGACAGTTTTTATGGAACGAAATTTTATCTGGACGTCGCATCGAAAAACAAAAATCGCTGTCTTGAAGTTTTCGACGTGCCGGCCGCGATGGCGAAATCCGTTTTTTCGTTCTGATGACCGGGAACTCCTCGAATTACGTGAAATACAACGAAAAATAGGGTATTTTACGGAGGAAAAAACCCAATAATTTCTGCCTCGGAAATTGTGCCACTCTCTGGGCAGGGACTTAAGTGTAAAATGAACACTTTTTGTATCGGACCTAGGTTCAAATTCAGTTGAGTTGAAGAGGACTTGTTGGCATATTGTGCAATATGCATTTAAATACATGCATATGGGGGTCTCTTGGAGTCCCCTCACACCCGAGGCCACCCCACCTTGTCTGTTGGCGAACCGACGCCTCCTCTCCTCTCCTCACTGGCGTACGAGCTCCGCCGTACCGTCGCCGGAGCAACCCGAGAAAACAAAGAAGAGATGTTGGTGCTCTGGTTGGATTATGGGGGTGTTTTTTTGGGAGGTTTGGGTTGGACCAAAACTCCAACTGGGGAGTCCTCCGGGTGGCCGCGACGAACTCGGGTTTCCCGACGCCGGGCGCCGCCGCGCGCCGCCGCGGAACTCTCCTCTTCTTTGATAACTCCGGCAATGTAAGTATTCTTGGAAAAAACTTATTATTCTGGTCCGGGGTAGGACTAGTGGATTCCTGGCCTGAGACGATCCTCCCTGTGAAGCCCGAGCCGCCCCGACGTTCTGGTTGCCGGCGGGAGCTCTTGTTGCCGGAAAACAATAATCGGCCGAGATTCACCGCGGGCTTCATCCAACCGTCGAGATGAAGATCAGGACCGTTGAACCTCTTCTTCTTGACGACTGTGAGCTCTCCATGAAGTCTGGAGTTGATCGGCTAAGGATCCCCGCCTCCCGAGCGTGCCCTAGAACCGGGCTTTAAGCTTCTTCGGCCGATCTCCTCCGCCCGGCGCCGCGTGTGCACCAGGCCGCCGGCCAACCCACCCAGCAAGCACTGGGGGACCAAGAGGAGCAAGTTGGTCCATATTGCGCTGGCCGGGGGTCGCGGCCGGAATCCGCCATTAGAGGTGGCCGGATTCACTTAGAGCTTGGAGAAGATGGTCTCCGGCGATCGCCGGAGCTCCGTCAAGCGGGTGGACTGCTCAGGTAAGACCTCAAGACCTTGTGGAAGCTTTTAAAACACTTGCATGTACGATCCAACGTGGATTTTCTCATCCTTGGGTTTCACCTTGGTTGCATGGGCGAGCTCCACGCCGGCGCTTACGCCGCACCGCGCCGCCGGCGGATGACCCAGGTTGGTCCTTGGCAAACTCTAGAGAAGCTCCATCATCTTGGTTTGGTCAAAATGCCACTGGAAAAGGAGTTGGTCCATCCTTGTAAGTTTCACCATTAAAGCTACCGAGCACCCTCTCCGGCGCCGCCGTCGACTCCGGCCGCCGGTGGGACACCCAGGTCAGGTAACTTACTAAACTTGCTGGCTGCTTCCCCTCTATCCTGAAGCCTTAAGATTTTCCCTTTTAATGAGTGTAGGCTCGGGCAAGTATTATAACTAGTGTTATATATTATGCCCACATTGTGTTTGATAATATGCTTCAAAGAGTTTTTACTTGGAATTGGCAAAACCTGAATACCAAACTTGCTCCCAATGATCCCTGAGCTCAGTGCTCATTTCAGATCGAATTGATTCTGAGTGGATGTGTTGTGGGGCTTGTCCAATGTAGAGAGCAAGGAACTCGGATCTGGTGATCCGTCGATTTTGGGCTAGAACTAGGGTGAGCCCTAGGGTGAGGGCACTGTCCAGAGACACTTTCATATACAAAGTTCGTCTGTTCGACGATCGGATTAAAAGATATAGAGAAATCAACCTTTTAGAGTAATGTTGGAACAAAACTAAGTTCCGGGCTATTAGCGAAGCCGCGACAGTGTTCCTAGGCTAATTTGGGGTCACTGGACGCGATGCTCGCGTAGATTTTGGGTTTGAAGAGCCGGAGAAAACAAAAATGCTTTTGGCTATGTTAGGATGGAATTTTATGCCCGAAGTTTGCCTCGTGTTCCGTGCTGCCACAAATTGGTGAGCACGGTGTTCAGCAAGACAAATGTCACCTGCTGGAAGTGACGGTTCGTCAAAAAAATTTCCAGTTGAAAGAACGAGCGAAACAGCGCTCAAATGACGCTAAAAATAATGTCGGGGATAGGTGTGTTTGAGTTGTTCCTGATCATAGTCTTGATTCAGGTTGGCAGAGTTTCGAGCGTCCAGTTGGAGTCGAGAGTTCGCTTGCGCATTGACAGGTGGGTTATCTTCGGTCCGGGCTTTATCATTTCGGCCCTCGGTGTACGGTATTGGTTGGACTCCTGTTCTGTTAATCTAGGGTATATTTGAGCCTGTCTGCCTTTGATTGTGTATTTATTGCTCTGACTGATAGG